>JAZDUH010000354.1:8670000-9270000 GCA_036419115.1 Scarus forsteni | reverse complement strand
AAATAACCCTCAGCCTGCCTCCAGGGTGATGTCAGTGCAATGATCATAACGCTTACAGGCACTAATGATGTCCAAATAGTTTCCATCTGTCTATAAGATCTAGGGTGAGTCAAAGACGTATGTATGGATGTGATGTAAGCTCCTGATTTTTTCTTTCTCTCACTCTGAATGCTTTAAATTACAAATTGGATGGTTGATACCTGTGGGTACGAGGGAAAAAATGGAAGAAGGGAGGTATTAACCTGCTCGTGGATGGTGCAATAGGAGACTTACCGTTATTTTACATCAATATTCAAATTACAGACAAATCAAAGATCACACAATCCTATTTAATGTGTTTATCTAAGTTTTGACATTGCACTGAACAGATTTCAAAGCCAGAAAAAACAATTAATAAAAAAAAAACATATATTTTAGTGTTTTTTTTCACTTAGAATAATGGAGTGAGACACTAGAGGGAGGGAGAAAGAGTGCAGGACATGTAGGAAAGACTTAAAAATCCATTGAGATCAGACAAGACTTGAACTCTGGACCATGAGTGCTCAGTCCTTTCTCTATCTCCTTGAACAACACAAAAGACACCTGAAATCTGAGATGGCTTTTATACTAATTAAACACTAATTCAGGACTTTATTAGTCCCTGTGTTTTGGAATTCTTATGGGCTTAAGCCTAGAGCCCCTTTCTGGTCTTTGACTGTTCTGCTTTACACCACAAGTCACACTTACATTCACACCCATCCACTCTCACATCCACTCACTGATGGTTCTGTTTTGATGTTAGTTATTTAGTCATTAGCATTTCTAAGACATTCAAGACCTTTCTTGCCCAGTTACACACCACTGACACAGCATTGGTGTGTAAATTAAGTGTCCGGCTCAAGGACACATCTTCATGTATCGCCTGGAGCTGGGCTTGAACCTGCAACCTCCACATCACTGACAAAGCTCACGATCCAACTGTGCCACCAATGCCCCTGTTCAGTTTTATCAAAAACTTTCAATACTTTGCAAGACTATTTAATGCCTTTTAGTTCAAAAATTTAATTGAATGCCTTTTAAGGCCTTGCAATTCATAAATCTTAAAACATCCAAAGACCTTCAATGCCCTATGACTCAAAAATATTATTTAAGACTTCTGAAAGCATTTTAAGGCCTTAAAATTCAACATTGTTGAAGACCTTTCAAGACTTTTAAGATTTTGATTTCTTAATATTCAGATATCCCATCAAAAACTTTTAAATACTTTTCAAGAAGTTTAAAAGCCTAATGATTCAATAATCTAATAAAGAAGTTCAAGACATTTGAAGACTTTTAGAGGCATTATAACAACCATTGAATAACAGACTTTTTAAACCTTTCAAGGTCTTATATTACTGTATAAGGCTTTGTTATTCAGAAATATTGTTGAAGTCATTTAAAATCGTGTTTAATACATTTCAAAGCATTTTAAGGCTTATAATTTAACATCCTCGTCAAACACCTGATTAGATTTTTCAAACTATATCAGGCCTTGTAACTAAAAAATCAATTAACTAGACTTCTGAATGCGAGGAAGCACCTGTCCGATAAGACAAAATAACTCCTGCATAAATAGGCTCTTCAGAACTTGAATGGTGAATGGCTCTATTGATTGGAACTGTGGCAGACCCCTGCCATAAGGGAATACAGAATATTGTCCACAAGTTTGATACCTCTGCCATAAGAGTTTTTTGGTTGTTATGTTCCTGATGTCTGTATCCTGAGCCGAACTCACCAAGGGTAGAATCATTTCCTGGTCAAAGGTGGAACGCTGCCTTCTTCCAGTCAAGTCCTCCTTGTTGCTTTCTTCACACACACACTCATCCAATCAGTGATGACTGATGTGGCTCACAAGAACCTAGCTCTTCTGGCAGCTTAATGACACTGTTTTCATTTCTTTGCTGTTGTGATTTGAACTTCTGGGCCACCGTAAAAACTGGATCAGTGAGCCTTGAACCCGACAAACTTTCTACAATGTCTTCTCAACTTTGTGATTAATTGTTGCAGATACACCACTATCATTTAAAGTATATTTCTTTTCCAAACACAAAGAAAGAATTCAGTACAAAACTTCTAACCACATATTATGTTCATACTTTCAGCAAGCTCAGCATTATTTGTCCCCACACTTTACACAAGAGATGTTTATTTATCCAGTAGTCTACCCCAGCCAATCAACATGTCCTGCAACTTTTAAAACAGGAGAAAAACTGTTTATGACAGATTTTAAACAACCAAGGAAAAGTGTTTTGTTCTGATTGTAGAAGTGAAAAGATATTAATCTTTGTTCTTGACCAAAAAAATAACTATACAGCTGAGAGTATACAAACACTGAGGGACCACAGTTACTATGTTTACAACTAATTAGCCATGAGAACGTGTGGATGTTGCAACAGGCAAAATTCAGAGTGAGGTTTATGCTGCAACACTGATTTACTGGAAAGGTCCAAAGAGTGAGAGCAATTACACATTAAAACAGAAGAAAAAGAAAAAGGAGAGTTTAAATAAAGATTGAGAAAACAAATCTCTAAAAATTCCTGTGATAAACATGTTAAAAGGTTTAAAGTTGTGAATGCAGACACATCTTGTTACAACTCTAATCTTTTAAAAGTTCACAGCCAGTCAAGATCTTTGAAGTCTGCAGAGCAGCTTCTTCTTCTCATTATTAAAAACTTGTGACCGAGCCTTTGCTGTTGTCTCCCAATTTACCTACTTTACATTCAGCATGAGATTTGTGCTGTCTCAGATTTATGTTTCTATTTTCTTAAATTGGCTTTTATTTTAACAAATTGCTGTGTTTTATGTGTTTTTGACTTGTTTTAATATGCTGTTTTTAATCGCTTTTTATTAGCATTTTATGTTTTGGTTTTAAATTGTTAGCTTTATTTATTAACTTGATTTTATTTTATTATTGTTTGGTAGTCACTATGCATCCCTTTTCGGATGGGCCATATAAATTAAGTGCTTTGCTTGGATTACACTGAAGTGTTTATGTAGCCACCACTTTAGGTTTAAGGTATGTTGAAATTGCTCTTTTTCACTTTGCAAAAACCTTTATTCCAAGAGTCAGAAGACAAAAACATTTCTCTATAAGGTTGGGGGGCAGTTGAGATATTGACAAACGTTCCCTAAAGGTGATCATGAGATATCACATTCACTAGCAAAGGAAATCAATGACATTTGACCTCTCCCAAACTTTTTCTTCTCATTCCTGAGTCATAATGGAACTTGCAAAATGAAAGAAAAATCACAAGCATTTTCAAATATTGTTATCTCTGGCAAAGAATGACAAGTAGACTCAGGGACCTTGACTTCTGACCTTTAACTTAATCAGTTGATCTTTCAGTCAGAGAAGACAGTCGTGGCCCTGAGGTGTAACATTTACAGGCAAAGGATGACCACGTGATGAATCAGGTTGTCCATTAATCAGGCCGGCACATTTCACAACATTTTAAGAAAATTACTTGAAGGATTTCTGGGAATACAGTGATCTCCAAAATCTATTAAAGCTATCATTCAGGAAAAGTATGGACATTTTCCCAAAGTTCAATGAAAATCCTGTACATTTTAAAGAGATGATCACAAACAAAGGGGAACCACAGGGCTTCAGTGCTTTGACATCTACAAACATAATACTGGACCCCAGGTAGAGAATCTATGGACAAGACAATGTAGGATAGATGACTTGGGTAAAAACAGAATAGAAACAGTATTCTGTTATAAGAGCAGGTATTTGTTAAAGTTCACAGAAAAATAAACACTGTTATTTTCATACCATCGTGCATATTTTCTACAGTTGTGGGGGCAACAATAAGCATTCAGGAAGCTTGACGTTCTTGCTCCCTACTGTTATTTATCTCATCAGTGACTTTAATAGATCAAAATTAATTTCACCCCCGACCCCGAAAGGGATAAAGTGGTATAGAAAATGAATGAATGAATGAAATTAATTTCATGATTGGAAGGGAAATTTGCTGGGTTATACCATTCAGAGAATGTACCCTTTAATTCTCAATCAGACTTATTGGGAACACACAAAAGAATCAGTGAGGATTTTGGGAAGGTGCTCTTGGTCAGGATAACCTGACACTCCAGATGGACAGTATATCTGCCACAGAAACATTTCACCAGTCCATCTGGGAAAGAAACGTTTGAAAATGTTTTTAGAGGCAGAACCTTCAAAAACAACAGCAGCTTGTGATTAGATAATAGTTCGGCTCGTCACACTCATTACAGATCAATTCATATCAAGCAACGCTGCTATGTGCTGTATGATGTAGCAGCTTGTGTTGTTGTTAGCTGTTAGCTTACAATACCATAAGCTGCCGTCTTACATTAAATTATACCACACAGATGTATCATCTAACACTTTAATGTGACATGAACTTCATCAAAGACAATCCCTACCAAGTTTCACTGGTAAACTTCTGGGGAGAGCGCATTTTGCCAAGTACAACTGAAGAACCATGACGACCATGAGCTGGCATGTCTGTGGAGGATTTCCACACCTCTCCCAATTTTCCAGCAGTGAACCCTAGTCAGGAGAAGAGCAAAAACATGATTTCTCGTAAG
Source organism: Scarus forsteni (assembly GCA_036419115.1). Lineage (NCBI taxonomy): Eukaryota > Metazoa > Chordata > Actinopteri > Labriformes > Labridae > Scarus > Scarus forsteni. The sequence goes on along the minus strand of JAZDUH010000354.1, from coordinate 9,265,410 downwards.
ACAAACTTCAAGTGACTTTCTTTATGTCTCTTTCAAAAAATAAATTTAGTCCATTTCTGATAAAAAATTGCAGATATTGAGATCACTTCAGAAACTGCCATTGTTTTCAAACTTGCAGTCACTTACTGTTGTCATCACGTCCGCAGCTCCCGCCTGTCTTCCTTGATTGGGCCGTTAAGTATTTAGCCTGTGAAGTTATTGAACAATGGAAGCTGGCAAGATACATATTCAGGATTTCAGACAATGAATCAGGCCAGTCTGTCTGGTCTGCAAGGCTATGGTCAGGAGGGACTGGTGAGAAAAAATCTCAGGAATGGCTGCTTCCTGTCCTAAAACACAAAAACTTGTATCTTTTGTGAACCTAAACCTTTACAGAAAAATCCACTGTGCTGAAGCATCCTATAAACTGGTTAAATTAAAACCAAATAGTGCACATAGGCTTTTAGGAGCAGTGGCTGTCCAGCTGAATACACATGCGCCCCTGATCCAGACAGAGATAAAGACTAAAGTTGGATTTGAATCTTGATCCAAACTTAACTTTGGTTTTGCATGGACCCACATGACATACACTTGTATGAAGCATTACTGACACTATTAGCCGAAAAATTGGCAAAAAAGTTGAGACCTGCTTTATTTGCGTAGAAGCAAATAAAAACATTTCCTGGCTCACCACCATAATCTTATCAGTTTTTCCTTGTTCCATGCATAACATTCCCTGATAATTCTGTCAAAATGCATTGATAACGTTTGAGTTATTTTTCACACAAACAATCAGACAGACAAACAAACAGAAAAACTCCTGCAAAACATAATCTCCTTGGCGGGGGTAATGCTAACACAGACATGGCAGCTGCATGAAGTTATTAAGATCTGTGTAATCAAGTCTCTGCAGAGCCTGAAATATATCAGAGTACAAAATCACGGCTGCAGAGCTCACATTACTTCTCCCTCACCACCAACTCTGCTCTGTACTTCTCCGTGCACTGTGCATGTACTTAATCATGACTTGTTTGCTTGACATCAATAACCTAATAAGGGACAAATCTGATATAAAACCATGCCTAAATGACTGAATAATCTGCCTACAGGTTAGCAGGAACTGAGTTTTAGCTGCCCTGCCAAAATATTACCGCTGGAAGGTTTTTATCTCAACAGTTGATATCGCATTTTCTAAACAAATGAGCATTTAATCAAATCAACCAACCTGACGGACACATCCTACAGCCTGTGGGCTGACATAAAAAGTTTGTTAATTCAGTGGTACAAAGATTGTAAGTTTACAGTTAGTGTGCAACATGTGAATGCAGTTTGATGAATATTCAAGAATGTTTCCTGCAATAGCTGCAATCTCTCCATGTGACCTCGGATGGCATATTCAGTTATATTCAGTATATTCAGTATGAAACTTTAATAAAGAAAAATATCTTCCATATGCTTGTTTATTCATTCATTCATTTTCTATACCAGCTATCCCTTTTGGAGTTGCCGGGGGACTGGAGCTTTTCCCAGCTGTCATTGGGCAAGAGGCCGGATACACACTGAACCAGTTGCCAGCCGATCGCAGGGCAACATAGAGAGAGACTGACAACCATTCACTCTCATACTCATACCTAAGGGCGATTTAGAGTCACCAATTAACCTAAGGCACGCGCACTACCCGCTGCGCCACCGTGCAGCCCCACCATTGTTGGTTTACTACAGGCATATTTAGTATATAGGAATTTGGTGCTGTGCATTTTGTTTCCTAAACATCAAGATCACAACAGACAAGATTGTGATATTTACTGAATAAAGCCTTTTGCCTTAGGACTCATCAGGACTTACTGAAGTCAGTGACACATAATGGCTTCTGATTTCCACACCAATCATAAACATATAATAAGTACTACCCCATACAAAGATTTATTGTCTTAAAGGAGAGGAAACATCACTTTAATAGTGCTCTTATAGGAACATCAGCTTCTCCTGCGCTTGAGTTTGGAATGTTATCATGTTTTGTAAATACTAGTGGTCACTTTGGGAACCTGAAGGGAGCAGAGAGCGACATCTAATCAGCGATGCAACATCAAACTTCCAGTTGCTGCTGTTTGGAAATCAATGTTGGGCCAATTAGTGTTGGAAAGTCCTTCATAAACACATATTCTCGTAACAAAATTACTTCATATTCCCAAAATACGTGAGAGTATTCACATGGTGCAATCTAAGTGTGCTTAATAATGATCCAGCATGAACGGTTATCTTGCATTGTTGAAGAGTAAGACTGAATCATTGGACCACCCCCCTTAAAAATCCAAATAAATAGGTTATTAATGGAGAAAATCTGTGTTTTGGTTCATTTTGTGGCCATCAGGGAGTTGCTGTGATAAACTTAGTGTGACGTGGCACATTTAATGAGTAACACAGCATTATATCAACACTACACACACACACACACACACACACATACATGTGCATGCATCCCCCCCCCAACACACACAGGAGTAAAAAGTCAGCACTAATTCTTCCCTCCAAATATGAACATCCCAGGGACAAGAAAATGATCCCTCTCATAATAGATTAGGTAGTGTTGATTTTTCATTACAGATGATGAAAAGCTCGCATTAATGAAGCAAATGAATTAGTTTGTCCATCCATCCTTTTTTTTCTTAGTTTCATCCATTTAAGACAGTGTATTCCATCAATGCAGATCCATTTAATCTAAAGGAAGCTGTAATCTTTAACCCCAAAATGACAGCTATTGCTCCACTATGATTTATCACAGCTCATAACTAGACATGCCAGAGGAAGCAGCATCCTGTCCATGTGAGCCATTTGGACCAAACGTCTATGCTCTTAAAGACAGCAAAAAAGGAAGAGAATAAGGAAAGTCCTGAAGCCTATCTGGGTCTCTGCCAACCTGCCTCTAACCTTTGCTCTCTTGGTTTGGGAGTAAGCGAGTTTCCTTTTTCCTCTGACATCACTCTCCAGGATTCACACAATGATAACATGGCCCCGATTGCATGACATTACTGCTTTCTTCAATGCGCATGGGAGAATTGTGTTAAAAATCCCTCTCAACCACACAGCTATGCTGCAGTTTCCAAACAGCACCAGCTGCACAGCTGGTGTCCATGGGAGAGACAGAACGGATACACAAATTCCACTCTGTTAAGAGGCAGGGAAATACATTTCCTTGAGCAAGGTTTCACTCATAGAGCAAGATCCTATAGTGTGTGTTCTTACACTCAAAGCATTATATGGCAGATGTACACCCTCTTCTAAGACATAGATATGTATCTCAAAAAAAAAAAAAAATCAAGTGAATATTATTTTTGCTGTCAGGCAGAATCATTGTATAATCTTTGTTTCATGATATTCATGTTTTTCACAAATCAGGGCTTTTGGTCCCAACCTAAATCTGTGAGTGAGCTTCATGGATAAAAGATCAATTACAAACATCAAAAACAAGTGCCAGTTATGACAATACAAAATGTATGTATTTTAAACTCTGTTTTTTTATTCCCAAAAAGCAGTGATTCAGGAGGTTAGGGCCAGACTGTGATGATATGCAGTATAGCTTTTTAAAGCTATAGTGAGAGGGGGTAGTTGGGTTACTGCAGATTTTTTGTTTTGTGCACAGAAGTGCTCTGTCTGGCCTCAATTATTAATGACAGATGTTTAATCAATAATTAAGATAAAAGCAATTGCCTTTTCTAGGAATCAGCCACTGAATCTACACAATGTGGATTTTAATGCATCTTATTAACTTGTATTGTTACACTGATACTCTTTTTAAAAAATGCCTTTAAATAAGACACATTGAAAAGATCCACCTCCTCAACAAGTGACCATTTGTTATCCTCGTAAATTAACTTACTTGTGTGTTGAATTTGTAAAGGGAGTCTGGGTTCAAAACAAAATTTAAAACAAATTGTATCGCAATATTAACATTTATCCACAATGTCTAGCAACTTTATTTGCTTTTTTAGTCTAATTAACAAACTTGTAATCCAAAAAACATAACAACAGGGAAGGAAAAAATGCACCTTGTGTTATTTCTTTCTTTTTCTTTTTTTTCTTCTCTAATGCAAGCCAGATGTGACCGGGACCATGGAAACAGGTGATGATAGCATTACACTGCGATTACAAACAGATGGAGAAGGGCTTGAACCTATTCTTGTGTCATTGTCGGGGTCATAAATAAAGAGGTTTTTTTCACTGATGAAACGATTTTGTATAAATACCACAGCAGCATTCCTGTTGTGTAAACAAGAATCGGCCTCACTCTTGCATCAAATCTCTTCATACAAACCCCCAGAAATAACATTTTCATGCGGCTTAGACAGAGTGTTGTGGGGATTCTGAGGTTGAGGGGCTTTCAGAACAAGCCAGAACCCTGATTTGTGTGACACTATTCTCCATAGTCACACCACAGCCATTTTCTTCTGATATTGCTGACAGGGTGGGAAGTAAGGGTTGCTACAAGGCCTTTCTTCTGTGTTTAAGAATGTTAAAACATTTATACACTGGGCATCAGGTTAGCCGAGTCACTTTATGCCACTGATTTTAGGCTTCAACTCATTTAGAGGCCTGTGATTAATCATTAAATCCCCCAATGGAGTACAGTTGTTTCAAAAGGTTACTAGACATAAAGTGAATCTACCCTGGATGATCAATAAATTCACCAAGACAGTCGCTGATCAACATGAACAAGACTGAGACTGACTCCTCCAAGCCGTCAGCATCACCTGCATCATCATACTGTTCACAGGAAATGCATCTACCTGTACAAATTTCTCATCTTCACACTTACATTATTTAACCACAATGATGAATTAAAGGATAAGTTCAGTTTCTGCAGCTTTCACATTGTTTATAGAATGAAGTAGAACAATATACTCACCCAGAAGGCTTTCCTGATGCAAACAGTGCTTTGGGAGATATTTAGATTCAAAATCGAGCAGTGGACATCCGTATAATGGTAGCACATAGGGCATACAGCGCCACTCCTAAAACTGCATTAATCGTCCAAAAACTCATTAGTTTCACCAATATTTCATCATGGTCCGCTCGGGCTACTCCTCTACGACAGTCTGTGTCACTCCAGACATGTTTTGTGACTGTGCTGACCTCTGAACTGAAGAAGAAGAACGTTTGCCTCCGCACATGCACAGCACAGTTCATTGTTCAGGGGAAGAAGGCTGGCTACACAATGACTTTCTTCTTCCAGTTTTGTGCAAAATGGACGAATATCTATCGGATGAAGATGTTGTGGAGGAGAACTTTGAATATGATGGGTGTCCTTACAGTTTTGAGCCAAAGTTTACAGATGAGGAGCTCATCGAAAGGAGGATGCGGAGGCAGCGCTCCAGAGAGTACTGCTCATGTGCGGAGGCAAGCGCTTTTCTTCTTCAGTTCAGAGGTCGGCACAGTTACAAAAACATGTCTGGGGCAACACAGACTGTAATGGAGGAGTAGCCATGACCATGATGAAATATTGGTGAAACTAATGAGTTTTTGGACGATTAATGCAATTTTAGGAACGGCGCAAACATGCCCTATGTGCTACCATTATACGGATGTCCGCCGCTCGATTTTGGATCTAAATATCTCCCGAAGCACTGTTTGGATCAGGAAAGCCTTCTGGGTGAGTATATTGTTCTACTTCATTCTATAAACAATGTGAAAGCTGCAGAAACTGAACTTTTCCTTTAAGAAGCAGGCAGCTCTTCTCTTCCAGAGTATCCTGTAAGCCACAGGCAAGCCAACTTAATGGAGTAGCAGAATGAACCGTTAGCACAAGTAGTGAGTTTTGAGGTGACCAAAGGGAAGGGTCAGTTTGATGAGGTAGGAAGCAGTGAGACTCATCTTGTGTCCTCATTGAGCATTTAGCACAGGTCTGCTTCATGTCAGGTGGCTATATGTCGCTGGGAGAGGAATGTCTCCAGCAATCAGCCTTGATGAGGCAGCTGGTGGAGCTGTCCTGAGAGACAGAGAAAAGCCACTGTACGTGTTGGACCGGCCTCAGAGAGGACGAGGACACTGTGCAGGCCTGCGCCGAATGGCAGGCCGGCCACCCCTGAGAGATGCTTATTTAGTGAGCAATTACATCTTGCAGGAGTGAGTGAAGCAATGAGTCCAAAACCCTGCAGGGGGAAAAATGTCTGGGGTCTTCGTCTTGTGACCTCATTAGATGCAAGTTTTGCATGTAAAGCACAACTAAAGCTGATCTTACATCAGTAGTTTCATAAATAAAAGCTACAAATTCAGTTAAATCAGAACCAGTGGGTTGCAACAGTGTGTTTCAGGAGATGCAAAGTGTTTTATATAAGTTGAGGGAGTAATGAGCAGATAGAGTGACTTTAGTGGCTCACAGAAAAGGGATTGGACATTTGACGGTTTCCAGGCGATCCCTGCAGCTACCACAAGAGAGCACAGCTGGCTGACTCTCCCACTCACTACTGAGCCTCCCCTGTGTCACACACACATACACACACAGAAATGAAGAGACACACAAACATGCAGAAACACACACAGAAAGATACACAAAAACACACCCACTAACACACACAGGTGTAAAAGCTTGGGCCCTCAGCACAGATTCCCTCTGTCACAGCTTCAGCCTGTTCTCCCAAATGGGGCCTCCCATTCTACCATTTGGGAGAGTGGATTTTCACAGTAATGGACACTTAAAAAAGCGACACCTCAGCTCAGCATGGTGCCACAAAGTGTCATAAAGTAAGCTCTTAAATCATTGAATTACAGAGTGGAATGATTTATTGGCCCCTGTTGCAGATGGTGTTATTTGGGGAGCATTTAAGATGCTCTCTGTTTTAGATTTCACACGTTCTCTAACATGTTTATGCAGCTGGATTGTTTTATTGGTGCAATTGAATGAAGCCGTGATAAGTGAGCTGAAGTACCATGCTCAAGGGTACACTAGAAGTGCCCCACCTGTCAGAGCTGTGTGCTGGATGTTATGAGAGCTTTCTCCTCAAATCAAGTCAAATACTCTAAGAAAACATTGATTTAAGCCCCAAAGATAAATATTTCCTTAACTTAAGTTGATTCAATCTCAAGATTCCCTTATTAGCCCTTAATAAAGACTGTTTCCACAGTCTCCTTGGATCTTACAAGGTATGCTACACAAATGTATTTTGTTCCCTGGTTCTCCCTCCTCCTGGAGCTGTGGATAAAGAGCTACTAAGGTTTAAAAAAAAAGGCAAAGCTTAGTTGCGGTCTGCTCGAGAAGATCAGCTCACTTCCCTTTGCGTACTGCTCAGAGGACTGAGAGTGGAGAGCGTCTTGGAAGATCAATGTCTCCTTCTTTGTCGCATCAGTCATGCAGCCTCTGCAGTGCACAATGGCACCAGGGTGGCTAGTGGGGCGGTAAGATGCTTGACTGGCGAGCACAGAGGACCACCTGACCGCCCACTGATGCCCTGGGGACTCACACATCCACACACACAGAAACACAAGCACACACTCACACACTGCTGATTGTGTCTTTATCGGTCCTGTGACAGCAGATTTGTTTAAATGGGTCTTTATTTCTCTTCTCCCTCCTATAGAGCCAGTTAATGTGCTTTACCCTGTGCTGACACACCAACCACACACACTTCTCTGAGTAATCAAGGCTGCTACCTGCTCAGAGGATTACTGACATACTGACTTGTTGTGATAATGAAACTGTTTCACATAATGGGTCTAAAATGTCAAAGGTGCAATATGCAGAATTTTCCCATTGAAGTATAAGTTGATTTTTAAAATGAACACTCCTACTTCTTAATTGAGTACATACATTGTCTCTAATATTTTCAACGGTTTTCACAGATAAATTGTTTCTTTTTACAGTTACAGTGCTGTGAGCAATGGTTGCCATGACAGATCCACCACAACAAGACACAACTGGTTTATCTTGACCTAGAAACAGTAGGAGTTTCTTCAAAGACTGCCACATAGGGCAACAGGAGCTGCTAATCTAGGTGTTAAACAGTCACATAGTTTCAGTGATGCCTTAAGTTGGACAGGTGGCAGGAAATTAAATATGTTCATCATACAGGTAAACAACGCAACTCTAGCTTTGCACAGAGGGTATAATCAGAAAATACTACACTGGGTATGATCCATGTAATTTATGGAGATGTAATATGCCCAACAAGCTAACCAGACTGCCCTGTCTGGTAGGACTCAATAATGGTGACAAATGATACTGTGATACTGGGATAAAGTAAGCATAATTATACTGCAAAGTGTGAAATTGAAATATCTTTTTTTTTTCCCTTCAATATGCATTACAATTTTTAAGGGAACTTTCCAGATAAATGATGTGTCTTTTAGTGCACATTTCAGACATTTTTGGACAATTTTTGAAGTGAACTCTCCATCAGTAGCCCTGTATTTTTTTTTATTTAATAAAGATTGCTAGTTTTCTCTGCTTTGTATCTGTGTCACAGTAAAGGTGGTGTTTGAGTTGGTGTCTTAAGGAATGTTTTGTAGTTTACATGTTAACTTAAGATATTGATCATGAGTTTTTCTTATGATTAAAGTCAGCCATAGAAAGGAAAATTAGCTGAAAGACATTATCTATCATGCCCCCCTTTGAATTGTCAGACAGCTGAATTTGGCAAGAGTGTCACCTATAGCTTGTACAATTTGAACATGAGGAAACACAAACTCTGCATGCTCTGTGGTGTGCAGTATGTGAGCTTACTGAAGGTGATATAAAATGGAGAGTTACTGTAGCCAAGGAAATGACGAAAAAAGGCACTTCCCGTTTCCGCAAGATGATGCACAAATTCAGGGTGATTGATATTGCATGTCCTGCAATATGGCTACTGCCCATTTGTACTTTGCAATAGCAAGGATTATATGATATATTGTTTGGCCTAAAACAATGTTTCAAATTACTGAAGACTTTCAGTGACACCTTCAGTTGAACAAAGGTGTAATGAAATCTTAAGGCTTACAATTTTCTTTATTTGTTGTCAGGATTGTTGGATAAATAACAGCACTGAATGGGAGTTGTCTTGTTTTTACTTTGCCTAGAATAACAGTGTTTAATTTGATTTTTTAAATTGATCTTATTTTGCCTTCAATCAGGGTTATTGATTCATCTTTGACAGCTGAAAGGTGCTTCTCGTTGCCATATCATGAACAACTCTGCATCAGTACTAACGCCTAGGCTCTGCAGTGGGCTTGCTACCTTGAGCCAGTCTATCTAAATTGATGGCAAAGCAATGGTAGGATGTCTCACTGGTAGGCCTGTTTGTCGGGGCTTGAGACTGAGATGTCTCTATAATGAGGAGGAGACATGTTAAACATAGTATATGGTGTACGAAACTTTGAAAAGCACAATATGGACTCTTTAATTCTCAAATATGTAGATGCAACACCCAAGGTGCAGAAATATTGCCACTCCAGTCTGTATTCTTTAGGTTTAGCCTGAAACTGAAAATATTTGTCAGGAATTCATTACATTAATTTAAGATGCTAAATGAATGTGTCTTACTTCCACAAAGTGGTAACCTTATTCAGGAGTGTTGTCTGACAATCCTCCTTTGTAAATTTATAGAGATTTTAATCCATTTCTGCCACCATTTCCCTGTTGATAATCTAACATTTACCCATCTGTGTCTGTGTTACTTTTGTTACTTTTATGTATAATTGGCTTTTCTCCAAATTTGACAAGTCAACCAACCATCAGTGGCACAGAAGTGTTGACAGCTCTTCTTTACACAGACTTCACTTCCTGCCCTGCAGTGAGTTGATGTTATTTGAAAAAAAACTATTGGAGTCTCCTGCTAAAATGTTGTGGTGCTTTACTGAGATGGTCATGATCATTTTCTGATCATTCATGTACTTTCTATCACACAATCTTCAAAAGAATGTATGTAAAGAATGTATTTTTCAAAGTGCATTTTTGTAAAAAGGTTATGAAGCTCCATTATCATGTCACCTTGAGGCATCCAATTTAACACTGTGAGGACTTGACGTTTTTGTCAACTCACAGTGCGATAAGGCTTTGAAGGGGTGTGAGGGTGTGACACGGTAGTTATAACAAACACACACAAAAGCAGATATACACACATTTCAGTGCAACCTGAATCTGCATGCTCCCCTCTTACAAATATAACACCTCTGATACTACCTCTGGAAATGGAGCAAATGAGGAGTTTCAATCTCTGTCTCTGTTACTTTTACAGTGGAGGCAAAAAGAAATCTCTGGAGCATAAGTACTACAGTTTAAAATGGCAGCGTGAATGATGTCAAAGGTGGCTCGTGAGTAGATCAGTGAGAGCATAATGCTTCTGTAGCTGCTGTTTTATCAGAACTTCATAACTCATCTTCATTAAAAGAGGAGCAAAGAACCAAACTGGATGTGTTTCTTTGTGGTGAAAAAAGTCTCAGCAAGAGTTTGATCGACAGACTGGTTTGCACACTTTATTTCATGCCAGCAGCACCTACCTACTTCATTATATGGTTGCCTGTGATGAATGTAATTGTCAGAATGACTGTCCAATCATCTCCTGAGTATTTTTTTAATGACTACCATTCTCAAAAACCTTTTATGGGCTGTCGCATAGTTGAACTAGCGAAAAATGTCACATGGATATGTGTAACAGTCTATCTGGTGTGTAAGGTTACTGCTCCCTTCCAGTGCTCACATTTTTTAATTAATTTCTTGTTACAAATGCTGCTCCATCATATATACTTAGAAAACATGTTCTTGTTTCATGTACAAATTGCATATAATAAGAGAGAAACACTGTTAGAATTGAAATCACTGGTTTTCACTCCAAGCAAAACCTTACAAGGCAGTTGAATCAGTCTGATTACCTCCGCCAAGGAGGTTATGTTTTAGGGAGAGTTTGTGCGTCCGTCCGACCGTGAACAAAATAACTCAAAATGTAACGGATTTATTTGGATGAAATTTTCAGGAAATGTTCAGCATGGGAAAAGGAAGAACTGATTCGATTTTGGTGTTGATCGGGATCAGCGTCTGGCCGCCATGGCGAAAAATGTGATTTCTGTGAATAACTACTGAAATTAAATAGATGTCATGAATCCAGTTGCTAATGGTATGTTTTCATGGTCAAGGAACCTAAATATTTAGATGGAATAAAGGTAGGAGTAATATTTATGGTCAAAATGACAATATGGCTGAGGACTGTGGCGCTGGCGGAGGTCTGCGATCTCCGAGTGCTTTCTAGTTTAATGTCTGTAATCAGGAAAAATCCATCTTGCCAAGCTTCAATCTAGAACAATTGTGAGTGGCTAAAGCAGGACACCCCAATCAGCGTCCTTTAAAGCAGCAAGAAGTGGGATCCATGAGATGACAGCATGAAGTGACTGCTCATGCAGAAATTGGCAAAGATGCTAACAGCTACAGTCTCAGCTTTGTTAGATATGAAAAGTATATCTTTATCTTTAAATGAAAAATAAATATCAGCACTACAAACTTCTGTATTGTAAGGATACTTTCACTCAACCTCTGCCATGTTTTTCCAAGAGTTTAATTTATGAAGTGGCTCTTCGGCAGTAACTCTTGCCTACTGCATTTTCTGTTTGGCCTGTAATGCATGTAACCGACGGAATAATCATCCAGTCACTTGGCTGGATATACTTTTGAAAGGGTCTGCCCATTCCCAATCACTTTCTATGGGAACTTTCCTGGATGGACCAGTTAAATATACTGAGAGGTCCATCTGGTGTATCAGGTTACTGCGAGTAACCCAAGAGCTCTCAAATCAAAACAAGAACCACAAGAAGCACAGGTGGACTGAGCTTAGCCCAACTCATCAGCCTCTGTTATGGTTTTGATTTGGAGACTCCTGGCAGCTGGATATACATGTGTGCTAAACTCTCCACATCTGCATCAGTCTTATAAGACACATTTATATAATCTTTAGTATTTTCCATTTATGCTCATGGTTAGACCTCCTGTGCTTATCTCTTTAGATTATAAAACAATTAAAAGTAATTAAAGTCAATGTGGAATAAAGACAAAGAATAAACAAGAACCAAAGTGATTGAAATTTCAATCAAATGATATCCCCACTTTTAAAGAGTACTTTCTGAGTATTGTCTGTGCTTGTCTTTTTCTCATGGCCTTAAAGTTAAGGAGGAAAGAAAAGGGCAGGGCCCACCGTGCATCCCCTCATCTCACTAAAAATTAGACAAAAGAGAAACAAAATAAACAAGCTGCCGTCCCACCATCCCTCATTTAGAGCAAGAATGTGGACGCTGTCATGGTGCTGCTGCGATCCAGGAGTGGTTAGTGATGACACTTTTGATCTAGATTTTCTGCAGCCTCTCAAGCTTGACAAAGTCCAGCACCAGTGGATGTCTCCCTCTCCCTCTCTTTCACATACACACATCTTACCATTAACACACACACACCCACACACACCCCCACACACACTTACATAGGGCCCATTTGTTTTGTCAAGTACTTGCTAAATGCTACAAGGTGATTTAGCAAGTTTTCTACAAAGACTTTCTAATGGCTCTGGCTGAGAAGTTCTCAGGACTCCTTGAACTTCACTGAAGTGGTTCAGTGATGAACCTCTACTGCTACGTGCCACTTGTATTAACATCTTGAAAGAAAACATAATCAACTCAAATCTGATGTCATTTCTTTTAAAATCTCCTCCCAGGCTTTTTCTATATCTTTTCCAAATTAAGTGTTAGTAAGTTTTGAACCTTTTCGGAGCTTTATAGAGGTATTTAGAAATTTAAACATGTTAAACCACAATTGCCAAATAGTGCTTTTATGCCACAGCTGGGTATACACTTTTAGAGAGTGACAGTTCAGTCGTTCGTGACTTGGCCCACATCTTAAATGTGATTAGTTTATAATCAAATTAGAGAGAATATTTGACAGAAATCCCCCAAAGAAAACCTAACATATCAAGTTCATAGATAAGTTATGATCACGAGATCTGGGGTCCTTGACTTGTCTTTCAAAAATCTGCCCAGTCTGTCCTTGAGTCAAATGGAACGTGTGTTAAAAAAAAAAGAAAAAAACAACCGGACAAAATCCTTTTAGGAACTTTAAGAGATATGCTGTCAAGCAGGCGGTTAACATAGTGCCCTATAACCATTGACCTATTACAACTAGTGCTGTCAGACGATTAAAAAATATAATCTAATTAATTAACGGATATATAATTAATTAATCGAATTAATCACATTTTAATCTCATATCTTCTTAAATTACTCAAATAAAGAATTTGAATTCTAGGATATTATAAAATTGTAGTGCATGACTAATCAAATGAATACACTAAGAAGTGAAGATTTGTAAATCCACATTTTTATTGGTGACTGAATAAAACCAAAGTAAGGGCAACATGTCCAGAAAATTCTAAGCTCAATCAGGCAACTCAAATTAAGCTTTAAGTGTGTTTCATAAATCAAACTCAAAATAAGAAAAAGGTCGAGGACATCCTGTAAAACAATTAGACCTGATGCATTATTAAAGAATGTAGTACAAATATAGATAAATAAATTCAAAAATAAAATAAGACTAAGTCTTAAATATGCCATTCCTGTTGTCACCTGGGCTTTGTTTGGTTTGACTAGAGATGCATGTGTGAAGTGACGTACCACTGTCATGTACGGGTCCTCCAACTGGACAGTGTCAAAATGTTCGTGTGCTATGATTAATCTTGCGATTAATTTTTATAGTGCATTAATTTGCGGTGTAATTAATTAATCTAATTAATGCACTAAAGTGACAGCCCTAATTACAACCAATATCTGATCTAGTCATCTTTAAGTAGGATGAGACAAATGTACAGAGCTTGACAGGTTGCCACAAAAGCTCTTTTAAGATGTGTCATTTAAGAGCTACAGGTAATAAGAAAACTGAATGACCTGGACCAAAGACCTTTAATATCTTGTGGGTTTATTCTTTTGTCATGATGGACATTTGGGATTGTTTAAATTAAATTACTCACACTTTTTGTGTGATTTTTAAGTTTCACAAACTGGATTTAACAAGATAAATGACATTTGATTCACGTCCTTGAAAATCCAATCAGGTCATTCTCATGCAAAAGTAAACAGTAACTTTATGAATTATTGCATCCACAAACCAGAGATAAGATCCGCATTCAGAGTCAAGGATAACCTGGAGAATTCATGAACTTAACCTTTAGACCATTGACCCCCCATGTCTGATTGATTCATCCCTGTGTTATGGTGGACATTCATGCAAAGTCTTATAAAAATCATTGCACAAAATATTATGAACTGTAAGCTTCTGTTTCTTTCTGGACTTTTACGTTTTTCCTTAATTTGTCTGTTTTACTAAGAAAAAATGGCAGGAAAATGAACTTAATGGTCTGTAATCAGTAATCACTAAAAAGTATGAATTGTAATTACAAGCATTCTGAAAAAAAAATCATGCAATCGCTTTATTTCCAGAACTTTCTTTTACTCCTATCATTAATGAAAGATAGTTTTCACCCGCCAACTCTTTGTGAAGTGCTGCGAATAGTAAGTTAGATAGATTAGAGCCTCTCCTGCTGCCAGTGTTGTTTAAAGACATTAGTAGTGCATGGGAGTCTGTTGCATGAGGCTGCAGCTAAAACAAGGCTCCCAAAGAACTTTTTCTTCTTTTTTTTTCAAAGTGCATTTATTCAGAATTGCCAGCGTTGCTCTTTCTACAGGTCTCTAAAAGGCTGGTTTTACACTGTCTACACGCATTACTGCCATAGTCTGTTGAAGGCTGATCCTGTCACCCACATCTTTCCTGCAGCCGGGGCCACCCAACCAGGATGTGCCTCCAGCATGTCATCCCTCTGTGTGGTCCCTAACAAAAGAGAAGCAGGCGGACAGAGGGAAGCACAGCAGTGCCAACTCAGAGAGAAAGATGTTTCAAAATATGACAGCGTCATCTTTAGGAGGGGAGTGTAAGGAGAAAAGAGAGGCGGAAAAGTGGGTGAATAAAGTATTTGTTGAATGTTGGTTACAGCAAATACAATATCACATCGGGTGTAAAATATTGTATCCCTACGGTCCCATTTGTTGATCCACATCTTCAATCAAAAATACACATGCTGTGTCATTTTGCGGGATTGGGTTTTTTATTGTTTAGAATTTACAGCTCATCTGTTATCTCAGGTCTATAGCATGTTTATGGCCCTACAGACCATAAACATGTGCATAAGGTCAGTTAGTAACTCTTAAGTTTTCTCACACACCAGTGTGTAAGTGAGTGATTGTGTTTCTTTATATCAGCCCTGTGATAGGTCTGTTACTAGTCCAGGGTGTACCTCACCTTCAGCCCAGTGTTAACTCGGTAGATTTTACTCAAACTCAGACTATGGTCTACTGCTGAAATAGATGTTTTAAACAAATACAAGGGGTCTGAAGTCTCATGTTGCTTTAAAAACAACCACGGCAACTAAAAAATGTGCCAGGAAAATTTTTGTGCCACAATGATGGATGTATTAAGTTTTGTTGCAGAAAAAACACCCTCACAAAATGCTTTAGCAGAAAAGTAAAATGATATCAAAGCTGATTTACAATCACAATATATTAGAAAGACAAGAACACAAAGTGATTTCAGATAAAACTCATGTTCTTCCTGAAGTATTTATGGTTTTGTTACACACTTATGCAGTTTAGTACTTTTGCAGAGATTCCAGTGTGTGTTTTTAGGCTATTTGTGGTAGTTTCAACTTGATTTATATGTCAGTCCATGGGTATTACATAACTTTCACTGCCATCAGGCTCATTTGTTTTTTCTGTGATAAGAATCCACTGGATGTCAGATTGATATCCTGTGGGGTTTTATAGAATTTGTTTTCTAGGCTGATATCAGAACATTTCTGTGATTTACTCAACATTACATTATATTATGGAAAGATAAGAGTGGTGGAAACAAAATATCTGATGGGCAAGTTATTTGCTGGATTTACAATCTGAGTTCAGTGTTGATTCAAACCTTTTCCATCCATATTAAAGATGAGGTATTTAGACCACAGAATATTCAAACCAGCACCAGCCCTTTGTGCCTTATTGCTGATAAATTGTTTGCAGCCACAGCATAGCAGTATTTCTTATAGGCTGTTTTGTCGTCTTTTTTCATAAGTGGGAATGAATTGATAAGAGTATTCATACGTCACTTTCTGCTGTCCGGACTGACCACAGCTACATTTGTGTCAAACAAGCCATAAACACATTAACACGAGACGAGGATAAATCGGTAGCAACAGCATTTAGTGCGCTGTTGTTTTGTGCTTCAAAGAGTCCAACAAATTAAAATCACCTAAAAAAAAATAAATTATATATATATGTATATATTTATTATATGTATATATTTATATTCCAAGGGAAACTATGAAGCTGTTATCTAAAGGACTGATAGCTCTGTGACAATGGCAGCTGTAATCAGCCCACCTGTAGACACAGTCTATATTTATTCATTAATTTATAAACAACTTACTAAAAGCAAGGTTCGAACTCAGGTAGCACAGTAAACTACATATAAAATGTTATGTTATTACATGGCTCCACTTGTCACAAGATGGTGCCATTTGTCCACTTAGATAGCAAGACCTCACTTCAAGACACCAGAAACTTTTAACAGTTTTTAATGTTAAATAACTGGTCCTTGTTCAGTAATGCAGTCATTGGATTTCAGCCCCTTGCTGTCTTTCAATTGTACGGTTATAAACATTCAAATGGCTAAAATGCTTGTCTTTCTTATTTACTGCTGCTCATTCAGATGGAGTGTTTGAACCTAAAAGTGCTGGGACTGGCTTCATTGGGCTAAATTACATATGAATGGCTCTTATCTACAGTATGTAGAGTAGTGTATCAGCTTGGTCAAGATTTGGATTCGACAGCAATGATTTACAACTATTGTATCCCTGCTTCAGTGTTTGAAGAGGCTGAAAATGTCACTCTAAGTTTTTCATAGATAAAATGTAATTTCCTGTGCAAGTCCCTTGTGCTTTGAGTGATAAACTCAACAGTTTTGTCTAAAAGAAGGAAATGTGATATGCTTTGAACTCTGAGCATATAGAAATCAGAACCAACATTGTTTAAGAGTTTAAAGACAGAGATAATTGAACCTGAAGGGGGATGTTCAGAAAAGACAACATCAAGATATATTTGAGGGTAGATGCTAATGCTAGCTTCAGGCACCCACCTGTCAAGGTATTTGCTTGAAATTTCAGCTTTCCCATACATTTAAAGTTACTTTTGCCTTCAAAATTATGCTGTTTCTCTAGCCCAACAATAAAAGCACTTCTACGTCTCTTTACTTTTAGGGTAATAATAAAAGGTCTGTTTTTTGGAAGGGTGCCCCAACCAGCCGAAAGCGATTCATCTGAGGGGGTTTTAACTTGCAGTTTTTCTGAATTTTGTGTTTTTTGTAACAGGTATTATTATGCATAATGTATTATTTTTATTATTATGTTTGATGTGATAGCAGGGTTTTGTCTTCTTTCAGCGTGTTATTCATTTTTGCTATTTACAGTTCACCTCTGCTATTGATATGAATAGCTTTTAAAGGTGCTGTTCTGTTTCAACAATATCTGAGTAATTTCTTTAGTTGCTGAGCCTTTCTTGTTAGACACTGTATACCATATTTGAACCTAAACAACTTCTTACTGCAGTGAAAATACTGCATAAAAAACAGGACTCCAAGCAGCACTGAACGAACCCCTGCAGAACTGCAAACCTCTGGCTTCTGCGCTTGTCAAGCAGTGGTAAAAATATGATAAAAATAATAATAACAACAATTAAAATACAGAGAAATCTTTAGTTTTAATGTGTTGCAGCTTTGGTGGATAATTTGTTGATTATGTGCAGACACAATCTCCAAATTGAGTTTAAAACTGACATAAATCTATGCTCCAGATGTGACCAGTCTGCCACAAATAATCAGAGCTGCTGCTTCACACAATACAACTCTTTCAGTATGTTCAAACTGAAAGTAACTCAGCATGTGGCAAAGTTGCACACAAGGACTCACATGAGAAAGTTAAAGCATGTAAACAATAGTGCAATATTTGTAACATAATGGACGTGCAGCTGGGCGATGTTTCTGGTCTGGTCTGCAGAGATTCTGCTAATGATCATTCATGTGGACTCCATATCCTGTCCCAAATCCTCAAGCACATTTATCTTTAGATGGTCTCCCTCTCTCACACACATTCTGTCACACTGTCCTCTCCCCTCTCAAACATGAGACAGTAAGTTCATACAAAAGCAATGACAAGCATTCATAATGTCCTTTGAGAAGCCCATTTTCTGTCAGTGCTTTCACTGTGCGATTAAGCCATCCACATGTTTTTGGACCACAAGCTACAAATGCTCTGCCGCATGAAACAACAGTGTGTTCCTCATCATTTGATGTGAAAACAGTCCCTCTGCTGGCCTCCCTGCCCCCGGCCTGCATTTTCCCCACTGTAAATCATGATGAAATGGCTTGCAGGTGTCAGGATTAAAGAATACTCTCAGAGGACATGGGCCACAGACACAGTCACAGCTGCTTCTCTCCTTTTGCCAGCTCCTTTATTACCATTTGTTTTCTGTTTAGTGTGATCCTCATGTAGTACCAGTGCTGGGTGGATGGACAGGAGGAGACCCTCTGAGGGCTGAGAAAACAGTGCATGGAGTTTAGCACAACGGCTCCGACATGTAAAGTCCTTTTAAGAATTGCATGTTCTGGGTAAGAAATTAGAGTTTTTATTTTTCATTCGTCAATCATTTGGGGTGGGGGTGGAGGGCGAGGGGAAGAGATGCTATGATACTTTAAAATATTTTTCAGAAATGCCCATAGTTAGGGTGACCATATTCTGAAAACCCAACAAGAGGACCTTCAACATCATGTGTACGTCATGATGCATGCGACATGCAAGTTTAATATCTGCACAGGTAGGTACAATGGAATAATGCCAGTGGTATAGTGCAGCCCCCTATTTTTTAAAATAAATATTTTAATAATATATTTATAGTAGTAAATATACCCTTTTACTATTATGAATACAAATGTCATGGTCTTTTTTGCCTTTTTGTCAATAAATGTGTCAGAAAATGCCATTTGATTTAGTTATGTTGCCCCTTTATTCAGGTAAAAAATAGAACAGTCTGTCAAATATTTGTCATTATAAAGTTTTAAATGCATAAAACATTGTGTGATTACAAGAAAAGGAAAATCGGGATTTGAATTGTCTAAAGATTCCTCTTTTTTTAAGCAATTCTAAATAAGTATGTACAAAAATGTATTTAACAGATATGTAATTAATGAAGCACTGCTCTGATACAGACAAAGCTACAGACATGCTCAGTGGAAAAACACCAATGTACATGGTTGCTGGTAAAGGTGATACATCCATTGTCTTTGCAGTAGTTTTGGAAAAGTATTCATTTTCCTGAGTTATGGCGAATTATAATTATCATGCACCGATCAGTTTAAATGAAGAATGGTTGCTTTACTTGATATCCTGATTGACTTTATGGAAAAAAGTACGTAATCCAGGTCCAGTATATAGTAAATTCTCACTGAAACAACAGTAACGACAACTTGAAATAATCACTGCTGCTGATAAAGATCTTTCTCGCAGCAGAAAATGTGCTTCTCAGCTGTAACTAACACCATTAATGATGCTCTGGTGTGCTGCAGTAAGCCCTGCCAGTGAGCTGGCATGCACAAAAGCAGGATCCTGGCACTGAGACCAACTAAGTGGAACACAGCCATTGATAGTGCTTTACCTTAACCTGACCAGCCGCTGAAAGTGAGAGGCATCTATCAACAGAAATACATGATAGACCTAAATACAGAATAATTACAGTGGCGATTTTACACCATTTCTCCATCTAATCAAAGAATTCATTTGATCCCTAAGAAAAAGCTCAATAGCATAAAATAAAATAAAATCACTCGTTAAAAACACAACTGAACTTGTCCTCCAGAGATCCTCGTGCACAAAGCCTGATTGGACAGTTATGATTGGTTTGGGGGGGGCTAGGTTTAGTTTGTATAGATGTGCCAGTGAAGTGAGACTGAGCAGGTCTGCAGAATGTGGTTTGTTACAAATCTTGAGCACAGTGTTGATCTGCTCCAAGCATGCACAATCCACACTTCACATGCAAGACTAACATAAGATGAATGTTTATGAAGTGTTCGCCCTCATTTCTTCACAACTGGCCACAGAGTAAATTCCAATTACCTTGTACCTTAAGTCCAAAACCATCATGAGACCACAGATGAAGAACAACGCTTCTGAAACTGGATACACACTGGAATTAGACAGGATGACTCTGAAAATGTAAAATGTTCATGTACAACAAATTTTGAGCTGTATTCACTGTGTGTTTACATCATGTCCGTTTATTGTTTGCAGAGCTTTAAACAAAGAAAGGAATGAGATTACAGGCTCATATAAGTGCAGGTCCAAGTTGCTGAAAGTGTGTCTGATCACTTCTTATCTGTCTGCCTTTCATAAGCTGTGTTGTGAGTAACACATTACAGAGTAACTGGTCAAAGTTTCAAGATTGCTTTTTGCTGAATTGTGTAATGTAATGTGTTAGTTTTGCAATCATGTTACCCAGTGTTAGTTTCTGCTGAAAAACAAAGCATTTTTTCACCTTCCCAATTTAAGACAACAGCATCAAAAAGCAGAAAGAGAAAATCCCTGAAGCATCTGCAAAGTGCTTTTTTCCCACTTATCACTTGGGTGCATGTAAAGGTAAGTTAAAGAGGACATATCATGCTTGTTTCTCCTTTTCACTATGCCAGACTAGGATGCCTGTAAAGCATTTCTGCCCTCAGTACAAGGTCCTTCATTGCCCCACAATAGCGTTCTCAACATCCTCATTTTAGACCACTATGAAGCTGTCTTTGAAACACGAGGATCTGAGGATGACCTACAGTTACCTTGCAACGTCACAGCCCTTTGTGCTCTGATTGGTCAGTTCTATCGGGGGGCTGAGCCAGCCTGTCCTTCTTCTTCTACTGTATTTTCCGGCAGGCTCAATGCAGCCATCGCGTATTGACTCCCCCTACAGGCCAGAGCTGGTAATGAGTGAGTGTGAGCTAGGGATCTATATACCCCTGCTGGGCGAATGTGTTCCTCGGTGACGGTTTTGTGGCTAACGGACATCACAGAGGAGGAAGTGTTTTATCTGATTACTCCAATAAAAATATTATTTTATATGTAAGTATTAAATCATGCATCAGCATGATATGTCTCCTTTAAAGACAGAGGGTCTGTCTTTTCCATGATACTGTGTCAATGATATGCGGTATCAGGGGCGTAGAATTGGGTAGGGACGCTAGGGACGCGTCCCTTGCAATATTAAATCACTGCTGCATGGTCCCTAGCATAAAACACAAGCATAATATATAACATTATAACTAAAAAATGCTTATGTTAAATGCCAAAGACATAAAGAGGTTACTTTATTCATTATCCATGTATTATTTGTGTAGGCCTATTGAAGGGCAGCAACCGTTTAAGACCAACAATAAAAGTTTGTGGGGAACAACACAATAAAACCTCAGATTAATAACATGACTTTATACATTCATATTGTTGGGGAATACACTTATCGTTAGTCCTTTTTGGTTTTGGTTCTATATTTATCAGACTATAACCATACCATCGAAATTTCTGATTGCTCTCAAACTGTCCCACAGTTCATGTGTCATGCATCAATATATATCTGTCAAGGAACAGACAGAAGAGATTTAGAGTAGTTTTTTTGTGAATATGATAGTTTGCTTGTTTGTTTGATTAGCTTTACATGACATTGATAAACAGTCAAAAATGCAAAATACATCAACTTTCAGGGGTAGCATCTTGGTGTACTTTCATGTCCCCACCAATGTCAAAATTAAAACTACACCCTTGCGCAGTGTCATGGAAAGCTACTGTGATTCTTTTGCATATTAAGCGGCTATTAAAGCTATCACATCTGCTATTCTGTTATTAGACTGCACAGCGAAGGATTTTGGACTGTAAAGTGAGCAGTAGACAAACAGAAGAGTGAAATATTAAAAGGCAGGCATACACAGCCTGGGTGTCTTTTTTTATAACATTGATATAGAAGTTAAAGGACTGAAACCTTTGATAATGTAAAAGTTTTGTAACATTTTTCAGTATGTAATGTAGTAATGTAATGAGTTACTGTTGCATGATCAGTGACTAACAGAGCTTTGAATAAGATCAACAAGATGAGCTCAGGAGACACTCTCAAAATCATGAATCAAGTTTAATGACCGGAACATCTTCCTCAATATGTGAAGACACTTAAAATGACTCCCAGGACATTTTAATGACAGACTCTGAGTGTGAGACATAAGGTATGAACCAAAACAATGGAAAAACCACATGAAATGGGACTTTGAAGTGGTGGCATCAAAATGACAACAGTGAGTCATATTACGTTCACTGCCTTCTTGCAGCATGTGTCAGACCTCGCAGTCATCACCTTCAGACATGCATGTTCAAAAACAGACACTAACAGCAGAGCACCTGTTGGGAGGTGATAAATCTAAAAAAACAAGTCCTTGACTTTGCATGAAACTGACTTATACAATATCAAGTTTTCATGATAGCAGATATCTCCCAGCGTGTTTATGGTAAATTGAAGTAAATTAATCATTGGCTATCTACTGTACAATGTTGCTGTACAACCCAATACATTTCCAGTGAACAGTTTTGCTGTAAACCTGCTTAAAAAGATTATGCACCCTAGTTCTTCGTGAAAATAATGAAAGCTTAAAGGAGAACAGCACTTTTTATGCATGCCAACTACAATAGTGGGCAGAGCATAAGTAATTGGAACATCAGGGCTCAATGGAGGGATCACTCTACTCCAAAAGAGTAACAGGATGGAGATACTGTAGCAATCATCCACTTCACAACACTTCCTAGTTTACATGTCATGTGTTAGTCAATCAACCGGTTGGAGGCAAAGATGACTAAACTCAAGACGAATATGATATAAACCCAAGAAGCAGATTCAGTATACTAATTTACAGTTAGTTGATGTCTCTGAGAATGTTTAAACATGTCAAACAATAAATAGTGAACATTAAAGTAGAATGTGTAAATAGTTCACTGTTGTAATGTTGTAAACTTGTACTCTTAAGTACTACTGAAATGCATTAACTCAAGTACAACAACTGATATCACTTTAGAGGAGACATATCATGCTGATGCATGATTTAATACTTACATATAATAAATTTGAAAACAAGACCTTACACCCCCTTAATTTTCAAAAAATGAGATATTGTATTTTTTCTGATATCCTAGAACGAGATTTGATGCCTCTGAAAATAGGTCATTGCGAGATGTCCGCGAGATTTCAAACGTCGTGACATCACGAGGTACCTTTCTTTTTATTGGAGTAATCTGATAAAACACTTCCTCCTCTGTGATGTCCGTTAGCCACAAAACCGTCACCGAGGAACACATCCACCAGCAGGGGTATATAGATCCCTAGCTCACATTCACTCATTACCAGCTCTGGCCTGTAGGGGGACTCAATACGCGGTCGCTGCATTGAGCCTGCCGGAAAATACAGTAGAAGAAGAAGGACAGGCTGGCTCAACCCCCGATAGAATTGACCAATCACACCACAAAGGGCGTCGCGAGGTAACTTTAGGTCATCCTCAGATCCTCGTGTTTCAACGAGGGTTTCATAATGGCCTAAAATGAGGATTTTGAGAACGCTATTGTGGGGCAATGAAGGAACTAAATGACTTGTACTGAGGGCAGAAATGCTTTACAGGCATCCTAGTCTGGCATAGTGAAAAGGAGAAACAAGCATGATATGTCCTCTTTAAACTTTGGGTTCCCTCCCTGTCCAAACATCCATAGATCTGTTAGTCCACTTATGCTTATTGCAAAATTTTGTAATCTTTATAACAAATGAAACTTCATAATAACAGTACGTAACCTTTTGGCCTCTGGACCAAGGTTACATACTGTCAATATGAGTCAACAAGGTAGACAAAGAAACAGGAAACTGTTGCAAGCTAAGTCTTCCCAGGTGATAATTAGTTGATAACTGAATATGGAAAAAATTCTAATATCTATTAGGTTTTTAGGGCCCCCGTGAGCCTTCAGAATTGTCCTAAATTTTATCCCCCTCATGGCTTCTTTGTATCTGAGTAAAACTATTTTAGGAATTTGACAGGATTGCATATCTCTGAGTACTCCACAATTTCCAAACTCCCACACTGTTTGATATGCTAGAAACAGGTTTAGAACAAAGGGGACAGTAGAGATGTGTTTCTCTGTTGTTAACAGTTATGTTGGTTTTAGAGTCGCCTCTTTGATCAGCAGGAAATCAGCAAAGTGACGCTTTAGGCTCACCAGGAGCTCCATATCTCTTCACCAGTTTTAAGGAGCCTATACTGTACTTTTTGAGTTTCACGTGCTTTTATTGTGTTTAACATGCCCCCTCACATTATAGACTACATCTATTAAACCAAAAAAGTCCTCCATACAGCACAGCAGCCACACAACCCCTAAAAATAGAGCCACTGTCGTGACATCATATCATTGTTTCATCAGCGGTTTAAGCCCCTCAGCTCAGGATGGCAAACCCAGCGCAGAGATAGACCACTGACTACATGGTAGACCGAAAACAATCACAGCAGACTGGGCCTGTGTGGGGACAGGGGCTTAAATTGTCAGAAGCTCGAATAGACAGTGGGAATACATCTGGATCAGCGGTATAAAGTAATGGAAAACTTTTTAAACAGAACTAGCAGAGTTTAAAAACAATGTGTAAGTTAAGGCAAATTATGGGCTCTTTAAGGTGGGTGCAGAAGATCCTTCTAAAATGATTTGGACTTAGCAACAGTTCGAGTAGCAGAACATGTCAGAAGGAGTCCACAAAGCAGCATCTAAAACATGTTTCCCATCAGCAAAGCCTTGTTCTGTCCTGCTCCTCCTCCATGACTTGTCTGCACTCTGCTTTGTATTAGGTTCTGCTGAGGCACCTGTAAGGCTGACACAGAAATGTGGACAGGAGTAACCCAGGACCATCTGCAGCCTGTAAATGTTTGTCAGTGTGTCACACATTCTTCTTTGGTCATGGCTGGATTTGTAATGTTGTTATGTCTTATACTCACAAAGAGGGAATAGCAACAGGAAGACAAACAGCCTTTATGAATTTATTTTAGTGACTATAGATGACACTATGCCCTCTATGGAAATTAATAATCAATAAGACCTGCTCTTTTTGTAAAGTTTCTGGAGATAACATTTGGAATCAATTGGAGCTGTATAAATATTGACTGATTGGTTATATGTGAAGCACATTGTGTTGCCTAGTGTATGACAAAAGCAAAATAAATTATGTTTGACTTAACATGACTTAACCCTGCATTCCTGCTTTGATCAAGACAATCATATGATCATCGGGTCAAACAGCAATTCAACACCTAAAGAATGATTTCTTCATGAATGACAAAAAAGCATCTATAATCGAAATTTCATAAACCACCACAATTTTTTTAAAGAAAATTCATTTTCCATCTATGATGTATTAGGCCTCATCTTCATCTTCTGACCATTCTTCTTGAGTTTGAGGGTGGATCCGAATAGTCCTTCCTAAGTCCTTTCCTATCCACTTTACCTTAACCCCGATAAAAAACGTCACAGGGTCAAGGAAAGGAAGGAATAAGAGGAAAGGAAAGGAGAACTGCGGTAAAAGAGGAATTCGACTGCACTTTCACTTTGGTGTCATATTTATGTGACGAGGATTTCCTGTGACGTAGTAAACCACGACGAACTACAGCGTTCTGAAAATGGACTACAAGAAGCGTCTTGTCATCTGCTCTCACTCACAGAGTTGTTTTGTGTCAACTTTACCTGTTAACATTAACAATCCATGATCAGACCTGTGATGGTGTTTTGTCTTTGGTCATGCAGTGTGTGTTTCCTGCACACAGATGTGAGGTTAGGTGAGAGCTTCTATAAATGTTTACATCTTTGACCGCACACGGGAAAAAAACTGAAGTCTGATAAAACATAAAAATGTTTCAGAAAGACTTTTATCCCTGTTTCATTCACATATATCATTACACACATTGTTAAACAGTGTTACTATATTTTAAGTTTTGTAAAATACCTCATGTCCTTCTTTTTACTGATTGTTTTTTTTTTTTTTAATAAACATTATTAGAGACCCCATTGAGCTGTCTTGGCATGATTTACTTCATAAATGAAGACTGATAGAAATCTGGTAACTAATATAATATTAAAATAGGACACAAGGGCCACAATTGTTTTATTACTTGATGAACATTGTAGACGGCCTGACGGGTATGGAGAAAAATGTTTTAAATCAAGTGCTTTATGAATTATAGACTAATATTTAATTGTTTATCGGTGCACCATTTCAAAACTGATTAAGAAATAAACTAAAGGTGATATTTTTGAAAGCGCTTACTTGAAGCATATATTCTTCTCTATGACTGCAAAAAAAGTGTTTTTTTTTAATTATACAGCCCACATATCTTGATAGTCCCACAAAACTCATCCTTTCTTCCTCTTTAAAAAAAAAAAAATGTTTATTTATTAATTTTTTTTCACCATTACACCATTACATATGTATATACAGAGACATTGTAAACCGCATGGTCCGGACAAATTGTTCAAACAGATTGTTACAATGTTCAGACACACATTTAACTAATACATATATACAATATATACAGCTCATCCTTTCTTCCTCATAAGTTTCCATACAATGCCGATACACGTCACCTGCTGCAGTGCATTATGGGGCGTTCCTTTCTTCTCTCCTTTCGGAAAGGATGGTCCAGTGTTTCCTAAGCTAAAGGAGATAATAAAGGAAGCAACGACCCTCCTTTCCTTAACTTTTGGAGAATTCGAACAGCACTTTTCATGGCCGACGCTTAAATGCTTCCGGATCATTTCTTCAGTTAGGAAGGTTCCTTATCAAAAAAGGACTATTCGGATGCACCCTAAGCTTCATTTACTGAGGGAAAGGCAGTACTACATAAGAAACAATGCATGCAGGTCCCCTCTATTGACAGTGTGTCTACAACTTGAGCTGTGGCTTAGAAATACAAATACCAGTTTTAACTTGAAATATTAAACTCATGCCAAACAAGGCGTTGGTTGAACTAAAATGCTCCCAGAACCTTCAGATAATCCACTGCCAAAGACCCAGATGGATTTCTGGCCCTGTGCACCAGTGATAACCAAGGTCAGAGGCATTAAGTCTTCAGGTTGTCTTGGTCATTCCAGTGAATGTGATATCTCAAGAATGTTTCGAGGAATTTTCGTCTAACTTTGCACAAATCCAAATTCATTTCAAGTTAAATGAATACATAAGAGAAAACATGAAGGGGTGAGTGCTATATGGGTAAAGGTGTGTGATGACAGAGATGTAGATTTGGTTGGTCTTCAAGGATCCAAGATAGGAGGTAAATTTGAAAAACAGAAATAATCAAAAGGGAACTCCAACAGGACATGTCTTTATGAAGACTGATGAGTCAAAACACATTGACATGACTTATCCATGCTAAGATAAAGGATTTTTTACGACATTGGAGCAGCTATTTTTTTTAGCTTTTTAAATTAACACATTTTTGAAATTAGAAAGTTCAAAAGTCCTTGTGACCTCTAATCTTGGGAGAAATATTTCTACATTGCACAGAAGACTTAAGTCAAACATGGCACAAGCCTACACTCAAGTGCAAAGGTGAACAGGAAGATTTTGTAGGTCACAGCCTCTACGACCTTAAATTTATTTGATATTGATTCAGTGCATCATTTTGACCTCCATACACTTTCACTCGATATTTAAAACAAAGCTTATAACTAAACATACACCCACAACAAAGACACTTCTGCAATTACTCTTAAAGTAAAAGGCACCCGAACCCTCCCTCTCGACATATCACCACCTTTTTACTGCCTGGCAGTTGTACCTTAACCTGACAAGCCAGATGGACAGCTCCATATGTCTGCCACAGAAATATTTCACTAGTCCATCTGGGTAGGAGCCCTTTGAATTTGTTTTCAGGGGCAGAACGTTGAAAAAAAACACAAGCTTGTGATTGGACAATCGTTCTGCTCGTCACATTCATAATAGACCACTCCAGATCAAGCAGGGTTGCCTCCTATAATGTAGCATAGGCTTCATAGCGGCTAATGTAGCGGCTAATGGCTAACAACAATTAATGACCATTAGCCATTAACCGCTAACTTAGCCGCTAACAGCTAACAACAGTTAATGATGTCAGCCGTTAGCTGCTAACTTAGCCGCGAACAGCTAACAGCCTTATACTATCGTCTTACACTAAACTGTACCACACAAATGATTCACTTAACACTTATATGTGACATGAACCTCGTCAAAGACAATCCCTACAAGTAAACTTCTGAGGAGGGCAGTTTTCGCCAAGTTTGACTGAGAAGCCATGAGGACAATAAGCTAATCGGCATGTCCGTTCTCAACGTCCGGTTCTCAACTTCCGGTTGTCATCACAGTCGCATTCTGCAGCTCCCGCCTCTCTTCCCTGATTGGGCCGTTAAGAATTCAGCTGAGTGAATTTGTTGGACAACGGGAGGCTGGCAAGACGGACCTGCAGGATTTCAGAATCAGGCAGGTCTGTCTGCTCTGCAAGGCTAGGTGTACCTTGCAGGAGCACATAAACACCACGCTGTTGTTTAATACTATTTATCAAAACTTAGCCCACATGGGGTGCCAGTGCCACACAATAATATCTCTGCCCTTTTCATATGACTGTTGTTCTCATTGAATTCGGCTTGTGACCTCTTTCTTGTATGTTCACCCTCACTTTCTGTACCCACTTTATCTACTGTCCTTTCTCTATCAAATACAAATATTCAGTCCAAAATAAATCTTGATAAATACAGTTCATCAAATGTCTTCCTGTTTACTTCAAAAGAGGTGGTTCAGATTCTTAAGCAATTAATATTTAGATGTATGTACCTTGTTCATGCAGTGGTTCAATACTTGAATATAAAAACATTAACTTTACAAATAAATGAAAAATAATACTCTTTTTAAAAATGTATTTTTGGGGCATTTTGTGCCTTCATTGATAGGAGAGAGACAGTGGATAGGCTTGTGAAAGGGAGCGAGAGAGCAGGGGAAGACACTGCAAACTGGTCACAGGCAAGATTCAAACCTGGGGAAGCAAGCAGAAGCAAGTACATGGGGTGCCTGGTTGCTAACCACTCTGCCAAACCAGCACCCTGAAAAATAATACTTTGATGTCTTTTAGCTTGATTGTCATTAATCTATCAATCTATTTGATTGTCACCTGTTATTCGAAAGGGATTTTGTGCTGAAATAGATTAGTTAATTCTCTATTTATGTGTCCGTGCATTTTGTGTATTTTTCAGTGGATTTTGTTCATTTTTAGTGGCTCACACTTGCAGATTCCTTTATTTTAATTTGGCTTAAAGTGAGTTTTTTCTTTTGTCCATAGATTGATGAATCAACCTAACATCTGAACTGTAGATAAATCAGTTAATGCATCTATAAGAGGATAATGTATTGATTACATTTTGGTTTTTGTATCTTTGTAGTAAAATTCCTCCATCATTTATCTTGTTTGCCAAATGAAGACTACTTTATCATTACTATCCCCAAGGGCTTGAATGCAGCCACCAGAGGGCGACACGGTCACATCCCCTCACCTGACTGTGAGCTTCTAGTTGTTCTTTACACCTTCAAATATCCACTTAACGGGATATGAGAAAAGTAGTTTTACAGCTGTTCTTAAATTCACAGTGATTAAAACTGTGAGATATTACAATCACTTCTGTGTCCAGTCTGTCATGTTTATCGTGAAGAAGCGTCTGAACATAATATTTTATGCTGTTGTCTTATATAACCCAAGCTTATCCTTCTCTGTAACCGATCCTACACAGACTGCTTATTGAAATGTTTTATCTCAGCTGGACATGTTTACACAGCGCAGGAAGTCTTCTGATAATAAGAAGGCGAAGCTGTCGGACAGAAAAAACAAAACATTAATAAATAAATCAAGAAAACAGTGTGGGCCCCCCCACTCCCACTCAGTCTCCTCTGGTCTATCAAACTCATATCCTAGCATCCTGTGGGGCCAGGGCCGTGCAGCAGAGTCTGCGCTCCAACATGCTGCACTGCAATCAAAAACACCTGGCCTCGGGGCTTGGAATGGTCACAACATTACAGCATATAAACGAGCCAACTACTCCATATAGAGGCCCCATAATTGTTGGACTGGAGAGGATTCCTGCTTTTTTTACTGCATGGTTTTACTGTAGTTGTAAGACACAAGAGCCAGGGCCAAACTTAACAGTCCAATACAGACTTTATGAACACAATTATGCAAACAAGTAGGAATTACCCAAAAAGGCTGAGGCCTACTACGCTGACTCACCAAAGCTGGGAGGCTGTGAGAACGAAGGAGAACAGTCCTTCAGCTTTCTGTGGCTTTAAACATCTACACATATCTGTTTCACACCTGCGAAACAAAACAATAAAATGAACTGGCATCAACATTTTCTCTTATTTTTAAGGGATTTTGTTTCATGGCACATCTACAGCTAAATGTTAAAGATCTGGCTGGAGTCCAGAGAGCTGAATTGACGTTTCTGGTGCTTGTTAGTCAGGATTGTTCTCAAATCAAGGGGCATGATTTCACTCAGGCAATAATGAAAAACAATATGATGTTGTTTTGGTCCACCCTTGTTTCTGGACAGCTTGAGATTGATGTCACAAACAGCCCTGGCCAAGAAATTATACCTTTACACACTGGTACGCGGCTTGATTGCCATAAATGACACTAGCCAGAGTTTTATAATCCCTCAACCAGCTGTTACTGAACACAATAAACTGAGATGATCCATGCTGTTTAGAAAATGTTTAAAGATGAGTAACTAAAGAGGCTTTCATGGTGTCCCTAAAGTGCAGAACACAGCAACTAGTTAAACAAACAGCAAATAAAAAAAACACACTAAAACACAGCAACTAGTTAAACAAACAGCAAATAAAAAAATCACACTAATGAATGTGGACACATTCACAAACAAATAAGATGATAAATTAGATCATACATCATATCTAAAATCAGAAGAAAAAAATTAAATCACACAAAAAAGAATAAAGTTGAAAACAACACACTTTAAAAAACATTTCAAGAATAACAATGTCAAATCAGAAAAACACAATGACAAATAACAAGACAACATAACATACCAAAAGAAAGATATACAGTAAATGATCATCAAATAATGCATTAAAACACACGCAAACACATACATAAAAAAACTGCCACAACTTTCAAAATCACAATGAGAAAGGAGTGAAAAGAGTGGCAAACTTAAAAAACTAATGAGTGAGCAGTTTCAACAATGAGTAAACATAGACACTGATCAAAAATCACACCAACAAATAGGAAGATACAGCAAACTGAAAAAGAAACACAAACAAGACAATACAATGATAGAAAGAAGACAACAGCAAACTAAAAACATGAAAAAATTGAGCACGAAAAATGAAATACTGGTACAAAACAATGAATCAGAAACAAAGAAAAAAATTATCAAATAAGAAAGTGCAACAACAGGCATAAGTTGTTCCTGATTTGTTGTTATATTCTGATTTGCTGTTTGGTTATATCTGGTATATCTGTTGTGTTGTTTTTCCTTTGATTTTATGTTTTCTATTTTGTTACAGTTTTTCATTTTGCAGTGTTTTAGTTCTTTTGTTTCCCGTTTGGTTATTGTGTTTTTTATTTGCCAAAGTGTTCTCATATTTTCGAAGGGCTGTTGCAGTTCAGGCTTACTGTAGACTTGAGACTTTAACATTAAACATTGAATAAGTTTGTATTAACCCAGGATGGAGCACGTACATGAAAAAGTTGAGTATGGAATTTAAGGAAGTTAAAAAGTGTTATACACAAGTACATTGTTGTTGTAACATTAACATGGATTCAGGAATAAGAATTTTCCTCCTCATTATGAGGGAGTCGCTGGGGCAGGGTCTCTAGTTTCTTCCCCCCCGCCGTGCCCTGGCACCTCCGCAGCATCCCCACAGAGACGGCTTCCTTGCAGTGATGAGCTTTTGACAGGCCCCAAAACAGGCCGCTTAATGCTGTGCCAGGCCAGACATGGAGCGGCTGGGACGCTGGCAGCTTCTTGGCCCACATCATGCATCACGGGCCTCAAACCATTTTACCCCTAGTTTTCCTCCTCTTCGCCCTTTCTCTCTGTTTCTCCACCCTTTCTCTTTTTGAGTGCCTCAGGATTGTTATGCAAAGATTTCCAGGCAAAGATGTGAGATTTCCACAGATGTATCCAGATCACATGTGAGTTCAATCTCCCACCACTGTAGAGAGAGAGAGAAAGACTGAGGGCGCATGCTGGCTGAGCAGGTGGCCTCACCTGGGATATGAACCCCTGCTTTAGTCACAGACACTCACTATCTGGAATCAAAAAGTAATTTAAGCTTTTTATCTCAAATTCTGCCGACGGCTGTCGATCCTGCTTATTTCCTCCGAGACACAGACTCCGGCCTCATAATCCGTGATAATGTTATGGGATATTTGACATCCTTCACAAGGCTGCATTGCTATGTGATATTATAATTTACCAAGTGACAAATTTAAAATAGTATTACAACTAAACCACTTGTCTAATGAAAGCAAAACAGTTTTTTAAGATTAGGTTTGTACTTGTGATTTGTAATCTGTAACAGTCAGTTCAGGGCAAAAACACAGTGGTGGGTTATTCTGAATTTCAGGTAAAGCAAACAGAGCAGCTATGTTGTAAATCTCTTCAGCCTAATCACTTTTAATGTTGATAACCAGAAGATTTAAAGACTTAAGGGCAAAGGGACCTTGGGTGTGATCGCCTATGTGTGTGGAGAGGTGGCAAAAGCAAGACTGTGAAATGGGGCGAGGGAAAAGTGTTTTTGGGGGGTGGGTGCTGGCATAGAGACACATAGCCTGGGACACTCACTGGCAATTTAAGTCACACATTAACCCAACAAGTCTGTTCTGGGTCTGTGGCAGGAAAATGTGGAGGAAACCTATACATGCACATGGAGAACATGTTAACTTCACACAGAAAGGTCCTGAGAAAATGTTATACAAGCAACCACCTTGCCATGAGGTTACACCCCCACTCACTGCACTACCATGCAGCCCGCTTTGAGCCATACTGTTTTTTTCATTATTACCTCCGCCAAGGAGGTAATGTTTTCAACAGAGTTTGTTTGTCTGTCCGTCTGTGAACAAAATAACTCGGAAAGTTACGGATGGATTTTGATGAAATTTACAGGAAATGTTCAGCATGGGAAAAGGAAGAAGTGATTCAATTTTGGTGTTGATCCGGATCAGCGTCTGGATCCGCCATGACAAAAAATGCAAATTTCGTGAATAACTACTGAACTAAAATAGATATCATTATGAAACCAACTGCTAATGGTATGTTTTCATGGTCAAGGAATCTGAATATTTGGATGAAATAAAGGTAGGACTAATATTTATGGTAAAAGTCACAATATGGGAGAGAACTGTGGTGCTGGCGGAGGTCTGCGCTCTCTGAGTGCTTTTCTAGTTAGTTATTGTGTTCATTTCTTAATAAGAGGTTTATTCAGGACTTCTTCCCATGCTGATAAGGTAAAAAGGCTATGTTTTTGGGAGAGTCAGTCTGTCAGTCTGTCTGTCTGTCCGTCCGTCCGTCCGTCCGTCCGTCTGTGAACAAAATAACTCAAAAAGTTATGGATGGATTTTGATGAAATTTTCAGGAAATGTTCAGTATGGGAAAAGGAAGAACTGATTCAATTTTGGTGTTGATCCGGATTAGCGTCTGGATCCAGGAATTGTTCCAAGGATCCTTTATCATTGGGAGATAGGGAACTGTGCTGCTTGGCGGAGGTCTGCGCTCTCAGAGTGCTTTTCTAGTTAGATTAAAGACCTCAAAATAATAAAGCTGAAATAGTTTATTTGAATAAAGTCTATAGTTCAAGATGTTGGGTTTGCCTGCCAGATATATGGTGGCCCTAGTCACCCCTATCGACCCCTTAGCCTGGACCTTATACAAAGCTAATAAATTACCCAAACTTAAATTGAATGTACAAGAAAATTTCACTTTTAAGTTTATTTTTTCAATCATAGCGATTTATCAAACTACAATACCTTTTCCTTTAAAGGGTCTGGATGGGTGGGACAAAACAAATTTAGTTGGCTGGTACAGTGTTACAAAGGTATGTTTTGTCGAAAAATAGGGTGTACGAGTATGAACTAGAAATATTTCAAAGTGTGTTTAACTTGTTTGAAATGCTGTGTCTGGTAGTGTCAGCATGCATTTGCTGTCCTTCTGCAAGACAAGTGCCTGTTTAACACAAATGAATAAATTAGGGGTGTCATAACTTGTGACTTACTTTACTGGACCAGCATAAAGGGGAAGTTTTCAGTTAATGCTAACATTACTGTTGATCAGCTGAAAATGTAACTGAACAGTAATGTTAACGTTACATTATGCTAACATTACTAGCATCATAATTATACAAACTATGCATTGAAGAGACAGAATGCTAGCTAACATAGGCCGAAAATGCCATGTTGAATCATTCATTTTCTATACTCCTTTATCCCTTTCGGGGTTGCAGGGGGCTGGAGCCTATTCCAGCTGTCATAAGGTGATAGGCGAGGTAAAGTCAATCGCAGGGCCACATAGAGAGACAGACAAAAATTCACTCTCACACTCATACCTAAGGGCAATTTAGAGTCACCAATTAACCTAATGAGCATGTTTTTGGTCTGTGGGAGGAAACCAGAGTGCCCGGAAAGAACCCCCACATGCACAGGAAGAACATGCGCAACTTCACACAGAGAGGCCCCTGCCCAATCCAGGGATCGAACCAGGGACCTTCTTGCTGTGAAGCAAGAGTACTACCTGCTGCACCACTGTGCCACCCAAATGCTATGGTGTATGTATTAATCATTTGTCTTACATTTGTGCATATGCAGGTGTCCTTTTTGATTGCTGATGACTTACTTGTTAGTGTGAGTGTCTGCAGAGCTACTTATACAGCCTGGAAATCAGCACCCAAACAATGAGATTTTTCTTGAAGAACATGGCTATCCCATGACTTGGTGTCACACAAACAGTAAACGAGGTATATACAAAAATATATACCCTATGCATCTTAAGAATTTTAATTTTAATTACTTATTCCATGGAAAACTGCCCATTATGTCCAGAAGGCCCATGGCATTTTTCCCAGTTTGGGAAGATGGAAAAATGTTTCAACAACTGAAGGGTTCACAAGAGCTGGAAAAGCGTCATTCATTGTGGCACAATCACAAGCCCCACATTAACACCACCAATCCATGTTGCTTTGGACTCTCCCCCCAGCCCCAGGCTGTTCCCCTGCCTCAGCTTCTCTTTGAAAACACATAGCATCCTAAACATGTAATTTCTCCTCCGTATTCTGGTTTAAATAGGTAAGGTTGTGGATCTTTGTCAGAACCATCCTCATCCTCCCTCATAAAGTTGGCCATAATCCTTAGTACCAATCTTCTTCTGCTTGTAAACAGCACTTTGTTTTGTTGACCTGCAAAGTAGCGCAGTGATTTGTGTGCATGCACCCTGTGGCATAATTTCGAAGGTATTTTTTCCCAAAAATTTGTGCAATTAAGTGCAAATCTTAGTCTAAAAGTATATAATGTAACATCATGTGATCAATGAAAAAAATGCAACAAGCACACAGGTCCATCTAGAGTTAACTGAATGCTATAGGCAGAGGCAGGCTAAAGCATTACCCATATACTCCCAGCATTTGAGCTAAGCTAAGTAGCGCTTGCCGATCTTTGTCCGTCTCTTCTTTGTCACTGGACACACAGTCAAAAGAATGGCTTCTATGTCCTTGACCTGCTTGTCATGGACATCGCAGTGAGGAAAGACACACACAAAAAATGCTGGAGTGTTCCTTTAAGTGGAGACTGTCCTCTCTGGATTAGGATCAAACATTACTGAAGACGATTATTGAGATGAACTGTGTGAATTTAATTTTAAGTAGTTTTCATTTCAAGAAAAGTAATAGAAGACAGAAATTGAGAAAGTGTCCAAATACACATGTATTTAGTCTTATTCTAAGACTACATCTACCTGGACACCTGAAAAAGCATGTTCACATATCAAAACAAAACTTTGTAAAGATAAAAGTTGGGGTTGTCTCAGCTGCCAGACTGTCCCACAGGTAACGGAAAGTGGATCAGTATCTGGATGGGCTTATGACTGAAGAGATATTAATGTTAACATGTTAGCCAAGCTAGAATAATGATGACTGTCAGAACTTTTAGAGGTTATGAGACTGCTCCATTCTCAGAGCTTTCTTTCTTGGCACAGTAGAGACCTTGTCTGTGTACTCTTATCCAGAAAATGCAACTATATTACAGCCATGTGGGTAAATCACAATTTTAATATTATCAAATGTTCATCAAATAAAAAAATAAAAAAACAAAAAGATTTAGTAGAACAGCTGAGAACAAGTAGTTGAGCTGTGGACAACAAATAAAGATACACTACTGCCCTCCAGTGTTGATCTGTACGTAATGCATGCAAACCGCCTAAAAACACATGCAGTGTCATCCATCTGCTGCAAGACAAGACTACACAAGGATAACTCATTATAGCTATACCATGCCTTTTCCATTTGTGGTCACTTTTATGGCTTTTGAACTGTAAACATTGGTCCAAGGAAAAGGAAACACAACGCTTGTGTTGTGACATTCTGCACTGAAACTCTAATGGATGAGTTACTGTGCACACACTTAAACTGGTAAACTGTTCACCATTCACAAAAAAGGCTTCCTGTATTGCAGAATTTAATAGCATGAAAAAACAATAGTGCACATGCATTTAATTGTGCTTCATATATGTTGAAAAGCATGTGCTGCTTTCTGATGCAGAGAAAATCAGCATTAATGATGTCTTTTGGACTGCACCTTCAAATTAACAAAATGCAAATAAATATGAGAAAATAGCTGCTGTAGAGAAAAAGTAGAGTCAGTAGTGTTTCTGGCTGTCTGGTCAGGGACCAAAAGTGAGTCAGGGAGTTGTTTTGGGAGGCTAATTAATGTGTCTATTGACCAATGAAGCTCTACATGGACATGTATCCATTCATCTTAGCTAACTTCAATTTGCCGTAGTTCAGTTCAGGTTGTTGTTTTGAGATCTCAACTTGTTTTTCTTGTTATTCTGTGTAAAAAAAAAAAAAAGGATAACAGAAAACAGAGTAAAATAAGAAACATACCTGTTTTCTTAGGGTTTCAAATGCTCCCAGAAACATTTCTTTCTTCCCTTAGTTCAATCACATTTATTCCAGCTTTTGCCTAAACTGCAACATGTTTTTATTAAATCAGTTTGAAAGTTTGAATTTTAATAAGTTTGGGTTGGGTTTTCTCATTAAGGGGGCCATGGTGGGTGCTGTGGTCAAACCAGTTGAGTTTTTAAAAGTGTATATGACATGACCACTACAACTGTCACACTCAGTGGTATGGCATGCACAAAAAATTACTGAAATATGCACATTTTCCGAATATGTTTGCAAAAAGCAGCCACAGAACTTTTAATGTATTCATCATTCCATGTTATGAAACTTCTTTTTAAAAGGAATGCTGGTATGCTTGGGAATGGAGGGACATGAGGGACCAGGACGACAGAAAACTATTAACCCCAGCATATTTTAGTTTATAGTCATGAGCTGGTTTATAATAAATCACACATGAGTCTAAAATATGATATGTGAAATTTGCCTGTGTCCAGATGTGGAATGCAACAAAGTGTATTTATTACAGTGCAAGACTTAAGCACATTTTAGTGATATGGTACAGATTTTTCTTTCCTAAATCCTGACATGCTGCCGAAATTACTAATATGCAACAACATTTTTCTTTACTGAGTCTAAGTATAGATACCAGACAATTGCCCAAGTCCGAAGTCTCAAGCAAGTCCGAAGGTTTTTTCTGTTTTAGGCAAGTCAAGTCAAGTCAAGTCAAGTCATGTCACAAGGCTATATCGAGTCAAGTCGAGTTGAGTAGAGTAAAGTCACAAGGTTATGTCTGGTCAAACCGACTCACAGGCTTCGTCAAGTCAAGTCCTCACCATTGTTCCCAGCCAACCCAAAAAGCACTCAGGTTTGTATCTTGAAAAGAGAAGCCTTCCTAAGGTCAATGTAAAAAAAAAAAAAAAAAAAAAAAAAACAGCAGAAAGCTGTTCATTTATCCATTACAACATGTCTACAAGTCTAATCATTTAGACCAGGGTAGATGGAAAAGGCTACATTATATTAAGGAAATGGTATGTTTGATACAAAAAATGTTTATTTAGAACATTATGCAACATTTAAATTGCAGGCTCGAACTGCCTTTCTGAAGTTTCTCAAGGGTAGTTTTTTAAATGTAGCTAGCAACATATTGGCTACAGGTTGTCCAGTCAAGGTTATGTTATCTACCTAGGCTACTGTTTGCAGGTTTCACTAACTTGGCCTCATGCATCCTCAAGTGGCAGAAAATGTTGGACGTGATACCCTCTTTTTTGCTAATTGTAAAGTTACAAGTTGTGCATTTGGTGTGTCTATGTTTTCCATCGGAAGGGAGGTTTTTATAAGCAAAGTGAAAGACTTTGGGCACTGAAGTCAAATAAGCAGCAGGCGAAGCAGTTGTCAGTATTAAACCCGCACACTGCTCATTACAGTGTGTGCATGCGTGCTGCCAGTGCTTCTCACTTACATGAAAAGAAGGGAGCTTGTCTGAACTTGCTAGAGAGTGTGGCGTGCACATGGACCACTCTGGTCTTACTAGAATGATATCCATGTCAAAGAAAAAAAAAAAAAAAAACGTACAATGAAAAATAACATATGCTACAATTTTCCAAACTCATGATGTCTGAAGTCAAGTCTAAAGTCATTGTCTCCCAAGTCCAAGTCAAGTCTCGAGTCTTTACCTCCCAATCCTGTGTCGAGTTGCAAAGCCTCAAATTAGTTACTTGAGTTGACTCGAGCCGGAGTCCTGATGACTCGTGTCCAATTGTCTGATAGATACTCTTTGGTAAACACTACCTCAGTAAGAGGAAGAGCTCCCCTGTCAAATTACAGCCAATGTTCAAATACTGCAGTACTTTATTTTCATTACTGAAAACAATTAAGTACCTAAAGCAACAATATGTAACTTTTCCGCCTTACAGGAGTAGTTTTAAAGTCAGACATTTTGTACAACATACAAAAGGAAATAAAGCATCAATCATATTTCCAGTGTGCCCTCGTCCCCTGATTTTAATGCTGTGCTACA
The DNA here is from genome assembly GCA_036419115.1 of Scarus forsteni. Classification (NCBI taxonomy): domain Eukaryota; kingdom Metazoa; phylum Chordata; class Actinopteri; order Labriformes; family Labridae; genus Scarus; species Scarus forsteni. The sequence continues at coordinate 9,226,094 of JAZDUH010000354.1, read as the reverse complement.
TTGGCAGTGTCCTTCAGAGTCCTCATGTAAAACATGTGTACAGCTTATGGCAGTAGTTTTAGCCTTCATTTACTCAACTATGAACCTACAACTCACAAGGCACAAGGTTGCTTTGAAATCTTAAACCATTTTAGCACAAATAAGAGCAGCCCAGGCATAACTAATCGATGTGCCTTATCAGATTTACTGAAAAAAAGGTTACTTAGATTTCTTTTAACCCCACATGCAACAAATTTCAAATGTGACTTTTTAACAGCCTTTTTAACACTGCAAATCTGAAGAAGGGAAATTAATGTCAGTGTAGATACTCAAGAAATGTACATTCCTACTGCAGTCAAGTAAATTCACTCTGTCCATTCCTGGTTAATATGAAACGGTAGGTAAGTAAAGCAGTTTAGCCTTTGTTAATGATACAGGAAATCATGTAAAAATCACTCTACTACCAAATGAATAAATATTGTGTTGTTCTAATTACAAACTATTTTTTGGACTTTAAATTTAGTCAGTGTTTATAAAACCCACTCAGCGTAAGAGAAGACAACCAACAGCACTGTTAATGGAATAAATCAGAATGATAAAAAAAATGGAGATTGTAAGTTTTATGCCTCACAGTAACGTAACTTGTCAAATTACCCCAGGGTTGTAAAAATATCAGATGAAGGACTTAAATTGGAAACATCTGTGGAGATAACTTCATTTAGTTGACTTTGGAGCAGCTTCTGGTGTGCAGATCTCTTTTTCTTTTTCTGTCTACAATCCCCTCTGATTGTGTTTTTTCCTCAACGTTTCAGAAGATGTGTGCTTTAATAATCTGTATGAAAATCTCCACTGATGATCACTGAGGGATATGCCATCACCCCCAGATGGGAAACACTCTGATTCAGCTGTTTGCTCAGCCCACTGCTAGAAGTGGAAGGAAAATGTCTACAAATGTATATGAGGCTAGAGTAAACATTAGAGCACATTGCTGGAAAGCAAACGTTTTATCAAAGTGGATCAGGTGTCTGTTCAGCCAATAGCCATCTTCAGTGGAAGGAACACGCCAAGGATGTCTGTGCAGCCACAGTAAACATCAGAGAACAGTGCTTAAAAGCCAAACACATACCCACTTCTTCAGAGGGGTCTGGTCAGGTCCAGTTCATGGGTCTGGAGCAGGGCAGGATAACCTGAAGTTGCTTAAGGTGGCAAGGGGCGAGGGGTGTGTTAGGCATTTCAAAATCTAATATCTGAGATTTTAGGAGAGGAACTTTAAAAACATCTCATGAGGACATCTGGGACCTGTGTAAACTCAACAAAAAGGGGTAAAATAACAAACTTTAAATTGTTTCTCTTGAACCTTTTACTTCTATTGAGACAAACAAGGTCAATGTGACCTACTTCAGCTGTTTTCATGTGATTGTAAGAAAATCACTATCAACCTCAGAAAATCCGGAGCTTTTATACTGAGATTACAAGATATCAGATCTTAAGGACACAGATAGAAAGTAATTGTTACATGATTATTTGTAAGTGTGGCAAAAAAAAAAAAAAAATGTTCAAACTGTAATTTTGTTTTGAAGAATGACAAGAGCACTGCCTCGTGATGAGGAAAGTATCACAAAACAAGATAAATATCATTACAGGACAGCATATCAAAACAGCAATGACACACCCCAAAACTGTCAGTCATTTAAAATCAGTTTTGAGCAGCTGGCCCAAATGTTCATGGGAGTGAAGTTTAACCCTATAAAGCCAATTGTATCATATTTGATCCATACTTTTATAATACCTCTATCTACTCAAAAAAAAACACTTGAATAAAATCAGATAAATGATAAAAATGTCCTCAAATGGATTATAAGTTGCCAAAAACACCTAATATATGAAATGAGATACGAAAAATCTATCTGTTGAATTTTATGGACATTTTGATAGTTTAAGGATTTAAGCAGAAAGTGAAACAAACATTTCAGCTCCAAAAAAATAGAAATTTCTGGCTATAATCGGGACTTGAAGCATCAGACAGTTTGAGGAACATGTGAAGTAGTAAGTATAAAAGTGTGTTTGCTTAAGGCTACTGCACCATAAGAATCTAGAATGGAGTTTATTTGATGGAAATAATCAGGAGCAACTTTGGCGCACATTCACAAGTGAAACATCTCTAGTGAATCAAATACAGTCAAGCTCCTCTAAATGAAATATAATTAGATTCTTATTTGCCATAAATGTTGGCACTGGTGTTGATCATTGAAGAAATTATAGTTTGAATTCTCCAGTCCAAAAGTTGGGCTTGTTTGGCAAAGTCCATCATAATCATGGACTAGCCCAAGAAATAATTCCATGACCATGTTTTATTTCCAACTCAGTTCATCATCCATCTGTTTGACTGAGTGACTGGATCGAGAATATTTTCCTCTCTACTTTATAGTAAAACAGCTGCAGGAATCTCATGAACACTACAGCCACATATCATGCTTCCTCAGGCAGTCCGCAGCCCTGACATGAGCTATGTGCCAGCTTCCTCTCTCTCACACACACGCACGTTTCATGATGAGATAAGTGAAAGCACCCTTCAGTCAGTAAACTATTTACTTTCCTTTTATCTGTGTGAAGAGAACACACACGTCTAAGGACAGGCACCCGCAAAGGTTGTTTTGTTTCTCTTTTCATAGCTTGTGGCATTAGCGTATCAAACATTTCTTCAACATTTACACTTAAACGCAAACAGGATGCTTGTTTCTGTCATCCTGTGTGGTTTCCATCCTCCTTGTGCTCTGACTGGCGAAACACAGTCTAATATAGAAGTGTATGAGAGCTCGCCTTGGGAAAAGCCTGATCCCTGCAGCTTTAAACAAAAGGCTGAGCTGAGTGTTTATCAGTGATTTGTGGTGTGATACGTTGCTGTCTGTGTTGATGTTGTGTGAGTATGTACAGTGCTGTGAAAATGAATTTCCCCTTGGGGAGAATAAAAATTTAATCTAATGTAATCTTCACTCCTCTTTATAAGTATACGGTTGAATTTTTTTGAAGTTTATCCTTTTATATCACATAAAAAGATGACAATTTAAATCATTTTTATGGTTGTAGTTTTGGATTAGAATGGGGTGGGCCGACTAATGAAAAGGCCACACTTTGCCTCTTTCGTCCCAAATGTGGACACATCAGAAACTGCCAATGAATAATAAAAATAAATATGCTATTTTCTACCTTTGATGAATCAAATATTTTCATATATTTGGTCATGTCCCTATATGTAAGACAAAAAATGTTTCACATTTATGAACTTTAGTCCCTAATTTTTCAAAGTGTAGTTTGTATCACTATTTTCTTTGCAGCAACTAACTTAAATATTTTTCTTAAAAGCACAAAACGTTGAGGTGAATCTTTATCGGATCAACACAACCTGAGATGTGTCAGTGATTATCTTTTTTTTTTTTTTTGTAATTGTTAGCTTAAAGCTTAAATATTCCTGATGTACTTCCCCACTGAGCACGAGGAGGATAAAATGTTGCTACGACAAAAGCAACTCAGTACGATACATCCAAAAAACATACTAAAGTAAAAGTAAAAGCCCTGGTTTAAGTACACAAAAATGCTACTTAACTATAGTAATTTGATCAGATGGTTTTAGTTTATTTCCACCCTGTATACATTTTTTACTTTATCCTAGGAGGGTAGGGTGGTGTTATTTTAGCTATCCGTGGCAACCTCTGTTTCCACATACACAAGAGTGCCATTCTTGGGTACATTTTAAAGGTACTTAGTTTTACGATACACTTATATAATTAGTGCTGGTTACTTGTTTTCCCATATACTGCTGCTAAATCAGTACTTTTAAAATGTTACTGGTGCCTTTATAGGTATTTATTCAATATTTTTATTTCATAAGAGATGCCACATTGACAATGATTTCAATGCCTATTACTAGAGGTTCATGTCATGAAACTGTTGTGTTGGTGCCACAATAGTAATCCTGACTTATTCTTCCTTTCCTGGTTCGGGCACAGTAAGAGGAGAGAAAGCAGGTTCTGATTGGGAAGAAGAGATGGCTTGTAACCTTATCTGCAGAACGTTTGTGTCTGTGTACTGCATTATTTAATCTCTACATTTGCCATGAGAAAAAACTATGACAGAAACATCAGAGAATGGAAAAAGCATGAGCTCAGCCTTTGTAAGCTGGCAGATATAATCCAATCATTGTGCTGAGGGCCTTACTCATGTTTAACGCCACTCTATACATCATGCTGTATATCTAATTTAAGGCCGAGCTGACTACTCTTTGAAGGCAAAGTTCTGAAATCACATTCTAGTTTCCCCCTCCCAAACAGCAAATTACTCCTACTCCCGCAGGACGCGTGATTTCGGACTCTGAGTTGAAGCAAATCACTTGCAGACTACTTCACGAGGAGCATATTAATGTGAGACAAGGGGTCTGGGATTTGAGTTGAAGTATAAACAACTTCATCACTGATGGACAGCGTAGAAAAGCTTTGACTATCGAGAGTGTGTACTTGGTTCCACCTCGACAACATCAACATACGCTCAGAGTTAGGTTTGACGCCAGATACCACTGAGAAAAGCAAAAATGTGCCTCATAATTGGTAACAGTCTCTGAATTTATGTAAGCAAGGTAGGCTGTAATTAATCCCAGCACAACAGGGATCCTTAAGGAGTGTGTTCATGGATTTGTTATTGGACATCACTACGCCATTCTGGATCCCATCAGAATCAGAGTCTACATACGCCACAATCAGGTGGGAATTTTTTTGGCCTAAAAGTGTCCCACCGATTCATTCACAAAATTTACCAGAGGTTATCAAGGAGCATCAGCCAGCCGACTCTAGACAGGAACCCACCCTCATTTCCCCCAAAACGTGCCTCAGTGCCTCCTTACTACCTCATTAAATTCCCCAAATCCTGCTGTTTATATTAAGAGGGGCTGCAGCCTCCTGTGAGAGCTGGAAGAGGGCTGATGGGAAAACGATGCTGGCACTTCTTATCTCCCACATATTAGCTAAGTTGAGGAATGGTATTTGCCATGTTGCATTAGCCCACTGCCGTCCCATAATCGTCTGCCGTTCCCAGCAACAACACACTCCAAATGTGATCCAGATGTCTCAGCCATCAAGCTTCAATATTTCACTAACCAAGCATTAATCTTATCAGGAGTGTCACAGACCCCGGCCTGATAACATCTCACAGGGTTTAAGAAAATCACTGCCTGCAGCTGACCACGGCTTCACTGCAACCTGAAACCGACACCTCCTGCAGATGGATTTTAAACAATGAATTAACTCAATAAAATTAAAGTCTGGCACTTCATTCTGTTTCTATCTACCTGATAGTGAAGCTGAACTTCACAGAGAGGAGCGGTAATAAATTTCATCACTCCAGTGCAGTAGTTTAATTCTGTCATATTTTAGAATTGATTCTTGTAGATATTCTCTTTAAGGAGAACATCATGTACAAATTAGAGATACAATTAGCACATTGCATATGCATAGGTATTAAAGTCTGAGCAATTATAATAATAATAATAATGATAATAATGCATACTATTTTATAGCGCTTTTCATAAAGACTCAAAGGCGCTTTACAGAAAATAACAAAACAAACAAAAAAACCCTGAGTGGTTGGGTAATATCAATTTGTGAACAAGTAGGTTTTGAGTGATTTCTTGAATGACAGCAGAGAATCTGAGTTTCTGATGTGGCGGGGGATTGAGTTTCAGAGGGTGGGGGCAGCGATGGTGAAAGCCCGATCCTCAAGTGGATAATTATTTGAAATGACATAATGAGTAATGCTGTATAATTAACACCACTGTAGTTTCCAATAATAAAGTTGATTCAGAAAAAAGATGAACGCTAGGCCTGTTTGTAGTTCAAAAAATATAAATTACTATTTAAATCCTTAACTGTATCAAAACTAGAAAAACGATAAATGTTATTTCTTTGGTCTTTGATGATAAATGAGAGGACAAACAACAGAAGAAAATCTTCTTCAGAAAACAAAGGAAGTCAAGGGTAGCATACTGTTACACAGCCCACAATATTTGACAGAAATACCACCTCTGACACGGCAAAATAGCCAATCACAGTGCAGAATTTTGGTTTGGCACCTGGGGTGGCCAATCAAATTCTAGGGTTCCAGGCCCCAGTCTGGCAGTGACCTTCCTCAGGCAAGCCACACCCCCTTTACCTGCTGCCTCGCCCCCTTGGGGGTCATGCCCCACTATTTGAGAAACACTGGTATGCAAGACTGAGGTTTAATTTTTTGCAAGTACACTGTGCTCTTGCCTTCAGTCCTCCCTGACCCCAGCATTTACCTGCAAGTTCCAATGGGAGGCTGAAGACACTGCACCACTCCATGACGGAAATAAATCCGGATGCTGTCCACAAAGTCTAGACTCAGAGATAAATGTAAGGTGGGTCATAAAGCTGCAGCAGAAAGTGTGACAGATTATAGCATCATACTAACTAACTGACCAATGTTAACTCACTCCGATATGCTTTAAGCACTGGCACACATGTTGAAACATATGAAACTGATCAAAACTAAGACTGTTTTTGATCTTCTTCATCAAAAGCACATATTTTAAGACAGGACTTTAGAATAAAGTTAAATCCTCAAATGATGCCATAAGAAGCCTTTGGACAGAATTGAAGAGTGGCTACTGCACTTTTTAGGTTCACTAAAAAAAGGCATTTTAAACTGCTGTGAAGGAAATCTGATATGACAAACACATCTATTTAAATAAGTCATTTTATTGTCTTAATCGTGATACATACTCAATCAAAATAAAATCAACCTCATATTCTGGCAGACTCTTCTCTATTTTCAAGACAAAGCTGTTGACAGTCAGTGTGTAAGAACAGTCTGCTTCCACTGCTGCTGAGCTTTAAGTGCATGTGAATGCTCACACATTATCCACGTTATAAAATCTGAACTGAAAAAATTCATGACATCATCGAGTTTACTGATAAGAAACAGCTTCACTGAACACAAGCTTAAAATGTCTCACTCTTAGTCAACCCTGGGTGTCAATTTCCTCAGAGAGATTGAAAAGGCTGAATCACAATTGAGCTTGCTAGTTTCTCAACCTGCCTTTCAGCTTCCTGAGCTGAGTCTGGGATGCAAACTTTGCCTTCACACCGTGTAAAGACTCTTTTCCTCTCTTAAGAATTCCTGTCTTTAGAGTGAAAATCCTGTTTGAGGGGTCCTGATTGCGAGGTCCAAAGCCTGTTTCTCTCAGGGCCAAGGTCACTGTGGTTTCCCCAGCTCTGGCCTTCCAGGATCAGTCCTCCTCCTCCGAGAGCTGGGCTCCTTCATCGTGAACTTCTCTGTAGGCAGCCATGGGGCCACCGTCAGGAGTGTAGCTCCCCATAGAGATCTTCAATCCCTCAGACAGTTTCTGGGCGGCCAGCTTGGCCTGTAAGTCCTGAAAATAAACAGAATACAGAGAAAAATTGACATGAATAGGCTGGTAACAGAAAACAAGCACATTATCATAAGGAAGCACAGCAATAGCTATTAAACTCAGGACAAAAGAAGGACTGATAATAAGCTTAACAGGCCTCTGGGAGCTGACAGCAGCACACTGTTTGACGATTGGCTCTCAAGTCTTTACTTTGGAAGTGAAGAGATATTTTAACAGCTAAACTCTGCCCTCTAGAGTTCATACAAGGATCTCATGAGAACTATATTAATATTACCCTCCTTTACAAAACTATCAATCCAAATTTGTCCAAATTCATAAACTCAATTTATCTGAAATTCAGTCCTACTGTAACTGAATCAGAAAAACAATAAAAGCATTTTGATTGAGATATGACAATAACATGTTAACAGAAATTAAATGTTACGTTTACATGTTCTGATTAAATTTGTGACTTTTTCCACAGCTCAGCACAATGTGTCAAAAATATCATGTAACATTTATCACCAAGTTTTGTCAAATTACACTTAGAACCAAAGGTGACAATGAAATGGTAAATGATTAATACGGATCTTATTATTGAAGGAGAGCTTACTTTGATCAGTGCATCCCACCACCAACAACATCACTGTTGACTTTAGAGCAGGACACACTGTAAGGTGGCCATAATTACACAAAACTATGGCTGAATTCAAATAATTCAAGCAGCCAATAAAAAAAGCACAGCTTTGTCAAATATAATAAAGTCTGTGCAAAGATGTCACAGAAACTAAAGGCACTTTGTTAGCAAACTTATTTTAAAAGCCAATAAAATCCAGAAAATGTTTTTGATGAAGTACTTTGTCATAAAATCAAGTTTTGAAAACAGTACAAATGAATAAATCTTTATAACACAAGACACTGCATATAATTTAAACATCTGAAAAGGCCTGAAATTGTCTCTAACACTTGGACAGGATTTCTAGAACATTAAATTTCTCAGCAGACCAACTCACACTGCCATTTCACGCAGTTATATTACCACCACTGTGAGCGTTGCAGAAAAAAAGGGGGGTTAGAGCAGATCCCCCTCTTTGACAGATCTCCAGAGGTTAGAAAGAGGGAGTCAAGCGAACCCAGGAGGAGACAGGAGCACCACGAGTTAAGTGTCTGCCTTTGAGGGTGTGGGGGCACTAGCTGTATCGTGCTCAATCCAAGCCATATTGCATTGTGAATTGACAGAGACATGCAGAATTCATGTCAATATCTGGAGGTGTAAATACAAGAAAGCCTGTTGCGTAATAGGAGCTACTGTTACCTGAAACAGTACATGTGCTCCTACAGCATACAAGCATCAGCTATTACTTTCAGCACTGAGCACTCACTGTCAACACTGTATCTTTAAAATATTAGACTTTCTGTCCTTTAAATATCAGTTTCCCCTTAAACAGTAAGACATCCTACACTTTTAATTTAAGTGAGTAAAAGTAAGGAGGGGCTATGGTTTGTCAAGCATCTGACAGTGGTGAGACAGGTCATTGTGCCTCTGTGTTAACAGAAGCCAGGGGATGTGATTCATGTTACACTACACACACCCTTAAAATCACTGTGAGTGTGGAAATTGAAGAAAAACAGAACTGAAGTAACAGGAGGGGGCTCTACGCTCTGCTGCTTTTGTGCTGTCACTCTCAGGCTGTTAGATTATTTAAGTGTGGAACAACTGACTTATGATTATGTTGTTGCCAACACATGTGGTGCATTCTATCAGGGCTCATTCCTGTGGTTGATTGTAATGCATTCACTTTTAGAAATTTCAATACCATCCACAATACAATCGTATAAGTGACAGAGCCTTTATATTTTCCTATTATGGATGAATACGTTTTTCCAGTCTCTGAACAGTTTAAGGTTTTCAAAGTTTTTTGTTGGTTTTGTGTGTTTTCCGAAATAACAATGGATATTTGACAGGATTCCCTTTTAGCATACAAGTCCACATTCAGGTAGAATTATAAGAATTAATCAAATTACTTTTATTCTTCTAGGGCTTGTGTATGAAACTTCAATTTTGGGTAATGTTTAATATTTTTGTAACTTATTTGCATCGTATTGTGTTGCATCAAGTGCTGGTAACTCATATAATGTGTTAGTTAGACAGTATTATTGTAGTGGTTTAAACTAATGAGACAGTCATCTATTTATAATAAAGGAATGGGCTTTCATAATTTTGTACTTCTTTTAACTCTTGTGATACGTCAAGTATTTTTATTGCATGTCTTTTTATGCATTTTAATGTCTATTCACACCTGTATGATCTTTATTGTAAATAATAACATAAGAATACAATTCAATCAGGTAATGAGACCACTGTGTGAAGGTGTCTGCTGCACGTACCTGCTGCTTTTTGGTCTGTTCCCTCAGGAGGGCTGCTGACTCTTCTAGAGATAAGAGCTGTGCTGGATTGTGGTGGAGAAGAGGCAATTTGGCTGCAGTGACATCATCCAGGTGTTTTCTGTCCCTCTCCCTCCTGGCTTGTGCAGAAAGCGGAGAGGAACCTTCAGAGGATCCGCTGGGTGAGGAAGATCCTGATGGGGAGACGTCACCTCTGTTGAGCAGTCTGTAGACACAATGAGAGAAGTTAATGTACAAGATATTTAAAAATTCAATGAGAGAAAGCAAATGGTGTTTATGGAAATCCACATTACCAGTAATAGACTTAGTAGCATTCTCAGCAGAAATGGTACATTAAAACAAAGGTTCCACTTACTGATTTGGTTTGAATTTCTGTTTTACGGGAGCTGGAGCTTTCTCATTTTTTTCCAGGACCGTTAGATAGTGAGGTTTTTTTGGTATCTCCTTTAGCGAGTAATTGTCTCTTGCTGCGCTCTTTATTGGGTCTTTGGATTCGCCATTGAAAGCAGTACTACTTTCAGATAGTGTGACCCTTTCCAAGGCCTCCACAAGGTCACCTTCTTTTGTCTCCTCAGAGTTCAGGGAGGCCCCCACAGCAGCCGTCTCCATGGTTTCCCCAGCAGCCGCTCCAGAGACAAACTGGTCCTGTTGCTTGTCCAGAGTGTCATTTTCATGCATGTGAGCTGAGGAGAGGGAGCTCACCCTGTCCTGTGCACCTTCACTTAGGCTGTTCTGCTGTGAGGTAGCTGCTGTGTCGGACTGTGCATGTTGTTGCCTGGTAAAGGCCTGTTTGTACTTGGACTGTAGCTCTGTTCTGGCAGCAGACACCAAGCTCTGTCTCTTCTCCTTCTCATCGTGGAGTTCAATGGTGAAGCGAATCTTCTCTGCAAAATCTTGAATCTTTTTCCCTTTGTCAGGAAGAGTTTGTAATAACCTCCTGCAATCAACAAAAAAAAAACATTTATACCACAATTGAGTCAGCGCAGCCAGTGGTAAAAAAAAATATGCAAATTGTATTTCCAGCTGAATTTGAGATCTATCTTTCAAAATTTCTCCTCTCTGCCCTTTGTTCTGCTTTATATGGCATAAATATTCAAATGCATTGATTTAATTACTCAGAGTCATGTCTTTCTATTCCCACTAACGTTGTACAACTGTAGAATTACTAGCTCCTCTTCTGAGCATCTGTACACAACTATACACACAAAGATGTTCTTAACTTGATATATTTTTATGAGATTGTGGATGAATTCAGGCAGATCTATGTTTTCAGAAAAAAAAAGAAAAACAAATATCTAACTTGGGACACGTATTAAATGAAACACACTTTTTGAAGGCCACATTCAAAAGACTCCTTACTCAGCAGCATGCATAATGTGCCTATAACTTTGTGTATCATCCAGGTTTTATTCCTGCAGTGAAGTTTTGCTCTATTTTATGTAACTAACATTGTTAAAATCAGTATTCAAAAGACTCACATGCACTTTTTACTAGTCATTTATATGGTATAAAGAACCTCTCTCTACACCTTTACTACCATTAGAAGTTACTTAACATTTTAACAGAGTAACCATCACTTTGTATGTACTTCACAGCCTTATTCTTATACATATTTTTGGCCTATTTGCCTTTGTTGATAGAAGACTGACAGAGGAGAGAGTCAGAGAGTGGAGCAATAGAGAGTGGAGGCTGGTATGAGTTGTACCCAGGCTGTGCACCAAGGCAATAGTAGAAGACATGCAGTGCCTTGACATAACTCAGCATCCCCTTATATCTCACATCTTAAATCCATTTAAATTATTTGAATACCTTAGAACTCAACCAAGTGTCTAGTAGTGCGGAGGTTTTCAAGCTATTTTTTTCCCAAGAAAATAAATCAATATTTTTGATAAAAAATCAAATATTCATTTTTTTTTTTTTTTTACATTAGGTGAATCAATAGATGGGAGAGATTGATTCCCTTAACCCATTGATGCTGATGACTATATACTAAGGGGAATTACCTGAAAACCTATTCATTAGTTTATGCACAGTTGTAACAGGAGCTCATTGACCTGTGAATTTCTAAGGCACAGCTTGACTTGTCTCAGGTCACATCCTGAAAAATCATTCGGGCGCATGTAATCTGCTGTATAAATATGAAGTGTATTTATGTCGATTGACTTTCTACTGGTTTAAAACTTCTTTTCTAACACTTACCCACTATGGCTTCATAAATTCTTCATTGAGAAAGCACAAAGTTGTAAAGCACAAAGCCAAAAAATAAACTGATTTGGTAGGCAGTAGGGGTTGGTTTACCTGATCTTGTCCCTTATCAGTCATTGTACTCATGTGTTTTTGAGGGCAATATTGTACATTTTTTCCACTTTGAAGCACCCATCACTCAGGACAAAACATAATGGCAAAATATTAAGATAATGATGCTCAGTTTTGTGATTGGCTGAAAATGGCAAGAAGGTGATGTTTCCTCTAAAACTGGCAGATGCATTGCTCTTCTTTATAAAGAGGTGCCTTTAGCTTTAATACCTGGTTGGAGGGAAATTTGCTTGTTTTATAATTACTGCACATGAAGAAGCATTCATCTGTAAAATAAATGTACCATATTAAAATTATTACTCAGTACTTTGAGTGAATTTCATTTCACTTTTAGATCAGAAAGACTTAATGTTTATAGTTTAACTTTTGGACTCATTGAGACTGTGGTCGGTACACCTACCTTACCACACAAACAGTAACAGCTCTTTATAACCTTTCTTGATTTAAAAAATGTTTTGATTAGTTAGCATACATTATCAGAATATTTTTGACAGCCACTGAACTCCAGAAGAGACTCGTGTGTTTGGCCAGCATGTGCCTTTCCTGTCATGTTTATCCAGGTCTTTATCCAGAGAGCACAAACGAGGTCTAGTTGTGTGAACTTACTTGTTGTTGAGTATCTTTTCTTGTCTCAGGAGCAGCTCCTGAAGCTCTTCTTTGCTCTGATGTCTCAGGTCTCCCACCTGCCCCTGACGCTCCGTCCACGACGAGGACATCACTATTAGCTAAAAACAGCTAGCTACAATCAACGCAGGGCTAAAGTTAAGTTATGAAACTACACAAACAAACTCAACTCATGACAAAATGGCTATACGTGGCCAGGGCTGTCCAACACGTTATCGTTTAAAAGCCTTAAAAGACGTAAAGGTGGTTTCTTCACGTTTTACGTGAGATAACAACATTTCAAAGACTGTTCTTCTTCTGCGGACAGAATTCATGTGGGGAGCGGCTCCACTGCCCCCTGCCGTACATACTGAAGTAATGCAGGGGTTCTCTGACCGCCATGTCAGCACAGCGTCTGTTCTGTTAACAAGGAATTCAACAATACAGTCTATTCCCTTACCCCCCCACACACACACACACACATAATATATATATATATATATATGTATATATATATATATATAAAGTTGTTTAAGTTTGATTTCATTCACCTATAACTTCCTTCCTATGAAATACTCCTATCAGTTAATTAGTTTTGCTTATATTCTCTTTTTATCAGCTCATTACTCAACAACTCATGTTTTAATGTTCAATCTCTGTAATACCTTTTTAATAGCATTTATTAACAATAGTATCACCATTTATTTTAATTTTAATTTTAATTTATTTTTTTGGTTGGTTTCATTTTAAAAAATTATCAAAAAAGGTAGATTGCTTTTTCATATTTAGGTCCACTTTAAACTCTCTCACCCTGACAAATCAGTGTTTTTATTTTGATTGGCTGAAGTAATGTATGATGATGTAATAAACCAGGAGACTGCACAAAGTGAAAGAGATTGATATTGAACAGTTAGTATCTAGATCAGGAATGAGCAACTTCGTTCAACAACTTGGAAACATTAAATTTTGTCCTCAGCTACAAGTAGCCCACTTGTTGAAAATGGAACAACACACTCTTGACCTAAACAGTTTTATCCGGTTTTTATGGTATATCCTTCTTATATATATATATTTTATTTTTGTAGTAATAACAAGTCTAATAATGTACAAAGGGGATTTTTACATAAATAATTACAGCCAATCAAAGCACTATTTTCTTGGAAATATTACTACATTTGACATTTTAATAGAAGTTTTTTATTCATGTTTAGTTCGTTAAAATGCATCTATTTGATTTCCTAAATTGACCTGTTTTGAGGGAGTAGAAGGGCCTCATGGCTACTGGGCCACCAGTTGCCAACCCTTAATCTAGGTAATTAAGACAAGTATTCAGGGGTGAAAAGAACACACAAATATTGGGCTCAAATACATGTACAGTTACTTTAATAGTTTTTAATTTGAATAAGACTAAACGTAAATAAATCTACTTCAAAAAATGTTCAGTACGCAACATCAACACCAGTTGATGGAAAGTTTTGACAGTTTAGTGTTGTTATTTTTTCTGCCGCAGTACTCAGATGTTATAACAAATGCATCTTATCACATTAAGTTTGAAAAACATATTCAAGTCAGAGAGAAAAATAACTGATTTTTAAAACTATTCAAAAAAATACAAGCACAAAACACACACAGTTACAGTAACTTGAGAAAATTTAATGAGGTACTTTCCACCTGTGCATTTCTTCAATTGCTGCAATGACTTACCAAGCTTTTTTTTCATTATCATTGTGTCAAGTTCCTAAACCCCCAGCCCCCACCCCACCTCCCAAAAACACTGGTGTAATGCATGTCTTCTTTGTTCACAAAAGGTTGTTTGCTGTCCTCTGTTGGTCAAAAGTTGTAAACACTACTGAATTACTTGCCACTGAGCAGACACTTAGAACCAGTGCTATATAAAATCTCCCTTACTTCTTTGTCAACAGTTCAGTCGACTGAGCATGCTCCACTGTTCGAGATTTTCCATAGCTGCATCCTCACATCCAACCTGGAAACCCCAGCACCAAGAGTATTAGACCTTTCACTGAACAATGTCCCAACTTCTATGTCCTTTCAATCCCCTGAAGTTCAAAATCAGTCTCATGTTTGACTGCAGCAGCACAAATGAGGTTTAATCTTAGCGAGTTTAATGGTCTAGTTTTCTTAACATAATTTTGAGTAGTAACATTTCAGCTTGGTATCATTAAACTTTAAAAAGGCTAAAAAGGTCTGTTCAATTTTTTCCACATGTACTTCCCCATACTGTAAGAGTCCTCCTACTGACAGAGACGGTTGTACTATATTTACTCAGAAAAGCACAGGATATGGGTGGAATAAATGCAAGGAGGGGCACACTTGGTCCAGGGCCCCTGTATGCCCCCTGCCCATACCATGAATAAGCCAAAGTTAATTCTGAGGAAGAAAAGAAAACTGGCCCCTACTGATCCATTACAGACTTTTGTCCTTAAAATAGGACCTACTTTTACTTATAACAAGCTGCACTGAGTTGGACAGATCACAGCTCATCTTCTGTACATACATCCATAGAGTCATCTTTGTTTTCAGATGACGCCATAGCTCTCACAAAATAAGAAAATGAGAAAATATAAAACCTCAAAGCTTGAATCAGTTGTTGATGGACCACAAATGGTATTTCTTTTAAATAATATTTGTGCAATAAGCAGTGATAAAATGTGTTAGTGTAACCAACTGTGTTTAGCCATGTACTAAACCTTGCACTGTGTCATGCAAACAATGATGCATAAGATGGGCCTGACAAAAAGGGTAGTCTAGGGGCCCGCAAACACTGCTATCAGCCCCTGCACAGGATTGCATGTGCTTTACTAATAAAACTACTGGTACCAGCCAAAGTCTTAGTTCAATCCACTTCATATAACAACCTTTCCCCATCTTAAAGGGATAGTTCGGTTTTTTTAAAGTAGGGTTGTATGTTGTACATGGCATCAGCCCGAACATTAGCCACAGTGATGGAGATCTGTTCTGGATCTGTAGCTCAGAATACGTGGGATACAAGGAATGCCTGACATGTGTAGGTTAGCTCGAGAAAATTTTTTTTTTTTCCTAAAAGTTAATGCACTCAAAAAAAAATGTCAAGGTAGTGAACTGTTAAACTGTGGTATTACTTTATGACTGGAATTCTTGTAGGTGGAGAATATACTCTTTGTATCTGGTCCAATACTTCCCTGTCTGCAGCTGGTTCTGCGTCACAAACTCTTACAAATTGTGGCTTACCGAAGGACAGGAGAGAACTTTACTTTGGAAATTGAATGTACTTAGTAGTCATATGGAGCTCATACAGTCCACCACTTCTTTTTTGTTGTTGTTAATAACAAACTTTAAAGCCACTTAGATTTGGATATTCTCTGAAAATGAATAATACAACCACATAAACTTAAAATCATAGTGTTAACATTATAAGTAAAGTGTTTGCAAAGCCATAAATAAATTAGCCAGAAACATTTATAATGTTTTTATCAGGCATCTATAAAGTCATCTATATTATTCACCCCTGTTTTACTCTCATAAAGCTAATTTGTGACTCTGCAAACTCTTGCCCTGTAAAGTTTATTTCTCAGAAGACTGTGATAAATTATTTTTGTTGTGAAGCGGGTGAATCAGAATGTTTCACGTTTCAGACAAAATGAATGATGAAAGCTGACTTTTCAGTGACCTCTCTTGACCCACCTGCAGTACCTTCAGGAGCCACCAGGAACCATGTGGCCTGCACTCTTGGAAGCACGACCTTATTACTGTTTACATGTAGGGGAAAGTTTGAGGCTGAAAGATGTGTAGATGTGGCCATATTTAGACACAGTGACAATGTGTGTTTACTTATTCAGTAAAGTCTTTATTATTTTAACATATGCTGGCTCTCTTGATGGATATGTATTCGTGGGTTGAAGGCACTTCTTAACGTTTTTCTAACAAAGCTGTGGCAATGCAGGCTACAGCTAGGTAATACTTGTGTGCCTGTGGCTCAGGATTGGCAGTCACCTTAAGAAGATTAATTTATATATTTCATTCAAATGATTGAACAGATTTATCAACAGTAGAAAATGTACTGCATGATGTATTACCATATACCTTGTTGCCAATTTATAGAGAACTATGTCCATCACTGGCATCACATGGGAGGCTGTTCATAAAGGCACAACATGTTAATAAATATTTTGTACATAAGGTGATAATATGAAAATAATGTTCATTTAATTTTACAGATCCAGTATAAAATACACTCAATAACCCAAACCTTCATATAAAGCTGAATGCATGTAGCTTCATAAGCAAAATAAAGTAAGTTGCATTCACTGTAAACAAAACAAAAAAATCCTATAATACAATATTCACATTTCTTTTTACAGGTTAGAGTAATTTCCACCCTTGCAAAGCATTTTGTTATAGCGCCATGTGCAAACATAGACATTTTACATGAGAGTTCAGAATCACATTCATCAAATAATAAACATAAACTTCATTAAAGACTATATAAACACATGTATCAAACATTGTTCAAGAGAATGAATAAAGGGAATGATATCAGCACACTAGAAACCTCATATAAGAGAATTTATTTAGCATCGAGTGATGATTATTTTAGTCTGAAGTCTGTTGAAAATTTACTAGTTGCTAAACAGCTTTCCAGTGTGCTGACCTTTTGTTTTTTCATGATTGTTCTTTTTGGATCAAGGATCCACTGAAAGATATGAAGATGTTTTTCCTCTTTTTAAACAAAATGGAGAAATGTAAACCAAATTTAGCAGCATTTTATGAGCTGATCAGTTTTAGTTCTGGGTTCACAGAGGTGATTTATTGGATGGAAACACTGTGCATACCCTCAAATTATTTTTACTTAGCTCAGTCTCCTTAGCATATTTTTTTTCATTCTATTTTCAAAATACCCAGCTTTGCCATCTGGTTATTAGGATAAGAGGTCTGGTTTTCCTGTGATCCTGAGCTTAATGAGATGATTGAACTTAACAAAACAACAGAATTAATGCTTTGTTGAGGGAATCATCTTAAAAATAATTAAGATGTATGGCCGCTTAAAGTTTCCATTTAATGCAGCTGTTCTGACTTTGGTGAACTCATGTGCAATAGCTTTAACCACAGTATACTTTAGCTGCAGTTACATAAACACCAGTTAGTTTATGATAAGGTAATTGCAGCTTTGTGAAGCTTAGCATAAATACTGCTGAGGGGGAATTGCTAGCCTATTTTGTTCTGTCCACAGGAAGTAGAACTAGACTGCCAGCACCCTTCAAACTCCAAAATTACATACATACAAAAAACAATGACTACGTTTCAACCTTTTAAGGTTAACTTCATCAGAGGACAGGGAGAGAGTTTTTCCACTATTAAAGCAAGGCTTAAAGTCCTTAACAAAAATCAATTTTCAACATTTGGGAACAAAATAGTGCTTATGGGTTAAATGAGTTGATATGACTCTAATGGGTGTATGCTCAATATAAAGCTAACTTTGGCAGTCAGTTAAGGGTTTAGACAGGTGCCAATAGAGTATTTGGGGATGATGTAAGTTTGTAGGCCAGTCAAGTCCGAGGAAGAGACGTAAGACTTGAAACGTCGCTGTTGGTTTATAAAAAATCTCAAGGGAGCTCTTTTTGGTGTGTGGATTGTCTTGTACTTTAAATTTTTTGGATTCAGCATCCTACATAGGATGTGCATGTGTACTTAATCTTCATAATTTCATAGGCCAACCAAAAAGTTTGCATTGAGCTTGTTCCCTTGACAATAACCCATGGGTTCTTCAGTGAGTTTTGGGATTATTACTGATAATAAAGCCTGCTAATAAAAATAAATAAAATTTAAACATAAACAGCACTGTCTTTGTTTTCCAAGCATAAACTGTATTGGCAAGAGTAAAAAGCTAATGCTAGGGTACTTACTTTAGTACACAGACAGACGCCAACAATTATACTACCAGGCTTCAATTATCTCTCACACCTCTTCTATCAAAGACTTCTTTTAAGTGCAACCAAGTCAAGTTAGTGTTCATGGTTGTGACAACGGTGCATCTAAAACTATTTCAAGATAATGAAAAATGATGACATCTTATGTCCCTGATGGACTGTTGTCCACATTTGATATTCACTAGAAGCCTTTGTTCATAAGGCAATGTGCATTAAAAATGTACAAGTGGGACACTTCAGCTATATTTTATACTGTATAGAAATAAACAATTGAAATCATTTATGCTTGTGTGTACCGCAGAACCTAAAAAATCTCATAGACTTTGGGACAAGGTAACAGGACACGATAAAATGCTGACTCACTTCTGTTTCAGGATTCATTATGCACAACTCTATTACATCAGTCTATTAAAGCACATGTTTTTGTTCAATGTATTAAACTGTGGAGTAAAAACTACAATTTACCATTTAAGTGTTACACTAATAATTTACACTTAAATTGAGTTGTGCTTAAAAAAACTTAGCAATTAGCCACTATCATCCTCTGGAAGTTAGTGTGACCTTCCTGAGCTTTCAGTAAATGAACTACTGACTTCCATGGCATACATCAGAGAGTTTCCAAGTTGTCAATGAGTAAATTAAATTTTCCTCTGTGGAGTGTAAAGCTAGTGTCTTCTTCTTGTCTTGTTATCTGATGATATCCTCTCAGTTTAACAAGCTCTGGACCGGAACATGAATTTCATTCCACCTTGAGGTCACTCTATGTTTATCTTTGCTGTTATTTCCATCAGCTTCATGAATGGCGTGTAAGTTGCAGGTGATCTTGATCTTGCTCGAGGGGAAGATGGTGATGGGTCCTCTGGATTTGTCTGACTGTCTGTTATTCTCTCTCCATCCACCTCATTTCTGCTCTGGTCTGGACTCTCAGAGGGCTCAGACTCAGACCTGCGGGTGTAGGGGAATGTCCCACTTGTTAATGAAGAGTTGGACTGCAGAAAGCGGCTGTACTCGACAGGAGTATACCTCAGTAAACTGGACTCCAGCCGGCTGGGTGGAGGGTTATTAGACCTGAATGTCCTAGGTTTAATAGGGGATGTCAAGTAGAGGGCTGGATGTTGAACGGGAGATGAAGGGGATAGAGGCTGTGAGTCAGATGAAGGAAGAATGGGGGGTGAAGTTTGTGTTGGGGATGTTGTAGATGGGGATTCAGGTGATGGTGAAGGTTTTGGTGAAGTTGGAGACTGAGGTAGTGAGGGTTTTGGTAAAGATGGAGATTGAGGTGGTGATGAGGGTTTTGGTAACGATGAAGATTGAGGTGGTGGCGAGAGTTTGGGGAAAGATGAAGATTGAGGTGGTGGTGAGGGTTTGGGGAAAGATGGAGCTTGATGTAGTGGTGAGGGTTTGGGGAAAAATGGAGCTTGAGGTGGTGGCAAATTCTTATTAGGAGATGAAGTATTAGTTGGTGATGAGGGTGGAGATGGAGCTTCTGTTAGTGATGGTAGTTTTTGAGGCGGTGGAGGACGATTTATGGGATAGAGATGAGATGGTTCACTCTGAACAGGAGGTTCAACATCATGCCCTTGTGCCTCAAATCTGCAGATGCATATTAAGACATCAGTGTGACCAAACACCCCCAAAAAAAGCACCAAATACAACAAACTGCTGCGTAAAATGTGTCTCAAACTGTGCTTCTTACCTGGGGAGTAGGTTGCAGCCTAATCCTATCTCCCTGGTTTCCAAAACCTCTCGTGGCCTATTCTGTGTGGACATAAAATACTTCAGCTTGTCTTCTAATTCATTATTCTAGGAAAAGGAAAAGATGAAAAAGCACTGTCAGCTGAGCCACATGCAGTGTGATTCGATAGATCCTAAAACATGAGAAAACCAGACAGATGCTGTTGAAAGTTCAGGACACTCAGCACACAGCAACCCAAGGATCATCCTCTTTAGCCATGCAATAGTTTACCACACCACACAAAGTGAATACACAAGTGAGTGAAGTTTTAGTCTTACCTCACACTCCACTATTGCAATTCTGTCCAGAAGCTCAGAGATGAACATGTCCTTCTGAGCAACCTGAGAGCGCAGTGATGCAACCTTCACAGAATAAAGGTGAAAATTAAAAAACAGTCAAACAGGTTTTTAAATTGTTTCAAATATCTTAAGTCATGAACAGTGCATTTTTTTGGATCTATGTTGTGATGTTAAAGGTATATTGAATATTTGCATATTGTACTTCTTTTCAGAAAGTTAGATGTTTTTAAGTGTCTTGCCTAAAATGCCTGTTCACCCTTCTGTTCAGGTATAGCAAAGGTCCTCATAAGACCATGTCTCTCTTAAGAGGGACGTTTCTGAGAGGGACCTCGATTTTTCTCTCATCTAGGTGAGGTGACATTTCCCCTACTGATATCATTAGGAAAATATCTCAAACAAAATGGTGAACATACAGTTTCTGGAGGGTGGACCAAGCAAAATAAGAAGAGGAGGACTGATTTCTCATCGTGGTGGTGGTGATGGTTGTAGACAGGCCATGGGGCCATTGACACATGTTTTTGTTAAAAACTGTTAAAAAGATTATTTGGTTTAATATACTGGCAGTTAACTGAAGAATACTGTCATGTTAATTTAAGCTTATTATAATGTATTCAGGATAGAATAACATTATCTGAATGTAATACCCATTATCATCTATTCTTTAAGGTAAACCTGGACAAATTTAACACTGTTGTATACACATCACCGAGAGTCAGGGCCACAGGTGTCATGCTTTTAGGTTGTCTGTCTTTCAGACCCAACTTTGCAGACATTAAATCTCAACAACACTACAGACAATTTTCTATCTGTAAAATATAAGATAATTAATATATTTTTAACAGATCTTTTTTATGCACTTCAAGAATAGTTTTTAGTTTAAGACTGAAACATATAAAAGTTGACATTTTCATGAATATTGCATTTAGGAGCTACTGTATTTTCAATGTGTTGATGTGATCTTACCCTCCTAACCATTTCCTCCATATTTAAACTTCTCAAAGTTCATCATGAAAAAAGTCCCTCCTCTCATTATTGTTCTTCCTGACCCTGATCCTACTATGTATTCCTGTATGTACATTACAGGCCAAAAGTTTGGACACACCTTCTCATTCGATGTGTTTTCTTTTTTTACATCACTATTTATATTGTAAATTCTCCCTGAAGGTATCAAAACTATGAATGAACATGTGTGGAATTATCTACTTAACAAAAAAGTGTGAAATAAATGAAAACATGTTTTATATTCTAGTTTCTTCAAAGTATCCACCCTTTGCTCTGATTACTGCTTTGCAGACTTTTGGCATTCTCTTTATAAGCTTCAAGAGGTAGTCACCTGAAGTGGTTTTCACTTCTCAGGTGTGCCTTGCCAGGGTTAATTAATGGAATTTTGTGCCTTTTTAATGGGGTTGGGACCATCATTTGTGTTGTTCAGAAGTCAGGCTGATGCACAGCCGACAGCCCGATTAGACACTTTTAGAATTAATATTATGGCAAAAACCAATCAGCTAAGTTAAGAGAAACAAGTGGCCATCATTACTTCAGTGAGAATCTACAATGTAATTAGTGATAAAAATAAAGAAAACGCATTGAATGAGAAGGTGTGTCCAAACTTTTGGCCTGTACTGTACTTATATTTCCCATGTTTTGGTCTCAGGGCACACGAAGCTGTCCTGTGTGTAAACTTTGCATCAAAAAAAGTTGACTTGCCTTCATGGCAGATAAACACAAGACAAATACTTTTCTGTGGGAATAAGTGAGTAACAAAATCATAGAGAATACTGAAGACACTGATACTGCTTTTTAATCAGTAAACCCTTAATCCCTAGATTATAAGTATGACTCTTATCCTTTAAGCTCTGACAACACCACACCCTTTATTCACTCTGCGTCATATGAAGTTTTGTATCCCTGTGTGCACTGCACTCATCTATACTCTGGACTGGAAACAAACTTTGTTTATCTCTTGCTTTTCATCCACACCCACTATCAAAACTCAAGCAGAATAGAGGACCAAACAAGTGCTAAAGCAGAAAAATAAACCCTCCTTACCTCTTCAATCATTCCTTTGACTTTTCTCTGCTGGCAAAACACCATATCATTTAAATGTTTGATCCTCTCACGGAGATCCACCGCCTCAGCCTGCAGCTCTTTTGACCTACACAGAACCAGCATAGAGTTAAAAACACACACAAATCCACCCTCTGGTACTGTAAAGTCATGAGCAGCCATGTTAGATCCTTTTGAGTATTACAGAATTTAGTTGACCAATATATCTGAAACACTGACCAATTTATAGCCTTTATTTTAAAGGCCAAAGTTACTTGTCTGTGTGCCAGTTCTCCATCAAAATAAACATTTTGTAGCTTAAAAGATAAGAGGATCAGTGTTGGAGAAAAACCTTGTGTTTTGCTTTCTCTTAGAGCAGGTTACTAAAAATTGCAACATATTCTGATATATTTCCCATACAACTTACTCCTGCAATTTCAGACTAATAATAATAATTATGATGGCAATGAAAGCTGCAAGATATGAATCTCACTCTTATACCTTTTGGCAACAGTAGAATCAGTTTTGTCTGTCATCTCCACCAAGCGGAGACGCTGCTCAGTGTCCTGCAGCTTCTGGCTGAGTTGACTCTTTTCCTATGAAAACATTTTTCATGAAAAGTTAAATACATGAAGGGAATGTTCCATCCTGATTCTAATGATTTCATTTATTGATTAATTTGACCTTTATTTAACCAGTCAAAGAAACTGGCAGAGATTGAAAATCTCTTTTTTAAGAGTGTCCTGGGCAAGATTGGCAGCAGTACAGCTGACAAAGTTTCCACAAACAACAAACAGACAAATAAAATGCAAAACATCTGATTTCACACAATGCAACAAAACAATAAAAAACAATTATTTGACAAGATGGACTGTGATAAAAAAAAATCAGATGATCTGCAGCAGAATGCCTCTGCCACCAAATCATTTAATATACTTTTAAAAGTTTACAGTGAAACCAGCTCATCGAATCCCTGTATTTTTAATAAGTAAAGGGAGCAGCAAATTTAAATGCCTTTTTTCCCCAGTGCAGCTCTGACCTCCAGAACAGAGAGCAGGAGAAGTCGAGTGAAAGTGTTGCCATACCTTCCCCATGCAGTCCAATAGACGCTCCACTTCAATAATCCTCTGGTCTCTCTCTGCAATCTTTGCCTCAGCAATCCTAATTTTCCTCTCTGCCTCTTCCAGTCGCAGGATGTAGTCATCAAGTTGTGCCTGAGATAACAGAAATATGTTTAAGTAAAGATGTTTGAATCCTTTTTTTTTAAATAGCTAATCATACCATCTACAGTATCTGAATTTACCTGTCAAACGACATCATAATCTCTCTAAATTGTATCTCAATTAAAGTCATCTGTGAGACATCATTCTACAATAATCCTGTCCTTCACACTCAATAATCCTGTCCTTCACACTCAAGGTGTCAGTGTTTGAGGAATATGTTACACAATGGTGAGATGTCATGAAAGAGACAAAGAGAAGAATGCAGACCTGCAGCTTTTCAATTTCCTCCCTGTGTTTCCGTTGTTCCTCCTGTAGCTTTTCTTCATACTCCCGTTGTAGCTTCACTGAGAGTTCCTGAAGAGCCTGAGTGCCGGCTGCTTGTGCAGACTCCACCTGGACCATTAACAGCAAAGCAGAAATTAAACCTTTGCTAAGGTGATGTTCACATGTTCATGTCAGATAGAAGATGCAGCTGATATGTTGCACTGCTACGCTGAACAAAAATGTGTTCTTAAATCTGCTGCATGAAAGCACTAAATTAGTCTTATTCTTCAGGCAAAAATGATTACTTTGAGTCAGTTTACCCTTTATAGATCTAATTTTAGTCCAAAATTTAGATTACAATACAGCACATTTATTCTAAAATATATTTAGGTCTTGTCTGTCTATAAAAAGCTGTTTCATTTAAGAAAGTGTCCCACAAATAGAAGGCCACAACCAAATGTTGATCTTAAGAAATGAAACAATGATATAATGTAGTTCTTTTAATCTAAATATTTTTTTTTTATCATTAAAGGGCATATATTATACTTATTTTCAAAAATGGTTTCATTATATGTATCTTTTGAGCTGCTTGGAATAGCAAAACTGAAAATAATATAACAGCAAAATGCTCCCCATAAAATGCTAATGATTTCATATTTTTTATATACGCTATAAAAAACACATTTCATTGTATAACTTAAAATTACACCCTTATTGATACTCTTTTAAGATCTAAGACTTAATCTATGATATCAATACCTTTCTACTACTTTGTGGAAAGATGGGACAGTGAAACATTTAACAGAGCAACTGTTTACTTTTACATTGAACAAGGCACATAAACTAATTTCTCCTTCAAAATACAGTTTGATACAAGTTAGATAAACTGAAGTTTATTTTTCATCATGTGACAGTTGACTATGGTGATTTTGTATTTACCTTTGCCTGATTATCACTGACAAAAATATGACCCTGAACACATCATTTGGTGGAACATGTTGCCTCATTAAGTTAGTTTGGTGGCTTTTATTTTCTCCGAGACCAATTTGAATGTTAAGTTTAACAAACAGAACTTCTTACAAATTCAGGTTCACCACAGTTCTTTTGCAAATACAAAGACAATTGACCTGCAGCCAAGCTTTGCCCTTGTCTCCAGAAAGTTGAGGGACACTTAGAATACCTTTTTTTGTATACAAATACCACCTCTTGTATTCACAGCAGAGCAACTGATTTAAACCACCTAAAGCCTTTTCTCTCTCTGTCAAAGGCTGCATTCTCGTTGCAGCAAAGGTGACCTGAATCAGATGTTTTACAAATCAAATCTGGTTCTTTGAAGTTAAATTTAGGCCAGTTTAGGATAGAGGACTCAAAATCAGATACAGGCTAGATCTGTGAGCTCAGTCTGAGCAGCCAACTCCACCACTGGGAGATCATAATATAGAAGCTCAAGTCAGATTCTGGTTTTAGAGAAATATGAAGACAAAAAAAACCCAATATGCTGCACAAAACTCAACATAGCCTTAGTGACACATACTGGAGCACCTGACAGTTAAATTAGACAAATTTTGACTGTGGATGTGATTATTTGTACGTCTAAACCCTGGCAGACACATTATGAGTATTGACCTATCTACCATACATCTAAAACAAACGACAGATGACAGATTCAATAATTGTGTTTTAGTGTGGTTTAAAACAAGATGATCAGCACTGCACAGTGAGCACTAAATTACTTATTTCCCAACCAACAGAGTCAATTATCCCACAGCTAATAATCTCATGTGGTCAAACTTGACCCCAGTGCAAACAAACACGAAGGGCAACAAGCCGGAAGAATTGAAGCTTAATGACAAAAGAGAGACAAAATCACTCTAAACACTCTTCACACCACAGGATAATCATGTACAGATATCTTTAAGACCACCTGATAATCAAGTCTCTTCTTACTTTGACAAGGAGGTGGATTCAGGCTAAAAAATGGGCCAATTATGTTGTAGTGTGTGCCCTCAAAGTGCACAGTTAGCCTAAATCTGAAATTAATAAATAAATCATAATAATTAATAAATCCTAAGTACTAAATTTTAGTTTTTAAGATTCATACCCTCCATTACACCAGTGACATGGGAGGGGGTACTGAACAAATTATAACTGGAGCAGCAGGTAGCACATGCCTCACAGCAAGAAGGTTGGAGGTTTGATCTCCGGGTTGGGCAGGGCCTTTCTGTGAGAGGTTTGCATGTTCCTCCTGTGCATGTGTGGGTTCTCTATGGGCTCTCCAGCTTCCTCCCACAGACCAAAAACATGCTCATGAGGTTAATTGGTGACTCTAAATTGCCCTTAGGTTTGACTGTGAGCGTGAATGGTTGTCTGTCTCTCTATATGGTCCTGTGATTGACTGGCATCCGGTTCAGGGTGTGCCCCACCTCTCTCCCAATGACAGCTGAGATAAGCTCCAGCCCCCCTGTGACCCCAAAGGGATAAGTGGTATAAAAAGGAACTAATGAATAAAGTATAACTGTTGTTTTAACCCACTGAGCGCAGATGTCTTACATTTTCAGTGCAGCTTTGCTTAATCTGTCAAACGAATACTAAAAATCTTTTCTTACGTATTTCACAATAACTATGCTGTAGAATAATAAGCTTGAAGTGTGTTTGCTCTCATTTGCTCCTCCCCTCTCATAATGAGCTCACAGATCTGTGAAGTGATTGATGAGTGGGTGGAGGTTCAGACAGGTTGTTTTCATATCTTTAACACCTGCTCTGGAACAGGTCAGGTGCTCTGCATGTTAGTTGTTCAGCAGCTTGACTAGTTTACTTTGGAGTCTGATACAGACCACGCTCGAAAGATAAATGAGAAAAGACAAACAAACAAAATCAGATCTGAGCATCATGACCTCTATTGAAATGGAACCTGGGACATGTATATACATTCCTGCTATTTTTTCCTCACGTCAGCTTGTAATGTGTCAGACTTGTTTATGACTGGAGGAAGAATATTGTGTATTTTGAATGTCTGAAGGCCCAGCACTATCATTTTAGAACAGTCTCTATAGTTTTAGCAGGTTATTATCAGTTATCTGTCTTCATTCTGTGTTCCTCATTGAAAAAAACAACAAATAACCTGACAAAGCACATGGACTGTTTCACTTATCTATGGGATATATGTTGAGTAAATCTGGGAAACATCCCAAAGAAACTTGCTGGGAAAGACAAACTACTTTAAGCCATCTGAAAGGAGCCTGAACAAATTCTTTTGTTTTGTTTTGTTTTGTTTTGTTTTGTTTTTTACCAGGAACAGAAGTTTCGGCCTGAATCTTTGCAAAATGGATCTGCCTGATTACAGATATGGAATCACAAGGGAATTAAAAGGTTATTAAAAAGGTAATCAATTATTTTTTAACATGTTATTCTTTAAAAAAAATAACATTACATCCAAACATGCTGCTCGTTTTTATTTTATTATTCCTTACAATCAGTTTTTTTCATCTCATTCTTTGTTTCAGTAAAACTAAAAGGGGAACTGCTAACGTCACTCAAGGCCTCTGTAGTAACTGCAGAAAAGTCACTTTTACTGTTTTGATTGTTGCTGTTATGTAAGGGTGTGTGTGAGTGTGTACACATGGGTCACCTGGAGTCTCAAAGTCTCGTTCTCAGCGTGTGCGGTGGCCAGTTCCCTCTCCCTCTCTCTGAGTTTCTCCTGTGCTTTCTCATACGTACTCCGCAAATTCTTCAACTCGTCCCTCTTGTCCACTCTGTTCTGACAGTTCTCCAGCAGAGATTTCTGCAAAGGAAACTTCTTTTGTTTATCTAGCCAGCCTTTTTGTCACAGTATGCAGCAGTCGTGGGGGAGGTCTAGTCTGCATGGGTTCAATGACATTGATTTGTTACCTGGAGGCCAATGTTTGCTGATATGAGCGAGCTGTTCATCTGATCAAAACTGTCCATGGCCTGTGTTCGGATCCTAACCTCTGACTCCAGACTCCTTCGATGGGCATTTGCAGCCTGAGGACACAAATGAGGACACGCTGCAGTTTCACATTTACACGCAGACTCGCAGTCTGGGAGTTTGATGATAAAATCTTCACTGGTCATGTGGCGTTTAAAATTCATTACCCTGATTTCCTGTGTGAGCTTCTGCATTGATTGTTGCATTCCTCCGAACTGGCCATACATTCGCTCTCTCACCTTCTCCAAAGAATCTCTCACCTGTAAACAAAAATCTACACATTACCATCATAAAATTGAGTTACATGTCCATGGACACAAGACTATTTTTATCCCCCACTGTTGAGCCCAAGATCTGTCGACGCATGTGTGTCAGTGTTTTATGAATGTCCACCATAGCTAGAAAAAGAAGAGATTTTGGATGTCATAGTCTAAAGGTCAAATTCATCAGGCCTTAAGTTTACTTTCTGCTTGTAAACATGAATTCATAAAGTACATTTGAAAAGATTCATCAAACTTTGCACAAAAGAAAACACTTGTACAGTTCCAATCTCCACCCTAAAGGCGAAGCACTTCTGCAACAATACAAAGATTACATCATGGGGAAGGCAACTCACTGAGTGTTTGTTTGGGTTTCATTCATTAAAAAATGATTATAGTTCCACACAATACAACAACAAAGGCTATAAATATGAATAATCAATGAATATCTGATGGAAAAATACAGGTAACTTTTAAAATGTGTTAAAGACAACCACAAAATAGAGCAGGGAATTTTCATTGTCTCTGCATTTTTTCTCATGTTGCATTAATAATCAGTATCAACATTTAACAAAAACACTACGTCAGTTTATGACTGTCTGTTACATTTTGTGAGGGACTGGATGGTCACAGCATTCACAACATCAGTTTTTGCAAAGAGCTCTGGGTAAGTCCTCAGGAAATCTGCAGATGGATGGAAAGAGCTGCTTTTGCACTGAAAAAGTTCATCAGAGCCCATGAGGACTTCATGATTACACTGTGTCACAGCGCCATGCATTCATGTGCTTACTGTGCACATCCTGAAGTCCGTGAGTCCATGGCTGTGCTCTTTGGGATTACGTTGATTCAGGAGTTGACTAATTAGATTTTAAAGGTCAGAAGGTTGCAGAAATGTCCACTCTGACACAAGAATGAACTGATTAGAGTTTGAGGTCAGTGAGCCACACGTTTTCCCCTAGCTTGTGAGCATCACAACCCAAGAATAAATTCAGAAATTTATGAAACTTTTCACAAATGCACAATCTGAGTCAAACGATAGTTATGCCTGTTATAAGTTAGATGCCAAGGTCTTTGTACAATTGATTGTCTCCCATCTATTGAACTCAAAATCTCTGTGGTGCTTTAAATGATTTTCATCAAATCTATAACAAAAGTCTGCCCTGACTGAAGAATAAATTAAGTGAATTTTAATGGTCAACAAACACAACATTGCAAGAATGATTCATAATTTTTTAATCAAATTTTACACAGATGTCTGCTCTCGGTCAAAGATTAACTGAGTCGTGCTTTAAGATCCCTAGCTTGATATATCAAGAACACCTTTCGTTTTATCTTTCTTTCAAACCCCTACTGCTCACTCTGACTCAAGGATGAACTGAGTACCCTTGTAGATATAAGGTCAAGGGCACTTTGGTCTCAGGTCTTTCTTAGATGCACCCAGACCATTATAATAACAAAGTTTCTGTCATTATCACTCACACAAAACCACTACGGCCTTTCCTCTGGACACACCTCTGTACTTTTACAGTCTGGCCAAGCGGAGGCATGTAACAGTCAGATGGTGGATCTAATTTCCCTATGATATGCAGGCAATACTCCCACTGAAGTAAAAAGTGCAGACCTGAGGCCCAGCAGCAGAGTTTGACTCACCTCCCGGATGTACCTCATCTCATCCTGAAGGTGACTGACCGTCCACTCCCGTGCCATCACCTCCTGCTGTCTGTCTGCACCCACCCTCTGCACGATGCCATACACTTTGGGTCCATGATGTTGCAGAGAGGTCTCTGGCGCCCCATTGGTCATGTCCCCGAAGTGCTGAGGGAGACAGGATCAAAACCCGATCAGGTTACTGAAGCCACCCTGTGCTCAGGCTGAATTTTACTGTGTTTGTGTGTCTTTATCCTTTCTTTCTTCATGCACACTCTCAGGTGCGTCACATGTGTTTCTGTTGGATGTCACTGCCTGCATATGTGCACTTGATCAGGCATTTCCACCACTGCTGCTGCTGAGTGCTGGAAACAGGAGGCTGGGAACAAGCAGCTACAAAAAAGGTGCAGGGTGTATTGAAGGTGTCATGTTTCTGCAACCCAGTACATGGGCTAGTGCTGTTGGTGCTTTTTGTATATCCAGCAGACGGGCAACCAGTGAAAAGAGATGTATAGCATCAGAGAAGAAGGTCAGTGCTTCAAACAATAAAAGAGATTTAATAAAAATGACAACAACAGTCATGGGTGCAGATAAATTACAGAATTAAAGCTACAAGATTAAATTTCTATAAATAATGCAGTGCTGCAGCTTAAGGGAGAGCTGTTTGTTTGGATATAACAATCAGTTCATTTTAGGACCTTAGCCAGTGACTGACTATACATAGATATAAAATATAATTAAGTCATGGGCCATTTCTTTTTCGTCATCTTCAAGCATCTGTTATTGTTGAACAGCTTTAGATACTTCATTAGTAATGATACCCTGAAAATGCATGCACAGGAACGTGTTTTAAAGAGGGGCTTCAGTGACACACATGCTAACACTGTCATGATTATCACTCGTGTTATGGATGTGGATGTTACCTGCTGAGGGGACTCCCTTCCAGCAGGCCTCTCTCTTTGGATCATCCCATTTTTCTTCTTCCAGGTTGAACTGACATCTTTCTCAGCCTTGTGAATGGAAAAAAAGAAGACAAAAGCCTTTAAGTTATAGACTTGAGAGGAGTCAAGACTTAAAAAATAGCAGTGATCATTTTATGTGACATTACAAAGAGTAAAAATAAAGACTCTAATGCAACAGTTAGGTTCAGTTTGTCTTTTGGTTACATATAGAGAGGGTGCAGTTAAGAGGGTCACATATGCAAGCTGAAAATATTTTGTGTTTTACTAATAACTAACACAGCTAAGGAGGTTTTGTTTTTTACCTGTGCTTGTTGGTTTGCTGACAGAATAACTGAAATTTAAGGACAGAATTTGATAAAAGTTTTCAGGATAGGCCAGAATGGACCAGTTGATTTGATTTTGGTGATGATCTTAATCTGGATGCAAATTCAGTGATTTTTTAACTGTGCAAGAGACAGTATGTCAATTTCTTACATTTTGACAATAACTCGGAAATGAAGGAGGAAAGAGGTTGTACTCTCTGAGCACTTAGAGTTTCATTAGTTTTTCCCTTCCTTAGTTCGAACAGTGCATACAGTTGGAAATCAGTGAGTTAAGTGGGAAAGACATGCAGGAAAGCAGCCATGAGTTAGTGTTTAAATAGCTATCAAAATGTGAGGCTCAATCTTATGTTGTTGCCCTCATAATAATAGCATGCATGTAAATTGTATTGATTTTAGTATGGCATTTTTCTGTAGCCCAGACTTACAAAGATCCCTTCAACTGATCAAAATAACACAGAGGAAATACTTTCCGTAGTCTCCAGTATTGATAAAGTAAAACGATCAGTGGTTTGGATGAGTCCTGGGTATTGCTTTATTTCTGATTGGGTCACAGCACCCTTAAGATTGGAAACAACTGTCTAGATTTTATTTTTTAATTTAGTCTTGAGTTTAGTTGTATAATAGTTTTCCAATTTTTAAGGCA
Organism: Scarus forsteni; assembly: GCA_036419115.1. Taxonomy (NCBI): domain Eukaryota; kingdom Metazoa; phylum Chordata; class Actinopteri; order Labriformes; family Labridae; genus Scarus; species Scarus forsteni. The sequence goes on along the minus strand of JAZDUH010000354.1, from coordinate 9,194,101 downwards.
ATTAAAAAAAGCAATGTTTTAAACATTAAGCCCAAATCTCTGAACAATTAGACTGCTGTTCACAAAAGATATTATTATATCAAAGTCTATTTATAACCTTTATAGTGATTTGATAAATATGTGCAAATGAGTAAATGTTCCTCTCTGTTATCTCATGTATATGGCCCACTTATCCAAACTGATCAGGTTTATTCTCTGCTTATTGGCCAGTGCCACTGAAATACAAAAAGCTGTTGTGTTACTGTTTTAATACAATGACATATCAGAGTCACTTTAGAAAACAATGAATAGAAATGATCTGTTATAAAAAACCTTTTTAGATAAGTAAATAACAAAGCAACTTTCAAGTTTTGAGTTTTTAAAGTATGAAATATCCTGCTGTGTGGAATGAAATCTTACTAGATGAAGCTGTTTCCCTAGTGTCATACCTGCAGCTGAATGCTAGACTTAATTAGACTTTTCATTTGACCTGAGTTATAAGGTAATACTTGTGCTTTTGATTCAAGTCATAACACTACCATCAGCATCTGGACTTTGAAGAAACAGTCTAACTTGGGGCTATTTAGAAGAAATCAGCACTCTGATTTGACTGAGGTGATGTTGTTTTTCTATAAAGAAATACACTAAGAAGATGACGGACAGAAAAAAAAAAAGAAATTGGAAAAAATCAGATACTCACTTCAACATTCATACGGGAAGTTTCGGAGGGTGTGGGGGCCTTTTCTTGAATATGTTTCAAACCTTGTAACCATTTGACATTACCACAACTAATCAATTAATCAAGGTCATGTATTATTGTGATGACGGGCCAATGTCTATGAGCTTGCTGGCAGTGACTGGGGATTAATTTATTTATCTTCTTTGTTTTTGTTTGTTTGTTTGCTTTCTGTGGCTTTAGATGTTCCATAGTTCCATATCTTATTATTGTTATTATCATTATTATTATTTTATTTATTTTTTTCACTATCTTAAACTCTCTTATGTGTTAGATGTCAGCGTCTATTTGTACATCCAACTTGTTTGTCATTGAGGTATTCCAATGCACTATACACCATATCTTGAAAATAAAGATATTTGATTTAAAAAAAAAAGAAAATATTTTTTCTTGTTAATTTCCGATTTTAGTCATAGAAATTACGAGTTTGGTTTCCTGCTAATTTTAACTTTATCAGCTTTTTCCTCGAAGACCCACAAGTCCTTCTTTATTTTAGTACTTCTGAGTGTGGCACTAACACACCACCGGGTTTGAGCTTTAGGGATGAAAAAAATAGAAATTCCTTTCCCCCATGATAGTTACAAATTGCATTATGACCATGACTGGCAGTGAAGCAGAGTAGCAAAAAAATAGCTTTTTTAAAAGTGTAAAATAACATGAAACAAATAGCAAGTTTAAGAGGGTGACTTCATGTTCTGAGTGACATACTGCCTTTTAAACACATGTTAAAGAACTTTGATGTACCCTTACACCATTATGATGGCTGCACTAAAAATTCAGAAAATGTCAAGATTGACTGACTGAAAAAAAAACAACAGAGAAAAATTGTAACATTATTTGGGCTGTCTGCCTGCCCCATGTGCAGAGGCTTTTCCCTTTCAAGCTGACAGCCAAGGTTCAAGTTTGGCCTGCGCCTCTTTTCCTGCATGTCGCCCAACACTCTTCCTCCTAAACTCATCTGTCCTGTCTCTACAATTAAGATCTAAATATTCCAAAAATAAACACTGAAGAGGGTAAATACATATATATATATATATATATATATGAACTCAATGAAAATGCTGTGTTCATGTTACTAAAAGAAGGAGGCAGTGGTGTCAGTCTCTCACTGAGAGATAAGGGTGAGGAGAAACATGAACAAAGACATCTCTGTAGTCTCGTGGACAGAGACCAGCCTCACATTTCTCCAGCACTCCATCTACAGAGGACGTGCTGTTGAGAAACGTTGAAGGACCGAGCTAAAAGGCGGATGCGCATTCCAGCAACAGGGAGGGATGAACAACCATCTTTACATTGAACCAACTCAACAACCTGCTCTTGTAAGAGCTGACGGAAACAACGCTTCATACACTGCTTTGAATTTTACAATGTTTGTATGCAGGTACAGATGAGGACAAAGCTTTTTCATAGCTGCTCCAGTCAATTTTGAGGGAGGAGAAGACAATAGATGGCTATTAAGAGGGCCACACAGCTATCATTGACTTCCCTGTGTAAACTCATAAAAATACTCTGAGGCACAGGTAAAGAATATGTCGTGTAAAGTCAAATATTTCAGCATGCAGTTTCCTTGTTGCTCATGACTTTGGCATCACAACACTGCTTTGTGCTGAGCTCAACTGATGGGATTAGTTACCAACACAAACATCAAAGTTGTCTTCTAATCACACCACAAAGACCCTCTGGAAACACTCACTGGGCTGAATCATGCACACTTGGAGATGAAATCCAATGACAAAGGTGTAGAAATGGATATATGTGCATCTACATCTTTTGTGTGTGAGCCATCTAGGTCAGAGTGATTGGTTGGATTGTGTCCATGATGTGTCAGGTTGCAGGATACACCCTTTCTAATTTCATGACATATTACCACTTAAACCTGCGCTGCCTCTGAGAAATATCTCTGTCAAAGGAAGTTCCTGTCATTTCCTTCCTTCGTGATTAAATTCAGGTCGACCTCTTTTTCCTATTTAGCTTTCACTACAAAGTCACCATAACAAAAGTTCAAACAAATGAAACTGACCTACATTTAACCTTCCTTGCAGATTGCAGCTAAGATCATATATGTAAACAACTTGATAGGAATTTTGTTTTTAACTCTTTGACCTGAAGGGAAACACATGCAACAGTTGATGAAACTGAAAAATGCCTGTTGAATGATCTGCTGGTATTTGAAGAGGATGTTTTGCAACAACAGCAAAGCTGGGCTCCCCAGCGTTAACAACAGGCCCTGCTTAGGATAATGAGTAGGTAACACAGAGACAGATAAAGTGACAGATAAACCTCTTGACACCTAATTGTACCCATCGGTTTCCTCCTACACGGCCTCAACTTTGTCACAATGCATTTGGTTTCCAGTGCAAATTCTGTGGGTGGTTTCCGTTATCATTTGCTCAACATTGGTTTGGCTTGAGACCATTTTGAGAATAGCACAAAAAAACGAATAAGAAACAAACACCACTGCTTTTCTTCCTCCCACTTTTAATCCTATCCTTTTTTTTTTTTTAACCTTTATTTAACCAGGTAAAAAACCCACTGAGATCATGATCTCTTTCACAAGGGTGACCTGGCCAAGAGGTCAGCAACACACGTCATGGTAAAAACATATTGCTAGAAACAGCATACAACATAAAAATGATTAGAAATACATTTTCTGTGAATTAGAGAAGTGCAGTAAAGGACAGACAATTATTAAACATACATAGCTGTTCAGAAACACAGGCACTGTTTAATGGTTTCACGCTGTTTATCCATCAGCAAGGATTGAAAGGCTCCAAGTGAGATGAGCTCTGAGAGCTTCACTTCAGTCTGTAGAGAGTTCCACGCTGTTGGAGCAACAAAACTGAACGCTATCTTCCCCAGTTCAGTTCTTACACGAGGAACAGAAAGATGGAAGACATGATAGTGAATTAGGCTAAGCAGGATCCAGAAGTGCATAGCTTGTAGTTCTCCGCAGAAGAGAGCGTAAGTACAATGGAACCAAGCCAAGTTAATGATATTAAAAAGGGCAGATCTAATGTACAGGTCACAATGATGTGTGAGGCGACCATCACCCGTGACAAACCTCAATGCACTGTGATAAACAGTGTTTAAGGACTGGAGACATTTTAGAGACGCACCGAAATACAGCACATCTCCATAATCAACCAGGGGAAGAAATGTTGCTGATACAAGCAGTTTCCGGGCTCTGAGTGAGAAACAAGATTTGTTTCTGTAGAAGAAACCAAGCTTGACCCTGAGTTTGTTGACTAAAGCTAGCGATGTGTGCTTTAAAAATAAGCTCATGATCCAAAAGAAAACCCAGATACTTATAATTGGAGACCAGCTCAATTGGGTTTCCTTGTTGAGTTACCACTGTCGGGATATTTGCTGGTAACTCACTTGAGTTTGAAAAGACCATGAACTTGGTCTTTTCAGTGTTTAAAACCAGTTTCAGGCTTCTCAGATGGGACTGTACGACATTAAAAGCAGCTTGTGGTCTTATCTATATGGTTTAGTATCATTTCCTATATTTATGTTTTTATTCTTTTTTTTTTCTCCAAAATGCTTATTTTCTCTTAAGGCAAGAGATTAACACATTTGGTAAAGCCTTACTTACTCATTGAAACAATGTCATTGAAAGTAAGTGCTAAACTAAAAATAAGAAAACAGCTAGCCTGTTTCTGCTTAAAGCTGAGGCCGTGGTGTGTCAAAAATCACATAAACATCCTCTACTCCACTGTGCATTTCTCCACAGTGAGCTGACTGTGGTGGACTACATAGTACTCTTATGAGAAAAATCAAAGAGCCACCTACAGCAAACACCTCACAGCCTGCAGCATTTACCTATCATTGTCTTCACACAACACATGCCATGGAACGATAATGATAATTAGTTAATTCAAAAAAGTTGCTACAAGTCATTAATTTAATATTTTGTGCCACATTTTAGGGAATTTGCTTATTGATTTTTACATTCTTGAAAGAAACAAATATGACATGATAGTAAATTAGGGCTAAGCTAACTGGGTGCTAGCTTCATATTCCCTGTCATCACAGGCTTAAGTGTGTTACTGGAATAAGTTAATGACATTAATTACCTCCGCCAAGAATGTTATGTTTTCGGGAGATTTTGTTTGTCTGTCTGTTCGTCTGTCCGTCTGTGAACAAAATAACTCAAAAAGTAATGGATGGATTTGGATGAAATTTTCAGGAAATGTTCAGCATCGGAAAAGGAAGAACTGATTCGATTTTGGTGTGGATCCGGATTAGCGTCTGGCCTCCATGGCGAAAAATGTGATTTCTGTGAATAACTACTGAACTAAAATAGACATCATTATGAATACAGTCGCTAATGGTATGTTTTCATGGTCAAGGAATCTAAATATTTCGATGAAATAAAGGTAGGACTAATATTTATGGTCAAAATCACAATATGGCTAAGGACTTTGGCGCTGGCAGAGGTCTGCACTCTCCGAGTGCTTTTCTAGTTTGGTCTTGTTTCTTTTTACTTCGGATTTTAACAGTAAACCATTATTGCTTTTGCAACATAAAAATAGCTGCTTTGCTGTTGGACATGCACATGATCTCCACAGAGAGAAAAGGCTGCTCATTTTCAGGGGTTCAGAAATAGCTTCCTAAGTGAACACACTACTAAGTTCACACCACTGAGCACATGTGCGTCTTTTGCTCTACTCTTTGTGTTCAGTCTTGACCCCTCTGTTCTTAAAGTCATGGTCACACCCGCCAAAGGAGAAACACATTCAGAGATTACAGCAGCTCCACCGTGCTATCAGCAGCCTGTGTGTGGAGTTGTGGTGACTGGAGGAACACGGTAATGCTTGGCCAAGGTTCACATAAAACACACCACAGTGTTTCTGATTGTGCTTTACTTTGAGAAAAAGGTTCAAAAATGCTGAGCGTGCCAATAATAATTAACACTCAGTTCTTCTTACTGTCAAACTCTAGTCTAAATATCCTGAGCACAAACAAAGAGCCACCTACAGCAAACACCCTCACAGCCTGCAGCATTTACTCTATCCACATTTAAAACACACACACATGGTTGATAGACTGTAATTCAACTCCTTAATATGCAAGTACCAATTTACCCCTGTGGGACTAATAAAGGTATTACTTTATCTTATCTTCACAGCTCTGCCTCTCAGTTTTTGGTCAGGTCTGGTTTAGCACCCAAGTGTTCAGCAATAGCTTATGTCCACAGTTGAAATATGTGAAATATTCTATATTGTATGAATTAGATTTAAGACAAAGTCTGGGACGAGCTTTGAAGAAAATGTGAACCAGCTGTGTGTGCACTATCATACGCACACACCTCTGTCACGGTTGTGTAACAGATCCAGATGATAAAAAGCACACAAATCATTCATCGTCTTTGAGAGATTTTTGTTTACTTTGATGAATGAATCTAATGTATAAAGTATTTTTTAAGAGTGTTTTTGTGTTAGGTTGTAAATCTGGTGTTTTTAGATGGTTTGATAGGCCAAGTCCCTGACCTCTTTAAGTAAGGCTGCCAACTGAGACTGAAGACCCAGTATGTTGCATACAGCTAAGTAAGAGTGATACAGGACTTACTGTGTCTGAGTTTGTGGTTTTTGCCTCCTTGTTTCCATTATCAGTAGCATGTAGAGTTAACCTGAGGCGCCTGATCCTCCTCTAGGAAAGACAAACAGACAAAAGGCAAATAAATTACGTTCTGAAGGCAAATCATTGTATGCTTTATGTCACCTGCAGCAAAGAAAAGAACAGGCATCAAATGAAACAGAAAACAATATATGCATTGACACATATGACAGACCTGTGTGACCCATCACCACTGGTTTATTTATAGATAACAGAACCACAAACAAAGTTTATGCAAATGCTGTGAAACAGTGCTACACTGATGCATGAGATGTACTGTTGATACTACAGTGACTTCTTTGTTTGGTCCTGTAGTAAACCAAAACCTTGTTATATTTGGTGGACTTTATTTAACACATCAAGTCAACAAGTGGTGCAAAAATGAAACCACGCAAGAACAAAGTTACTCGATCATAATGTCATCTTCCTTCAGCAGAAAACAATAGAAATAAGTTGAAAGCTCCAACACAAAGGCTTGTTTTATCAGAGAGCTGTTCAAATAAACATGACAGTCCTGCCCCCTGCACAATCAGCTCCTATTACATGATCCTGTGAGTGAACATGTCCTCAACAAACATGAACTTTCACATGATCAGAGAGCAGAAAATGTTAGCAAGCACTGACAGACTTACGCTCTTCGGCATACAGATTGAAAAAAACCCAAGTGGTTTCAGGGTTACAGAGGACAGAAAGGGGAGGACAAACCACTGGACTGCTGGCAACAACAGTGCAAAGAAATGAGAGAGAAAAGGGGAGCGTCTGAGGATCTTGAGGGACTTCTTACCTCACTTAAAGACTCTGGAGAGTCCTCTGTGGTGGTGGTGGAAACAGTCTGGGGTCTCGAGTTGTAACGGAGCATGTCTTCTCTTCTGTCCACTCCTCGCCTGTCTGCCTCTCCCTCTCTGGACCTCCTCCCACCCTTCCTCTCACTCTCCTTCCTGAGTTCTGCTCAAACTCTCAGAGCGACCATCTGCCCCCAGCCCCAGCCAGAGGAGAGAGGAGGGAAATTCCACTCTGTTAAGCCTGCTGGTGTTTGTGGCGTGTTGGAGGTGGTCTTAGAAGTCCACAAGGAGCCCTCTCAGTCAGGTACAATCCAGTGTGACACTCAGCAACACAAACACAAATGATAATATGTCATTGTCTTGAGTCCCGTCAGACTGCTCCTAAATGTACCTGACTGACATTCACAACTACATATGGAATAGGACAAATCAATTTAATGTCAACACTATACCAGCCTGCTGCTCTCTCAGGACTCTGTCCCTGTTCCCATCAGACCTGTCGGGCCACATTTCAGCCTCCTCCCTGCTCTGTGCCTCCTGCTCCGAGTGCTGCTCTTTCACAGGGCGGGTCCTCCCCCTTGAGCAGGGACAGGTGGAGCTGCTTATCTACAGGAGCGGCTAAAAGGAGGAGCTGGACTCTCTGGTCACAATCAAAGGGTTGGATAAAATCTTATGACAACAAACTGCTCATTTAAGCAAATCAAAAGTTAGATTATCTAGACATATTTATAGTTCAAACCTGGTAAAGAAGCGTGAAACAAGCCCAATAATTGTGATAAAACTGAGTTTAAAAAGTGTTTTCAAAAATAAATGTAAGAGTACAAAGTGCTAAGAATAACTGTTAAAATGAGTTTAAATGGGACAGATTTCTATTCTGTTTAATATAGTTGATACTCATCACAATGATCTATTTAACTAACCTGAAGGCGAAGATTATTACAAGGCAAACCTTTCGGTTCACGAAAGCATTTCAGTGGCATGACATCCATTTCATCCTGTTTGAAGTGGGAGGAGTTCGGCAAGATCACTCAGTTCAAGGTGGAAGTAACTGATTACATTACCTGACATGGACAGAATGCTGTTTCTCTTGTTTCACCTTTTGAACTCTTGTTGTTCTTTGTTAAAAATGTTGTAGTTTATTACCACAAAGGACAAAAAAGGTCAATAAAATGGATAGTAGGTTGGTGCATTCTCAAAAATCATGATTTATGACACATCACTCTACATTATAACTCCTTTTTCTTTTTTGCTACATTTTTGGTCGAACTGAATGTTAATATATCATATATGAGTATTGATTCTATACATGTAATCGTGTAAGAGCTCATGTGAGGAACTTTTTGGCTGTCATTTTTGTTACTGAGTACAGAGTGATACACAGTATATAATTTTGCTGAGCCCCTCTTGTACTTAAGAGGTGTTCTCTGTATTCCTCTATTAAATGTTAGAAGAGCAGAGTTTAGGAGCAGCATGGTCCAAGCCAGATCACCCTGCTACAGGGGTAAGAGGCATGCAAAAGAAATACAAAGAAACATCACTCCTTCGTCTGACGGTCCCGTTTACATTTGTTTATATAGAATCCGATTACTAATTTCAAACTGTTTCAAATCTTGCTTCAAACTCCTCACAGGGGCTTAGTTCTTTTTTTTTCCTGTTTATAGACTGTAAATAAATCTTAAAGCTGAACTCCTGGGACTTTGCATTAAATGGATGCAGGAGCTGTCAATACTGAAGACGCATGGGGTGTCTTATAGTACAGGTGCTGCTCCAGTTCATGAATTATTGATACAGTTGATAGAGGAGAATGATGAAGAGAAAGACAACACGAACAGCGTTATTTTTTAATGTGGTTGTAAACGTCTGCTTGACATTCACAACTACATATGGAATAGGACAACCAATTTAATGTCAATTATACCCACTCATACTCACTCCATTCAGCCTCATCTTGTCAAATATCTTGAAGGAAAAGCCAGGCCTGACAGCAGGATCACATTCCTTGTATGAATAGCCTGCAGTCACTCCCTTTAAATAGAAACTAGAGACATAGTCACAGAGGAGAATCACATTTAATAGCTAGAGCTGCCAAACAGAAACACCTGCTGTCTACATACATCAGTGGAATATGAGGGGAAAAATTCTCAGTATTATTTAACAAATATTTCTACACGCTTGAGGAGTTAAATATTAACCACACATCAAACATTCTGGTTTTATACCCATGTTTGCAATCAGTGAGTCAGCCCCTCAGCCAGGCCTCAGTCCAAAATGTGGTGTTTGAATCCATGTGGAAATCCTCTCCTGTAAACACATCAGAGTCACGTCCTATTGTAACTGTACTCAGACTGATGTGCGATCAGATACCAGTTCAGTGTTGGATTAGTGCCGTGGGATCAGAGTAACAGGGAGCTGCATTAATGGTTATTGCATGATACTTAAGGAGCATAATTTTACACTTAGGACAACAGATCAAGTTCATTTACTCAGATAATGCACTCTGAAACACACTTGAGCTTATATATACATATACCTGTTTAAAGTGGGAGGGGGTTCACAGCAAGATCACTCAGTTCAAGGTGGAAGTAACTGATTACATTTACTCAAGTTACTGTAATTGGGCTGCTTTTTGTGTGTTTGTTCTTTACAGGTAGGTTTTTAAAGCAGTTCTTTTACTTGAGTATGTTTTTCTGGTTGTATTAAACTTAGTTATATTTGTCATGGCATCTGAGCCCTCAACAAAAACACTGAAATGATAATCTGTAGAAATTAAAGTATTCCATAAACTAGTGTTGTGACTACAACAAAGCTTCAGCACTGATATCAGTGTTCGAATCACATTACTCAATATTGACATACTTTATAGTGAAATTAGATGAAATTTTGCTTAATACCTAATTGATGGAGCTCAGGTTGTCCTCAAGGATTCACATTTTGGGACTGACAGCTTATCAGTAACATCCATACAGTTTACCCCAGCTGACACTGGGCTAGAGGAAGAGTGCACCCTGGACTGATCACCAGCCAGAAAAGGTTATTAACAACATTCAATTAAAAAATAAAATTTAATTTACAATTCTTTTTAATTTGATTGATTCTTTTTTAAATGTATTTTGGGCATTTTTGTGCCTTTGAGAATGACAGTGTATAGGCCTGTGAAAGGGGCAAGAGAGCAAGGGAAGACACTCTGCAAACTGGCCACAGGCTGGACTTGAGCCCGGGCCGGCAGACGGATGTAAATGGGACGAGCATGGTGACTAATCACTCTGCCAAACCTGCACCCTTTGATTGATTTTTTTGATTTACTTGATTTCCACTTTGTAAATTGTACTGCTGTCCGTCTTGGCCAGGACACTCTTGCAAATGAGATTTTTAATCTTGGTGAGGTTTTTTTTCTGGTTAAATAAAATTAGCATATTTAAATTAGTGCAATTTGCTGATGCATATTTACATATATAGTTTATTTATGCAATAAATAAACTTCTTTACTCTCTCCAATTACCTACATGGTTAATTCATCACTAAAACAAAAAGTTGTCCCATCATCCTGGAAAATGGCTACAGTCACCCCAATTTTTAAATCTGGTGACAGTCCTAATATAGCTAATTATGGACCAATCAGTATTCTTCCTGTGGTTTTGAAAATTGCAAAAGATGGGTAGCAAAAATTATAAATGAACTCTTAAACAAAGGAAACCCCCTGTTACATCCAATGCAATTTGGCTTCCGCAAAAATCATTCCACCGAGTCTGCAAACTGTCTATTTATAGAAAAGATTAAACATATGCTGGACACAAATGCTTGTGTTGGTGCAGTATTCCTAGATCTCAGAAAGGCATTTGACACTGTTAATCACGAAATTCTGTTGTCTTAATCAACCTATTTTAACTTCTCTCTGGGTGCAATTCAGTGGATAAAATCATATTTAGATACAGAAAACAATGTGCCTGCATTGACGGTGTCAAATCACCTTCTCTAGATATCTCTGTTGGTATACCTCAGGGGTCAATACTTGGCCCCCTGTTATTCTCAATGTATATGAATGACCTGCCCAACTCATATCAGAAAGCTGATTTTCAAAGGTACGCTGATGATGCTGTCATCTTTACTGGTGCAAAAAATATTCAAGAAGCAGCCTCTGTTCTTACATCAGCGATGGTTCCTGTAAACAAATGGCTACAATTAAATACAATTAAAACTGTTTGTATGATGTTCACAAAGCAGCCACTGGACATCAAACATTCTGGTGCATTTTTTGGAGGACAGGAACTAGAAACTGTTTCTGATTTTAAGTACCTCGGTGTAACACTTGATTCAACACTGTGTTTCAAAAGCCACATTAAAAGAATAGCTAACACAGTGAGATTTAATTTGAACAATTCCAAACAAATAAGACCTGTCATAACACTGGGTGCTGCTAGAATGTTCTTGCACTAAATGATACTGTCACACATTGAATATTGTATTACATGTTGGTCATTGGCAGGTGTGAATACGTGTAAAATCATAGAATCACTCTACAAAAAATCACTTAGGATCCTTTATAGAAAACCAGTATAATTTCATGTTTGCAGCATTTTAAAAATGTATTACTTCTTGAGCTTTTAGAACTTTATACATTTCAAATCTGCTTGTTTATTGTATAAGGTGCTCCATGGACTTGCTCCACCCCCTATGTCTGACTTTTTTAAAATAAGGGCTCACAGCGGCCTCAACACCAGGGCCTCATCGAGAGGGGACTGTGAGGTGCGATACAGAAAAACAGCCTTTGGACAAAACTCTGTTTCTGTAAAGGCCAGTAAGATCTGAACAGTCTCCCCCTCGCCATAAGGGAGTGCCTCACATTACAAACTTTTAAAACACATGTTAAGCAGTGGCTGAAAGCAAACCAATCCTGTAACCATTAACATCCAGGGTTTAAGAAATGAACTGTGTTGTATTGTGCTCTCATTATGATCTTTTGTCCTTTTCTATGTCCTGCTTTTGTGTGTGTGGTGTCTTTGCCATAATGTTTATGTGTTACCTGCCTCGGGACTACGGATGTAAATTAGCACTGATGTTATAATCTGGCATATTTACATCTATTGTTCTTTGGATAGATGTTCATTAATGTGCACTGTCCCTATTAAATAAATACATTTAAAAAAAACAAAGCTGTAACTCACTTTAAGTACAAGATACATTTGCTGTTTCAAGTTTAATTATAGACTGTACTATCATAACACTGAAACAAATACCTGTTTGACTGATCCCTCTCTAGCTGTGATCTTTATAACACAACACTTCCAAGTGTTTCACTTGGATTGACGCACTTCTTCTAAGTGCATGTTGGTAAAGCACTTAGTGTGTGTGCCTCACAGCAAAAAGGTTGCTGGTTCACATCCCTGTGTGGAGTTTGCACCCTCTCCCTCGTGGGTTCTTTCCAGGCACTCCAGTTGAGACTGATTGTCTGTCTCTACGTGGCTCTGAGATCAGCTGGCCACCAGTCTAGGGTGTGCCCTGCCCTCCACCCAATGTCAGCCAGAAAAGACTCCAGGCCCCGCAACCCCAAAAGAGACAAGCAGAATAGATATTAAATGGTAGGATGCTTCTTAAATATGAACAACAACAAGACTTTACCTCAATATGACAGAGTTTAGAGCCATGTATTGTGTTGTTTTTGTCTATAAGGGAACTACAGATGTGTCATCTGTTTACAGCAGTTTCTTGTTTGTGTGGAATTTTTTGTTGAATCCAACATCTGAAGCTGCTATCTGCTCAGCATTTCTGCAGCAGAGGAATTCAGGTTGTAACTGTGAAAGAGGAGAACCATCACAGCTGATGACAGATTATGTGGTGGATGTGATGAAACCACACGGCTCCACAATGCTGCTGTGTTACAAACAGAAGAGAAGGTAACAAAATTTTTTTACAAAGACTGAAGCTCAAAGTTTTGAAGACTCTAAAGGACAGAAGCAACATAGTTTTAAGTTTATTTGTACAACACAGTATCACCTCCATTGATACACCATGAAAGGGTTATTTACTTAACTTTTAAATACTGATATTACAGGTATACAATGAAGGATTTTTTTTTTTTTTTACCAAAAATTGCTACATCTATGCTGAGTACAGCTGATATCAGCATAAGAGTTTATGGGCTGTCACTGACCAGGCAGTAAATCCATCAGCCCATGTACAGAAACTTTTTGTCTCAAAGAAAGCAGTGCAGGCTCAAGTCAATAGCAGTACTAATTATATTGATGTGATGTCAGTAAAGGTGCTCTAAGTTGACTAAATAAAAATATGTCATTTGTGTTACCTGAAAAACTGGTCATAGAATGGGAAATTAATAATGAAACTTTGTTTTGTAGATCTTTGATTTGTGCGTCGTTGTCTTCCACTGAACATTGTCATCATTATAGCACAAAATGAGAATTATTTTCATCAGTCTATATTCAAAATAATAATTGATAAGTATAAAGAAAAGTACTAAGACTTTTTTTAGCAGAGAGCTCAATGAGAATAAAATGGAAGAATATTATTGACCGTAGGTGACTCCCTCTCTATGATCTGTTTTATAGCTCAGACCTCATACATCTGCTGCTGTAATATTGTGGACTAGAACTCTGTTACCATGAAAATAAAAATAGCTGTAGTTAATAATAATAAGAATGTCTTAATGAGTTATTTAATTACTAGTTGGTGAATCTACAGGTATTGCAGACAGTGTGGCTACATGCAGGCTCGTGCTTTGCTGGGACACATGATGTTTGAAAGTGATCCTGTCATGTGAAAACATCAATAATGATTTAAACTGCATCCTCAGAAAAACACCTCCACAATACACTGGATGAAGCCATGTACATGTTCTCCAACATGCCAAACCATCTCTGACATGAAGTTGGAAACAGAAAAAAATCAAAGCATTACATGATTATAGACTTATTCTACTTATAGTATTACTATTGATAAGGTGTGGAAAAGTACTTCAGCTTTTACTTCCGCTTTTTAATCATCTCTGGCATTAGGTCATACCCAGATGCTATCATGATTACTGATTAACAATTGTTGTCCAATCATGAGTCTCTTTTTGATAATGTGAAATTAAGACTAATCTGTCTGTATATCTCGTGTATGCGAGTCCAGTGGCCTGCTGTGACAGCATGCACGTAGGCCAGTCATTATTCCTCTGGTAATTTATCAGTTTGCTGGGATAAAAATAGTTGAAGTCCTGAAGAGCCAGGTGAAGAAGTGTTTTCCAAAAGGGGACACCTGTGAGCTAGATCAGGTTGACAGCACAAACTGCTCTTATGTCATTCTTGATATGCATCACTATCCAACTACCTGACCAACTCACAAGCCAACCTGTGCAATTCCCAGGCTCATTGTCTGCCAGCTCTGCCTTTCATTAGTACTGCATTTTTGCTTTCAACCCCATACCATCAGAGCACTTCTCAAATTCTGCATGTAAAATAAATCTGTATGAGTGATGAGGTCTGAGCGTAAATGCCACACTCAGACCACGTTATGCTGCTGCAATAAGATTTTTGAAACAAATACAGACGTGAGTTTTCTGATTGAACAAAAAAAAGGACATTTCTCAACAAAAGCTTCTTCTGTTAAATTCAAGAGATGGAATCAGTGTTGTTAAAAAGAAAACACGTTGACCTGATTACAAAACTATGTGCTGATCTTGATTAAGTTGAGATACACATGACTGACTTTGACTCCAAACAGGCAAGCCCTAAAAAAGCAGGTTTGTCCTGCTGCTGTGAGGTGTTTGCTGCCTGAGGTCGTACACACATGTTGACTCTGCGGTGAACCTAAGTGATGCTGCCAGTATCGACCAAAACAACAAAAATCTGTGGTTATTTATGAAATACAAAAATGAAAATATGAGCGCTTAGTTTTGATTGAAATATTTAATTTTCTTGACATTTGCTTTTCATAAAACCTTTTTCATAGTAACTTTCTCCACTGATGTCGAAGTGTTTTGGTTTAACCGAGGCTGCGATGTTGGAATGATCTCCTTCCGTCTGTTTCTCTGCAGAGGTCTGACAGCTTGGCTTGGTAATACAACAGCCTCAGACCCCTGTTAGAGTCCCTGTTATTGTTTACTGGTTCATTAGTAATACTACCGGCATGCAAACAAAGCACAAGTAAAACAATGACTTTTTACCATTATAGGATGCTTTTGTTAGTCACCAGTTGTCTGAGAATCACAAATGTTAAATAAATATCAGTTGCTGAAAGGACACATTACTTATCAATATTGTATGTCTTGCAAATCAACAAAAATAATGACTGAATTGTTTTGGTCTGTATAAATATATATTTATATTATATTTTAAAATATTTATTTATATTTTAAAAGAGACATAACTTGTAATGTTTCATTTGATAATTTAACCAGTCATTCAATCAATTAAGTATAATTTATTTCTGTACCACTTTCCATACAAAGTCTCGTAACACAAAGTGTTTTACATAAAAAATTAATATAAGATAAAATAATTAAATAAAAAGTAGAAAATTGAACACAGGACCGTACCTACCCTCGAAATCCACATGCAGCACAGACACTCAGTTATGCACACACACAAAGACATAAAGAAGAAATTCTAACAGAAAACAATATAAGAGGACTCAGGAAATGCCAGCTTAAATTAGAAATAAGGAAATACAGGAGCTAAAAATAAATGACAATAAAAATTATGATGAGAAATTAGATTAAAATAATTACTATGCGGAAAAATAATTAATCAAATTATATCTAAAATAATGTAAAATGAGATAGCCAAACACCAAATGCATAATAAAATCTACTAACGTAGGATTATGAAAATAAAATCAAGTAAAAAAGAATACAATTTTGAACAATAAATCTCAACTGAAATGGAGAAATAAAACATATGTTGAGAGGGTTAAAATAAATAAATAAAAATAAGACTAAATAATAACAAATATAATCAGCTAAAAGCCAGACTAAACAGGTAGATCTTGAGTTTGCCTTTAAAAATATGAACAGTAGGTGTTGGTTAGGTCTTCAAGCAGACTGTTCCACAGACAAGGACCATAGTACTGAAATTATGATTCACCATATGTTTCAGTTCTAACTCTGGGTACCATTAAAAGACCACTTCCTGAAGACCTGAGGGCTCTACTGGGCTCATACGATAAAAGCAAATTGGATAAATAAAAAAGAGCAAGACCATCAAGTGATCTAAAAACTAATAAAACAACCTTAAAATCTATTGTAAAAGATAAAGGTAGACAATGCAGAGACGTTAAAGATGTGGTGATGTGGGATCTACTTCTGGACTTCATCAACATTCTTGCAGCTCAGTTTTGGAGCAGGTGAAGCTGTGAAATGTTCTTTTTTTGAAGACCAGAAAGAGTAGCATTACAATCAATCTTACAGGTAATAAAAGCATGAAAAAGAGTTTCTGCATTGGTCTGAGAGAGAAACTGGTGCGCTCTGGAGATGTTCTTTAAATGACAAAATTATTTTTTTGCATCATCTCTGATGTGCAGGTCAAAGCTGAGGTCTGTATCAAATATTACACCAAGACTTTTGACCTGTTGACAGAGATGTAAAAAAGTGCTTTGAGTTTGCTATCCAGTTTCTCTCCTTTTGGATCTATACCAATAACTAAAACCTGAGTTTATCCTGGTTGAGCTGAAGAAAGTTGTGTGCCATCCAAGACCTGACATCTAAAATACAGTTAAAGATGGCATCAATGGGTTCTGTGTCATCAGGGGGCAAAACAGCAGAAAGCTGTAACAAAGAAATAAAGTCTGTTTAAGCTTATTTTATTGGGCAATAAACAAATTAATTAACAGTTTTAAAATATGACTGTTATATTTTCTAGTTTTAGATGTTTTATTATGTCTTTTTAAAATATAACCATAATAACATACAGCTTTTCTGTGGGGGAAGCAATTATATTAGAAAATAACAATAAAATAATACACAAATGTTATAATACACATCCTCCCATAGAAGGTTTACTTATAAAAAGAGAAAAGAATAAGTAATTCACAACTGATATTGTAACATTAATTACTTTTGCATCCTTAACAACACATATCATCATAGTGGCTGATGTTTGATTTATTTAGATGCCCTAAAAACTATTAACTTAAACACATTTATAATTTAATGCACATTATATGTAATGGTCAATTTATGATTGCTCACCAAAAACTGACTGAGAATTCCACCATATTTTAAGGTTACTTTTACAATCACACAGCGAAAGACAATCACTCCAAATGTAACTTTCACGTTAAAAAGAGGTCAACAAAGAGCAAATAACAGAATAAATTAAAAAGTGTTGACAGTCAAATATAGTAATTATCGCTCCAGCTTGGTAAATAAAGGAGTGGTGTCCAGATTCTCTTTCCATTAGTCTGGTTTAGTCTCATCTTTTTCTTTCCTGCCATAACTTGAAATCTGAAACCTTTCCCTTTATCAGGGGTAGGGGGCAGCATTGCACTGCAGCTTTTTCTGACAAAAAGTAATCACAGTTTGTTCTTATTCATCCTCCTGAGAAAACCACCAGAGAAAGCACCGAAAGACTTGTTAAACTTGTTTGTTCCTCCTTTAAACTATGTGAAACAGAGATATCCCTGTGAACAGAAGCAGCTTAAAAATTAAAATCTACCAAGACAAGTCTTCTCTCAGCTGTCAACCTCCTTATTACCCAGCATTCACTCTGACTGAAGTCACTCAAGCACATGAAGGAATCCCAGGAATGATCACCTTGCTAAGTTTCATCAGAAGCCGTCCAGGCTTCAGCAACCTTTAGTTTAATGCTTGGTTTGACACATGTGGAAGATAACACTGTGGCACTCAGAGGGCAGATTTGTTTGTTGCACACTGAATAGAAACAAATGAAGGTCAAGACCTGCCAACAATAGACTGACACAACTAAAGAGAGTTGGAGAGAAGACCAGTTCATCCAACTCATTGCTTAACAAAGGTATAGACAAAGTTTAGACTGGTACCACAGTTTGTTACTACTCCTTATTTAAAGAGAATGTACAGCTCTGAGGCCTCAGCTTTTTTACTCACATTTTATGTTACTGTACTGAATTACAAGGCTGCTCTTGTGAAACAAAGTGTTAAACTTTATTTAGTGACAGTGGTTTTCCTTAAAGGGCGATGGTTTCTACTAATGCTTTAAAGGAGACATATCATGGTGATGCATGATTTAATATTTACATATAATATAATAAATTTGAAAACAAGACCTTACACCCCCTTAATTTTCAAAAAATGAGATTTTTTCTGATATCCTAGAACGAGATTTGATGGCTCTGAAAATAGGTCATTGCGAGTCGTCCGCAAGATTTAAATCGTCATGATGACACGAGGTACCTTTCTTTTTATTGGAGTGATCTGATAAAACAGCTCCTTCTCTGTGATGTCCGTTAGCCACAAAACCGTCACTGAGGAACACATTCGTCCAGCAGCGGCAGTATATAGCTCCCTAGCTCACATCCACTCATTACCAGCTCTGGCCTGTAGGGGGACTCAATATGCGGTCGCTGCTTTGAGCCTGCTGGAAAATACAGTAGAAGAAGAAGGACAGGTTGGCTCAACCCCTGATAGAACTGACCAATCAGAGCACAAAGGGCTGTGACGTTGCGAGGTAACTGTAGGTCAGTCTGAGAACTGAGCGTTTCAACAAGAGCTTGATAATGGCCTAAAATGAGGATTTTGAGAACGCTATTGTGGGGCAATGAAGGAACTAAATGACTTGTACTGAGGACAGAAATGCTTTACAGGTATCCTAGCCTGGCATAGTGAAAAGGAGAAACAAGCATGATGTGTCTCCTTTAAGTAGGATACAGATTTTAAACTTTTGACTCCACATAGTGAGGTTTTAAACAAAATTAAGTATCCTGGTTATGAGCCCCTGTACCAGTTTTGGTCACATTCAGAATATGACATCTACATCCCTGAGAGACCTGGTTAGTTTCCCTGTACACGTGATAAATACTCATGAAAGTTTATTTGTGCAGGGGCCTGAGAGCTACATTTTCACAGCTAAACTATTGCAAAAATCTGTCATGAAACCAGCATGAGATTTGTACATGACAAGCATCCAGGCTTTCTGCAAGAGTTCTTGAAGCAAAACCTGTTGTCTAAAAACTGAAAAACTTGCAGTAGATAGTGGGAAATGGTATTGATATGCACAAACACAGAAACAGGGTACCTAAAAATCTCAGTCAAACAGCCAAGTTCATGTTAAGATCCGGCTCTTTCGGCTCGACGACACCTCTTTTGTTGTTTAGTGATCAACAGCTGGCTGTCCAAGGACCACAGGCCCACCACAGCTTCCCAACCAGCTCCCAGAACTTGATCAAATTCAGCACATCTGAAAATACCGTAAAATACCGTTGAGCTTTTAAGGGTTTATTTTTTCGAGTTAAAGTCCCTCAGCTGTTAAAGTAAACCCAAGAACAGCTGAGACAAACAATTTTACTGGGGACAACTTTTAATGTTGGTCCCATTTTACAGAAGATGGCTGTTAGCCGCTATTAGCAAAACTGTGACCTGCAGTACAAATTTATCATGAGTCTGTTCACCTCAGAATTTACCTTGAACTTTGTCACAGACTATTAACTTTCCATTTACAACTGGTAGTCTTGGGGTAATGGAAGTTCCTCAAACTTTTCAAGTTAGAAGTCCAGTAAAAGGGAGCATTCCCAGTGGCGTATACAATTTGCAGCTCAGATTTTACAGTTCCAAGCTTAAAAGAAGCACACCTTAAGTGTCAGCCGCTATGGACGGCTCCAGAAATAAGAAGACTAAATATCTCTATCACCCTATCTTGATGATAGGGACTGATCTTACTTTTGAAGGTGAAAAATTAATGGTACATTAACATGTTCATTAGACCAAAAGATATATATTATTTTAATTTATGATAAATCCAGCTCCGACTGCTCTGTCAAGAAAAAGAACGGTGGTCATCTCAGATTAGTGCAACAGTATTAGGGTCAGGCATGAGAAGAAGATTTTTTTATCGTAAAGTAATTCCCATATTTCAATTGAAATAACAAGATCACCAATACAATGCATAGACAGAAGTTAAAATACAATACAAGAAAAAAAGAAAATATGAAATGTGGGGAATAATGTTGAATGATAGTATTGAAAAAAGGACATGAAGGTCTATAAATCTGGCCAAGAGGTTCAGCAGAATAAGTTGCTTTGGTGTGGGGAAGCCAAACAGAATGCTCTTATATGTGCATGCAGGGTCTGAGGAGGTTAATGTGTTAAAAAGAGAAATTATTTCTTTTGGTGCCTGGGCTGAAGGGGTTAAAATCTGAGCCTGAGAAGGTGCTCACCTCCAAACACAAATCAAGACCGCTTCATTTGCTCCAGCAGGTAAAACAGTGACCCCACAGAGAACCAAATGAAAGATAAAGAGCTGCTGTTGGTACACGCAAACAGATATGTTTTTTATGTTAAAACCATGTGTAAATCCTGTTCTGCACTTCATCACTTTTAATTTAAGTGTCTCAAAAAAAAACCTTACTCCTCCTTATTCAGAAAGGACAGTAAAAAGCGTCTTACATCATGGAGAGCAGATGGAGGAAAAAAAACTCCAGGCCAAGCCTCTTTTAGGACAACACACAAAAGTACCAGAAACTGAAACAGCCATAGTTACAGTTGTGCCCAAAAGTTTACACCCCCCAGCAGAATTTCTGATTTTTTGGCCTTTCCTCAGAAAATATGAATGATAACACAAAAACCTTTCTGTCACTCATGGTTAGTGGTTGGGTGAAGACATTTATTGAAAAAATGATAAGTTTACTCTTTTTAAATCATAATGACAACAGAAACTTCAAAACTGACCCTGTTCAAAAGTTTACACCCCCAGTTTTTAATACCTTGTGTTTCCCCCTTTAACATCAATAACAGCTTGAAGTCTTTTGTGGTAGTTATGGATGAGGGTCTTTATTTTCTCAGATGGTAAAACTGTCCATTCCTCTTGGCAAAAAGTAAATTCTTGGGCTGTCTTGCATAAACTGCACGTTTGAGATCTCCCAAGAGTGGCTCAATGATATTGAGGTCAGGAGACTGAGATGGCCACTTTAAAACCTTCACTTTATTCTGCTGCAGCCAATGGCAGGTTGATTTGGCCTTGTGTTTTGGATCATTGTCATGTTGGAACGTCCAAGAACGTCCCATGCGCAGCTTCTGGGCCGATGAGTGTAGATTTTACTCCAGTATTTTCTGATAACATGCTGCATTCATCCTTCCAACAATTTTGACCAATTTTCCTGTGCCTTTGTAGCTCATGCATCCCCAAAACATCAGTGATCCACCTCCGTGTTTCACAGTAGGAATGGTGTACCTTTCATTATGGGCCTTGTTGACTCCTCTCCAAATGTAATGTTTATGGTTGTGGCCAAAAAGTTCAATTTTGGTCTCATCACTCCAAATGACTTTGTTCCAGAAGTTTTGAGGCTTGTCTGTGCTGTTTGGTGTATTGTAAGCGGAATATTTTGTGGCATTTGTGTAGAAATGTCTTTCTTCTGGTGACCCGACCATGCAGCCCATGTTTCTTGAAGTGTCTCCTTGTTGTGGATCTTGAAACATCCACCCCAATTTTTTTCAGAGAGTCCTGTATTTCAGCTGAAGTTATTTGAGGGTGTTTCTTTGTGTCTCGGACAATTTTCCTTGCAGTTGGAGTTGAAATTTTTGTTGGTCTGCCTGACCGTGGTTTGGTTTCAACAGAATCCCTCTCTCTCCACTTCTTAATTAGAGTTTTAACAGTGCTTCTTGGCATCCTCAGTTCCTTGGATATCTTTTTAAATCCTTTTCCTGTTTTATACAGTTGGATTACCTTTTCTCGCAGATCTTTTGACAATTCTTTTGCTTTACCTATGACGCAGAAACCTGAAACTTCAACGCAGCACTGAGTGAAAGATGTGCGTGTCTGTCAGGAGCTCAGAAACTCACTGAGCTTTTATACACACACAAAGAATACAAGCTAATAGATCACAGGTGAGGATGGTTACCTTTAGTAGACATTCAAACCCATTTGTGTCAAATTTTGTGCATGTTATCAGGCCAAAACTGCCAGGGGGTGTAAACTTTTGAACAGGGTCATTTTTGAAGTTTCTGTTGTCATTATGATTTTAAAAGAGTAAACTAATCATTTTTTCAATAAATGTCTTCACCCAACCACTAACCATGAGTGACAGAAAGGTTTTTGTGTTACCATTAATATTTTCTAAGAAAAGGCCAAAAAATCAGAAATTCTGCTGGGGGGTGTAAACTTTTGGGCACAACTGTAACCCTTGGCAGCAGAAGTGATGGAACCCTACACACTTCTACAAGAGGGTCAAAGATAACAAGTAAAGGATATGTTGAAAAGCATTTTCCTACAAATTTTGGTTAAAAAAATTCAAGATTGAAGTGAGATTTCTTTTGTGAAAGTTAGAAATTTGAGATTGATGTCAGAATTCAGCCATAAATCTCACAATTATAAAAAAACATATTAAATGTCAATGTTTACTCTAAGTAAAATAAAAATTATAGTATTAAAAAAAGCATTTGAGGTTAAATTTGGAAGTATGAGACCAAAGTCAGAATTCTGAGATTGAAGTGTGACGTCTGAAAAATGTCAGACCTGGATAAAAAATAATAATCTGAGATTACGACAATCAGGATAATGATTTTAATCTCAAATTTCTCAGGGGAAAACAATTTTAAGATAAATGTCAGGAGTCTGATTTTGAATGGAAATCTGTTTCCCTGCAGAAAAAATGCCCAAATCCTTTGTAATGTTTTAAAACGTGCTAAAGCACTTCTTTGTTTTTCTCATTTGGTTAAAATAACAAAACAAGGGAAAATGATGGTGTATATGAAGGTATATTTATTTGAGTGTCAGCAGGATTTATAAACATACACATATGTACACAGAGGTAGTGGTATGATTCGGTCTCAATCCACTCTTCCTCCTCAGATGTCAAAAGTTGATATTAAATGCGGATAACAGTGCAAATCATCACAGTGTAGCAGATTTTTATTTTCATTTTATCTGTTCGAATTCCCTTCACTTCAAGGAAAGTTATGAGGCCACAGTGTTTAATTTCACAGGAACAGGAATGCTGATTGTACAAAGTGGAAGAATTTAAAACAAATGATGTAAAATTAAAGAGTAAAAACATTTTGCTGCCCCATCAAGGAGGTAAATCACCAGAGTGTATTGAGTAACAGTGTTTCCAGTTTCATGTGTTAATGTAGAGATGAAATGGTTTTGATATATGTTGCTTTGTTCAGTGTTGTATCTTTTTGAGGTCTAATCCAGAATCATAAATCAAAGAAGATACATTTTATTCTGGTGACAGCCTCTTCCAGAAGGCCTGCTGGAAAACCAATACTGTGATGTGACTGTTTGAGATTTGAGATCAAATTACAATCAATGACAGTTTCTAACAATGTTTCTATTATTATCATCAAACAATATAAAACTGTATAAAAAGCATGTGTTCAAAGTCCCTCATTCACTGTTCCCTCAACACTCACAAGCCAGGATCTGTATTTTCAACCATGAATAAATAAAAAATCATCCTGGCTCTTCCAACATCATTACTCCCACTGATCTTCATTTATATAAAAAGTATATATATATTGTTTTTGAATGAATGATACAAAAAATATACTCATATGATGTCTGTAAAATCAACAGAGATGATAGGCATAAAAACTTTATTTTGTTCACAAAGGCAGGAAAGTTTTGTTTCTGTGCAGTGCATTAAGAGTGCCTTTTCAAGTTTACTATTGCTAAAAGTGTAACGTGTGTGTGTGTGTTAACACAGAAACGTCAAGCAGAGCAGAAAATCATTAAATCATTCACACAGGTAAGACATGATGTGGGAATGTAAAACTGACAACAAATTTCCCCTGCTTCTTTGGGAAAAACTAAAGGATGCAGATATCAGTAATATCACTCATAAACCTCAGAGCTGCTTCTTTAATACTGAGTTAATTTCAAGGCCCTAAGACAGCGTTCATCTTATGTCCTTGAGAATAGCAGGGACTTTGTGGAAATGTGGGTTTAAGGTGGAAAAACAGGTAATATACTCTAACAGCTGGGCTTTTGCTTAAAGCATTGGTATGATTTTCCAACCTTTTGTCTCACATTGTTTCATGTCAGCTGCTTTGTCCTCGGCCTGGGAGAGGATTTTACAAAGTAAGGGTTGACAATATGTTGTCCTGGCTGGAGGAGCGCTTGTAGCCTGATGTTGAGCTGAAGTACGTCTCTCCATCTGTGCTGATGTCATCATCGTCATCATCTTCATCATGAAGACTGTTGAGAAGTGGAGCAGAGTTGCTCTTCCGCCTAAAAATGGCAAAAATATATATTTACATATGTAACTCAAAAAGTCTGTACATTACTTCTCTGGGCCATATTATAAAGGTGTGTATATCATTTTAGCAGCAGTGCAGGTGTCTTTCCTCTTTCAATCTGTCACACTTTTTATTTTTCTTCTCAGAGCTCACGTTGTTTAAATGGCAAATTAGTATGCTTTCCTGTAAGCACCTCCAAAAATGAGGAGTGGTCAGGTACAAACTTGTGTGCTAAGAAAATGACATGGCGGTAATCCACCCACAACATGGTCTAAAGTCTTTTGTATGTTGCACAGGCCTGCTGTGTACAGGATGTGTTAAAAGATCGGGCATGTCTGGGCACCAGGCCTCCATATCGAAACACTCTCAATGAGCATCTTCCATAAACAGGATTCACGACAGCAGACCGTCTTCATGGTTCACTATGGGGGCATTTCTAGATCAATTCAAAAGAACACTTCAAGCAAAAGAGCGCTGAGAGGGAGTGTGCCTCTGATTTACCAGAACACTCCTCAGAGTGTGTGATACACCCAGACAAGCAAAATGACACAATTAACGGTCTCAAGAACACAGGGTGTGCAGTGTTTTCCATGAACACAGAAAATGAAGTTAAGGATTCCAGCTAGGAAAATGAAATGAGTTTTTACTGTATTTGATTTCTAGTCAGTGGGGTCAATCATCGACATAAACATGTCTGATCCTGAGGGTTTTATCAAAAGATTCAACTAATTAAAATGCTTTACGGTCTTACATACATCAAGCTGAGGAGTCAAGTTTAGATTGTTTCTGATTAAGGATGGGTACCGAATTCGGTACTTTAAGAGGTACCGACCGAATTCTGTAGGTACTACCAAGTACCGATTCACGTAAAATCAAACGGTGCCATGTTTAGGTACCTAAACGCATCCTTGTGACTGTGAAGGAGTGGAAGAAGCAGGCATACTATTGGGTGGAGTAGGTGAATTTCAGTACTGGACTTGAACGCAGCACAGTAATAGTGTAATGACGTCAGCAGCCGCGGGCTCAGTCAACAAAGCAAGCATGGCTGAGAGAAACTGCTCGAAAGTCTGGCTCTACTTCATTAAATGTGATGGAGATTATGCTCGCTGCAACATTTGTGATGCCAAGTGTAAGGCCTGTGGCGGAAATACTTCAAATCTGAGGAAGCACCTGGTGACGCACAACATTTTCCTTAAAGCTGAAGAGTGCACAATTTTTGATAGCCTCAGATCTACGACCACAAAGGATTCATTCGGAACTGTTAGCACGCCTGCGTCCAATGGAGACTAGTCGTCTGCAGCCAGAAACACAGGAAAAGAAATGGCTTTAACATTTGGTGATGGCAGCAAATGCGACAAGGAGGATACCTGGTCCAGGTAAATAAGCCTCGTGTTTAAGATGGTATTAGCTTGGCATTTTAACGTCAGTTATCATTATCAGGTCGGTTCCTCCTACTTTGTAACGTTAATGTAAATGCTTTTTTTATTTACAGCTCTGGCGGACCCATTGTTAAACTGCTCTAAAGTTAAAGTGAGGGCTGCAGTTAATTTATCAAGTTGTGGTTCAATTTAGTTACTGGTTTTCACATTGAAGAAATTTTTGGAACAACTACAATGTTACAATACAAACAGTTAAATGTTTTGATATATATCTGTCAAATTTTATATATCGAGAAATAAATTTACATTGAAAAAATCTGAGATCTTAATATAAACAAATTAATATTTATTACCCCATAAACCCCCCATAATTACCCCCCTAAACACACGTTAAAGTACCGAAAATTGGTACCGTTGAGTACCAATACTGATTCCCAGGAACCGGGCATCGGCATGGTGTCAGTTTAAATGTGAAAGGTACCCATCCCTATTTCTGATGTTGCTTGAATGCTTCAGTGAATCATAACATTCACCTGAGAATCAGCACATTTCACAAAGTGCCCTCTGTGTGTTTGATGACACAAAAACAGCAGAGGTACTTAATGACAGGGTATTGGACCAAACTATCAATATTGCAGTATGATTACCAAAATGCCGACCAGCAAGCTTACAAAGAGTTTGTATCATGTATAATCAAAGCAGAAAATCCGTCCACTTTGTGCTCTGTGCCCGGTTTTGCATCAGTGCTGCTCCTCTATGTAACTAAACAATCACAAACACTTTCAGACAACACCTAAGACTTGTCTCTAATCTGAGGTTGCAAAAAAAATTGTAATCAAAGTTTGGACTTCTGAAAACCTTTTTCTGAGATAAAAATGCCAACATGGTGGAATACTTGTGCACTTTTCATATGGGACACAGCATCTATGACTCCTTAGGTCCAAACTTTAAAGTTTTCTTTCACATTGTACAAGTGATGTCCCAATCATCGTGTTCCCTTGTCAACCACTCTGTTTAATTTCTCCTAAAGCCATATTTCCCTGAAACTGAATATCCAATTTCTCCTGCTTCTCTCTCCCATTCCTATTTTGTAAATGCCTTTGTAAAATGTTGTAAAAATGACATTCCCACACTGTCAGAAGAGCAAGAAAAAGCAGAAAAAATATGAAAAATACTGATTATAGAAGCTTTGATGAAAACGTTTTGGATTTTGATCAAAGTGCCATTAATTGTCCATTAGGAATACAATGTTAAAATCTTTAGAAGTAATTTTATAGATCTCCTTCCCCCTTGACTTTTAACAATCTATTTGGATGCTACAGCTTTTCATATGCAATCTGCAGGAAATAAATACCTTATGAGAATAATAATATTGGTTGGAGCGAAAAATCTTTTCAAGGTAAAGGTTTACAGACAGATGTCCCAAGACAAGAGGACTGGCTAAAAAGAGTTCATGAAATTTACATTATGGAGAGTCTAACATTTTCAATAAAGTTGGATTTATTGATAGTTTTTGGTGAAATGGGTCAGATATCTTCGTCCACAGAGACCAGACCTACACCAAGAATATTAACATACAGTAAATGCTCTTGGGGGGTTGATGCCGTAGTCTGATAGTGCCCTTGGTCTGTAATCAGAGGGACACAGGTTTGAGCCCAGCTCCGGCTGTCATATGGCAATCACCCTAAGTTGCTCCCACGGCGTGTAAATGGGTATGAAAGGGCATGAATGTGTTCACTGATACTGATGGACAATTGATACAGAAACTTCAACCATCAGGGAGTGATTGTGAGAGCAAATGGGTGTGAATGAGCAAGTGTGACCTGTGGTGTAAAGCTGCTTTGAGTTGTCAGAAGACTAGAAAAGTGCTGTATAAGCTCAAGACCATAATGAAATACCAAAGGGGCAGCTTTCAGAGTTTAGTAGGGAAACAGTGAGCCTGACATCTTCTTGTTCTTTGTTCAAATAGTTTCATCCTCTATCAAAACCAGAACATTGAATCTTAAACTTGAACACTGAGCAATGTATATCCCTGAAAAAAAGTTAAACTGTATGTTCATGTTTACCTCATCTCACTCCGCAGAGCTTTAAGCTGGCTCTGAAGCTGTTCGTTGACCTCCTGCTGCTCGTCCAGGTCTCTCTGCAGCTTCTTCTTGCTGTGCTCTAGACGGTCGATCTCCTCCTCGGCTTCATCCATCTGACGTTTCAAGGCCTTCAGGCGCAGATTCAACTTGGGGAAGAGCAAACATTTAACTGGTTAGTATGAATTAAATTAAGAACTATACCTGTAAGAATGCAGATTTCTTCTAAAAGGTCAACATTAATGAATCCTCATTATTAGAGACATACTTGGTCCTTTTGGTCCTGCATTGAGTTATGTTCCTCTTCAGTTTGCATCATCATCTCTTTAACCTTCCTCTCCAGTCTGCGGTTTGCCAGCTGCAGGTTGGCACGCTCCCTGAAACACCAACAGCACAGTACATCCTCATACATGCCATATAACACTGCAATTTTGATCACTTAAATTTGTTACCAATTATTTAAATGCTGGTTAGATAATGTTAGCTCAAACGACTCGACTGAATAAGAAAAAAAAATTAACCTGGATACCAAAACAACTTCAATCCACTTTCTAGTTTGGATCTTTACAAAGTGCCTCCTTCCTGTACATAGTCTCATAGTTTGCACTCAAGTCTACCAATGTTCAAGTTCTAAACTCTCATCACTTCAACACAAGCCCTTCATCTCTATTCCCTGTTGAGGTCTTTGTCTCACCTTTCCTCCACCTCTAGCCTCTCCTCCAGCTCCTGTATACGACCCTCCAGCTGGGCTACCACGCCCTCTTTGTTGGACTTGTGTGAGCCCTCAAGATGAGCCACTCTGCTCTTCAAGTCTTTGTTCTGGAAAGATTACAAATGGGGAAGTGGTCAGGGGCTAAACTGGGCATGTAGGTCATTAAACAGAGCTGGGCACAAATCCATCATGTGTTCATCATCTAATCTGAAAAAGAATTGAGGATCAACAGCTTTAATGTCTATCAAACTCTGTGTGGTTTTGTGATGTTGTTGCATTTTTACAAATGTTTTTGCCTCAGGCTGCTTCATCAAATGATGGTTCATATAACTGGAGCTCCACTTAAAAATAAAAAAGTAAATTAGAAAAGGTGTCTTCTTAGATTTTAGCTTTTTGTTGTAATGATCAGAGGAGAACGGTGGACCTTTAAATATCAAGTTAAATAACTACAGTCTGAAAGCCATGTTGATTGTGACTCCTGGGTCAACTCCAGGGATGGGAATAAGGGATGCAGATCAGCATCAATTGACGGGTCAATATTAGCCACTGGCAAATGAATATGGAATGAGCAGATATCAGTTGCAGATGTTTATTTGCTGTGTCATTCATATTTAATGCTAACTTCTACTTAGCTGCCTCTTCAGACTAAAAAATGGTTCATTGGGCAGAAGAAATAAGAAAAATACTGGGTTCATGGGAGAATTACGTCAACAAAACTAACTGTGAAAACAACAGTCATGGCTAATGCACTATTTTATACATAGGTGTATGCAACAACCCTCTGTGCAGCATTAATGTGAATTAATATGGTTTTGCTGATAATAATGCCTTTATCAGATTTTCTTTGTGAAAAAATAAAGTCTTCACAGGTTTTCAGGCACAATATCAATCACATGTCACGCCTGATATCTAATCCTGCTCTGTGCAGAAAAATGCTTCTACATGTTTTTGGTGTTTCAATCCTTGCCTGAAATCACACAGACAGAAGACAGCCGACTGAGTGCAGTAAGTGTCACAATGTGTAGTCCTGTCAGCCAAGAATACTTCTCTGGCTTCTTTTTTGTTGTTTGTGCTGACTGCCTCTGCTGAGAGTGTGACCTCCTTGATCAGCAAGGCATATGTGAAAGACACTGCTAAAGAAATTAAGCAACCACAAATGCTATTGATGCTTTTCGCCATTTGTTATCAATTCTCAAGTTAAATTAGATTTTTGATTCACATTCCTCAGAAAATCACAAAAGTTATGATTTTTCTTGGATGTGTAGCACAATACTTGTACAAAACAGTTTCTTAAAAAGACACAATGAGAAGAAATCAGTCTGACAACATGGGAGAAGCAGTCAGACTTTAACAGGTTTTAACATTAATTTGGAACAGGATTAACGAGATAATCAGTTAGTGGTTTTCTTTCCTCCCTTTTCCTGTTACAGTAAAAAAAAAATACTGGCTTCAGTATGTGCACTTGTGAGTAGAGACTAGAGAGTAATTTTAGACACAGCCAGTGACTAAGTTAATGGATTAACAGTTAACAGAGTTTAATTTTTGATGAAGTGTGCCCACCACTGTCCTCGAACAATGACCATACACCATTTTATGAAAACAGAAAAAGTACTGTATGGATGGAAACAATGAAAACAATGAAAAGACAAATGAATGAAATGAACTGATGCTTTGTTGTGACTTTGTGTAGCGACACTAGTTGTTTTCCTGCAGACAGGAGAGTGTGTACCTGTCTCTCCAGAGCCATCTTGTCACACTCCAGGTCCTGTCTGCTAGCCCTCTCCTGCAGGAGTTCATTCCTCATCTGCTCCACCTGTCAAACCGAGTCCAGACACTGTCATCGCTGCACAGTCTGATGACAATTACTATCAGACACTGTCTGAGTTTCACACACAGCAGAAACCACAGCAGTGTCAGTGAGTCAAAACCCGAACAATGGAGGAGTTAATGCTAAGACGCCTCCATTAATATGTGAGATTTTCAGGTTTGGCTGCATTCCACTTAGATATGTCAACTCTCAGTGACACAGAGTGGTTGTAATAAACGTAAAAAGCAAAGACGGTGCTGATTTTAAGTTTTTTTTTTTTTTAGTTTCTTTAATTATTCAGGACACAAGTCAAAGTTAAACTGTGTGGGGAAGAAACAGTGGAGAACAACATGCCACTAGACAATGTTGAACCTGAGCCGCTTGCTTCAAGAACTACAGCCTCGATACATAAGCCTCAACTTGTAGGTTAACAGCGCCCTATGATAACAATATTGTGAGCTAAAAGTTAACAGAGGTGCTTCTAGGTAATCAGAATGCTCACAAAAAAAGCCAGTACACTTGACAACAATTTTATACAAAATGCATGATTATCTAATGCAGAAGAAATATCTAAGTATTTAACCCGTTTGAGAACTTAAAATATTACCAATACAGGGTGCTGGTTTGGCAGAGTGGTTAGCAACCAGGCACCCTATGCACTTGCATTGAGACTGCATAGGGTATAGGAAAAGAAGGAAAAGGGGAACCTAGTTTGGACATTAAAACCCGACACTAGGCTGATGACTCAAATGCTGACCAAATCCAGGTCAAGGAGGTGACTGTTTATTAATCACTGTGTATCACATCTCGGGAGGGCCCCTTATGGGTCTTTTGGGAGCCAAATCATTTCTGCTGTCAGCCAAGGCATTATGCCCTAACCTTTTACGAAGAACAACCCTTGCAAGTTGTTCTCACTGTACACAATCATTTTATAAAGCTTTAGGCCTGGGATCTATTTCAATCAGAAACAAAGGGCACATCCTCACAAGTGTTGTCTTACCTTATATCTACTTTGAAATATATCTTGGAAAACTATCTCAAATTTCTCTTTAATACCAATGGTTCAATCTTAAATCCTCACACAGAACATGAAACCAGCTCAGAGGGGCCACACTGCAAGAACACGAGTGTTCAAAGAGTTCAAAAGAGGGAGGAAAGATGAAAACTAATCGATACAGCAGTGATGGTTCTGTTTTGGAGAGGGGAGCTCAGGATTGGTGATATTTTATGCCAATTAGTGTGTGACAGTGTGCCGCTCTGATGAACGATGGCCTCTATAACTGGTGCACCCGGCACGGTGCTTGAGGGAGCTGAATCAGCAGACTGGAACATACAGTGAAACTAATCTGCTTTGTGAGAGACGGCAGGAGAGCGGAGGAGAGATTACTCTCATTTAGACAGGAGAGGAGCACCTGGTGCCAGGAGAGACGCAGGTGTTCTTCCTGCTGCCTCCACTGCAACCCCAACACCCCTCCACCCCATAGCCATACACCCACATCTTCCTCCTCCCCACAGACATTAGAGCACGCTCACCACTAGCACTCAGCCTTCTCCACTCTGACTGCACAAAGCTCGAGTGTTGCCTTGACTACCAACCTCAGCCTTATGCTGAACCAATGCCACTTTGTCACAATGCCACTCTTCACCCGCTGCCAGAAATTTTTTAAAAGGGAAACCATTTAAGGAGATTTAAATACTCGACTCAACCACACTAAGCCTCTCTTGATGTGGCTACACACATTTATTTCACATTTCAGTCGCAACCTTTGAATCTGTGTCAGTTTTTGAGTCGGAGGAACCTGTAACCTGGCCAAATCTTTCAGGACTGTCTTTGGATTTCATCCCTTTTGATTCAATATAAAACACTTAAAAGACAGAAACATTAGCAAATAATCTGTAGGAGTTGCATAACATCAGCAATATGTCACACCAGACCCAACATCATTCTGCTTATTAGGAAGAAGTCTACCACAAACAACTCTTAAAGTACACAAATTTGATCTAAATTTTATTCTAAAGTGCCTCTTTTAAGCAGCTTCTAAGAGAGGGCAGAAGAAAAACTGGAGCATTTCCTTGAAAAGGTGAAAAGGGACGGCAAGCACAAGAGCTGGATTTGTTCTCGAGATGAAGTTGCAGTGCGTTATTTCAAAGTGAACTTCACAACCTGAAACTTGAGACATTTGGCAGCTTGCATATTTTGGCTCAGTCGCTGCATTAAGAAGGCTCTTTTATGGCTGCAGCATTAAAATTGGAAAGACACTCTCAGGCCATGCTGGCCATCTGCCAGACCCAATGATAATACTGGATCATCTTACAAAGCAATAACCGTCCACTTTATTTACAAGGAATGCAGGGATTGACTTTTTCAGGACTAAATCTGAGACCTGATATTGCTTTTTGGGATCACTTCTTGGTTTCATTCAGAAATTAGTGATTCATGAAGTTAGAGGTGGAAGACAGTGCAACAGGAGATCTGGATATCATTTACAGGTTGAGATGGAACAAGAGACATGTCTGTGTGGACTGAAGTAAACATGAACAGCAGGTTACTGACACAGGTGAGCGCTGATAATGAGAATGTGTTGAGTAAATGTGTGTGTGTGTATATGTGAGTGTTGTACCTGCTCTCTTCCTCGGTCTATCCTGTCCATCAGCTGGTCTCCACTTTGACGCTCCTCGTCCAGGTCCAACTCTAGTTGAGTGATCCTGTCCTAAGAATTTCAATTCAAGATTTTGAGAGTTTATTTTGTTGGTGTGACATCCCATCTGTGTAAAAGAAAATACTGTATATTGAGATGGACAAAGCAGTAACTGCCTGGGAGTGAAGCCAGAGTACTAAGAGCCTCCTAGGATGACTGACTGCCTCTTTTGTGTTTACAAACGGGACATGAGTCAAACTACTGTGTCAACTGTACTAATATTATTTCTGTTGCAACAGATAGTTATCAGATTGATCATTTATGTACAAGTGTTGATTAGTCTGAGAAGTTTTGTTTCAATTTGTTTTTGATGCATAGTGAAACAGATTCACCCAAGTTTAAGCTAATCAAATTTATTCCTGCAGATCAACGGTACAATTGGTTATTGGAAAATGAAAAATCAAACAAACAATCCAACAATAATCGCTCCTGCACACAAATCTAGAGCTGCACATACAGCTATATTAAACTGCATTTAACTAACTCAATAAAAAAGATATTTTGTTTAAGATGTGTCATAAACATTAACATTTACACATTTTGGAAACTGGACAATATGCATGAAAAATGTTTTATAACAGCCTTGTGAACAACTACAATATTAGACAAGAAAATGTGCATTTCAGTAATGACAAGTAACATGCTGCCCCACTACAGTGCGAGCTTGTTTTGTATGAGGAGTCTTTCCACAAAAATTGACCTACAAAAGTGAACTAAACAGAGTTATGTAAAATTTTGTTCCTTTTGGCTCTATTTTTTTTAAGAATGACCAGGTGAATGTAATTGTACATGTACTTTTGGACTGTGGTTTTGCATGGACCCATATGATATACACCTGCATGTTTTTTTCTACTTACTGGCATTATTAACCAACCTATTGGTGTAAATGTTGAAGCCTGCTATATCTAGCAACATTAACAAATCCTTTAAAATTCCTGGATCCATAAATGGATTTGGATCACAAACAAAAATACAATCACTTTTTCCTTGCAAGATGATCAACATGCAGAGAATTTTTTTTTGAGAATTGTCATTACCTTGCTCAAGGACAAACAAAAACACAGACAGATGCAAGTGAAAACATAACCTCCGAGGTAGTTCTTGTTAGCAATGGTCCTAAACTATTGATCAGCAGATGAACAGCCGACTCAGTTTAATTGGTGTTTTCAATAAATTGCTCACTCATTTTTGTTATCTCTCTCCCTCTCATTTCCTCCTTTTGCATTTTGAAGCTCTACTTAGAACCTTTTAAAGACCCAACTGTGCAAAACGCAAATTCTTGCAATTTTCAACTGGTCTTAAAGCGTTGATCAGGGGAGTGTAATCTGTATATGGTCTGAGGTGCCCATGGGACGTTGGCATCCTCCTTTGTCCCTGTTAAGTAATAAAGCACATGGACTTGGACTTAAAATAGCTTTTTACAAAGCCTAGATAACAGCTGAGAGAAAATCATGTTAGTAACCCGCAGGTAACGCAGTACTTAACATGTAATGCTCAATATGTTTATTTAGCATTCAGCAATGTTGTGTGTCCATTAAGGTAACAGGAGTCATTCTTAAATAAGATTTTGGTCGGATGAGTTTATCAACAAACAAATTGGGGGGAGTGCTGGTTTGGCGGAGTGGTTGGCAACCGGGCACCCCATGTACTTGCTTCTGCCGGTCCGGGTTCGAATCCCGCCTGTGACCAGTTTGCAGAGTGTCTTCCCCTACTCTCTCACCCTTTCACAAGCCTATCCTCTATCTCTCTCCTATCAATAAAGCCACAAAATGCCCAAAAAATACATTTAAAAAAAAAAGAAAAAAAACAAATTGGGCAGCTAACTGGAGGCTGTCAGTTGTAGATTGGCCTGTAATGACCCAATGGATGGTCAACATCTAATCAGTAAGTTAAATGATTACAGGACATAAATCCTTTCTTTCCACAAGCAGGACCTCTACTGAAAATGCCTTGGTCCCAAATAATATTATTTATTTAATTATATTTTAATAATATTTTGGCTTCACTTCTGTACAATGGAAGGAGACAGAGATATGAAGTCTCCTTCCATTGCACATAAATATGAAGTCCATGTGTTACAGCATCAGTGCAAACACAGAAACATCTACACAGACTAAAAAAACAAAAAGTAATTAACATACCAGTTAAATATTATCAGTACGAGTAAGGTAGCCTTTAAATGTCCATGATTTAGGAAATAAACATCAGACCAGCACAAAACTAAATAAGACCTTAAACTGTGGCCAGAGGTGGGTGTCTACATTTTGTATGTATCAGGTTTAACCTCAGATATTTGTTGTACACTTAAGCCTGTTATTTTAGCCTATTTACTTTAAATATTTGTGTTTGTCAGGGTCATAAGGTGTCAAACCCTCAGCTCCTGTCGGTCCTTTCAGGAAATGTCATGTTTTTCTTCAGCCATTACTTTTCAGTGGATAATCAATGTGATATGCAGTTTAGTAGAACTATGCCTTTCATACTTTGAAGTCATTTTTTACCTCCATTAACTTGAGCTGTCGAGGTTTGTCGTCCTTCATGTTGGCTTTCGTCTGAGCTTCCAACTCCAATTCATGAACTTTTCTTTCCAGCGTCTTCTCCCTGAGCACAGCATCATCTCGTTCCTTCTCACACCGCTGCAGTACCTCTTCCCGATGTGACAACTAAAACAAAATGCACAACCTTGTTTACACACACACCTATAGAGTTATCCAACATAGTTTTCTGTAGGTTAATCCCTACTAAAATGCACAAATCGATTGAGCAAGGGGAACAGAGTTCAGCATTAAGTGTATGACACATGTTCACTGGTCTGTTACTAAAACATCACTGCTGCTTAAGGCTGACTTTTAAAATTGTGTCAAATTTTAGACCACTTTGAAAAAAAGTGTTTATTAGTAATTGGTCTCTGTGTCTTTCAATCCTCTGAAACCTCCCATAACCTATGTTTAGCTCCCCACTGGATGTTACTTCTGTCTTTTTTGCAGTTATTTTCAACTATTTATTTTTGCTAAGGGAATTATTGGACAGTTCCCCAATTTGAGTAATGACTCTAGTGCACTTACTGTATTGTTTTCCCTTGTGTGCATTCAGCAGCAGTGCCCCAACAGCTGGAAAACTGCCCCCCTGCTTTGTGCTAATACAATGAAAATTCATCACCCACAGTTATTTCTCAGCCAGAACAAATATTTAACCATTACTGCAAAGTTGGTTCATATTTCATAAGGTAAATACTTAAATAAAACCTAATTTAGGCCATGAAACTAAAGCTTAGCATACAAAGACTCCATAAAAGGTGTAATGGGATAATAAAGTAGCCTGTAAGCTAAAAGAAAATACAGTAATAAATAAATTGCTGTTTTTACATATTAATGTGTCAGGTCTAAGGAGTAAACCCTGCTGTTTTTCAGTTGCCTTCTCAGCCGGACACCTGATAAGAACATAAAGCAAACACTGTTAAAAGCTACAAATGCAGCCTTCACTTCTGATTTTAGTGTATTCTGTCAGGTAAAAATGGGTGAAGATAATTTTAAAAGCATCTGGAAAAGTAGCCTCACTAAAAAGGAGGGGTTTCAGCTTCTCGAGAGACATGGAGGAGGAGATGGAGGATATGCATCCTGCCAGCACAGCTTTCACAACAATGATATCACAGCACACATCCTCCACTTCCTGTTCACCAGCTGGACAGAGATACACCAGTGTGGATGGAGACGGGGAAATGAAGCTGTTCTTGTCCTTACATGTACACTCAAGCATATGCTGTGCTGGAAAAAACAGATCAGGCACATCTATGTGACGAGTGCAAGAATTTCATTCTTGTCAAAAAGGGAGAAACCATCAAATTCCTTTTTTTGTTATTTGTTGGCTTGCCCACAGAGTTTAAATCAGGGCATCCCCTGTCAGAATGTTGAGATGCACCCAGTGCAGTTTTCACCCTAAACATACACAGGCCCTTTACAAGTTTTTGTGTCAAAAACCAAGTTGAACATTTTTCTATGAAAGAGTTCAAAGCCCTTACTCAAGATTTATTACATCTGCTTCAACTTCTTTGTTTTGTTTGAGTTAAACTAGACACACAACCAACCTGAAATAGAGGGAGATCAGTTTTTGTTCTAGAAAAGAAGTTCAGTTAAAAAAAAAAACGGCCAGACCTTTCAAAAGACAATTCTGATGAACAGAGCATGAGTGTGTTTTACTGGAATGCACAATGTGGTTACGATTGATATGAGACAGTGTTCATCTTTCTAAATGTATGTCTTTAGCAGCTAAGCACAAAGTGCACACAGTGTACAGTATGGAACTTTTTACAGACACAATAGCAAAAGTATCTTTGCTTTCAATGAGAAATAACAAAGTGTTGTGAGGTCATAGTTAATACAAAGTCAACAGCCCCACCTTGTACAATAAATGTTCATGAATACATAAAACGGCATGTGCCGCTATCTGTCTGACATGATTTGTTCATGTTCAAATACCATCTCCCACATTCCAATAGCTGAAAATGTAGTAAATTAAAACTGTAGTTTTAATCAAGCAAATGTAAACAACGTAGAGTGCTTAAAAGTTGCAGCATTTTTGACCAAAAAATTGTTGGTCAACATATAAAACCACTTATCCACAAGAACAGAGCCTTCATCGGTTTCATTCTTCTCTGCTATCTCATCTTAATATTGTGTTTTGGTTTGAGAGGCATAGCAGAAATACCAAAGTGGTGATGTTGCTCTCTGAAAGCAGAGTATGATTTTGAGGGAGGGGTCGAGCTGAGTCAGAACAATAGATCCTCATCTGCTGTTCTGCCTGGGAGGACTCACTCAGGCCACATAATGACTGACTCGGCCACTAACCATGAAACTATTCTCAGCATTCAAATTTAGCTCTGTTACATTAATTTAGGCAGACACGGTCCACTGTACCTCCTCTTTCAGAGTTTTGGTGGCCAGCAGACACTTCTCTAGCTCCAGCCCTCGCTCCTTCAGGAGCCTCTGCAGCTCCGCCAGCTCCCGCCGGTTCTTCTCTTTATAAATATCAATCTGCTCCTGTAGCTCTCGAGTGGATGACTGAGATGCATCCACGATATCATTCATCTGCAACACAGCAACAGGCAAAAAGGTGAAGGAACTGTGAGAGAGGCATGTACAGTAAACTAACTCAAACTAATTCTGATGCTGCTTTAAAACCAACAAAAGCAAACCAGAGCATCAGTAAAGGCTCTTTATTTCTTTATAGTTAACATTACTGCCTGAAACTGCTGTCACAGGCTCAGAGTCAAATAAAGTAAAAGCATTTTCCAGAGTCTAGATAAATGGCACCTTTGACTGTGTAAAGCATAATCATTTTTTGTTTAAAATACTTTGCATTATTCTGTGTTTTGTTGACCTGTCTGATGTGAAGAATTGTACCCCTTTGTTCACTAGGGGACCCAAAATCATGAAATGGCTAATGCTTATTTTGACAAATCCTTAAAAAAAACCCACTTCAACTCCCAGCTGTAACATCTGTAGGGTCATTTAAAACTGCACTTTGGGATTCAAATTTTACTTTTCACGTAAAAGTCATCCAGAAAAAAACATGAGAACAAAGCCAAGGAATCATGTCCTACCATTAAAACAACTGAAGACAAGAAAAGGATCCTTCTTTAGAAATATAAGTTTGTAAAATTTCTGTTCTGCTATACAAAGTGGACAAGAAAAGCCCAGCCTCTTCTCAGTCTTCATCAACAGTCAATGAGAGAGTAGCAACACTGACAAGTGTTATTTCAACCAATACATGGGAATAACACAAAAATAAAAATTCCCTCCACTTACTAAAGTTCTTATCACTGCAAAGCCCTTGAAGTTTTTTGCACAATAACAGAATTTACAGCAGCACAAAAAATTTATGTTCATAAGTAATGGTAGCAGAAGTTTGCCACTCATGGATTTTTTAACATAGTTGTAAATTATGGCTGCAAAAATTCCAAAGGCACTCCTGGGCTTGCCTTGAGGCGCACTTGTGTTGCCTTGCCACACTATTCAAGAGCCACTTCCCTCTTGACTTATTTACTGTGGTCATTGTTGTGTGCTACAAACTCACCTCCCTCTGGAGTTTCTCCACTGTTCGGTCCAACAACCTCCTCTCATCTTCAATGTCATTCTTCATGTTCTTGAACTGCTCCTTCTGAGCCCTCTCCTCAGCTAACCTGTCCTCCAACTCCTTGTGTTCACTGCTTAGTTTGGTCAAGTTCCTCTGCAAAAAGACAAAAGCCAAAGTGGTGAAACTGTTTGTTATAAACATTTACGTCTGGGCAGAGTAAAGCAGTGCTTTTTCTACCTGGACATCCTCCAATCGAACAGTAAGAGCTCGATTGGCACGTGACATCTCCTCTTCCTGCTCTTTTATTTCAGCCAAAGATTCTTCCAAATGCTTCTTGTCTCTCTGTTGAGCAAACATATACAACTTTCATTGCACAGATGGATTAGAAATAAACAAGACACATAACATCAGAAGTGTCTGTGCTGACTATCTCTTCCAAGAACTCCAACCCTCACCTCCAGTCGGCTAACTTTGTCCCCCAGCCTGCTCTCCTGTAGCTTAGCCTCATCGATGATGCGGTTCAGTTTGGCCACCTCATTTTCCAGCTCCTGTGCCCGCTTGCGCAGACGCTCGGCCTCCTGGTTCAGCCGTCCCGCTTGACCCTCGACTGCACCCTTGGCTGCCTCCACTTCAGCCTTCTCACGGACCACTGCTGCGCTGCTCTATGGATCAGAATGAGGCACGAGGTGTTGAGCACAAAGGGAGCAGAAGTCTGTGACACTCGTCAGAGAGTGGAACAGTGATGCATGATGGAGCATTTGAGACATCTTTTAAATGCTTCATGAAACAAAAGTTGCACCAGGGGTTCAGATTCTCACAGGGTTTTTGTTGCAGTGAAGAAAAAGAATAAAAGTGTTCTTTGGTGTTCTCATACAACATAACAAAACTCATTTGGACGGCACTATGTGGGGCTTTCGTGTGCTCTGTTGATCGAGAGGCCACAAAATATCAGAGTTCTTGAGAGCCTGCTAACGTTTTGTCACTAGATTTCATTTTCTTCAGCTGATGATGTTTTTGGATGGTTTCTGCCAGGCTATTGGTGACAAATCTGTCCCCATGATATAATTCTAAAAAAATTAAATCAAATCTAAAACATAGACACATAAATATGTTTTTGTTTGTTTAAAATCTTTTATTACCTTTTGTTTGCACACACATCCATTCTGTATGATATTTCCAATGCAATCTTTCTGTATCAATAAAACCCTTTTACAATATAATATGTAATACATTGAAAATAACATCATCATAAGATTCACTTAAATATTTGTAATCATGAAAATTGGTTGGTAAAAGGAGACATGGATTAATATTTATATTGAAAAAATAATTATTTTTCCCAGAAATCTGATCAGAAATCTTCATACTGGAGGCAGGCTTCCAGCACATATTTAAAATCAAAGTGAAGACTTGCTTAAAATCTTTTATAACTCAAAGTAAGAAAATTAAAAATATTGTGTTGGTGTGTGTGTCTGTATGATATATATATATATATATATATATATATATATATATATATATATATATATATAATATATATATATATATATAGATAGATATATATATATAGATATGTACACACACACATATGTTTTACTAACACACAACAAGTAAGATTATAAAAGCTAACTGCTCGCTCGAGAGTGAGATGAAGCAGATGCAAGAGTGTGTGCAAGCACTTAGTTTGCAGACTTTTCAGTGTCAACTGCATAAGTGTCGGCTGCGGTCCTTTATGGTGCGTTCCAGTTGTAGTCAGAAGTCAGAATTTCCCAGTTCCTAGTAGGAAATTTTATCTGGAACGCCCCCCGAGGTTGGAATATCCTACTAGGAACTCGGGGAAACCTCGCCACCCCCGAGTTGACAATCGAAGATGGATGCCCCCAGTGTGAACAGTTATTTAGCTCCTGTAATAATCAGTTTATTTGCACTTCTGACCAGTGTGTGTCGCTCTAAGTCAGCTGGACATGTAGTATTGTTAGACTTGTATTTACAAAAATGCTGCCATAGTGATAATCACATTCTTCATGTGATATTTGTGAACAACAACACAGGGCGTGCTAACAACGGCTAACAATAGAATGTTTTTTTCCGACTTCAACTGGAACGCCGATAAGTTGGAGATGACGTCAGTCCCATTTCCCAGTTCCCAATTCCGAGGTAAATGGAACACAGCATTATTCTACAGTTTTCTGAAGGAGCATTAAATGATTCTAAATATAAAAACTCTGTCTTTCTGTTTTTGAGACATTTTCTGCTGTTTAAATATTCTGTATTTGTGCACAGCAATGGCTAATTTGTTTTAAAAATCCATTTCTGCTAAATTCTGCCCTGTTAGATAATGCTTGACTTTTTTTTAGCCAAAGTAACTAATGGTTAAACATGTCATTTACATTATTTAATATAAAAAAATTGAAATGTGTATTATTTTTAGGGAGCTAGCACACAGAAAAGTTACTACCTGTGGCTTAGACAGCTTTTAGATATATGTGTCTGTGGGATTTCAGGGTGAGTTTGTACGATCTAGCAGTGGTAGGGTAGTAGGGGTTCTTGTGAGCTCCTCCTCGAGGCAATTTATGGATGAAGTGTCTGCTCTAGTGTTGACATTTTTGAGCTTGGCAGAAAAGACAGGCATGAAAACGGAAGGAAACATAAACAAAAAAAATTAAAACAATGTGACTCAGTCAGTTTGACAGCTAACAGGTTTCAGTTGTGTTGACATCTGTCCAGTAAAATGATAGCAGCAGGAGCAGACAGCAGACCGGCAGAAGTTTGTTTGGAAACTAGATTTTTTTTGGAGGAGCGAAGGAATGTCAGTAAACTGGTTTGACAATTTCATGTTTGTCTCACTCATAAATGCACTTGCACACCTTTAAACAACCTAAAGCAACTTGTTCTCTCAATTACAGCAGATTCAGATTAAGATTTTAGATTTTCTGGTGTTAAAGGAGTGAAATGGTTGTAAGGTTAGTATGCTAACAACCCCGTATGTCACATAATGTATTCAGGGATACATGATACAGTTGACATCATATCAGTACTTGCAAATATGAATATATTCATCAACATTAAGAGCCAATATCATTCTTTCCTGATTGTCTCACTGTGAACTTGTTAAGATCAGACCCAAATTTTTAATTTAGAAATTTAAGTTCCTTAAAAATGGGCAAGTTTTTGTGTAGTACCCTATACATATTCTATCCATCTGCAGGTTGTTGCCTGCAGTGCCTGCAGCAATCAAAAAAATGCAGATGAAGTTTGTTTTTTACTGTTGAAATTACATTATGAATTAAAAAAAATGTTCTCTCAGGACAATCCTTTGTTTTATATTAACAAACATCTACAAAAGAAGAAAAAAGGGGGTGTGAAGGTTCCAGTCGGATTTTGATTTGATTCAAAATCGATTTTTGATCAAAACAGATTCACAATGAAATCCCTATTCATGTCCTATTTGAGAGCGGCATGAATTTCAGGATATGTAGTGCACCAAGAGGCTGTATAATGTGATAGGATAAATAAAGCACAAAGAAGTGCATTAAACATATAAAGCTACTTGCAGTGCTTGTATCAGTTAATTACAACAATACAGATACACGGCAGACTAACATAAAACATAAATCTTTTCTGAATCTTTATATGTACATGGTTTGACATGAATGCAAAACAATTGTTTGGCCCCTGTAAAACAAAACATATATAATTTGTTGTACATTCTAATGTTTGTCCTGTTTAAGTAAAACAAAGAGACTGTCATCATAAAAGTAGGTCAGCTGTAAAACAGGAGACTTGGTCTTGCTTACCATGAGAAAGGGTTTGTTACATTGGTGTCACTATGGCTAATGTTTAAATCGGGTTGGAAACGTCCACATTTCAGTTATCTACAAAAATCAAATATTTTTGTACCCACTTCAAAGCTGACTTACTGTGCTGTAACACAGTTGGTGACACCCTGATGAAAGGTGGCACCCAAAAATCCATCAAACACAAACAGTCAAACCAAGAACTGGTTTATTAAAAATCCCTTGGGGACTCATCGCTCTATGAAGTCGCATCACCTAAACAAAAGCAGAAATGACTGTACATAGAAACAAGGGCTCTGTTAGCATGATGTATCAAGACAAACTTTCAGGATGACTACACATAAGCTATCACAGCAGATCCTGGTTGTTCTGAGGTTTTTACAGCAGTACGCTACAGTTTTGAGGTTCAAGTTTATTTCAATGAGCAATTGTAAATCAGTGTCCACCTAAGAACTTCTATCCACTCACATAATTTCCTTTGTGACAAATGTGAAAAGCACTCATTGGTGTGCGTGTTTCGTCATTAGCGTGTGTAAATAGGGGCACGTCCCGTACTAGAAAGGTGACAGGTGCCTCCCTGCCTCAGCGGTGACAGGCAGGCCAGTCAGACCTGTTTCCCCTGTCACCACAGAGCTGCCCTCATCTCTGCAGCGGGTCGCTTTTTTTGTTTACAGAGCGGAGAGCCCCGTGTTGAACCAGTACTGCTAAATCCACTGTAATAACACTGATTAGCTTTCAGGATTAGTTAAACAAAAGAAGATGAAAGAAAACAAACAGTAGATAAATGAAATAAGACTGTTCAGTGACTAAATCATAACTACAAACATTGTAGTTGTTATGTAAGAGTTATATAAAGCTGTTTGAAAAGCGGCAACATCTGAGTAAAGTGCAAAGTTATTCTGCGCCAAAAACTACAGTCCCCAAAATCCTAACTTGTTAACGTGCATAAATCTGCTGATACGTGACTGAAACATTATCTCTATGCAAAGCTGCCCATAATGAGGGATAAAGGATAAAGCTTTCTAGGGCCCAGAGCCATGAAGAGGCACACAAAGAGTTAGCAAAGACATAATCCATCCTAAAATAGGCAATATTTATGTTAGAACTGGTAAACTTTGTTATTTTTTGCAAATATTAGCTCATTTGGAATTTGATGCCTGCAACATGTTTCAAAAAAGCTGGCACAAGTGTCAAAAAAGACTGAGAAAGTTGAGGAATTCTCTTCAAATACTTATTTGGAACATCCCACAGGTGAACAGGCTAATTGGGAACAGGTGGGTGCCATGATTGGGTATAAAAGCAGCTTCCCTGAAATGCTCAGTCATTCACAAACAAGGATGGGGTGAGG
The DNA here is from genome assembly GCA_036419115.1 of Scarus forsteni. Lineage (NCBI taxonomy): Eukaryota > Metazoa > Chordata > Actinopteri > Labriformes > Labridae > Scarus > Scarus forsteni. The sequence goes on along the minus strand of JAZDUH010000354.1, from coordinate 9,149,734 downwards.
GTCACCACTTTGTGAACAAACGCGTCAGCAAATTGTCCAACAGTTTAAGAACAACATTTCTCAACGAGCTAGAGCAAGGAATTTAGCGATTTCATCATCTACAGTCCGTAATATCATCAAAAGGTTCAGAGAATCTGACTGCTCGTGACCTTCGATCCCTCAGGCGGTACTGCATCAAAAACCGACATCACTGTGTAAAGGATATCACCACATGGGCTCAGGAACACTTCAGAAAACCACTGTCAGTAACTACAGTTCGTCGCTACATCTGTAAGTGCAAGTTAAAACTCTACTATGCAAAGCCAAAGCCATTTATCAACAACACCCAGAAACGCCGCCGGCTTCGCTGGGCCCGAGCTCATCTAAGATGGACTGATGCAAAGTGGAAAAGCGTTCTGTGGTCTAGGGGTGAGTATTGGCAAGAGCCTCACGATATGATACGTATCACGATACTTTGGTCACGATACGATAATATCACGATATATCACAATATCACAATATTGTGATATATTGCGATATTATACAGCAAATTGGGGAAAACCTAGAGACAGTGAATATGTAACTTTTCCATTTTAGTGTAACTGAAATAACTTGAAAACTTGAAAACACAGAGTGCATCGACACTTAAATTAATGTTGCAAAGAAATTATTCCTGTTATCCCTTTAACAATGTATTGAAAGCATCCTAACCTGCAGTGCAGCTCAAACTGTAACTGAACACATGAGGAACAAAGTGCTTTGAGTTACTGACAGCACAAAAAGGTAAAAAAAATCACATATTTCTCTTGTTACTGTCTGAACTGAATAGACTGCATGAAACAAAACCTGTGTATACATATTTATGCGTTGTATTTTATTTCCAACTCTGATCAAATATGAGGTTTCATTTTTACAAAAATATCGATACTAAGATTAGAAATATCGATATTGTATCGGGAGTCAAAATATCACGATATATTGCGATACCGATATTTTTTCACACCTCTACTGTGGTCTGACGAGTCCACATTTCAAATTGTTTTTGGAAACTGTGGTCGTCGTGTCCTCCGGACCAAAGAGGAAAAGAACCATCCGGACAGTTATAGGTGCAAAGTTCAAAAGCCAGCATCTGTGATGGTATGGGGGTGTATTAGTGCCCAAGGCATGGGTAACTTACACATCTGTGAAGGCACCATTCACAGATGGGAAAGAATTCCACCCGAAAAGCTTCAAAAATTGGTCTCCTCAGTTCCCAAACGTTTACTGAGTGTTGTTAAAAGACAGGCGATGTAACACAATGGTAAAAACGCCCCTGTGCCAACTTTTTTGAAATGTGTTGCTGCCATTAAATTCCAAGTTGACGATTATTTGCAAAAGAAAATAAAGTTTCTCAGTTCGAACATTAAATATCTTGTCTTTGCTGTGTATTCAATTGAATATAGGTTGAAAGGGATTTGCAAATCATTGTATTCTGTTTTTATTTACGATTTACATAATGTGCCAACAATGTGGTTTTGGGTTTTGTAGTAGGCCTCCTTTTTCAATGGTATGAATCTTTGTTTCTGTAAAATCTATCTTGTTGTTAGGCCTTGGGAATCAGAATCAGAGAATTTTTTTTTTTGCAGTAGGGCAAGCAGTCTACCAAACCATAAGCCCATTCTATAAAGTAAAAATTAAAGAAAAAAGCAGATGCGTGTTAGTCAGAGAAAGAAAATAAACAGTTGATACACTGTAAAACATGCTTGCTGGCATGGTCACCCCCTTGTAGGCCCTTTAAGTAATGGAAACTTAAAAATAGGTAGAACTGAACTTTTTTGATCAGCAAAGATGTCTATGGGCAAACTCCGGCCAGCAAATCAGGTCAGTCTGACCCCTGACATCCTCAAAACATAAGAATAAATGTATGAAAACTTAAATGGCACAAAGACTCTCTAGGCAATCAGTTGCAGGCTGTCACTTGCTTTTAGCAGAGGCATGGTTTACCTTAAGTCTGGACAACAGGTCTTTAGTTCATCATCTAATTCCAAGATATCAATCTGTAGCCAATATATAATTTTGAATCAAAAGTTAATTCTTCAAAAGTTAAACTAGTCACAGAAAGATAATAAATTATAGAACAGAAGGGGTCTCTTGAGTACATGGAGATACATTTCATGAACACCATATTTTCAGTAGCTAGTGTCTGTAAATTTTTAAATTATATTGGAAATACGTCCAACGGGTGAAAATCAAGTTATTGCACAAGTCCAGAGTTATAGTCTGATACACAGCCTGTCACATGTCCAGAGGTAAAAAGTATAACTATGTGTTGCATCCATAGTCTGTGCAGTAGTACATCTATCAGATGATTGTAAAGTATAAGGGAATTTAAAGCCTCATTAAGAAAAGTAGACATGTCAACTGTCCAAGATAATCCACCTGTAAGTTTCAAGTCAAAATCTTAATATTAGTGACAGCACTTTCAGACAAAGGAATTGGGTTTTTCTTGGCAAATATCTTGTTGTTAGCCTGCCAATCCATCACATAGACAAATATCATGAGGTTGAATTTGACTTGTGTTTATGATGCTGCAGTGCTTTGAAAGAGAATGTTGCCAACCCTGTTAGATGGGCATGATATCAGCATCAGCAGACAATAGTTTAAAAGGTTAAGTATTGATATTGGTGGATACAGAAAAACATATACAGCTGATAACAGGTTCACATCTCTGCAGGTAAATCATGTTTCTCAAATTTGCATTGTTGTGAGAGAAGCAACAGATGTACTTCACCTCAAGTTTCTTTCTTTTTCATCCTCATACGTTTTTTTTTCCACAAAAAGGCTAATCTTCACAGCTGAAGTTTTACGTCAAACCAACAGCTACTTCTTCTTTTTCATTATCATCTCTTTTTAAGAAAGTTTTTTTGCAAATTTCTAATACTTCCAATGGATTGTCTCAGGAAGCCACTTTGCACACGTACTGCTTGATTAAAAGAATATATTTCAATCTGGAAGTACAAGCACGTTGAGAATGCATCCTATTTTTATTTCATGCTCTAAAGAGTTCATTAACTGTCTGAAGGTTGTTACGTTGCTCTCAAAGAGGCAGACAAGATGCGTATACGGTGGTATCAGTAATGTTATCTGCTAAAATGAATTTGGGAAACAGTTTAATTTATGCACATGTTGATCTTATGGTACAAAGACAGTACACCTATAGATGATGTAAACCATTTAATCAAATCTGCATCATTTTAAATTAAATGTGCTTTTAAAAATAAAACTACAAATAACAATGTTCTATGGAGGATATTTTTACCCTCATGTGACCCTCCACCTGGGTGGGGCCAGGTAACTACCCCTGACCAACAAACCTGAGGTAAACGCTGATATAAGATACTGGCCAGAGTCTGGTATGGTGAATCTTTCCTTTTTATGCATGTTACAGCTTTATCGTGTGGTTTAGAATAACAAATATAAATGCATTGGTCACTAGGTCTTTTCTGATGAGTGAGTTCCCCCTCTCACATTTTAACATTCATCAATGTGACGTTACTTTTGCCGTTTGGGGTAGAAGCTCATTAATAAAGAAAAAGAGGCTGAGCAGCATGTGGGGCAAAACACAGCTTTGGCTACAATAATAAAGCTTTGATAAAAAGTGTCAGGATTGTGCTCCATGTCAACAACATTAACAAGTACGTCCCTCACACTTTCTGCCTGTCCCACTTCCCACACTACAGTAGGTCATGCGAGTCAAAAACGCGCAGAGGCACCCAGCTGGAAGAGAGGGGGACCCCGCGGCTGAGAAGAAGAGGCACAGGAAGCAGTTACTACTGAGATGTATGTGAAGTGAAGCGCTAAAACCGCTTATGGATGGATAAACTTGTCTTAAATTGAAAGAAAACACCTAAATGCCCCCTCTTGTGTCACCATACAATACATGCACCATAAGCAACTCTACTGCCTTTATTACTGTAATAGTCTTTCTAAGACTTATGTTACATGAAGCTTTCATTATTCATTTGGCAAAGTTAATAAGTGATTTAATGCACTACTCAAGCGTACACTATAAGCCCTACAGAGTACATTAAAAAACAAACTGATTTTGGAAAGCAATTGGACCATGATCTGTCTATGTGAGGTTATTTTCATATAAATTAAAGAACACAATAACACAAAATATCAGAGAACCATGTGGAACTATCATACAGCAAGTATTTTTCCTTCTAAGCTCAAACTTAAAGTTTGTCTTGGGTCCTCGTGTGTACTCAAACTGTTTGTCCAACGTTGCACATTAACTAACATTGTGCAGTCTTTGAAGCTCAGTGCGAGAGCTGAAAGTAAAGTATTTGCAGGTCGTGTGCTGTGGTGAAATCTTTGCTCTCTCACTTATTCCTTCTAAATCAGCTTCCAGCATAACATAAGAGCTGATTGTGTCAAAAAAATAAATGAGAGCTGCAAGAAACAAGCAACAGAAATCTACCACAGAGAAGAGGTTTAGAAAATGTTCCTGAAACACTTTTGTGAAGACAGTCACTGTTTCATCAAAACTAAAAAAGAAAAAAAAAGATCAGAGTTCAGAAAAGACATGGATAACCTTATAGTGCAGTTCATTGACTTAAAAAGAAGTTTAATCAAAAGGCACCAAGTTCAAACACAGACTTGAGGCAGTCTGCAAGTCTTAAGAATTTGGAGTTACTGTGTACGGACAAAAGACCAGTTTCTTTGAATTTAAACATTTTCCATAAAACCATTAGATATCAAGTTTTTTTAGGTTTTCTCCCTGTTCTGCTCTGTTGTTCTAAACGATTTGCTCCTTTGTAGGAAAAACATGTTGGATTTTTTATTTATCTTACACATTTTCTTAGCCCAAAAACTGATGAATTCTTAAAACTTTTGACCCATGATATTTCAAACAAGATGACACATAATGAAGCATGCCAAAGCTGCAATCACTCCTCTCGAGGGTTTGTCTGTCTTCATGTTTCATCCCAGTGAGATCAGAATTGATTCATTTTAAACCGAAATAAATAGCACTCAAACATACCTCTGAATCCTTTTAGAACTCAATTTAACAGCTATCATAATATACTCAATGTTTACTTTGATTTAAGCTGTTTTCATACTGAGGCTGGTGTCATACTCTGTCTGAGCACTGCTGTGCCCCCAACCCTTCCTTGTGTTGGCCTGTGCCACACATACTACATGAACCAAATTTTGGTTTTGGGAGCACTTGGGTCCTCAGAGTGAAACCATCAATCATTCATGTGTCTATCAGCAATAAGTCTTTTTCGTACACTAAAGTCAGTCACAGAGTACCTCAAGGTTCTGTGCTAGGTCGCATTGTTTTCTCCTTTTATATGCTTCCCGTCGGTGGTATTATGAAGAAACACTGTTAATTTTCATTGCTACGCTGATGATACTTAACTATATCAACGAAGCCTGGTGAAACAAATCAGATATCTTAACTAGAAGCATGTCTAAAGGACATTAGGATCTAGACAACCAGAGATTTCCTTCTAAACGCAGACAAGACAGAGATTGTTGTGCTGGGCCCCAGACACCTTGAGGATACATTTTCTTAAGATAGAAGTGCCCTTGATGGCATTAGCCTGGATCTGTTCTTCAATTTTCTTTCTTTCATCATTCTTTATCAGGAGGTCCCAGCAAGTAGCTTAGGACTCTTCAGCTGGCTTAAAATGATTAAGCACGTGTACTGACTATAACTCGGCGAAGAGATCAATTACTTCTGAATTAGCCTCGCTACACTGGCTTCGCATTAAATCCAGAATTAAATTAAATATTCTTCTCACCTATAAAGCACTCAAGGGGCAGAGTCTAATTTATCTTTATGAGTCTCCAAAAATAGTATGGGAGGTAGAGCCCTCAGTTGTCAGGCTCCTCTTTTTTGGAATCATTTACTAACCACAGTTCAGGAGGCAGAGACCTTCTCTACCTTTAAGGTTAGACTTAAAACATTCCTTTATGATAAAGCTTTAAGTTAGGGCTCGCTCAGGCCTGGACCAGCTCATAGTTAAACTGCAATAGGCATAGACTGCCAGGGGATTGGCACACTGAGCTCCTCCTACTCTTTTTAAACACTCTCCATCTATCGTCTCTCTCTATATTACTTTGCTCCTTTTATTTGCTCTTGTCTCTGGTTCTTGTCCTGTAGGCAGCCTGGGATCAGTGGTGTAGACCGTCTGCTGCTGTGGAACTTAAGAGGTTTAATTACAGCAATTACAAATATTTTACCATTCCTTTAGCCCCATTCTATTATCATTATCATTCCTGACATTAACCTCAGAGAGATCAACAAAACAAAACTAAATACATGGTAGTTACTGCACCACACATATTTTAGTGTTTGCTTGACAAACAGTCAAGAATGACATACTGCCATGGACCTGCCCGACTCCACATCAACTATATATCTCTATATATCTATATCTATATCTATATCTATATATCTATCTATCTATATATAGCTGTAGTAAAGTGTATTGTAAAGTGCCTTGAGATAGAACTTGTGATGAATTTGTGCTATACAAATTAAGTATGATTGATTGACATCAACAAAAATGTCTTACATCTGAACGTAGCTGTTCCTCATTTCCTATTTCACAGTTGTAGGAACTCCAAACTGGAATGGAAACATGAAACATGACTTCCTGCTCCTGCAGCTGCACAAACTTGCTGTGATTTTACTTATAAAACCAGACCAACAACACAAATTGACTGTCTGATACAAAATGAAGCTTCTACAGAAGTTTCAGTAGAACATGATTTTCTTTCACATCTCCTGTCTCCTTTCATATGCAGCTCCCTCTCATCCTTCCTGTTTCCAGTCTTCACTCACACATTTTCAGTCTTCACTCATTTCCTCTCTTCCTGTGGTGACAGTGTTCATCCATAAATTTCATCTATCATGCGAGTTAAATCCTCCTGTGTCCAAAAACCACCATCGAATATTCTCTCCTGGAGCAGTTGTTGTCGAATGATTTAATACAATCAGACTCAACACTCTCCAGCCGCCTCAGAACAAAAATCTCTCCATTGCTACACTAACTCTTACATTAATGGGTATGTAGGCTATATGTAACTTTCATATTCTTTTTACAAGATATGCTGTCTGTAGTAACAACCAAAATGCTGTTATGTTGCTACATGACTTCTTACCAAAATACAAGTTATTAATTTCTGTCCTTGAAACTTGAGACTAAACAAAGTGATTAGAGTTTTGCAAAGACGCTAAAATATGCATGGCTGGCTAAAATAAGCCTTTTTAATTCTTGTTAAGCCTGTCTGAAGACACACCAACAAGCACTCTCAACTGCTGTAACCTTGTATTTTATCCCAACTTGTTGGGAATTTTCAAACTTGGAATAATAAAAAAGAGCCTCTGTTAACCCATTACACTTTGACTATAATTTGCCGTTTGCTTTAAGAGTTATCTGACTTTATTTTGTTAAAAAAAAACATTTTTTAACCATTTATGTTTGTGTTCCAAATACAATAGCAATTCTTACTTAAACCCTACATTATGTGGATCAGGAGGCCTGCTCTGAACTAAACGGAAGAACAAGAGTAGAAATCAAAATGTCACTGTTGAGAATTGTTGGCACTTTATGGACAAAAAAAAAAGACTATAATTATATCTCCTGTTCCTACAGAGATAGACACAAAATGTTGTTATTCAAAGCAAAAGTTTACAGTGGTATGAAATGAGTAGAAAAGAAAATTACTACACTGGTGGCCATGAATATATTTTTAGATGGGGATTTGTTAAAAGGCCAAGTGTTGCCCACTGCAAGGCCTGCAGTTCTGTCTAAAACAGTTGTTTTTCCAACATATTTGCCCGAGACACACCTAAACCATGCTTCAATTTCAAGACACACCAAATTCATATTTATGCAAAATAGCCTCTTCAATGTGTATTAAGTCTTATCTGTCTGCTTTGCAAATTTATAACCTCCAACATGGAGATTGTGTTTTGATGGTGTTTGTTTGTCTGTCTGAGTAAAACAATTCAAAAAGTTTTCAAAGGATTCAATAAAAGTTTTTAGGCCAAGTTAGTTATGGCACAAGGCAGGAAATATGAGATTTTGACTGTGATGCGAATCCAAATTTTTAAAAAACCTGTGGATATTTTTTACAGTGTGTCTTCCTCCTTTTTGTCTGACTTCCTCTCTTTCATCAATTTCGGACTCTATCAACAAACGATCTTTCAAATGTATAAAAAAGTGCACACACAGAAAAACAGAAGTTGGAGGGCAAAAATCCTGTCTCAGTTTTCCAGGTCAAGGTCCAAAGTAGACAAAGTCTGACTGAACCGGGCAGCAAGAGAAGGAACACCCCCAAAGCACGTCCCACACAACAGAAAAACTGTTGATTCATTCCAAATGTAAATAAGAACACAGCTTCAATAACTTAATACACAAAAAAAGAAGAGTGAAAGGAGCAAAGTTTGAGAACACTGACTCCTGGCCGATACCTACATTTCCTTTTCTTAAAATTACATTCAAACACATCACATACTTTTCTCCGTTTTACCTGGAGCTTAACTACATGAATATACGAACTAGCTCTTATCCCAACATGTTTGCACAGATTCCAATTTCAGTGACTGCTGCCATTCAGCTACATATTTTTAGTCAGTCTTGGCTGACAATGATCATCTTCGGCTTAATTAGGGTACCTGTAATTTAAGCTAACCTCAGAGTTCAACCCATCTTGATTGTTTCTGAGTGCTTTTATAAGAATCCAGAAAGTCTTATGGTTTCTGTCCTCACTTGTTGCCCCACATCTCCATCCTCCTCTCTCCAGCTGCCCGTTAAATCAGCTCCTGATGCTACGCTGTGAAATACAGCCCTATCATCAAACACGCAGACTCAAGCAGGAGTCTCTATTTTCAAAACAAGCCTGAGGGGGAACTCTCCTCCAGGCTACGGAAGTTTGATGATCAGACAGTGAGACTTCAGTTCACACACAGGCAGAGATTACTCGAGAGACAGACTAAGATACGAGCAGCTGTGACACTTGCTAGAAGTGAATCGCATTTAGCTGAGAGAGAGAAGACTGCAGAGTCTTGTGTGGAGACTGTGGAGTTTAGAAATGAGAAAGAGCAGCATTTTGGATTGAGGTTACAGATGAGAGCATGATAACAATGAGGCCATGCGGCTTTAGGCAGGTGGTGGAACATATCAAGAAATAGAGTGACAAACATAAGGCTCTGTCTTTACAGCAAGGAAAGGGCAGTTCAGCTGAGGCCAGTTTAAGCCTCTAAAACGGAGAAAATGGAGCTCTGCAGCGATGGGGATGCAACTGCTGCACCCTGAAGAGGAAGAAATGAAAAGATCTGAGCCTCTCCAGCAGGTCAGATCAGGAGCACTGTAAGAGAGCTGGAACTGCATGAAGCAAGAGGTCTGCAGGGAGCGCATTCTCCACTCTGACCCCCACATTCCAGGAGACAGACCTTTCTTTTTCCCACCGCACCTCATCTTTCCACATGCTCTGCATACCAGCACATGCTGACACACAAACATCAAGTCCACCTCCAACCGTGCAGACATCTTTTGCAAGAGAGCATTAAGACCTCAAAACAAGCAGATTCATATATCTTCCCATGAAAGTATGAACAAGATTTTTCAACCTTGATGAAATTCCACACATTGCAGCTCATTGAAAAAAACAACGCAGCTTTCAATTTAAGACACAAAACAGGCCCCCCGCTCTTTTCAGGGGGTCATCCACGCATCCCCTTTTTCTACAGCACACTGACCCACTTATTCAGCATGTCCCAACCCCCGCTGCTATTATTGTGTGAAACAAACTCATCATTCATTATCAACTGAGGTCCACAATTACCCCCACTCTCTCTGGGCACAGAGAGAGGAGGGGGGGCACGACGCAACTTTGGAACGTCAGCTCATTAGATTAGTGATGCCTTGCCACTGCAATTAACTAGAATACAGAGCAATTCAGTGCTCTAGTTTTATGCATTCTTCTCCACATGGTCACAGCAAACGTCAGGGCCACCAAAAGGGGGAGAGCAGCACTTTGGTTGGAGGTGGGGCAGAGGATGCACCGTTCTCTTTGGCCCTCTTTTCTTTGTTTGACACCCTCACACAATGTAGAAGTGTACATTAGATAATCAGCGGTTTTCCCCTTTAATGCAAGATTTTCTCATTGCCAGCTACTCTGCCAACTACCCACATGCTGTGAACATTTTGGACTTCAAAGAGCTCGGGTTTAATTTAGCTCCTTCCTTGTTTGCTCTGGTGTTTATGCCAATCACAGTGAGGATTTTTATTACACAGAAAGCCTTAATTTATCACTGACATGCTTCCAAAATTCTTATTATGTAGCTTGGAGCACTAATGATTTAATTAAAATGTCTTTTATATACCGAATACTCAGATAATCTTATTTACATTCGTATAATCCAGCCAAAAGTCCTGTGTGGAAGTAAGTTTCAATTAGGGCTGGGACGATACGCTTTTCTCCTTTGATTCAATTTTTTACTATTTTTTTAAGTGCAGATTCAATTTAAATTGTGATTCTACCATATTGCCGGTGTTTGCAATCTTTTATCGTTTATACACTGTCTTTAAAAGCCTGGATTGCATTTAAAAGTGGCTTATTAACACAGACTAAAATGAAGCATTCAGATTTGGAAAAAAAAATCATTTTTTGAACAAAAGAATCAATTTAAAAATTGTCAAACAAAACTCCTGATACTTATGTGAATCGATTTTTTCTCCTACCCCTAGTATCAATAGTGCAACCTTATAGAAAACTTCAGGACATAATGGGACGCAGAAAGCCAAACACCTGGACAATTGTATTTGTCATTTCCATTTTGAAATAAATTTTAAAATGGTAATGTTATCATCAGTGTAACAAGTTGTGTGTTATATATTTGCATCTCTTTTCAAAATATGTAAAATTCTAGGGACCTTTATCGTGAGATAAGTCCCTATCACACACACTGGCTCATTACATCTGGGGCTGCCATCTTGTCCATCTTGGAGTTTGACACTAATATATCTGTAGTTCTGGTTGAATGTTTGCTGGTAAAGAATTGACAGGTGGTTTTCTCTAAAATGGACAAAGTGAACAGACCACTTCCCTTCCACAAGACCTTAACTTCATAATTTAATAGGATTCCTGTTGTGGTTTCAGCAGTAATTTTTGCCTCTTTGCGATGAGGGCTTGATTCCTGCCTTTTGCCTTTTTCCCACATGCCCCCGTCTCCCATAGTTGCTGATGCTAGGCACTGCCCTAACCTATAATCATGGTAAAAAAGCCTTCAGATAAAACTTTATCAGGACTAGAGGGGAAATGATAGCCTTCTGATCTGAAATACGTCTCATATAATAACCTCAGACAGCAACATAAACAAAAGGCTCCAACTGGTCAACTCTTTCATATCCATAAAAAGAAACAAACAATAGCCTTATCCTTCCCAGTGTTTACAAAGCACTGTAGGTAAACCCATGACAACAAGACCCCCCTGAGGGCAGCTGTACCTCTGTTTCACTACAGGAAATGTTCTCATTTCAACTCGTGCAGCCGTACACTCCTGCATACGAACCCCCACCAGACTGCAGGAAGCCCAGAACAAGGCCCGCTTCCACACTTTGAGACAAACAGGACACACTTGAATCACAGAACAACCTGCTGAAAAACAATGCTTCTTCAGGGCTTCTTGCAGTGGCTCTCTCTTCTGCAAAGCACTGCTGGTCATCTCATCTTAACTTTATTTATATTTTAAAAAACATCTGTCACAAAGAAAACTGTAAATCATCCACCTTCGGTTCCTTTTCTAGTTTATTTCTGTTCAAGTAAAAAAATGAACTTTATCTGAAACTCAGATGTGGTTTGTACTGTAGCAACAAAACACAGTACTGACCTTGCCAGTGACCCCTCACAGTTTAGAGCACAGATAAATGTCTCTAAATGTATCATCAAAACACCCCTCTTCTCATAAACCATTCCTCCCTTGAGACACACGTTGAGATAAGAGAGCACCTCCACACTTGACTGCTTGGACAGACTTCCCATGAAAAGTGATGACGAGCTGCTTTTGAATGTTACACAATGTTTCGCTTTCATTTTATCAGTTTGTTCTTGACCTGGCTCAAGTGTGTGAACTTGAGCGGAGCCAAATTTCCACCTTGGATTTTTTTCCTACTTCAGACTCGTTCAATGCTAATTGTATCTTTGAACAACCATTTTTACACAAAGGAAAAAATTAAACCATTACAAAACGGAGTAGGAAAGGATCCCTGTAGCCTAGCAGAAATGTCAGCATGCCTGCACTGAGTTGTCCTTGATGCAACATCCTTGGTTCAAATAGTTCCTTTTTTCACACGACATTCGCAATTCTCTCAGTGTTTTTCTCACTTTATCAATTGTCTCAACCACATTAATTAAGAGTCCAAAAAACAAAATAAAAAGAAATAAACATTGATACCTTCGTCTGCAAGGATGAATATAATAGTAGTAGAAATGTACTGAAATGCATAAAACTATCTACTCATCTCATACTCATCATCATGATATGATAATATCATGATATATCACGATATCACAATATTGTGATATATTGCAATATTCTACAGTTAACTAAGTAAAATCTAGAGATGGTGTATATGTAAATCACACAATATTAATCAAACTGAATGAACAAATCAAGTCAAAACTATTTGATTGAAAACAAGTTTTCCATTTTGTTTCTGAAATATGTCAAATGCAGTGTTACATACATACACTTAACTTAAAAACACAGAGTGCATCAAGTCACTTAAACTAACGTTGCAAAAAATTCTTGTCTACCGCTTAACAATGCATTGAAAGCAGCACAATCTGCAGTGCACTCAAACTGTAATTGGAACTTTGTAAATATTGAAAGCTTTCTTGTCATCCAGCATAACACGAAAAGCCACAGTGATATCCCAAGGGCTTACTTATTTAGCCCCAGGACACCACAGAGTAGTATGTTCACTGCATTTAGGTGGATAACATTTCAAACATCTTGTTTCTTAATCGTAAATATTCCTCTCTCTCAGCTCTGTACTTGCTCACTTTTTTTCCCTGTTTCAGTTAAATTGAGTGATGACTTCTTTAATTCAAGACATTTTCACATGCAAACAAAACAGCCAAAGAAAAGCCTCTTTCCCCACTTTTCTGGTAAATCCTTTCACAGAAATAAGGTGTTACTGATTTCAAATTGCCAAACCTTGCCTGTGTGTTTTGGATCCTGAGACTCAGTGTTTTGATACCCCAGTGCCACGGATGTGAAACCAGTGAAAAGATGTAAATTATGTCACTTCAAGGCAAAGCTTAAACAACTGGTGACAAAAACATGGCATGCTGCAAGACCCAGTTACAGCTCCCCTGATGTGATCTTTCTATAACAGGGTGCCTTCATAGACTAATGGAGGAAACGAGAAGCGGGGAACACACTGGAGAAGAAGGGAGACAGAGTGTAGGATGGAGGTCTGTTTACCTTCCTGGCTTCCTCTAAAGATGTCTGCAGTCGACTTATTTCCTTTTCATACTGCTCTTTCATCTTGTCCACCTCTTGATCATGAGCTGCCACTTCCTCCTTCAGTGCTCCTTTTAGAGCTGTCAGCTCTCTCTCCCGCCTCCTCAGCACCTCCTCCTGCTCCTCCTTGGCCATGAGAACCTCCTGCATCTCCACTTTAAGCTGCATCATGTCCTGTGTACGACATGGAGGGATTTTAGCTCTACAAGCTACAGAGTCTGTGAAATCAAACCTGAGCTTACCAGCAGAGGCTAAATGTTTAAAATGTTCATACTTAAGTTATAGTCACTCTAATTTGTTGTGCAATAAGTCACTTCCAAAAAATACTGTGTAACTGCTACAGGACATAATTTCTACAATATTAAAGATGACAAAAGACAGAATACAGAACTTTATGTCAGCTTGTAACTTATTTCAGGAATAAAGCACTAATTCTATTATCACCTGCAGATTTATAGAGAGGGACCAAAACACTTACAGTTGCATGAAAAAGTTTGTGAGCCCTTTAGGATTACTTGGATTTCTGCTTAAATTGGTCATAAAATATGTTCTGATCTTCATCTAAGTCATATCACAGGAAAAACACAGTCTGCATAAACTAATTCAGCACAAAAAATTATAACTTTTCATGTTTTATTTGACACACCATGTAAACAGTCATAGTGCAGGGTGGAAAAAGTATGTGAACCCCTAGGCTAATTACTTCTCCAAGAGCTAATCGGAGACAGGAGTCGGTCAACTGTTGTTTTGAAGGAACACGCAACGCTATGTGTGGAGCAAAAAAGGCACAGCACACCAACATCAAAACCTCATGCCAACTGTGAAATATGGTGGAGGGAGCATTATGGTTTGGGGCTGCTTTGCTGACTAAGGGCCTGGACGGATTACTGTCATCAATGGAAAAATGAATTCCCAAGTTTATCAAGACATTTTGAAAAAAAAACTTAAGACCATCTGTCCGCCAACTGAAGCTCAACAGAGGACGGGTGATACAACAGTGGACAATGATCCACAGCATAGAAGTAAATCAACAATGGAATGGCTTCAACAGAAGAAACTATGGCTTCTGGAGTGTCCCAGTCAGAGTCCTGACCTCAACCCAATTTAGATGCTGTGGCATGACCTCAAGAGCAATTCACACAAGATATTCCAGGAATATTGCTGAACTGAAACAGTTTCATACAGAAGAATGGTCCAAAATTCCTCCTGACCGTTGTGCAGGTCTGATCTACAACTACATGAAACGTTTGGTTGAAGTTATTGCTGCCAAAGGAGGGTCCACCAGTTATTAAATCCAAAGGTTCACATACTTTTTCCACCCTGCACTGTGACTTTTTACATAGTGTGTCGAATAAAAACATGGGAACTTATAATTTTTTGTGTGGAATTAGTTTAAGCAGACTGTGTTTGTCTAGTGATGTGACTTAGATGACGATCACTGCATTTTTACTATTTTTAATTTAAGCAGAAATCCAAGTAATCCCAAAGGGTTCACATACTTTTTCTTGTAACTGTATGTAGCTGATTCACTGCGTACCGAAACACAGTGAAAATGATCTGTACTTGTGTTGTAAAGCAACATAAAATTTGTTACCCTGTAACAGTTTTTGTATCTCATTTAGATTTATTTTTAACAACTATTTCAGTAATCTAACTAATAATCATTTAGCTTTTTTTCTCTCGAGATTTTAATGTATTTTTGAACTAATTTTCAGAGGTCTTTTTGTTCTTATCTCTCCTTCCATGCAAAGCACAGTAAATGGACCCTATCTCCATAGCAGCCATGATAATATCAGGGTGGAAAAACTCCTTGAGTTTCACCCATGAGAATAGTACCACCAATGGGAAGTGAAATCTGGAGAGTGACTTGACAAGGATCATCTTAATTTCTTATAAAAAACATATTGTGTTACCTATTAGCTACAACCAGATCAGAGTTAACATTAGCAGCCATGTACATCTCTGTATTGTTAATCATTCTAATATGACAACACCCTTGGAGCATCCCACACAGAGCATAACATCAGAGAAATATGAGTGTCATTTGGATATGATCCTGTGGGTTAAAACATAGTTTATAAATAATGCTATCTTGCCTTAAGCATCATTAGAGGTCATGGTTTATGAGTTAAGGTTCAGACAAACTAATGCATATTCTGTTATTGGTTTTGTTAACCAAGTGTTGGAGGGTACACAAATATTGCACTCCAGAGAAAATGGTGATGTTAAATAACTCAAAGTTTAAACCTGACCTTGTGGTATATGTACAACTTTACATATTCAATGGGCCGAAAAGTAAGCACTCCATCGGGACTTTAATGAGTATTAGCATTTAATGAGCATCAGCAACAAAAAACAACAAACAATCTCTGTCTTAAATCCCCATGTGCATTACCGCCATAATGGCATCCCTCTCCCCATCTGAGGCGGACTTCTTGGCCCCGTCAAGCTCGTCATGCATCTCTGACAGCTGATCCTGCAGGTCTCTGATCTCTGTCTGGTATTGCTCCCTCTCCATCTTCACCTGGAACAGCCTGACAAACCACACAGCATGTCA
The DNA here is from genome assembly GCA_036419115.1 of Scarus forsteni. Lineage (NCBI taxonomy): Eukaryota > Metazoa > Chordata > Actinopteri > Labriformes > Labridae > Scarus > Scarus forsteni. Next base: position 9,133,667 of record JAZDUH010000354.1, on the reverse strand, counting down.
CAACCCAGTGAAGATACTCTACATACAGTACATGTGCACACACACACCTGCACAGCTGCGCCCTGATTCACACGTGCAGATGCAGCACCTGTGCAGGGTCTGAATATGAGGCCTGCAGAGCACAGAGGTTAAAATGAAAACCTGCACCTGGTAAAGCAATGATGTCTAAACTGTCTCTGCATGACAAGAACAGAGAGGGGGAGGGTCATGAGTGATGTGAGACACCTCAGACGTCTCACCACAGAGTAATGTGGATGGAACTTCAGCATATATCCCTGTTAAAGTAAAGAGACTGAGAGGTGAGTGATGGACAGCTTGGTCCTTTTGTTTGGTTTACTCTCATCCAACCAAAAGGCAAAAATATGACATTCTAAGGCCGACTCAAGAAAAGGGTCAACGCTGCTCCATTGTGCTCTTATAACCATCACCTTTTGTCATATGTTATAAATGATTAAAACTGTTACATTTAGGGGACCACCATCACAGCCCCAAAAATCGTTACTAATTTGCTATAATTTATACAAGTCACTTATTTTAGCTGAACTTAATGCTTATTTTTCATGGGCAATAACAGTATGTGAGGAAGCTGATATAAGATCAACACATGATAGAGTTTAACAACCATAAATTCAGTATCAGAGAGGTTTATCATGATCATGATTTTTGCAAAAATTTAGCTTGCAGAGCTCAGAGGTTAAACTCAGTATCAGGGAGGTTAAGCAGCTCTGGACAGTAGGGGTACATTTTGTGTTTGGACAGAAATGCCTTAGGCACTAGTCATTGAAGATGAGTAGCTCTCTCTTGAACCAACATGATGAGCTGTTCATGGAGACCACTTCAGTAACTAACAACACATCTGAGAGGCCTCAACAACAGCCGTTCTTCTCTGGTGTTGGTCTTATAATGCATTGAAGTGTCAGAGAATGAATAACACATCCAGCTAATTATTATTAGTATTTGTTACTAAATAACTCAGACAATGTTTTACATGTGGTATTATTCTTCTGATGCAGCACTCCTAAATTTAAACCAACACTATGCAGTTTTTCAAACATATTATAATCCTTCGATATTCATTGTGATGGTCCACCACTTTACAATGAGTTCAATGAAACCTCTGTCGTGGTCTGAAGTGGTCTGTATCCCTTTAACTGGCGCTATGTAACTTCGAGGTGGATGGTAGGAACCCTGCCACATTAAAAAACTACACGTTTGGACTGCTTTACGGCATACGTCACTTCCCCAGATTCCCAATTCGTTTACAATACGGAAGTCTCGGCGAAAGCCAATCGCGGAGCTCTAACCATGGCGGAGGCAACAACGTTAGGAAGAGAAAAGTTTTGTCGGAGGATACAAAACAAAGAAAGCAAGAGAAAAACAAGCTGAATGCTCAGACAGGAATAATCATTGGTTTGGCGTTCACTTGCTGCGTGAAATAAAAGACGAGGAGGGATGTCCGACTACTATCAGGTATGTTGGCCGACTAATTTATGACGAAGTTCCTCAACAAAACTTGACAGGAAAAAAGTACAGCACAACAAATCCATTACGTACCAGTATGTATTTTTGTTTAGACCTTTTTCAAGTGTGTGATATCGCCAGTTCGCCGTTGTCTTTACTTTTATTCACTTTATCGCTTCAACAGGACGGGAGCGACTTCACGGTAATAAAACCAAGTTGAACTTAGCGATTTTTAACATCTTCATTTAGTCAAAAATAAATACATTACCTCGTCGCTATCCATCCTGCAAACAGACGCTGAAGACAGAAGAATACTTTAGAGCGAAGTCCTGGCTTCTGTGATTCGCCTACAAAACAAATGCACGCGACCGGCAGATCTGTATCCTTACGACAGTATGCGCGCGCTAGAGCTCATGGGTAGTTGAGTTCCCTATCCGGTCAAGCGGAGATCTTCCGTAGTGCTGCTTTAAGAAGTTGAATGCGTTCTTCTTCAAGAACAATCTCATTAAATCAGCTTTCCAACATCATGTATGGTGTTAATGTAACAGTTATTTATTATGAAATTATATCTGCAACTGACAAATAAAAGACTTTAAATCTTGATTATGTCGGGGTGCTAAATTATATCACTGAGAATGTCTAAAAATTGTCAGACAGCACTTACTCTTCTACTGTGGTTTGCAGCTCTGCCTCTGTCTTAGCAAGTTTTTCCTTCAGACGTTTGCACTCTTCTAAACTCCGCTCCAGCTCCAGCTGCAGGTCCTTCAAACCTGCTGCTGCTCTCCTGTCCACCTGATTCTTCTGATGGTCAGACAAAAAAAAAAACAGCATTAACATTACAATGTAAATACAGTTTTCCACAAAGCTGGCATAACTTTAACTTGTGTCACTTCTAAAAACTTTTTCAGATTCTTGAGGTCTTATCATCAATTCAATCTTTCATTTAAACTTAACAGTATTAGCACATTGCAATATCTTCATTTAAGGAGGAAATAAGTAACTCCAAGGAAACAGCCTGCTAGTTCTTTCTGCTTTAAATGTGCCTTTGAGTTGGGCTTTGCCAATTCTGCATCTAACTAATGTCTCTTTAAACTCAACAAGTTCAACCCTAATCCTTTAAACCTATTTTCTAAGCAAAGCCTTTCTCAAAGTTTATCCTATAAAAACAGGTTATCAACAAACCAAGCTAGCAGTAATAAGTGCTAACATAAAGGTTGCAATAGAAGTTGTGGTCTGACTGTTGATACCTCGAGCTGTCTCTTGACTTCAGTCATCTCTCTCTCCAGCTCAGCATTTTGCTCCTGGAGTGCTTTGGTCTGTGCAGAAATGTCCAGCGCCTAAAAAAGGGAAGTTAATAGAAGATGACAATGTTTTTAGGGTCCAAAGTGAATATGGTGATGTCTATGTGGTTTTAAAGATAGTTCCTGTGGATGTATGAACAATACAATCATTGAGAGAGAGATAAATCTAATATTAAAGTTAATATCTATAATGAATGTAATCTGGAGAGGGCTGCCATTACAATGGGTTTGACTGTTATAAAGTATGAAGTATGTTAAATGATGTCATAATGTAAAATACTGTATTTAATAGATGAAGTGTTGGCAACAGGTATTTAAAAGTGTGCAATGCTCAAGCTGTGTGATGTGATGTTAGATATACACAAGCTAAGTTGTGACCCAGTCTAGTAGGGCTGAAAGATTTATCGTTTTCAGATCGAAATCGCAATTTTAGACAATGCAATTTTGTGATCGCCAAAGCAGCAATTTTTTGCAGCGCTCCTGACTGACTCAGGATCTGTTGTGACAAGTATTATACTCATACTGTTTTACAAATTTGTAGACAATCTATATGTTAAGAGTTCTGTTAAGCAGGTCAACAACACAAAGCCTCTGTTTAGGAGTAGAAGTTAATGAAAACAGAATATTTATCATCACTATTGAAGGTGAATAATGTGTTAAGTGTTTTTTATCATTTATTTCCTTACTGTTGTCTGTACTGTAAACAAAGTGAATTTTGCACTGAAGTTTGATTTGAAAAAAATCGTGAATTGCAATATCTGCCAGAAAAATCAAAATTAGATCTTTTCCCAAAATCATTCAGCCCTACATGTGAATACCCCAAAGCTTGATTTGAAGAATATCGTTAATCGAATTGAAATCGCAATATCTGCCAGAAAAATTGCAATTCAATCATTTCCTAAAATCGTTCAGCCCTACAGTCTAGGTTTTTGAATGCATGATATAAGTACAGAATTATAGCACTTTGAAAGAGTCTGGTATTAAAAAATATATATATACCATACATTTCAACAGATTTGTTCTTTGTCTATTCATAGTTCACATAACAGTAAAACAAAAATGTCTAACTTTATCGCTCTGTGCGCTCGCTGTGGCCCGAGACTTCAGGGTCTGTATCTTCTCAAAGACAAGGTTGACTTTTCTTTTGGTCGTTTCATCACTGTCGTGACTCCTGTTGACAAAAACACACATGCACAACAAGTGAACACACCGAGGTAATTAAGAGTTAAGCAAATAACTTTTCTTTGTGTTTGGGGGATCAGGACTTAATTCCAGGCTGTTCTGGGAACAGAGTAATTCATCTCTGCTTAGAGAGGGTCAGAAAGGATCACGCCGCTTTGATGTGTCACCTCTCGGCACCAACAGCTTCATTACACCCGTCCAGTAAACCGTGAAGCACATGAGCAGAAGCATGAAACATATGGACTCTGTAATCAAAGTCTAACTTTGTGAAATTACACTAAGGAGGAATCATTTCTGTTCATGCAAGAGTTTTGCTCAGCTTTTAATAGGTGAAATGAAAACAGAATTCGGATGAATCCACAGTTCTCAGCACTGCTGCACAGAAAACCAACCACACCCTGAAATATAATAAATAAAACTTGTGAGTAAGTCATAGCATTGTTCTGCTCTGAAAACCCTCCAGAGTTTTTAAACATCAACATCTCAAGTGTTAAGAAAGGCAGCTTTGTTTTTCAAGCTTTTAACACTAAGCATTTCTGAGTTTACTGCCAGACATTTGAAAGCACCACAGATGGGAGGATTTTTCAACCCACAGAGCAATTTTTAATCCTTCAGTTTAAGCGAAAGCATCAGAATCTACAAGACTTGTGTTGCACCACTTTCTCATGACAGCAGTGATATATTGTTTCAATAAATTTTGCAGCTAAGATACAGAAATCCAACCCCTCTTCGAACCTCTGCTTTGTTCATACAGATGATTTCCATTAACGTTTCTAACCCCCGTTGGTGAATGTTTGTCTTCTGAGCCTTGGGAATGTAGCTCAGTTTCAGCTCCAGCACTTCCATCTGTGTTTCCTTTCCTTTGTCCTGTGACTCCTGACCTGTGGTCCGACACACCCAGGCAGCTTCCTGTTCCCTTTCTACATCATAGAAAAACCTGCTAACTGCTGCTCACTGTAAAATTGCCTACTACTGTTTTAATTTCTGTGGTAAACAAGTGTTTTGAGTTGAAGAAATTCTTTTTAAACACTCTTGGCAATGACTTTCAACCTCTATCAAGAGACAGTTATGAATGCAATAAAGTCGTCAAACTTGATGTCTTTATAATCTCAACCTAATCTCACCTTTTAACCCCACATGCCTTTCCCTAACTCGCTCTAAGTGTCTGATTACAGAAGCAAACAAAGTCTTCCCAACAATTCACACTGAGGAAAAGAAAAGGCAGGGAGAAAAGTGGGATTCTGCAGGAAAACAAACTCCAGACAGCTGGAGCACTCCCAGCCTGCATGGGAGGGTAAGAAGAGCACATTCTTTCATTTTAATCACATGCAGTCCAGCTCTGATAGCAACCATTTATATGCTCTGCCTAAAGCCCCCTCCCTTATGATGCAAGGCTTTGTGGTGCAACTTTAGTGAGTGATATTTTTCTTTCATGAGAATAAAGACTAAAAGCTAGAAAATGCATATCTAAAAATACAAAATGAGCTTACCCTTCTTTGAGGTAACTAAATAAAATCTGTTTTGCTGTCTCTTCATTTGTTTGTTGCGACAGCTCCTGCTGACCTTTGAGGAGATCAGGTGTGGCCTGAAAATGACAAGAAATGTAAAAAAATGTAAAAGATAATTAAATTAAAATAGGAAAGAATTAAGAAGAAAACATGACAGTATTCTTACTTCACAAATTCACACGTTAATTAGGAAAAAAAACATGCATTATCATCAATGCTCCTGTGGGGAGTTATCAATTGTCAGTGAAGCTTCGATAAATGAATATGGGTGTTAAAGAGGATATAAATAGTAGGGCTGGGACGATGCGCTTTTCTCCCAATTCGATTTTTTATGATTTTTAGTTGCCGATTCGATTTAAATTGCGATATTGTTCTACGATATTGCCGATTTTTGCAATCTTTAGTTATCTCTTTTAACACCAGTGAAAAGATGAACAATGATTATGCCTAAAGACTATATCAGGAAAAAAAACATCACATGTGAGTTATTTTTTAGAATTTTTTCAGCAGTATATTTTAACCAGCCGTTTATACTCTCTCTTCAAAAGCCTGGATTGCATTTAAAAGTGGCTTATTAACACAGACTAAAATGAAGCATTTAAATTTGGAAAAAATAAACACATTTTCAACAAAAAAATCGGTTAAAAAAATCGTAAACAAAAAATCCTGATACCTATGTGAATCGATTTTTTCTCTCACCCCTGATAAATAGCAGCTACACTTTTGCTTACATTTTCCAGGGACTGTATAGATTATTGTAATAAAGCAAAGAAGGATGGTATTTTTTAACCAGAAAACAGAACTCCTGATGTTTAGAATGAAATCAGCAAAAACATTACAGGTGCTACTTTGTCCACAGGGGACATTAAAAAAAGTCACACAGTCAGCTCCTCATACAAGCTTTAAAAAAATAATAAATTCCATTCACATGAGAACCCCTACAAATTTTCCAGAACTAACCTGGGTAGGCTGCATGTTTGGATCCAAACTGTATTTTTTTTTGTTGTCTACTGGGACTTTACCCTGAGATTACATTGCAAACCCCCAAGTTGTCCCCTCGCCCACACATACACTCATCAACATTAACTGTTCCTGCTGTAAGTCAGAAGCTTAGTTGGGCCAGTCTGATTCAGAATCAGGCAGAACCATCTTGCCAAGTTGAAATCTACAATGATTGTGAGCAGCCCAAAGTGGCACAGCCCAATCAGAGTCCTTCAGAGCAGGAAGATAAATGAGCTACGAGTAAGATGACAGCACGAGGGATTAGCATATCTGACCACATTTCTTTATTACGTGAAAAAGAAATACCAACTCTACAAACCACTCTACAGTAAGAATATATTTGCTCCATGTTTTGACTATAGTTTGTTTAATGGAACAATTATCTAATCACCTGCCAGATATTCTTCTAAAAGGTTCAGCCCCCCCACCCTCAATATTTTGAACAATCCATATGGTGTGTCAGGTTACGACACACACCACTGAAAAACTGCAAAACGTCCTGCAATGAGGGACAGGTCTGGACAGAACTCCATTCATACATGCAGAAAAAAAGTATTATCCTAAAATAATACCCCTGAGAACCATGTGTGAATGAAACAGCGGTTTTTGATGCCCAGCCCAAACCCTGAAACTTCCTTGCTGGCCCCCTTGTATTTTGGGATTAGTGTGAACACCTGTGAAAGGGTTTAAAGAGGGCTTCCTGTGTGAAAAGATCTAATAAGAAGCATCAATAACCTCCATATTTTACCTGAACTTCTGCCTCGGCACTGGACTTTTTTTCCACCACAGAGGACAGCTTTGCTTGCGATGCAGACAGTGATGATATTGATGAAGTCTTCTCAACTGAAGTCATGCTTGTTTGTGGTTTTTTGTAACCCTGTATGAGGCCAACACCTTTGGAGATGGTACCCTGAGGGGAGCCTGGTGCACTGGTTGCACGAGATGAAGCTCTAGAGTCAGTCCTGCCATCCACAGCAGAAGCCCATGAGTCCTGACTGCCGACTGATTTCCGTAGCTGTGAGGGTCTCAGGACGTGCTCCATTGATGTGCCTCTACGGGGGCCAAACTCATCCAAAAAGCTTGAGCCTGCTCGCAGGCCAAGGGCACTGTCCACACTGCGTGAGCGCTTTCTATCCTCAGGATTGATTCTGTTCCTGCGGCCTGCCCTGCCCCTGCGCTGGTGGCTGCCATCTTTGCTGTCAAACTTGTCTATTAGCTCGTCAACACCGGGTATGGAGCCTGTGTCAATGTCTCTGCCTGAACCGGGTTGAAAAGGGATATATCTGCGGTTCTCGTGGCGGTTGATGGTGTCAGCGTACAGGGCCTCCATCTGTTCGTCATATGGGGTCTTAGATGTGGAAGATGACGAAGAGTGACGGGAGCGTGAAGTAGTCTGAAGAACAGGCCCACTGGAATCTGTCCTACGCAGCGGAAGAACATCAGGCTCATGGCGGGTACGTTCCAGGCTGGAGTTGGCACTGCTCATAGAGCTGGGGGTTCTGCCTGAGGACTTACTCTGCTCACTTGTGGGACTCGACACAGTGGGGGGCGTAGGCTGCGCTGGAGGCTGAATTCTAGAGCCTGTTTTGGACTGTGTAGGACTGAGACTGGTGAGATGAGGTTTGGACTGAGGCTGGGCCACTTGTGACTGAGGCCTGCCATGAGGCTGAGCTCGCTGACCTGAAGGCTGAGGCTGTGACTTTGGCACAGGCTCAGGTTGTCTTTTCTCTCGATGTGTGGGAGCTTTGTTCTGGTCCAAGGTGGATGACTTGGTGTGGGGCACAGCAGGTATGCCAGATACCTGGTGATGGTTTCCAGTCTCAGCTGGAGGTGTAGACCTTGAGGGCAGGCTGTGGAAGCTATCCAGGTTCAGGGAGTTGGTATCAGGATCATACGGCTGCAGGATCTCAGGATGCTTCTGAAAGTTCAGAAGGGAGGATGCTTTCTTGCCTTGTGAATCTGCAACACCATTTTGAGAACCAGAGTGATGTATCATCTTTTGAGACCTGTACTCCATGAAGGGGCTGTTGGATCCAGCCTCTTTCCCTACCTGGAAATCATACTCCTGGTAGTTCTCAATAAAAGAGCCATCTGAGTCAAAGTACCCATTACTGTTAGGGTCAACATAGGAGTGAGGACCCCTGTCCTGGTTGTTAAGGACTACGTAAGGGTGACCATCTATGCCCTGGACACGGATGCTGAGGCCATACGTGCCCGCTCCATTACTGTGTTGTCTGGAGGAGCGGGGCGGCTGAGTGTGGCCCGGCTGTGGTCCACCGTGAGGAATGCCAGTCACTCTGTACGACTCCATCAGGAATGTAGAAGGAAAATAAATCCCTCTCCCTGGATCAGGTGGCTCTCCTCTGCAAGCAAACATTGAGATAGGCTACATTAGTCAGGATAGAGGCACTACATAATTCAGTAATAACAACAAATGTTTCCCAGATCCACACTCTGCCTGTTATGAAATATTAAAGCCCTGCATTTCATTAAGTCGCCTACTTTCATTTTCTTTTTTTTTCTTAAATGTTATGCATTGTTAATGTTGTGCTTTCTCTCCACAGAGATCTAATCGTTCAAACTGCTGGGCTAATGAGCTCTGACTACATGAGGAATGAGCAAATAAGCTTCCTGAGTTTTCTATAACAACTCAGAGCCCATAATATCTCTGAAAGCACGACTCAACTCCAGTCAAATTCCTCCAAGAAACAAAGATAGCCACCTTTGCTGTTTAGAAAGGTGTCACAGGTGCGTGACTAACAGGTAAGGTTTAACTACATGACTGTCTGCTGAGCATAACAAAGAATATAAGGTTAAACAGGTTAAGAGGCAGGGTTAGAAAGATAATACACCAGCATGAGTCGGTGAGACCAGAGAACAATGTCAGACCTCTGCTGTCTTTACTCAGCCTTGGGGGTTAGGTATACAGTGAGTATGAGTTATGTGTGCATTTGTTTGCACAAAGACACAGCTATACTTTAAAGAGTCAGAATGTTGCAATTTACAATCCAGGGTCATGGGAAATTTCAGGTAATAGAGAAAAACATAAAAAATGTGAACTTTTATTGCATTTCTGAAATACCAACAAAGTTTTCAAAAGTTAACAGTTAACAGGGATAAAGTTTCCAATTAATATAAAACTGTAAACAAAAGCCTCTGAATGTTGGAAATGCTTTTTGAATGGAAAGCCAAGAGACAAAGCCATCAGCAGCCACCATGTGTTTCATCAAACAATGGCCTTTTAGCAGGTTCCTGTTTGCTTTGTTGATAGCGACCCTTCCACCTGATGTAACAATACAGAGAAAGGCAAAGATGGGCTTGCAAGGAGGAGGCTGATAAGACAGACAACAAAGAGAAAGCCAGATATAGGACATCAGCATTAAACAGGGAAGCCAGGGTATAGATAGCCTTTGAAAGATATTATGTAGAACAGTTGTCTCTCGGTTGGCCTTGTCTCAGGACTCACCATCCATTTCTTGATGAGAAGCCACAACCAAAAAATCCAAAAATTTGTTCAAGTCTCAAATTCTAAGATATTTGCAGATATTTTCAGCTGAAATTTGATCAACAAAATTTTCCTGAAACATCTCATAAATTGGGAGTAATACTGGTAAAATGTCCAATTGCACCATGAAAATTGTCATTTATTAAGACTGATTTGTTGTTTTCCTGCTTCAAATCCATTCCTAACACAAATGGACTCAAAGCATGTAAGAGACAGGTACATTTCATTAGCTTTGTGCTCTTGACACAAAAAATCTGTAATGATAACAGTATTGGCGATGACTTTGGAAAATTCAGCATATTGGACATCTGAAAAAATCCATTATCATGCATCCCTCATTTTTTCAAGAGACACTGTGATGCAAAAAACATTTTGCTTTGCAAAGGTGATAAATTATCTGTGTCTTAATTCAAATAAAAGTTGCACAGTCATAGTTTTACTTGAGAAAAACTACTGGAGTGTTTGCCTCTAAAACTTCATGTATGTCCAAAGTACTCAAAATACTCTAAATGTTGCATATCACTGCATGAATAAAGTCCAGACTACATCATTGTACATTCTGCTGCATAATGTTATTTAAAAAACTTTTTTTTTTAAACTTGCATGCTCCAGATCTGCTGCTCCATCATAAAAACAAACAACCCAAGAAGCAGATGATTCAAACATGTACTCAGAATACTGCCATAGAGTTAAAGAGTTATCATCCATCATTACCACCACCTCAGGTGAAACTAAAGACCTTGACCTGAGTCTCATCTCACATGGGTCTTATCCTCTATGCTACCATGGAGACGTGACGCAGCACAGGTATGGCTACACCATTAAACAAACCGCCCAAATGCAGTTTGTCTTTCAGAGCAGAAAATTATTCAGATATTTAAGGTTACAAGAGACAAGAACATTTTATAAAAGGCAAGATTTTCGTATCACATAAAATGGGGTAAAATAGGAAACTTATTAAAAATATAATACTACAGTCAAATAGAGATGCTCAAAGACGGTAGTCAAGTAAAGAACTTAGGTTAATTTACTTTATTAACCAACAATCACTGCAAATAACTCAAGATCTCATTTCCTTGTTGTAAATCTTCCAGTCAGAGACATGGGACTGTGATTGGTTGACCAGTTTGCTCTGTGATAATTGGTCATTTCAGCCCTACTCAGCACAATGTGTTCAGCAGCACTGTGTTCTAAAACTCAAAAAATCTTAATATGGATTTATTGAAAGAACTTTTAAACAATTAAAATACCTGTGTTTCACAGTATGTTAAAATGTTTCAAGCATCTGTGGTCTGCTGAGAGAACAAGTGCAAAAAAGTAAAATAGTATTTGCCTCTATGATAAATTAAACTGAATCGTTTGCTAAATGTAGACACTCTGTGATGATATGGTAAAGCAACATGGCAATTCTGTACATTCTGCATCGTAAAGCCAATGTATGGATGGATATCGTGCAGATAATATCATACATCAACATTTTTTTCTAATCTGTGCCATTAAAATATTTTAACAACATGCTATAAATATCAAAGTAGGGTATTAAAGGCAAAAATGAATGCTTTGCTTGTGAATTTTTTTTAGAGAACATGGGTTTACAATACATATAAACAATATCATTGATATGAAGTTGCTTTTGCATGTTGATTCCTTCAAGGTTAATTATCAAAACTAGTTATTTATCAAATTGTTAATTATTTGATAAATAACTATAACAACTTAATTTAATTATTAAAACTAAGTTGTTGGGATTTTGCAGATCTGTGGCTAAGTAAAAAGAATTTTAATTGAAGTTCCATAAAAGCAAGGTCGATTTTACATGCTGTTTGTAGCTCTTTAAGGTTACTTGTGTTTGCAGTTACATAAAATGATATTACCATGTACTAATATGGGTATTAGTTAAAACAAGTTTACAAAGATCAATGACTCAGAGAAAATCTAGTTTTGTGAAGCCACAGTTAGGTGATGCAAAATCCCATTCTAGTTACACCCTGATAAACACTTGTGTTTCTGCATAAAATAGCAACTGTTTTTACCCAATTTTACAGGGTGGTGTGTTAATTTAGGTGACATTGTTGTTAACAGAGGTGAAGTTGCCTGGTTCTTACACACTGCATAAGCAAGCCATTGAGAGCTCTACAAGAGCATAATCTTTTTTTGTTTTGCAATTATTAATACTCTAAAATATGTTGCGTGGCAAACCAAAGCAGCATCACACCCTTTCTAAACCACCAAAAAGGAAAGAAGAAGGTGTAGTGTCCTGTCCAGCAGGAAGGCTGCAGTCCAGATCAGATTAAATGTGGAGGCCACACAATAGACTCTTTCATCCTTCCTGTCACATGTAACCAAAACACAAACTACTCCAACAAGTCTGCAGCTTTCTTCCTATCATTGAATTTTTTTCCTTCAAAAGGAGGAAACCCACACTGAGATGGCCCACTGCCCTTCCCAGTGGCCGTGCTGCCTTCACTGACCCCTGAGCTTCAGAGCACAGGGGTCAACACAGAGCACAGGTTGGATGTCAGGTCTGTGTTTGATCAGTGCTGAAGGGAGACTTTGTAAAGATTTAACAAAGCAGATTTTTATCTCCTCATGAGAACTCAGGAGTTTATTGTGTCACAGACAGACCTGACACAGCTGCCCTCACTCACATGAACACATGAGCCAAACAAGGCAGTTTAAAGCGGCACACAGCCAGTTAATGGAAAAAGGGCATTAAAGGGTGATGAGGGTTTACGCTGTGGGAAAATATGAAATTATGTAACAACAGTGGGGGTTCACTAATCTGGAGAAGTCAGGTTAATGCAACGTGAGCGCAATTAAATCACAGCACTTCAATACTGAGTCAGTAACAGAAGTCAAACAGAGATATACAGTAATATTTGACTGTACTTAAGTTGGTGGTGAAGAACAAACAGCAGCAGACTGAGAGGACGAAGGAAACTTCACATCGCGGCTCGGTGCAACAGGTGGCACGAAACAAGTCTGAGATGGACCTTCTCGAAAAGTTACCACAGAGTTTCTTTCACTCTTCCTTACGTGTAAAATAAGGCCAGGTTAGAGGGGGTTAGAGCTGCTCCTCTGTTGTTAAGTGTTTTTTTAGCGTAGTTTTAGCTTGTAAAGTTTGACGGCTGTGAACGCTCCTACATCAGCCTACAATGACCGCTCTTTGCTGGTTAAAGTTACTCACCGGCGTCGTTTTTCCTCTCTGGTTCAGTTCTCGCAGGTTCTGACCGTTTGTTTGAAAGAGTTTACCCAGAAGATAAACGTGCAAAGCAAAGTGCCCTGACTAATATGTGCTAGCTTATTGAGTCCTGTTTTGTTTTCTGAGCAGGGAGCAGGGCAGTTTGAGAAGGACGTCCGACCCTCCGGGCCGCCCCGCCTCCTGAATCAAGCGCACTAACCGCCCACCCACCTTAAACCCACTCCACTGGTCTCGGGACTGATTTCACAACTTCAGCAGGACTCTTTTCCCGTCGTCTCCTGGGTCAGCTCTGCAGGGCCCAGGGGAGGGGGGTCTCCGAAAGCAGTGGCAACTAGTTACCAGCGACTTTTTGCTAATTTGTCCACTAAAACAGCGTCAAGGCGCCAAATATCAATCTGAAGGAGCAGCGTGAGACCTTTAGGGACAAACTCTGTGTAGGTCATCAGAGATGGACCCGTGATGCAGTTTGATCTAACTTGTTTCAACTAATATCATATTTTTACATTACCTGTGGTTTACCTTTCCCCACAAAATAGTATGGCTTATAATAAAGCAACAAGATGGATGACATGAGATGAAATTCAGCTGTTTCCTAAGTTCTGTCTGATATAAACAAACAAAAAAACAGTAATTATTTCCCTTTTTGGTAAACAGAGAAAATATCTCTTACAGCATATTGTTATGTATCGATAGGAACTCGGAAATCAGCATTTATATAATGTAAACAAACAAAAATTGCATCAGGTAATGCGGTTTGAATCAGTGCTCAATGTAGGAAAAGTTAATAGGTAGACTGACTGGGCTTAAAACACCCGTCAATAAATCCCACAAGCATTCTGATTATCAAACAAGTCACAAATCCAGGTTTTAAATGTCGTTGGTTATGTTATTAATTATACTATGCATGTATGTAATTTGCAGCTGCATGTCTTTAAAAACCGAGAGCGTCATCTAGTGGATAGTCAGCTGACCTGAATGTGGACAGCTGTGATCTGCAGCCTGTGTGTGTGCCTCACACACATGGACCTTTACTATGGAGATATGCTGCGTGATGCACAGGGCTGATAAAGTAAAGAAGTGGTATTAAAGAAACACTGCTGAGTGGGACGACGATGTGTTGATGAATGTTCTGGTGAGTGTGTTATTTAAAAAAGTGTCTGTGGTGTACTTAAAGAGGAAGTGCAAGACTAAGCAAACAGTGTGAGCAGTGATAAATAATCTGTGTTATAGTAGCAGGAGAATATGCCAGGTCTATATAAAGCATGCACATAGAATATGTCTGATAGAGCAACTGCAAAAACATTTATATTTTAGCATATTTATTATGACTCATCATTAAAAAATATAACTAATAACAAGAGCATCAACAATAACAATTGTATGTTTTCTCTGTCAGTTTCATGTTTCTGCTGCGATTAACAATGTTTTCAAAAGGGCTTTATAATTCTTATTAACCTCTGAGGCTTTACAGCAGTCATCTGTTGTTATCACCCCCTCAAGCCTGTGGAGTGATACATTTTGATTTTCATTTTTTATTATTATTTTGATTTTGTTTTGTTAGATTTTTTGTGTTATTTTGGAGGAGTGCTTTCTGTCCAGCAATTTTTTCTTTTTTAAATATCAAAAAAAGGGACAAAGTATCCGACACTGTTTAGAAAGATTCCTGACCGTGGGTCTACAGTATGGTTTAAATCATCCGTTCAGAGTAATACTCCAAATTTGTCACATTGTGAGAGGCCTTGCTCAGATACATAAAGATTTTTTTGAATTTTGCCATCAGAAGATACAAACACCTGACAGAAAATGACATGACACTCCTCATTTAGTCGGCTTTTGGGCAGTGCAAACCTTGTTCTGTCTTACTTCAAGTTCAACAAAGCAACAAATACATTTCTTTATCAATATTATTTTTTCAACAACATGTTCCTTTTAACTGTAATGTAATTACTTATTTCAGTTCAATGGGATGAGCACATGTTTCAAAATATGAAAGCCCTTGTAGCATAACATATACAAAACACCTAATTAATGATTTATTTTAATCAGGCTTCAAACTGATAGTTTTTAATATTTTCCAGTGGAGTTCCCCACTGTTTCACTTCTTCACCTCAGAGCACAAGAGTGCATTTCTCCTGGTGACCAGTAGTATGGAGATTATTTCTTCAAGCTGACATGGCACATATATTAAAAGTGTACCAAAATCAGGGGGCTGGTTTGGTAAGCGATAGGCACAACGCAAACTTCTGCCAGCCGGGGTTTGAACCCAGTCTGTGGCCAGTTTGCAGAATGTCTTCCCCTGCTTTCTCATCTCCCTTCACAAGCCTGTCCACTGTCACTTTCTCTTCTATCAATAAAAAGGTACAGAAGACCAAAGTATAATCTTAAGAACAAAAACGAAATCACTTTTGTTCAAGATCATCAACATGCCCAAGGGTGTGAAAAACCCCCCAAAAAGATCATCTAAGAAAAATGTTGTATATCGGAAATATTGACTCATTTGGGTTTATTGCATGTAAATGTCATGGACATGATTTCATTTAATGTTCTATGAGGGTTGAAGTTCTAAATATATGTTATTTTGATTTTATGAAAAGGGCTTAATTTGCTTAAAATGTCCGATAAAGTGAAAGTAGGATCAATCAATCAAAAATTTTTGGTACTTTTTTGAGAAATCAACTTTGTGGGGGTAATGTGTCATGTATAACTTTCTTTAATGGACAAGAGAGTTAACATAGTCTTTCAGTATTTATTATTGCAACAATGCATTTCATGATATGACAATTCCATATGATCTCTTGCTCAGTAAAATCTGATGTAAAGTATAAAACATCAAATTTAAAATGTCTGCTTCATTTAGTGGGCTTAGAATTTTTGAAGTCATAATGCATCTTAAGTTTCTCTGTTAAATCACAATTCTTCAACAAAAGCTACTTCACCTTGAGGCCCTGCCGTGTCTTTGTAGAGTCCCACCGTTTATGTTTGTGTCCACAGAGAGACAGCACAGCTCCACAGCCTTTAATCTGAATTTGCTGCCTCTGTGTTGGGTTACAGCAGAACACAAAGAGTTCTCTGTTCTCTGCTGAGGTGCCACAGCTGGGACTTCTGAGCATGCTCAGTACACAGCTCTGAGCCTGATTATGAGACGGACTGTGTGCTTTACAATGTGCAGTAAAACTTAACTTACAGGCAGCAGAGACATCTTAGACGCACTGTAGACTAATTTAATTCTCATCAATGTTATCTTCTAAATGGAATGATCTATTCAAACATCTTGTATGATCATGTTCCTAAATATATATTTTATTTGCTTTAAAGCATTCATTTTAATGTGGACCCCAGGAAGATGACCTGTGCTTCAGGACACAGTTACTGAGGATCAACTCAGGATAAATTTACCTTCAGAGGCTGGATATTTACAGATAAACAGCAGATTTGTAACACTTAATAAATGTCCATGTAATGTGTTTTGATATAATGATTTACTTCCCATTTTAGTGGTTTAACAACTAGGAGAGTAAACTCTTGAGGGTTTCATGGCATACTGAAATACATGATCAGATCAGGGTAAAAGCTTTTGTTTGATATCTTAAAACTGACAGACATTTTGGAAATATCTTAATTTATTTGGGTTTGAGAGTAACAAATCATATTTACCCACAATATTTTGATGAAGTAGTTTTCCAACGTAGTTATTTTTCTTTCAACTGAGTTTTTTTTTATTAGAATTTTATACATCACTGCGTTTTATGTAGTATCTAAGTACGCGTGTTCAAGTGCTTTTGAACACAAATAGCTAATCAGTCACATGGCAGCAACTCAGTGCATTTAGGCATATAGACATGGTCAGGATGACCTGCTGAGGCTCAAACCACGGATTTAAAAGGGGATGGAAGGTGATATAGTGGCTGAACATGGCGTCACTGTTGGTGTCAGACAGGCTGGTCTGAGTATAATAGAATCTGTTGATCCACTGAGATTCTTACATTCAAGCATTGACATTTACATTAGGGTTTACAGAGCAGAGTTGCAAAAAGATTAAATATCCAGTGAGTGTCAGTTCTCTGGATTAAAATGCCTTTGTGATGCTACAGGTCAGAAAACAATGTTCAGGATAGTCTGAGATAAAAGAAAGACAACAGTAACTCAGATCACCACTCGTCATAACCAAGGTAAGCAGAAGACAAATGGACAGCACATTCAATCTTGAGGTACATGGGCTACAGCAGCAGAGGACCACTGTTGGTAAGAAGAGGAATCAGGTTTCAGTTCACACAGGCTCAACAAACGTGTTTGTTGGAAAAAATTAACAACGTGAAAGCTTGGATCCATTTTGCCTTGTATTAACGGCTCATGCTGGTGGTGAAATGGTATGGAGAATGTTTTCTTGGCAAACTTTGGCCCCTTTTTACCAACTGAACATCTTTCCAAAACCACAGCACACCTAAGTATTGTTGCAGGCCATGTCCACACCTTCATGGCTGCAGTGTACTTGTTTTCTGATGGCTACCTGCCGCAGGATCTCACACCCTGACACAAAGCTGGAATCATCTCAGCCTGTTTTCTTAAATGTGACAATGATTTCACTGTACAACATGCTGGTGGCTAAGGGGTTTAAATCTGTGCACCTCACCTGTTCAGGAGCAGAAGTAGCTCAGACTGGAAGGACTTGGGTTAGGGACTGGAGGGTGGCTGGTTTGAATCCTGAACAAAGCAAGTTTATAAGTTGGTTTGTTAGCTTGAGAGGTGCCAACGGACTCCTTGGTCAGTTGGGTTTTTCTTTTAGTCCCACCTGTGTAATTTTTGAAGTCAAATGTTCTTTTGCCCTTTTTCAATCTTCCACAGTTGGCAAAAATGAAAAGGAACATGTAAAAAAAAAAACATGGGTGGTCACTAGGGATGGGACATTACATTTAAACTCACGATACATTGCACCTCGATATGCCTGGGTCATGATATGATACATCATGATACAATATCAAAAAAGTATGAGAGAAAAAATATTACTGTGTAATTACAAGTTATTTATTTTTGTTTGAGTTGTACATGGGAAAACACAAGGCCTAACAGGCAAACACAAACAATAACACTCTCTCTAACCCTAGAGAGGTTGGAGAGAGTAATGAGCGGTAGGCTCGTTTTCGCCGGGGTCGTCTTCACATTTTTATGGTGATGCTGAAGGTGGTGGTTCATGTTTGTTGTGTTGGAGGCGGTGTACGGAATGACAGCATAGCAAAGTTTAAACACCGTCTAAGTTTTGTTAGTTACTCTATTGTCGTCTTTGTCTTTTTTAATGAGAAAGCCAAAATACTGCCAGACAGATGACTTGTATCCAGGCGGAGCGTCCTCAATTTCGACCTCATTCGACTCCATCGTTTGGCTTTTTGGAGGAAAGGTAGTTGGTGCTAATGTTTGTTGCCCTCACTTCTGGTCAAATGCGCTGTTACCGGACGTGACGTCTTTATTTCTCGATCCATTTTTTTCAAACTTGATGCGTTTCTGTATCGCGATATTTCGCCAAACAATATTTCAGCCCATCCCTAGTGGTCACCATAAAAATATATGTATACACAAAAACAAAATAACGCCAAAAACAAAAAAGGTAAACTGTTGACAATATCCTGCCAGTGCAACAAGTTTACATGCATGAAAAGAAGTAGGAAGGACTACAAACTTATCTGACCCTACCCCTTTTATTTCCTTGTACTACAGTTTTTTTTTTTAATTTCTCCATATTTAGAATACTTACATTATTCATCATCTGTTAAGGAACAGGTGGTTTTTATAGCATATTAACTACAATATTTTATAAGCTACTTTGATACAAATGCACTAATGCTTTTTCATCTATATATATTCATCTATATATGAGAAGTTTTTAACTCATTTTATCAACAAGGTAATGGACATCAGGCATCAAATCACTCCCCCAGATCACCCCATACATGCCAGTAGGGATATCATTTGTTATTTTAGCAGTTTTGAGCCGGTGTCCTTGTCCCTTTTATCAGATATTTTAGCCCATATGAAACCAGCTACGTGCAGTCTTGATTTTATCCCCACCAGATTTCTCAAAGAGGTTTTTAATACGGTTGGGCCCAGCATTTTATCTATTATTAATAGTTCTCTTGTAGAGGGAGTATTTCCTTCTGCTTTTAAACACGCTGTGGTCCAACCCCTTTTAAAGAAACCAAACCTTGATCCCACTGATTTGAATAATTTTAGACCAATTTCAAAACTCCCATTTTTATCCAAACTTTTAGAGAAGGTGGTTTCTACACAGCTTTTAAGTTTTATTTCTGAAAACAACCTCTTTGAGAAATTTCAGTCTGGTTTTAGAGCAGGTCACAGCACTGAGACGGCCCTCCTCAGAGTGACCAATGACCTTTTTTTAGCAGCTGACAGAGGGGAGGGCTCAATTTTAATCCTTTTAGATCTCAGTGCAGCTTTTGACACAGTGGATCACGCCATTTTAATTGAACGTCTTAGCAACTGGGTGGGTATCAGGGGCACTGCACTTAGCTGGTTTCTGTCATATCTTTTAGAGCGAACCTGTGCGGTCACCATAGGCAACCACAGCTCCTCTACTGCTGCCGTTGCCTGTGGTGTACCGCAGGTTTCAGTTTTAGGCCCGATTTTATTTTCTATTTACATGCTGCCCCTTGGCCAAATAATTCAGCGCCACAAAGTCTCCTTTCACTGCTACGCAGACGACACACAGATATACCTTCCCCTGAGACCTGAGGACCCACAGGGCCTAGCTGCTGTCATGGACTGTCTCAGGGACATCAACAGTTGGATGGCAGAAAACTTCCTGCAACTCAATAACACAAAATCCAAAATAATCCTGTTTAACATCAACAACTCCCCTCTCATACAGTCCAGTCTTGGCACACTTTCAACAAACATCAAACAATCAGCAAGAAATTTAGGAGTAATTTTTGATTCAGACCTCACCTTCTCATCCCACATCAGTAAAACCATCCAGTCCTGTTTCTCTCACCTACGATCAATTGCAAAAATCAAAAACATCCTCACCCCTCAAGACCTCGAAAAAATAATTCATGCCCTAATCTTCTCCAGACTGGACTATTGCAACTCCCTCCTCCCCGGTATAAACAAAAAATCTCTTTCTTGCCTCCAACTGGTCCAGAATGCAGCAGCTAGGCTTTTAACTGGTTTTAGTAGACGGCATCACATCACTCCAGTTTTAGCCTCCCTCCACTGGCTTCCTGTCAGTTTTAGAATTGATTTTAAGATTTTATTGATTACTTTTAAATCACTCATGGGCTTGGCCCCCAGCTACATTTCAGAGCTTTTAACTCCTTATCAGCCAGCCCGCAGCCTTAGATCCTCTGGCGAGGGCCTCCTGGTCGTTCCAAAGTCGAGGCTCAAAACTAAAGGTGACAGAGCTTTCTCCATCAGTGCTCCTCGACTTTGGAACGACCTGCCAGAGGAGATAAGGCGTGCGGAGTCTGTTGCTTCTTTTAAGTCACTTTTAAAAACATATATATATATTTTTTTTTTAAATGTATTTTTTGGGCATTTTGTGCCTTTATTGGTAGGAGAGAGACAGTGGATAGGCTTGTGAAAGGGGGTGAGAGAGTAGGGGAAGACACTCTGCAGACTGGTCACAGGTGGGATTCGAACCTAGACCGGCAGAAGCAAATACATGGGGTGCCTGGTTGCTAACCACTCCGCCAAACCAGCACCCCCCCAAAAAAACATATTTTTATAGAATTGCTTTTATGTGATGCCGTCTCATTTTAGTCTCATTTTAGTCCTTTTAGTCTCTTTTTAGTCTTTTATTTTCCTTCTTTCCCTGTTTTAGTTGTTTTTCCTTTTATTTGTGTCTCGGTCTTTTTGATCCTTTTATTTGATGGTACTTTTCTTATCATTTTAGCTACATTTTTTATTGACTTCTTATTTGTTATTTTAACAGACTAGTGTCTTTATTTACTTTTAATTCAGATTGTTTTATTTATTATGTCATACTTTTAATTTCTTTATAGAAATCTTTTAAGGTCACTGTGTTATTGTTCTATCTCTTTTTTCATCTCTACTATTTTATATTGGCTTTTTATATTGCTTTGGTTTTTATTTGGTCCTCATGGTCTCATTTTAGCAGCAGTGTTCCTGTATTGTCTGGGTTCCTATGACACATGGAGGGGGCCTTTGAATCATGGGGCTGGAGCCACTGGACATGGCACCTATGATGTTAGTTGGCATCATCAGGATGCAGTTTACACCTGAGTGTAAACTGCATCCTGATGTGTGTTGCTGTATCCTGGTGTGTTGTGTCTCCGGCCCCATGGGGTCGGGGCCTCCTCTGTGTCCGTGTTCTTTTGGGGTTAACTGATTTTTGTGATATGTTGTGGAACTCTCTCAGCTTAATTTTGCTATTTGTGTATGTCCTAACTGTTCTTTGATTTTATTGAACCTTTTTCAGTTGTTCTTTTTTCCTTGTGTTTAAACTCTTGTGCTTTGTTATCTTATGTTCCTGACTGCTGTCAAAGCACTTTGTAAACCAATGTTTTTAAAGGTGCTATACAAATAAAGTTTATTATTATTATTATTATTATTATAATACTTAATTTCTACACATATAACATACACCCCTCCCCACACACAGAAGAAAGACATTACAAACTAACTGAATAAAGAAACCAAAAAAGAACTTGGAAGAACCTCAAACAAATTGCTTCTTGTTTATCAAATAGCTTCATCAGAAGTTGTTTTGAGTCTAATTAAGTCAGATTTAAGCCAGGTGATGAAGTCTTTATGAGTCATACACTCTTTAGCTCTTTGCGTCTCCTCTTGTCAAGACTGTTTACCTTGGTACAGATGTTAACTCCTACTCCTAAAAAAACTGTAAAACTGTTAGTATTTTTGGGGTTTTCAACAATATGAACACCTTTCAATCAGGAAGCTTGAGGTACAGTTTGCATTTGTCCTGAATGTAGATCCAGTGTTCATTGAAGGTTGAATTTAAAGGCAGGACATCCCTTTAATGTTAGTGTAAAACATTGGAGCAGTTTTGTAGTACTTTCTGGAGTTTTCCTGGGGAGCATTATGATGTATTGCTCGAAGAAGAAGCTGAGTTGAGGAGTCCTGTTTAGATCTTGCAGTCAGAGAGCAGCAGAGCGTTGGATGATCTCAGTGTTCAGAGCAGGAGGAGCAGCAGGCTCTCTGAGCGAGCTTCAAGGATGAGAGCCAAGGACTTTCTGTCTGCTGGCTGGGTAGCCATGACAGGAAGTCAGCCCTCAGACCCGGTGGTCCCACTCCTACAGAACACATGTACACCCACCACCTCCACCATCTCCAGCAGCAGCCTCACAACACCCTCACACGGTCTGTTCAAACCCTGCAGAAAATAATCCAAAGATGACAGCTATGATTTACATTCTATCCCTGAATTTAGCACTAACAGGACAGCAGTCAGCAGATTTTTTCAACAAGTGTCACCTCAGAGGACTGAACCATCAGCCCGCTCAGGATGTGATGAGAGCTGCCATGCTCGTGTCTTTAGGAGGGTAATTCAGTGCAGATGTGGGAGATGTAGAACACAGCAGAGCTCAGAGCACTTTTGGGATTCATTAACTCCTGTCACAGAGGAAAATAAAAACTACTGTCACCAGAAACACTTGTGGTAAAATTCACGTTAGAATTATACAGAAGCATTGGGAGGACATGCATTCAAAAATCTCATTTTACCCTTGATTTCCTGTGATAATGAGTCAAATTCTTTTTTTCTTGAGAAGTTGAGAGATTTAGTGTTTATGATATAAAAAACAGGGTTGATTAAACACCAACGAGGTAATAAGTCAAGATATTGTGAGGCAAGAAAAAAGTTAACTGCTACATGAAAAATGATTTCATAAAAAATGTACAAACAAATGTCCTTAACTGACTAATGGAGCTTTAAGCAGAATTTCAGGAGTGGACCACACCTCAACCACGCCTCTTCCTGTGTTCCTTTAAATTCTAACTGACCATTTCCCTCTTGTTTCGCACACTCAACGCACCCCTCCCTCCCACCCCTTTCTTAAAACTTCTTCCTTCCTTCTTTCCTCAGGGCCTTATAAAGGGGGTTCGTCGTGCCCGGGAGCTACGGCGAATTCCCCATGAAGTTTCCCCAAACCGTTATCCGCTTCACCTACCTACTGTGTTGTTTATTATCCTCTGTACGCAATAAATAATTGTCAAATTCATCCTGTTGATGCTGTGGTCCATACTCGTGAAAATACATTATAAGAACAAACCAAATGGAGATAAACATTTCAGCAAAGCTTAAACAGTGCAAATAAGCATGTATTTTTTGTAAAACAATATAGAACATTTCTACCTTGTAGTAGTTGATAGTTTTAAAAAACAGCTGTATCACCACCATCTTCCTTGGTCTCATTGTGATGCACTTTAAAGAACAGAACCATCACGGGTTAACTGGCTTCATTTTAGCTAATGGACATGTGTTAACTGTTGCCACACAGCTTCTCATGACAGGACTGTGAAGCACTGCCAAATTTATTGGCACTGAAAGCATCAATTGTTTTCAATTAATCATTTTAAAGTGGGACATGTACACATTGTTACTTTAAATGTATTTATTAAATAGTGGCACCCAGTTATAATTTAAAAGGATTAAAGGTCTAAATATTTCTTATATGATGAGAAATCTCTCAAGTGACTTCAACATTTTTAAATATCATGTTACACCAAAGTAAGAGTTCATACAAAACTGTCCCGATTGTATTTACTCAAAAATATCCTTTTATTTCTCTCAGTTTTATGTTCTTCCTTTTATCTAAGATGCATCCTTCTGTGAAAGTCATCAGGCCTGATTCTTATTTAAGACCAGGCCTGATAGTAACTCCTGTGAAACCCAATGACTGAAAACCAGGATTACCTAATAACCTACTCCAACACCATTCAGATATTAAAATGCTTACTTCAGTAGTGACTAAACCTTCCCAACAGTGTCCCATAAAAGTCACAGTTCAATCAATTCATATCTGATTTTCAAAAAAGAATGAATATATGATCTGTTGAATTTTCAAAAGTGGTTTGTTCTGTGTTGTATCTGTATCAAAAATAGACAGGCACAGTCAGTGTGATGTAAATTCTGATACAGTTTTGTGTGCGTATATGGTGTTAAATGTATGGCTAAAATGACTGGAAGTTTTGGCATTATTGATTTTAGCAATGCCACATTACCTTGTATCTATAACTAATATAATTTATATTCCCTGCATAAATGAAAAAAACAGAGTGAGAGAACAGCACATGTAGAGCACGCTGCTATCACACTTTATTAAAAATAGAAACATGTTTTCAGAGCACTTTCCATACAGACTAAAATGGTCCACTGGTAGTATTTTTCAAAAATGATTAATGTACTATAAAACACTCATTTGGACAAAATCTTCTGTAAAAGCCTCCTCAGAAAAGAAATGTATCAGCCCCTGTGTTTCTGAGCTCAGTCTACCTCCTCCTTCCTGCGCCTTATTAACAAAACAAAACGGCATGGAGAGGAGAGAACGTGATCATGGAGACAAGAACGAAACAGTGAAGGTTAAAAAAATGCACATACAATTGAGTTTAAAAAAAGATGGCACATTTATTGCAACATAAATGTTATATACATCATATTTTCCTGTTGAAAAAGACAGAAAATTCCTGTTGCTGCAGTTTTGTGATGTACTGTATGCATCGACAACACCTCTTCATTTGACACAAGAACAAATCTGTTATTATCAATCAACAATGGGACCAGAGAAAAGACCCAGGTCTCTCTTGCCTTTAGGAGTAAACCAGCAACACTTCAGCCACGTTCTTGAGATGTAAATTTCCTGTAATGGACAGGTTATTGTAAATAACCGTACATTTTACTATCTAATATAGTAAAATAAAGTAAGAAACTTTTTACTCAAAACTTTTGCTTTCAAAAATCTAGAAAGAGTAATATTTAGAATTCAAGAAATATTCTTACAGTATTATTGTAAAAAAGACTAACTACAGTGAAAAATAAGCAATTTTTTTTTTCCTTTTGATTTCCTTTTTTCTTCATATATTATACACGGGAAAACATCTGGGAAAACAGCAAAGTCTAAGTTGACAAACAGAGAAGCAAAGAATTATAGAAAGAACAGGAAATTAAAAAAGGAAGGAAAGAAAGCAGGAAGTGGCATACATTATACCCTCTATCAAAGTTTGCCGACAGGAATACAAGCCTGTAAATACTGAAATGAAAAACAAGGCCACATTCAGTCCAATAATACACAACACCATTCTGGTTTTTAGTGGTCAAATGATAATTCTGAGATGTAAACTCTTTGTGTGGCATAATTTGTGTGAATTTAAGTCCCTTTTTAGTGGAGGACTGTCCCTCTGAATGTGTCAGCCTTGTTAGAGGTGTAGGTAATGACAGACGACAACATACAAAGAAATAAATGGAATAAAAAGCAAGTCCTAAGACCAAAGACTTTGTAAAGGGAGAAATGTAAAGCATGCACACTGAGAGGGAAAACAAAATAAAGCCATGACCATGGAACAAAAAAGAAAATCCTAGTTTTGTTAATTATTGTGCTACAATTCTATGATATCAACAAAATCTGTGAAATGTCAAGTCCGGCTGTATGAAGTGTTTGGTTCAAAATATAACTAAAAAAATAACTTAAAACAATTCTCTCCTCTGACTGAAAATGGACATTATAATGCTGGAAGTGCAAAGAAAATGACTTGCTACAACATAAAGAAGCATAACTAAAGAATAACTGTGTCTGAAATTAAATGTTCAGAGATATGAAGAGCATAAAATAAAGTTATGTGTTCATCAGGCCAGGAGAAAGTGTGGTCGTCGTTCGCTTTTTTAAAACTACATCTTCATTAAGCAGTCTCTGATTAGCTGGTGGCAAGAAAGGTACAAAAATGAAAAGGAAAAGCCACTTTAGTGCTGACGTCTGGAGGAGCGAGTAACTGTCGGGACGCTAATCAAAGACTTTAAAAAGTCACTGCTTCTGTTTAACACCATATGGCAAAGGAGGGCGACAACTTCCCCTTCTTCCTTTAGTTAAGACACTAAGAACTGCAGGGAATGCTAATGTTTGCAAGTAGATTGCTCTCTGAAATTTCACTGCTTGCTACCGAGGAGAAAAAAAAAACAAAATCTGAGCTTTCAGTAAACCTAGAGTTTGCCGGTTGCCTGTCACCTTGGTAGAAATACAGTCGATTTTCATCAAGTGGGGCTGTCAGAAGCACAGAAACTGATCTAAACTACACAGAAACAAACATAGGTAGTTTTGGTTACGCATGTGGCCAGTGGCAGATTTTATACAATATAAATATAAATAATATATCATCTTCTTTAAAACAATGGGGCGCATTTAGGTCTCCTTTCCTAACAGCTAATGAACCTTCAGTTGGGTATAAATATCACTCTAAACTGGCCAATAAATTAATCTTTTCAGTGCCCAAATGTTTTTTCCCTCATCTCCAGAGGAGCCAAAGATCTGAGAGGGGAGTGCTTGGTTTTAACGGTGACACTGGCAAACAATAGATCATCTGAAAAGCTGCATACTTCTCTTTAAATCTGCTTAAGTTTCCCTTTAGACATACACTTTATAGCTCAATAACATAATAAATAGAAAAAAAAGAAACAGACAAACAAAAAAAAAAAAACAATTGCTGTTACAATGCATTCGTCAATTCAGTTTAGGCACAAGGCAAATTCCACGTACTGTTGGAGGAGATTGCAAAGTCTCTGATTGTTCAGAAGCGACACACTTCTTGCAGACAGTGATATGTACTGAAGGTTTTCTTTTCTTTGTGGGGGAAAAAATTGCAGATGAAAACTGGACTTGGAAAGCTGAATGCTTGGTTTTCTTCTTTAATTGTTGGCCTGGATTGTGTTAGTTTCAGAGTTATTCCTTCAAATGATCTGTCTCATTCAATTGGCATCACAAACTGAGAGTCCTGTGTGTCACTGGGGAGCCCAAACGGGACAGAAATGATGCAGATCACTGTGACCTAAAGAGAGAGAGAGAGAGAGGGGAAAGATTAGAAGAGTTAGTCAGATTCTATGGTGTTGTGTGTGTTTCCAGAACTTAAAATGGCAGGAATGATGACAGAAGATTCTTGCAGTGGAGCTCCTTCTGTTAGAATCTGAGGTAGCATTTGAGTGCTGTTTTACCTGAAAGATGTTATTGGGGGCTGGATAACAAAAAAAAATGTAATGATAAAAATACTTAAGTCTAAACAACACACAGATGTAGCTGATTCAACCTTCACCTTCCAGCCAAGTGAATCCCAGGTTCCAAACAATTGCCCAAACAATTTTTCTCATATTTTTCACTTCATGCAGACATGATCCACCTTCATAAAAACAACTTTCCAGTTTCCAAGACCCGAAACTTAAGTCAGAAGTTTAATAACTTCAATTTTTCGCATGGAAACTTATTTCCGAAGCTTTTCAGTGGCTTTGCAGGCAGTAATGTGAACCTTTAATTCACAGAACGTCTATCTAAAGGGACAATTAAAAGTTTTGCATGTGCTTAACTGCTTACTCTTCTTTCTCACAGCAAGGTTTTTGACAGCACTTGATGGAGCAGAATGCTTTAGGGTAGTTGAAGTGTGTGAGGAGAGAGTGGAAGGCCTCTTCTGTCTGTGCTTACACACCTGGTTCAACAGAAAGTGACCTTTTTTTTATTCACAACACACAAGCTAGGACTATAACTAGTCAGTATAGGGGTGGGCGATATGGCAAAAATATCATATCACGATTTTTTAAAAATAAATTCACGATCACGATTTTATCACGATTATTTTTTACTTCGATTTTTCTAGACTAATTTGCACGTTTGACCTTTATTTCTCTATGTTTAACATATAAAACATGTAAAACCCTAAAAGAAAAAAAAAAGGACAATTAAAGCCAAAGAAACTTTCTGAACAGGTTTTTAATTTAAATAGTGCAGTTTTGTGTAGTGCAGGTAATGAACAACAATATCAACATGATCTCTAAAAGTGCAACAATTTAAAACAAATGTTATCTAACTGCAATGTCTATAACTTGAGTGAATAATACAGCTGCTTTAGAACAGATTTTTGTTCAGACATCTTCAAACTTTTATCTCCCTTTCTCTTTCTGCCATGGCTTCACGCTACATAACCAAACAGGAGAAACTACCACGCACTGCGCTTATTGTGCTACGATTGGCTAGTAGGGTGCGCGTCAAAGTCTCTGTGCCCACACAGACGATCTGAAGATCTTTCTGCTTTATGACGATATTAAATCATTATAATCCTTAACGATTTAATATCGTCATATCGCACACCCCTAAGTCAGTATATATCACGTTACTAGTCATCATAACTACACAAACTCACTGAAAAATTGTCTTTTGGAGCAAAGAAAATACAATTTAATACATACAGTAAAACAGAATCTCTTTACAAAATCTTTATGCAAGTGTAAGAAAGAGGTGAGAGTACCTGTCAGCCCCTCAGAGGTGGCCCATAGGGTTGGATGTGTCAGTCAAGCCTGGATGGACCCCTGTGTGAGCTTGTTGTTCAGCAGTGCCCCCGGACACTTTCTCCTCCTCCCTCCTCTTAAGGCAAGCTGCTTTGGGGTTCAGATTCCGCTCTGTGGGTTCAGACGAACACAAATCAAATTCTTAGTCAACTTGATCCACTTTTTGAAGAAACAACACATTAGAGGTTTTCTTAGTTCGTTGTCAAACCACATCTTGATTACTTTTTTCAGTTTATAAATAAAACACCACAGCAGACAAGAATTTCAAAGATAGTCCACTACCACTGCTGACTTGAATGGCTTCCCAGTATTTTCTCTGCTGGCTGATATTTTCTTTGGCAGCTCTGTCAGTGAAATAACTTCCTATAAATCTCAGCACAGCTCTGTTTACTTCAGTCCTTTTTACATGTCTATATTTACAGTCTCTTCTGAATAGGTGATATCAAAATCAAACTGCCTACAGGTATAATAATATGAACCTTCTATTCATTCGATGTGACGGCTCATAGATATTCACCTCTAACTTGCTGTTCCAAGTTGAGGATGACGGCCACAGCCTGATGGAGGATGAGCAGTTTGGTCTGAGGCTTCTCGCTTTTCAGGTGGAGCTGACACATACGACCCAGCTCCTTGAAGGCCTCGTTGATGTCCCTCACCCTCAGGCGCTCACGTGCATTGTTGGCCATCCGCCTCTCCCGCTCACGCTCGGCTTTCTGCTCTGGATTCAGGTCCTCATCTTCAGTGATGCTGTAGAAGGAGAAACACACCTGCTGTTAGAGCTGTCACTCTGTTAGAGGCAAATAAAAAGTCAAACTTTGTGCTTAAAGTGCAAATATGGAAGTCTTTCTCTTCCTCTGGGCAAAAACATAAAAGCCCATTGCAACTCAACAGAATAACCATCAATCATGCACATTTTCAGCTGTATTTACTTTGTTACAAGGTCTCATTTACAAAGTATATTGCAATATTCATCTTCAAGCACCAACATTCTTGCAGTTTACTCTTGTTTTGTGTCTGAAAGGGAAGAAAAGATGTCAGTGTCTCCCATCTCAGCTGCTCAAAAGGTCTTGTCTGTACTAGGTGTGAATCTAGTAATAACCCGGGTTGACAAGGGCCCCTTGACAGGTTAAAACCCACCCATAAACCTTAAAACTTTAACTTCAATGCACTAAAAGTGAGGCACAGAAAGTGGCTGACACAGGCCACCAAAACAATCAAGCTAATAGTCCAAATTAAAGTTGCCTGTGTCTGCATTACTGTTAGGCTCATTTCATTTCAAGAGAAAAGTAGAAATAATCTAAAATACATGTATATAGAAACAGGTTTGAGTCCAAGAGGCCCGAACATAAAGTATGTGACAAGTAACTAACTCCAGGAGTCCCAGCATGAGAAACTAAAAACAAGCAGGTAACTAAATATGATATATGTTTATATTAAATACAAGCTAAATTGTTCATTTAGCACCCCATACTCTGTAAAAACCTTGAATCAAATATGCCAATTTGATTAATAAAAATGATACAAGCCCCATTCATGATGCTGTTTCAAACTGCAACATTTAAGCCCCCGTAACTTTCCCCTACACTGTGAATGCCCCTGCAATGGGGGGAAAAAAAAGAGAGTCTGGGGGTGGTGTGGGCGGCAAGCTGACCTCCCATGATTTCGGCTGACCCCTGTTAAGTCTGCCTCTAGATGTAGTACCAGAGGTGCAATCTTCGCAAGAGGGGAGCACACAGACTCAACAAGGGACAGTAGCCTGTGGGTGCGGGAGGGTGTTTGTGAAACATGCAGCATGTCATGCTCTCCTGTGCTCCAAAAAGCCATATGGCACTGTAAAGTGACTTGGTACTACATTCCTGCAGACTGAATGAGAGTGTCTTAAGAAATGCATTTGAAGGACAAAAGCCATTGTACATGGAGCAGACAGACACCACCACTAGGACACCAGCAACTTCTCCTCACAATATTTCTTATTGCCTCTTTAATCTCAGTCAAGAGGTTAAGTATTTCCTGCTTTTGAAATATTAACTTTAATGTCCAAACTTTTTTTCCCATTGAGGGCCAAATACATAAAAGTAGAAGAGTAACAGGGCCACTCTGATTGACAGTTCATCACAAACCTCTGACCCACTTTTACCTTTTGGACTCCTTCCTGCACCACTCCAGAAGGTGTCTTTGGAAACACTGATCTGACTTATGCTACAGCCACACTGGACGCGAATTCGCAAAGACGCGTGTTAAGATTACCTTCATTTCTAGTTAATTAGAGTTTGTAACTCAGTCCAGTGTAGCTCTGGGGCTATTTAGTTAAAATCTTAAATAAAGAAAAAATAGCACATCAGGCTTGATAAGGCATGAAAACTATAATTATAAAGTTGGCTAATTATATTTTTAAAAGAGCCTTAGTAAGCCTAGGCCACCACTGGATTCAGCAAAATGATGCAGCAAAAGTGCAGTTTGTGCTGCTGTTTCATGCTTTTCAACTGTGTCTATCAACACATTTGTCTTTATTTATCAGTTAAGTACAAGCTTTATGTTGGAATGGAGGCCATGTTGTATTTCAGTCTTGCTGGTGGCCAACAAAATATGGACCACAGCCACATTCGGCCTCTGGGCCAAAGTCTGCACAGCTTTGAGAGAGAGAGAGCTATTTTGTGATTTTTCTTACCTTGTGCGTGTGCCTGCTCTAGGTGTCCTCACGTCTCTTTTATCACTCTCATCATCAGAGTGGTCATCAGCTGTGAGGCTTTCCTGCATCTCATCCTTGTCTTGTTTCTCCACCTTTAGCTCCAGGGTGGCAGGCACCTGGCCAGCCAGGGCTGAAGAAAGACCTGCAGGAGACGATGAGGAACATATGACAGGACTGTTCATAACCATGCTGGGCCTTTATCATTATCTATAAGTCATACAATGACTCAAGGAGACTGAATCAGACCTCTGAATGCTTCCACTTGGTGGTTGAGTTCTGTGCTCGATGTGGTGCCGGCGCTGGGCAGACCTCCATGGCTGCTGGTGAGGCTGACGGCATCATCAGCATGGGCACCACCCTGCTACAACACAAGCACAAACATAAAGGATGAAGGATTTTTTTGTGCTTTACAGCAACAAGACTTCTGGTTCAGCTCCCTGTGATGACCAGGGTCTTTCGGTATGTTTGCATGGTCTCCTCGGGTCTGTGTGGGTTTTCTCCAAACACTCAGGTTTCTTTCCAAATATTGATAATTTTTTTACTCTAAATTGCACTTAGGATTAAGAGTGAGCAGAGTGGTTGTCTATCTCTCTATGTGGTCCTGTGATTGGCTGGTGACCATTTCAGAGTGGTTTAGAAGATTGATTTACTATAGTGGATTCATAAAGGCTAATGATTTAGAAAAGTTGTACTAATATACTTAAAAACAGTGGTTCTGAGCTGGTACAGCCTTAGGACACATCAGCAATACCAGGTTTTTTGGAAATGTATTGCACTGAAATCTATTCATAAAAAATGTTACAGTCTGGACCCTAGATTGACTTGGTTCAAGGGCACATCAATACTGAAGCCCTGAGAGGACATTCTTGAATAAACTTTATTTTATCCATCTTCTTGTGATAACATGTAATTTTCTATTGTTTTCTGAGGATTTTGATGACTTAACAAATCATCACATTCACAGGAAAACAAGCTTTCGTGTTCCATGTTTACCAAACCACAAAGTTAAAACTTTGAACACAACTCCTTTTCAGCAAACCACGTTAAAACAAAATATGTGGATGTATGTTTGATTTAAACGTTTGCACCTAAAGTCTTTAAAACAGTTAATGTCCAGGGACAATTTTGTGACGCATTTAAAACCACCACTTTTGTGTCCCTACCTACTAGAAGAGTACAGATGACAGTAAAAACCAACCTCTTGTTACTATCCAGTTTTTTTCTGCAAAAACCCAGAATAGTGACATCTGGAAGCAAATATATTGTATACCAAAATGTGGGGCTAACATGAAATCAACAGAGGGTTACTTTGTTTTCCAACAATGAGGGTACTTTGTTTATTTGTTCTAGCAACCATGTAATGTAGAGGTCTAAAGTCCCAACATTAAAACAATTAAAAGCCCTATTTTTAACACTACTTTTCTAAAGTGAACTGTTTACCAAAATCATTATAAAATGTCTGTTTTTACTCGTTTGTAACATGATTCACTGCTTTCTGCTTTGAATTCTAGCTTTCTGCTTTCTGCTTTGAATTGAGCCTCAGCTCTTAGTAACCACAACTGAGACCACTTTGTGTGTTTCTCATGTCTAAAAGGAGACAAATCCTTCTGTGTTCAGTTTCAAAAGCTGTCAAGCTGAAGCCACTTCACAGTCTGACTATTTCCTTGTTTTTCTGTCCACAGTAACAACATATAAACTGGTCAACTCCCACTATGTTGCACCACAAGCCCCTCCTTCATGAGGTCTCCCTCATGATCCTGTGCTTTCTGGTTTTCCTTCTGAGTTCAGGGTAGAGGAGAGGGAAACGTCACAGAAGGTTGAGGGTATTCCCCTCTTTTTCTTAAAGAATGTGATCCCGAGTCACTGTTGGCCTCTGTTAACCCCACCACCAAGAGACCCTCCCCTTCCTCAGTGATTCGCTAATCTTTGCTGTGCTCTCAACAGGTGTCCAAACAACTTTTTGTCTGAAAGAGGAGGAGGGGGCCGGGGGCTCTGGCAAGAAAAGAAGGCTGCCATTTTCATGGCTGGGCTTGATTACCATACAGCTGAGGGACTCTTATTTGGGTGAAGGCCGAGGGTTCAGACACACGTTTCCAGCGATTCAGATTTCCTGGGTTGTTAAAAAGAAGTGATGAAAAGAGGTAAAGGGGGGGTGGAGGGCTAAGTGAAAAAGCCTGTAGTGAGTCTGGTGCGCTCTGTCTGAGGGGACCGATCCCCACACAGGAAGTGCTGTGTTAGCGCAGACACAGTATGTTCTATCTCACAGTCACAGTCGGTCAACATCACTGCCACAACTAAGCTCTCTGTAACAAATACATCAAACTGAGCTCCTCTGACAGCCACACAGACACTCTTGTTAGAGGACAAAACACTCTAAGATCCAGCAGCTTCAGCAGCAAAGTGAAAACACTAAATGACAGAATACACACACGGACATGCACAACAAACAACAAACAAAAACTGTCCTTCACATCAAGATGTTGACAAAAAGGTTTGAAGACAGGCAACTAAAATGACACAAGTTATCCAAAATTACATAAAAGCTTTTCAGTAATGCCAAAAAGGTCTTAGCCATCATACTGTGCAACTTCAACAAGAACATTCATTTTTATCATTTAAAAACTTGACCTTCATCCAGCAAACAATTTAATTAAGTTTTGATGCCATAAAGGCTCTGATGTTTCAACAAAGCTTAACTGGTACTCATTGGTCCAAAATGTGCCAAGAATCCACAAAATCGCACCACTACCATCAGCCTGAACTGCTGATAAAAGACTGGATGGATCCATACTTTCAGGTTTTTAATGCCAAATTCTCACCTATTTTCAGTATGTCACATCAAAAATCGGGACTCATCAGGTCAGGTTGTTTTTTTTTTTCACTCTTCTATTCTTCAATTTTGGTACATCTGTTCAAAGCCTCACGTTCCTCTTCTGGAACGAGGAGTGACACCTGGTGTGGTCCTCTGCTGCTGTAGGTCATCTGCTTTAAGATTTGCCATGTTGTTTGTTCAGAAATGGTCCTCTGCGTACTTTGGCCATAATGATTGGCCATCAGTTACTGTTGCCTCTCTATCATCTCAAACCACTTTGGCCATTCTACTTTGACTTTTGGCATCAACTAGACACTTTGGCTCAGAGAATTGTCACCAACAGAATATTTTCTCTTTTCCATCCTCTGTAAACAGTGAAAATGTGTAACATTAACAGCAGATCAACAGTTTCTGAAATACTCAGACCAGCCCATCTGGCACCAACAGCCTTCCCTGCTTCAATGTTCCCCTCTCAGCCAGCTGCCTGACAACCTCCAGCTAGTTTCCAGCCAACATTCAGCCCCAAGAATCCCCCCACTTCTCTGGGGCTGTGCCTAAAGTTAACAGAATACATGCCCATTTATGCATTTGCAGAGTGTCTCCATGACATGGCTCTTTCCACACAAAAACACATAGCCTCTTACTTTTCCTCAGTTACTTAAGAAGAGAAAACTTTATACCACACATTTGCAAAATATGGACTTAAGTTGACAGTTTTTGTCTGTCAGTGTGACAGTCACCACAAATGTGCCATGGACCAGCCAAGACTCTATCAAGGAAAGTTGGGAAAGTCTAAAGTGGATTCATCTGCACATGTCTAAATGCATTATATTGCTGCTGTTTGTTTGGCTGATAAGCTATTAGTGTAACAAGCAGATGGGCAGGTGCACCTAAGGAAGTGGTCAGTGAGTGTATGTTCTATGAATTTTTTTTTTTTTTTTTAACTTTTCTCACGGTCAAATACCTCCTTTGAATTACAATAAAAAGGCATTTTACTTTTCAATTATAATTACGGTCATAAACAATGGTTAAAGTCAACCAAGGCAGTTTTCCACATTTCAGCAGATAATTTGGCACAGAATGTTAGAAATATGTTAGTGAAGGGTTGTGCTCTAAGATCACTTCTAGTTGTTAAACTGATATAAGCTTTAACAACAAGCACACTCCAAAAGCCTGAGTTTACTGCAATAATGAAGGGGCACTGCCATAAATAAACAATGCTTTATCATTCAGGATGCCTATATTTTGTTTTATTTTATAGTTAATAGCCATGTTTATTATGGCCATGCTTAGCACCAAGCTCTTATGCCAAGGTCAGACTTCACAATTTAAGCGTGATTAAAGACAGACCTTCCGGGCATGGGATTTCCTGACCTGTCTGCTACAAAAATCAGACGTTTCATGCTGCGTAGTCTGCCATGCTAAACAATAACAAAAACTGACACCAAGAGAGACACCTCCTGTCTTTCCTCCAGTCATTCTCAAGTTTTCACCTCCTATGATTTGTATGCCAGGTACAGACGTTGATCAATAAGATCGCAGAGAGCTATGCATGACAATCATGGATGTAAGCAATCCAAAATACAAAGCATAAGAATAAAGTTGGATCTCTGAGGTGGAACGAGGAGTCAAAGGAAACATTTGTCAAGCTCTGAAAACAACATCTCTGCCTTCATGATGTCTTAAAGAGGAACTATCTCAACAAGACAAAAAAATACACATGTTAAGAGGAGAGCAGAGGACCTAACGCTACGGCCACACCGCACGCGAATTCGCAAAGACACGCGTTGAGATTACAGACAAAGTCATTGCAAAGACGAATTTGGACGCAGCGTTGAAGCGTCCAGCGTAGAGGCGTTTGACGCGTTTGGGGCGTCAAACGCCTCTACGCTTGAGTTGAAAATATTGAACTTTCGACGCAAATTTGCGTGACGCTGTGCCGCGGCAGCCAATCAGCGATGACATTCCCCCCCGACGTCATTGATTTGATGACGTGTGATGCTCCGGCCACCTGCTCCTGCTCAAACCCCTCTGAAAGATGGAGGAGAGGTTGATCTGCACTGTTTGTCATCATCCGGAGCTAGGAACCGGAACAAAAAGGAGCAGGCTTGGGTGAAAGTCGCTGAGGAGACAGGTTTTGAAGGTAAGTTCTGTAAAAATTCATTTTCAGCTGGTGCGCGGCGCGTCACAGGCACTACGCGCGTTTAAATTCACCAATTCGCATGCGATGTGGCCGCAGCATAAGAGCATCAGCAAGTAACAGCTTTCAGCACCAAGCTAATATATTATTCTCTGGAAAGAAAAAACAGAACTATAGTACTGCAAAGACAGCATGTTTTCAGTCCACAATGTTACCTGCTTCTTTAATCTTTATCTCCGTAATAGTATTTTGTAAAATAAAACGGTGTAGTCTGTCATAACTGTCAGCCATTCACTACATGATTCTTGGCTCTATGATCGCCTGACACAATCTGACATAGTGATTATTCAGACAGACAAGAAAGTCTTAAAGTCTGACCTCAGCATTAATCAGCTACCCTCAAATAAGACGTCTCAATTTGGTGAAAAACACTTTTAAATAATGCGGTATATCTTGCAACAATAGGCCGACTGTAAAACACAGAGAAAAGCAGATAGACATAAAACTGTGAGGAACGGCTTTAATAAACCCTTTAGTTTTGCTTTTTATCTGACTTATATAAGAATTACAATTCGGAACAATGGTAACATATCAAATATTTTTTATATCATGGAGGCCTAGTTTTGATAAGAAGGTAGTCTCTAACTATGTGTTACTATTGAGTGCATTTTCCAGGGAACTAAAATATATGAAATAAGAAATACCAATCATAACACAGATAGTTAAATAACCTTATTTTCAATGGTGTATGACTCCCAAAAGGATTTCAAAACACCCCTGGATTACAGTTGGATGAGTCGCCCCATTTAATTTCCACCACAGATGTGTCCAAATCTCTTGGCTCTTTAGAATGAAATAGCTCCGATGGAGGATGGGTGAGCACATGATTTATATTGAGACCTGAATTCCTTGAAGAATTGCAACACACAAACACTCTACTCTAAAACACAACTTCACTCCATCACGCCTGTTTTTCTCATTTCTCTCTCACCCCTGTGTACACAGCCACTCTAAGGAGGAGGGTGAGTCGTAGGCCAGCCATTACACTTATGGAAAATATGTCAGGATAAATTCAGCTGCTTTAGAGTGAAAAACGTCTCATTTTTAAACATGACGACAGACCCGTTTTTGCAAATATGGCAGAGGCCTTGGTTTTTTGGGGAGTTTAAAGAATAACACTGCAAAGAATTAGTTTGTCGTATCTTATACTTGAACACTTTTTTCCAAATACTTATGTAAAGTTTACGCACCATTGCTGCTGTCCGACTTGGAGCCAATGCAGAGGCAGGGAAGTTTGCTCCAATGGCTGCGATTGGCCCATTTTGCGCCTGTCCCAGCAGACTGTGCAAGTCGCTGGGCAGACTGGCGGTGGAGCCCACGGCATGGTTCCTCAGAACAAGGATTGCATCATCCAGTCTGTCCAGACGATCCTCCATTCGAGACTGGGAGGACCAAAGTGAGAGAGGAGTGGAGGAGTGAGGGAGAGGGAGAAGAGAGGAGGAGAAGGACAGAGCAGCTTAGTATAAGCACATTAGGACCAAAAATGAAAATACTGATTGTATGGAGTGGACTTAAAAAGAAACAAAACTCATCTGAAACTGAAGATAAAAAAGCAATTCAAATGCAAAATCAATCTGTCAGCTGTTTCAGCTCGAGTTGCAAAACCATTTCTATTAATCTAAATAATTAACTGAAGCACAACAGGCTCTTGGAGCATTCAAACAATTAATTTTGACTCATTACTGCAAGCTGTAACAGCTTAAAGAACAACAGAACATGACATTATGGCAACAAGGGCAATGAAAATGATGCATTTCACTGTGAGGAATGTAGACTGCAAGCTGAATGCGTGAGAGAAAACAAAATAAGGAATGATGAATGAAACATGTAAGGATTATCAAGTCTTCATCTGAAGAGTACCTCGCAGACATCCTTTAAGAAAGACATGGCATCCTGGAGATGCTCATGTAACTGCTGATGAACTCTGTTTTTCTGGCAAAGTTAAATAAAAATAAGAGAGGATTATGAAGAGAGATCAGTATCTTTAAATACAGGAAAACACTCAGAGGATAGAGATTGTTTTTGTAAGACTCACACACAAGAAGTGCAGGGTTTAGAGGGAAGCACACAACTGCTGACCATTCACTTTGAAAGGATGAAAATGTTTGTGTGAGAACTCGGAAACCCTGTTTACACTCTTTGTCTTTTCTTGTTCTCTTGAGTTTGTATGAGGTGCTGCTTCAGGCTAACATGCAGCATCTTAGAATAAGGACAACACCAAGTCACAAGTTGTGTCTCTTGTTGAGAAAACAGACATCTAATTCTAGTAAAAGTCACCTTTTGTATTGACAAACCTGATGCCTCATAAATACAGCCTATAATCAAATAGTATATTGTATTCTAACATTTTAGTGTTAGGAAGCAAAGGTAGGATTTTGCAGGGACATTATATGGACTATTAAAACCATCTCATTTACAACAATGGATTGCATAAATCTAAAGGAAATTTCATTAGAAGCCCACTGATTATGTCGACTAACAGAATAAGTCGTATTCTACGTAACCACTCCTCAGTTTGCAAGTTCACATTGTCCCTCATCAGATTTCTAGTGCAAACTGGGTTTTCTAAAATCCACAGAAATTTTTAACTCAACCTCAGAATACCAGGGAATATTACAGCATCAAAATACATCCTGCGAAGATGTCATCATGTGAACTCTACATCACCGCCTGCCAGAGAAATGATTTATTGATTCATAACTTTTAATGGAAAAAAATATGGAGTCCTGGAAGAAGGTCCTGAGACTCAGTGTTTTCTGTTTTCACAGCTTGGATTTAAAGGAATATCTTGAAAAAAAGACTGTGATTAAGATTTTATTAAACCAAGTACCCCGCTTTTAATTCTCCACCTGCAAGAGAGAAGTTCTAATTGCAGATCACAGTTAATGACTTTTATTGACATTTTGTAAATATGATATTTTATGCAAATTCTAATTCAAATTGTTTAACAAAGTTCACAGCATGTTTTTTTTAACAGATGGTCGATAAGAATACAGTCAAATACTACATTCATTACAACTGTTTTTCGGATTACTTGGACCAGTTATTACATTACAGAAACTTTAAATTGGATGCACATTGCTCTTCTACACAAAGGTTTCTTGTTTCTTTTCCTGAAACTACAGCACAGTCAGCTTGTTTACTTAAATTCCACTGTGGAAACAAACGTTTGTTTTTCATTTGATGAAAAATGCTGAAAAAAATCTGATACAACTACTACCGGAGCTGTTAGCATCCATGCTAATCTCTATAGAGCAGTCACTTGCCCGTAGCAGTCTGTGCTGCTTTGGGCCAATCACAAACAGGCTGTAGATTGGTGCTTGCCAAGATGGACTTGTTTGCTTATAGACACTGAATCAGAATTGCAGAACAACATTTTGTTTATCTACTATTTATGATATATTTTGGGGGGACTTAACATGCCCTTAATGTGGCAGGAACAACAGTGGCTTGGCTTGGGAAGTGGGCAAAGAGTGAAGAGGACAACTTGTTGCTTGTGAACAACATTCTGAATAAATGGGGCACACATAGCTGCCATTATGCTGGAGCCCCAACAACAAACCTTTTATAACTGCAAACACGAATGGAATTAACAGTTTAAATGTACATTAATTCTAATGAGGAATCCTATTAACTCATTGGCTACTTTATAGGTACACCCATTTAACTACTTATCAATGCAAATTGCTAATGACCAATCACATGGCAGAAACTCAATGCAATTGGGTATGTAGACATGGTCAAGGCGAAGTTCCAACCAAGCATCCCAATGAGGATGAGAGATGATAAATGTAACACTGTACATTTTTTTTGAATAAACAAGTATGTAGTAAGTGACTTTGAAAATAGATGAGCTGGTCAGAATGTTTAAAAAGGCCAGACAACCACTGCATACAAATAAGGTATGCAGGAGAGAATCTTTGAACGTGAAACACATCAAATCTTGTAGCAGATGGTCCACAGCAGCAGAAAACCACAGCTAGTGGCACTCCAGTTAGGTAAGAGCAGGAAACTGAGGATAAAATTGCTCAATAGAAGACTGGAAGAAACACGGCCTGTTCTGCTGATTCTCAATTTCTGTGGCAACATTAAGAGAGTAGGGGAAGCATTTGGCATAAACAACATGAAAGCAATAGTTTAGTCTGGAGGTCTAATGGTGTGCGGGACATTTTCTTAATGCACCTTTGACCCCTTCATACAAGCTGAAGACTGTTAAAATGCCACAGCCTTACTGAATGAAGTTGCTCAGTATGCCCATCCCTTTCAGATCAGAGTGCTTTCAGCAGGTTAACACACCATGTCACAAAGCTCAAATCAGCTCAAACAGGTTACTGTAATTTAAAAGTGAGTTCACTGTACTCCACTGGCCTCCAAAGCAACTAGATCTCAATCCAACAGAGCACCTCTAGGATTAGGTGCAATGGGAGATTTGCATCATGTATGTGCAGGAGACAAATTTGCAGCTGTCATATCATGTGGACCAAAATCACAGAAATATGTTTCCGACAACTTGTTGAATTTAAGCCAAACTGCATAAAGAAAGCAGTGATGGCAAAAGGGCGTCCAACTGAGAACTGGCAAGGTGTACCATGTAAAGTGGCCAGTGAATGTATTGATATATTTAATTTTACTGTTTAGCTGAAACAATGAGTATTTTTCTCCCTGTCTTCTGGAGTTTCCTACGCATGAACCATGATATCTTGGTATAACAAAACAGGTTTTAGCATTTTTAAAACAGGGTTTTTGTGCCCTGTCTATCTGATCATTCATTTGTACGGTTTCATCTGCAACATTTTACAATAAATAAATCTGAGTGGCTGAAATGTGTCATAAATTATGTTGTGATGTCTTATTAAGTGTGCATTAGTGAGTCCAGACATTTGACCAGCTGAGGCCCACTAGATTAAGCCGTTGTCTATAATTCAAATACTATCTACTGATTTAGGACAAACACAATGTCATATCATGTAAAGGTACTCTTTATTTAAGTGGTCCTTCTATGCTCTTAGAAATCACATTAATACCAGTGAAAATCTTCCCTGTACAGAATGTGAACGCATGCATCAGGTAGTACATGTTTGGTGAAAGCTGATCTTTATCGACGATCTCATTGCAGTGGTGGAATTCTGGAGAAGTAGTTAAGCAAACAGCTGCTGTCCCTTCACCGGCGGTCCCCTTAACTCCTAAACGAAACCCCTCCCCCAACTGTCATTCCCGTCCCGGCCTGCAGAGTAGGGGACAGATGGCGCGCCCCAAGGGACAGGTATTGTTCAGTTTGGTTATTTCTCTGCCCCCACTTTCCATTTGTCAGACAAGAATCTCGCTGTAATGCTAGCCGAGGATAAAGTGAGCATCTATCATACAGTCAGAGGCCGGCAAGGGGCTTACCAGTGAGTGAAGGGAGTTCTCATAACTTGGGGAGGAGGGGGTCTGTCCACTGGTGCGAGGCCACTGGTTGGTACCTGATGAAAGAAAGAGGATGACGTGAGGTGAGGTCATTTATAGCAATACTGTGACTAAATTTCAACACATCTGATGGCGGTTTTCCTGCTCTGCTGTCTGCAATGACACGGAGGTTAGCTGACAAACACAATAACACGCAGCCATAACACACTGACATCCTGATTTTATGCTCTCTTGTTGTTCTATATGGGACATTTTTATCTTTAAGGGGCTAAACTGCATCACATCCTGATGACTGGACAGCATCCTGCCTCATGAGCTGCAGGAAGCTTGTCTAATACCCACTTCCACCCCTAACATCTGCACACAAACAGGCATTGTTATGAGAGGCTCGAGAACAATAAGAGTTTGAGTTTTTCTTTTTACTTCCTTTCTCTTGCAAACTTTGATTTTCGAGAAACACAACAGAGCGATCAAAAATAAGGAGTGGTGGAGCTGTGTTTCAGCACGTGGCCTTCATTGGGGTGTTTAAAGAGGAAAATACGCCAAACATCTGGGTTAGATCAAGTTCAGAGCTGTGCCTTACATTATTTGTTTTGCTTGGTTTACTCTCTCTTTCTCCCAGTCCTTTTGTGAATCAAACACCTTTTTGACTTGTATTTCACAGTGTGCACATCTGGCAAAGTGTGGTTAAGTCACATTTCTTTTAAGTGTCTCAGAAAGATAGAATCCACTAAACTCCAGTCTAACTGAAGAATCGGGTCAATCATTGAAAAGGTGAGATCCTTTGCACATGCCATCACTCTGTACCTCTGGCTGGAAAGAGTTCAGAGAGAACATTTGTTTCAGCCAAAAAGCAAGTCTACAGGCAAATACAGGATAGAAATTCAAAATGATTTGATCTGTTGCAAATTAATGCAGAGGGGAAAGGAATCCACATCTGTTCATCACATTTCCATTTTCACTTCAACATCACTTTTTTAAAATTGTTCCAGGTCCAAGAAACTTGCCTGCTATGAACAACGCAAGACTGTGCAATATACAAGCACATGATCCAAACAGATATTGATATAAATGAATAACAATCCCTTGTTTATTTATAGGATAAGGTGACTATGGAACATAACTTTGGCTACAGACAGGGCCAATCTAATGTTTTACTGTCCATGGGAAAAACTGATACAAATTACAAATAGTTTAATTTAACATTTCTCTTTTTTTTAATGTATTTTTGGGCATTTTGTGCCTTTATTGATAGGAGAGAGACAGTGGATAGGCTTGTGAAAGGGGGTGAAAGAGCAGGGAAAGACACTCTGCAAACGGGCCACAGGCCAGATCCGAACCTGGACCAGCGGAAGTACAGTATGTACATGGGGTGTGCCTGGTCGCCAACCACCCCGCCAAACCAACACCCCACTTTTAACATTTCTAACAACTTAACCAACAAAAGGAGCAAATGTAGCTTTTCTAAGATTATTATGTCTTAAAATGTATACATTAAAACCATTGAATGTCGAAAGAATTGGTCAAAGTCATCAGTCATTTGATTATCAAAGGAGCCTTTGGAAAGTTGTTGATGCATATTTCTGAATGCTGCCATGCTGTTTATGCTATCTCAACTGAACTTTAGATCAACCATCTCACATGCATAGTGTCTGTGTTTAGGTGGTACTTCAAGGTCTTGTAGAGTGGCTTCCTGCAGACTTGCATCCACTTCATTAATGTCCCTAATTTCTAAAACCAAAGAAACAGGTGGGATCTAAAAAGATTCACCCCTGTAC
This sequence comes from Scarus forsteni, assembly GCA_036419115.1. Classification (NCBI taxonomy): domain Eukaryota; kingdom Metazoa; phylum Chordata; class Actinopteri; order Labriformes; family Labridae; genus Scarus; species Scarus forsteni. Next base: position 9,090,095 of record JAZDUH010000354.1, on the reverse strand, counting down.
AGTAATGGCACTTAAGTGTATTATATATTTAGCTAACAGCTGTCTTTTGAACCAGGCTGTATGTTTTTTTAGGCGGTAAATACTGTTTGTTTCCCACACACAAGTAACCTGCAGCATTCCTGCAGCCTGGCCCATGTGGACACTCGAGGAACTATAGATCTTGACACTTCCACATTTGCTTCTTTTCTCAGCCCCAGAGGTTGCTGCTTTAATTAAATGCAAATGCAAACTGTGATACTTGTTTTAATAAGCTAAACACAGAAATCCAGCCAGCCTTTTTCTCTATACCTCCACGGTAGATAAGTCATGTTCTTTTTGTGGAAAGAATTCATTTCTTTCTAGAATTGACATGTGGACCACAGTGAGTGAGGAGGAGGGCGGAAGCCCATCCCTGCTGTGGGCTGGGGCTGTGAGTTCATGGATTCCTTTGCTATTTCTGGCTCTGGAGTGAATGATGGACAGATGTCAGACCGTGTCTTCATTTTGATTCATAAACTCCAGCGTAGCACACAGCTCTGATGGAAAGGTCATCAATGGGAATGCTTAAGAAGATAAAGATCAGAGCTGTGTTGGTTTATCTGTAATTGGTAACTGACTTAGAAAGAAACAAATTTAAAATTGCAAGTTGCTTTTTCAGGCAAAACTGAGCTGTTTCAAGGGTTTTGAAGATGTTGGTATTGTCTATTTTGGTTAAACTCAAATGTTGTTTACTTTCATCTTGACCAACAACCTGTGGCTTTGCTACTGAAGTATCCATTTGTCCCTGAACGTGAATAGAGATGATAAAAAACTCCTAAGGAAAACTTTTCCAAAAATTAGGATTATTCTGAGCTGTTTCCACAGGAAATAAATTTAATTGTGCAGGTTCATCAAATAACATTTGCAGATATTAACATTTCCACTACTTCCAAAATGCCTCTTGCCTTTGTATGATCTAATGTAAATACAATGAATAAAATAACAGTTGAGGAACTGTTTGGTTTTAACAGCTACACATTCAAGCTTGCACTAGGGTCATCATTTATTGTGCAAAGGCAAGTGAGTGCTGACATCCTGTCATTCTGAGCCTTACCTCTCTCCCTACACCCATCTCAACCCGACACAGCTTTGATGGATGGCTGTTCAACATGAGTCTGGTTCTGCCCAAGATTTACTGCTGCTAAACGTAGTTTTTTTCTTCTCACTGTAACTGTCACTGATTGTGCACAGTGCTGTACTCGTGGTGGATTCATGTTGGGTTTGGAATAAATATAAATGAATAAAAAACACTTAAAATATTAATTAAATGAAGAGTATGGCATCAACCTCCTCTTTTATAAAATGTCTTGAGATGACATTAGCTACAATTTGGCTCTCTAAAAATACAGATTGATTGATTGATTGACAGAAACCTGTGAGTGCTCTGATTCAAAGTATTTCCTCCTGTACATTTAAGGGGTGTATCATGCTCCTTTTCCACCTTTTAGATTGGCTCCCTTTGATGTATATAAAACATGTGTCATGTTTTGGTCGATATTTCACACAGATCTACTACCAAAAGCATTTTTACTTAAAATCATCTTTAAGAAGCCTTTCACAGAAAGCTTGGTTGTGATGTGTGTCTCTGTCAGTGCAGATCAGATCCATCTCATTTTGTCCCACTTATAGCAGGAGTGTACTGTCTCTAGTTCAAGAGTGTGCTTCAATGTGGCTGGAGATACCAGGTAAGGGGGCAGATGTTATCGAATGAAATAATATAATGCAACTTTGTGCCGGGTTCTGACCAGACCATCACATTTCATGTTTCCAGGCATAGGCAGACATTTGGCGGTCACTGATTTTACATTTTGTAAATTGGCACAGACAGCAGTTACCAAAATATGTGTCCAAAATACTACGATAAATAACAGCACAGACTTAATGCCACCAAACAACGAGCTGCTTAACTCAACAATGCTGACTTTGCAAGCAGAAGTTATTTTCTATGACAAAGAAGAGAGAGCAGGTTATGTGCTACGTATGTATCTGACAAAAAGTAGCCCCTTTTCTAGGCTGAGGGACAGAGTTGAAAATAGTTTTTCCATTGAATGTCTCACTAAAGTCCTGTACGTTTTATTCTGGCTTTTCATTCAGTCTTGGAAAAATTAGACTTTAATTAAAAGGCGATTAAAAGTGACTTTGGAGGAGGAAATGAAAAAGCTTTCAGCTCCCTCCCAGGTGAGTGAGACGGGAACTCTGAGCGAGCCTCTGCCGGCTGCTGGCTGTGAAAAATTAGCTGGGGGCCTCTGGTTCCCTCATGAAGCAGAGAGGGCTAATTGAACAAACCAGTCTTGAGTAATGTGCTGGATGTTGGTGCAATCCTAATGATGAATGGAATTTCAACAGAGAGCCAAATTTTGTGCCAATTTCAGACTATCCTCTTTTCCTCATATCCCTGAAGCCTATTAGGAGTGAATAATTAGTGAAATTATATCAGTTCCCCTTAATCTCAGGTGTATTCCTGCCATGACATGTTTGTATTTCTATATAAATTAACCTAATAAATACACAGAAGAACTGGATTTGACAAACTACAAGAGGTAGTACTGTATGTTTACTTTAAAGATATTCAGTTTTTAGGAACAAGTGTACTGAATTAATTACATCTGTGCATGCAGATATTACATCAGTGTATGGTAATACTCATGCCCCTTCTGTCCATTTAAGAGGAAGAACTATTACTAGCCCCATTCAAGCACCCCTACTCTGACAACTGCAGAGACAGGATGGAGTAGTAAGTTGAACATCCATTTGCTCCATCTCTAGATGTACTATCAGGGGCATAACACTGGGGAGAGGGGAGGGTCAGGAGTGTCTGTGTGTGGGAAGCATGCACAGTGCGACAAGTATCTAAGTTGGATCACAGCATGAAATGACACAGATATTACGCTCTCACAGAATTAATGTGAAATTCCCTTTATCATGACAGAGCTTAGTCGGGGGATTTTGCGAAAAGGTACTATGAGGGGGGCTACCTTAGACTTCCTTGTTCTTACTTGTGTGAACAGTTAAAATGTAGAAATTTGTGGGTTGGAAATATGCAACAAAATGAATGTTTACGGGGTGCTGGTTTGGCGTAGTGGTTAGCAACCCATGTACATGCTTCTGCCGGTCCAGGTTCGAATCCCACCTGTGACCGGTTTGCAGAGTGTCTTCCCCTGCTCTCTCTCCAATTTTCACAAGCCTATCCACTGTCTCTCTCCTATCAATAAAAAAGGCAAAAAAATGCCCATAAATATACATAAAAAAAAAAAAAAAAAGAATGTTTACACTTGAAGTGGAAAATGAGTGGTACGTTGCTTCCTTATTTGTACTTAAATTATGTACTTGTGGCCAACCCAACCCAGAGGTCTAACACAGGTCATGCAGCTTCAAAGCTATGCATTTCTTTCAGTGCACTGCCAGATAAAAATGTGTTGTTGTGAAAGACTGGACTTAAAATTCTGTAGTTTTGGCTTTTATCAATGAAATGTCACTACTTAAAATGAGAAAATGCTCAAATTGTAAACATAAAAGCATTTTGTCATGCAGCCAGGTGAGACATGCTGAATGGTAAATGGGTCAAGAGGGGAATCTCCCGTGTGAGACTGTCACAGTTTCTCATCAGCTGAGTCCAAGCCACCCTGCCTCACCCACTGGCAGATAAACAAGGCCTTTTGCTGCCTGGCCTGAGTCTGTGCTTGTATGTGTGTGTGTGTGCGCGTGTGTTGGGGGGAACAGCTGTCTGTGGGGCAGGGCAACAGCTGAGGATGAGGGGGGCATACGTGGAGACAGCTGTCGCCACTCCATTACACAACAACAACACAGAGGGCTTTCCCTCACCGTCCTGCTCAGTCATTCCCTTCCCATTCCACACTCCACATCGTTGACCTGTCTGAGATTATTCTTCTGCACACCTTTTTATTCTTTTCACTTTATTTGAAAGCCCAATATATTACAAAGTGGAAGCCATGGTTGGAAAATTCTCTGCCCCCCCCAATATAAAAACAATCTAGACAGGCGTGTTCGTTCATCCCCAAAAATCAAGCAGACATAAAAAAGGATTATGTAACCCTAAATCTACTCCTTAAAATCACTTTTTATCACAAAGCAGGGCAGATTCCATAGCCTCTTTCCAAGCAATAAAACTAGGATAACACTTCTACAACAGATAATAAACAAATAAATGAAAAGCTTTTCAAAAGATTTAATTCAAAACTCACTCCAGACACTTTCATTACCAGATCCTTCAATCCGTGAGTCCCCCTAAAGCCATAGTTCCTCAATTCATTTTATTTGTGCCGTCATTTCAGAAATTCAGGTCTTTAAAACTTAATTTTTTAACAGTCAGCAATAAAGGAAAACTTGAAAGGTAGTGATTGAATGAATGGTCCGACAGAACTGACACTTTTCTTAGAAACAGAGCCAAAACTAGTTTGTGGTCTCAGCGGTAGTCAGTTTGACCTAAAAATAGTCTGTGTGAGGCATGTTTGGACAGCATGTTAGTTGAGTGAAGGTGCAGACAGATTATCCACTCTGATTTCATATTTATTAGTGCAGCTAATATTACTGTGTGCTATAAAACACTAGCTACAAATTATAGCATTATGTGCACGCTCCTGCTTGCACATAAAATGCTTAATAGATATCTTTATATTAATTTATTTTTTTTAAGAAAACTTGCTATTACAGTTGTTTTCATTTCAACATGGTTTGAGTCAGACTACGCTGGGCTTTCCTGGAATGGATTAATGTAAAAATGGCATTAATTGTGCGAGCACAGATAAAGCATGAAGAATGAGCAGAGAATGATTAGAGCTCCTTCACCACTAAAAAGGATATTAAATTAAGTTTTAGGAAAAGTTCACACACATTGCTCTGCTTGGGCTTGAATTAATCCAACTAATGCACTACATCATGAAAGTAATTACATTAATGAAAGACATATTCATGAAAGCCTCTTAATTAGTTCTGCTATTTCAGGTCAAGGCCTAATTCTAAAATAATCTGATGCGTGTCACTCAGGCTCGTTGACAACAGACAGTCTCAAAGCAGCACTTTCCTCTACAGCTGATATCTGGTGATGTGCAAAAATAAAATCAAGCTCCGGTTCTCTACCTGGCCTTCCTGACAGGGTGCTGGATGCAATCACCACGGTCCCCGCTGTGGCAGTCCCTGCTGTAGCAGTAAGAGGTGAAGGAGACCCCACAGGTGTCGATGGGTTGGATGGAAAACTACTGTTAGTGTGGTCAGGTGAGTAAATCTGGAAGACAAATGAGATTTAGTGTTAACACACCATCAGCAGCTGTTTCTTTACATTTTATACAGCTTTACCATCTCCAAGCCTGGAAAGTATCATCCATAATGTGGATTTTTACCGTCAGGGTGTTGATAAAATGCTCAGTGCATACATATGAGCTGTGAGGGCAATCTGTGCTCAAAGCACGGCCCTTACAAAATGAAGCATAAACAATATTCACTTTGATGTTGTGTGAATGCATCCACTTCTTCAAGGCAGTGGGATGTGGGTGAAGATGAACAGCAAGAGACTGATAATATTCAACTTCAGTGCAACTTTATGTCTTTAACGGATGAGAGTCAAAACATTAAAAAGTTGGATTTTTACCATATTGTGTTAAATATAACAGCTAAAATGAGCAACACCTCTAAAATATTGTGGGGGGAAAATCAACATACTTCTTTTTATAAGCACTTTCTTTTTCATGTTTCAACTGTTGGCTTTGTTAAATATGTTTTTCCATCTCAAATCACAAGTCTGCCCCGCCATGATCTGAACGGCAAAAGAAACGTCACTACTATGCTCCATGCTGAATGGCAGTGCCAAATAAACACTTTCCTCTACAGATTCTTGTAGTTTCAACTCTGTAGTGTAAACTATATTATGTAACAGTCTATGCTTTTATTTCTCTAAAGTACATCTTGACTAAATTCATAAGGTTACCAAAGTCTTGACATTTTTATTCTTATGTACAATGATAGAAAATATAAGATACACAATCTGCTTATTATTAGGAATCAATTTTTAACAGTTCATTTGCACTGAAAATTACTTAAATCACATTAATTAATTTTCTGCATTTCTTTCAATTTTAGATTCTATTTAGATTTTCCCTAAAGTAACTGAATTATGCAGTTCATCCATCCATCCATCCTTAAATGATTTTCCCTAATTATCCTGTCTAGTAACATGCTGATGGAGCCTATCCCAGCTGTTTTAAGATGAGTGGTAGGCTTCATCCGCGGCCAATCACAGGGCTGATATACAAAGACAGACATTCTCACGCTCAGTCCTGCAGCAAGTTGAAGACACATATTGACCTAACCAGCATGCTTTTGGTCTGTAGGAAGAAAGTTCCCAGAATGAAGCTTAGCATGCATGAGGAGAACATGCATTACCCCACAAAGAAAGCTACCACTTAAAACTCATCCTTGTTCTTTTTCTTCTTATAAGAAAAAACTAAACTTGTCAAGAATTTTGCTTAAAGCATAGTCAGTGTTCACAATTTACGTGTATCAGTCTACGTACCGTATCGTGACCTTAGTATCGGGAAACGTATCGTATCGTGAAGTTGCTGGAAATACCCAGCCCTACTACAGATTCAACCTTTTATCGGTGACTTAAACCACCGACCTTTGCCCTCTGTACGGCCAACAACTGTAAATCTCAGGGGCTGTATTTCAGGCTGCACCAGCTACTCTATGGGGAACAATAAATAATATGTTTTTTTAATATTTTTATATTGAACTCTTTTTAAAGTTCAAATAAAAGCTTTTTTATATTTTGTATGTTGCGTCCTTAGGTCACTGAGTTTCAGGATGACATGTCAATCACAAGGGGACGAGGAGATTACCTCCTCAGAACTTCCACAGGGATTTCATTTGTTTAAACAAATGCTGGATTAAAGCACAAACATATCCCTGACTTTTCCCCTGTAATAAGAGGATATTGTCCTATCTAAGAGAAGTCCAGGCATTACTGCTGGATGCTGCCTAATTAGCAGAGGAAAAAAACTGCAGATCCACAGAGATTTCTCATCTAATTTGAGACCAAACTGAGCTCACAGGAAAGTGTTTGACTTCTGCAGGGATGATAGAACGCGCTCATTATTAATAATCTCCTTATTCAATCTTGATCTCCGGGCTTTAGTTTTTCAATCAACTTGGAGTATCAGGGTGGAGGTTTCACTGAAGTGTGTCACAGAGTGAGGAGGAGGAAGGTTCGGCGGCTTTTGGAAGAGGAGGAATGATTATTGATGCTTCTCTGCAATCTGAGAGCACGGTGTTTCTCTCTGCTCAGCATTTTCATAGCCACGCAACTCAGTCAAAAAGTAAGAAGGATTAATATTCAGTGACCAGTAAGACTCCAAATAATCCCTCAATATTTCTTGTTTTTCCAAAGAAAGGAGGTTTATAACCGTGACCCCACGATATATAACTGTCTTTATTACGGTGCATTTAGGGTGAAACACGACTCATTTTACTGGACTAAACGAAGCCCCGCCTCGTCATCAGTTATGCTCTCGCAGGCGGCATGGGGCCAATAAGCACTGCCAATTTAAAAGGGTGGAGAACAAAAGCCCAACAAAGGGTGGCCCGTGGAGTTGAGCCACAGCCGTGTTAAACTCCCCTGTGCCCCCCACGCCATCCCCCTGCCCCCACCCCTGTCCAACCGTGTCCATTTCACTCCAGCTTTGTCATGCTAATAGAACTGAGTCTGCAAATATAAAGGACTTAATTTGTTACTACCATTCCCAGAATCTCATATTCTCTTCTAACGCTAGTAAGAAATATTTCAATTACATGTGCAGCTTTTACACGAACAGAGAAAGTACAAATCTTACACATGTGTTGTCTATATTACTGTATTTAAAGAATATTTGGAAACTGTCAAAACAGCTTCTAATGAGGCAGAGAGCAGGTCTGACCTTGACAAAGCACATTAGGGAAACGTGGATTCTTCAGAAAAAAGAATATTCCTTTGAAATGAAAATTTCTCCTACTTGATAAAAAAGGAAGGTAGACTGCCAAAGCTCTGTTATATTTGGTAACCATTCTTTTGTCTTAAACTACAGGGATCAAGGACATCTTACTAAGTATAATGGGCAGTAAATCAGCTCACACACATGTCAGTGAACTGTTGTGAGCTGAAGACAACTACACTGATACTGTATGTTAAAAGACGTCACTGATTTCGACTCTGCTTCTCCAAAGTGAAGTGTAATCCATGGGCTTTAGGAGTATTTTCAATGTACAATTCTCTTTCTTGAATACTCTTAGTTTAAGCCCACATTTATCCAGGCTTAGGACAAAAAACAACTACAAACAAGTCCTCTGGGCTCTTTTAATCAGCAGTCAGTATAGCACTTAATTCCCTGCATGATTACTGAGGTCACCTTCTTTAGAGACAGAAACAGTCCATTATTTTTTCTACAGGGAATCAAAACGTCTGTGAATGAACACACGTAAAACATGACTTTAACCCTCTGACTGGAGGGCAGACTTCAGAGAAACTGCAGTGACCCCTGTTTGATGGCCAAAAATGCTGTTCCCATAGTGTACTTCTGACCTGATTAATATAAATTTTACAGATCTACCAGTCGTAGAGGAAAAAAAGTGTCCCTATCTGAGTATGAGAGCGGAAATGTGAATGCTTCCTGTTGAACACAGCAAAGTGTTTTTTTTAGATTTTCCACGTTTCATAACATTAGAGAAGCCAGACATTAGCATTACATTTTGGCATTTCTGCCAAGACAATAATTTTAACATATAACCAGAAGATGCTGCCAATATAGTATTCATGTAAAATTGCAATTTTTACACAGGTATAGACAAAGCCAGAGCCATGTCTGCAGTACTGTGATATTTCTTTTTTTTTTTTAAATGTATTTTTTGGGCATTTTGTGCCTTTATTGATAGGAGAGCGACAGTGGATAGGCTTGTGAAAGGGGGAGAGAGAGTAGGGGAAGACACTCTGCAAACTGGTCACAGGCGGGACTCGAACCTGTACCGGCAGAAGCAAGTACATGGGGTGCCTGGTTGCCAACCACTTCGCCAAACCAGCACCCCAGTACTGTGATATTTCAACACATATACACTCACGATCAAAAAATAAATCGCAAGAACTTGCATTTTGCACAGTTGGATCTTACAAAGGTTTTAAGTGGGACGTCAAAATGCAAAAAGAAGAAATGGGAGTGAGAGACAAAAAAACCTGAACAGACAATTTGAAGAAAATTAGTTTTAAACTCACATAGTCTTCTGTTAGCTCATCAAATGTGTAAGAACAAAGTCTGTAAAAGCCTAAATCTGCACAAAAAATTGGATTCAATGATACTTTCTGTCACATATTCACACTGTCATGACCTCATGGTAAAGGAAATAAAGCTTTCTGTCTTTGACTTGACAGGATTGTTGCCTGGATGCAGTAAGACAGTCATTTTGAATTTCTTAAAGATCTCAAATATCCTGAGGGTTATGGAACAAAAAAGTCAAGTTGTAGACCCAAAATGAATTCGGCCACGCTGTGCCAGAGGATCCGACTAGCTGTCCATCAAGACACGGACAATACTCGCCCCAAATCAAGGCCATTACTGGTACTGAATGAAGCCCAGTAACCATCACACAGCATCTACGAGGGAAGTTATTACTAATGACCACTTTCATTAGCAGCTCCCATTTTCAGTGAGTAAATGTTGTAGTGGGACTAGAAAAGTGCTACGCACGCCGACCCATTTATCATTTACCAGTTTTATAATATTTAGTGTAAAAATATAATGTACAATTTAAAATCACTTCTTCATAAAACCAAGAAACACAGCAGCCGTTTATTATAAATGTGCCATTCTTGAAACGCACAGTGGAGGAGAGTCCTTTTTTCAGGCAGTAACTCACCGAGGCCAAGGCCTTGCCCAGGGCATCTCCAGTCTGTGAGCTTCCAGTGGCATTCCCTCGATTTGCAGCTGCTAAGAAAGCACACAGTGAGTTTATGTTGTAGCAAACTTAGACAAGTGAAGAGCAACCACTGTACACAATGGAGCTGTCAAAATGTCTGACTCACTGCTTTTAATGAATAATTAAACAGCAATGATTACATCAGGACACTGAATTAGTCATTCTGAGCAGATAGCTGAACTGTTAACTCAAGAGCATACCCATGACCCCATCGGCTGCGTTGGCAGACGGGGTGTGTGCTGCTGTGACGAATGGTGAAGCGTTGGTGTTGCTCCGGTGGAAGCTGGACATGGGAGGAAGACTGGCATTGATGTCCGGAGAGACGGAGTGTGCAGGGTAATTCTGGAAAATAAAAATCATAAAGAGGCTCTATTTCATGTCACGATTGTACGTGTGTTTTAGAAAGAATGAGTTTATTTACTCTCTGACTTCAATGACTCCCCAGGCTGCTATGAAACTAAAGTTACAGGGGGGAGGGACGGTAATAAAGATGAGGCAGGCAGCATCTGCAGGCTCCCTGTGATGCCCAGCCAGATGAAGCAGGCCGGAGCAGATAAAACAGGGGGCATTAAAAGGGTCAGCAGGGTCTCCTCTGATAATAACCAGACCACACTCCCTGTACAACTGGATGGGGGGTTGCTTCACTGAGGTGATTTAGGACTGCAAATAATTTACATTCTGCACATGTTTAACAATACAAACGAGATCTCTGATGTTTTTGTGATGCATAACAAGTATTTACAGCCAATCATCACTGTTTTCAGCAGAGACGATGATCTTACCAAGCGGTCATGTGCATGCAGGCTGCTGTAGTTTCCTGACTGTGACATGTGAGATGAAGATGCTGCGAGCATTCCCCCATAGCCGGGCTGGCTGATGCCGTTGGACGAGTTCCAGGGGTCGGATGAACTGTGGGTACCATCTAGAGATAAAGAATGAATCATTTCGGCAAGTCCTTTTTAACAACATTGACCCTGAATTATGACACAAACTTTAACCTTTGGCTCAAAAACTTTAGGTTATCCAAAGGAGTGCACCTCAGTTTTGCTCTGGGGACCGAAACATGATCTTTGCTCTGACCACAGCTGAATATAATATAATATACAGCTAAAGTAGACAGCTAAAAGCAACAGTTGTCTGCTTTTCTGTCTACATCTTCATTGAGTAAAAACATATATTCAGGCTTAAAATGTATCATAACTACTTTGGTAACCTCACACTAGCCTCCTTTATGTCATTCTGATTTAATGACAGGACTGAATAAAGAATATTAGATTGAAAAGTCAGGCTTTTACATCACAAGAAAGAAAATTGCTTCATCTAAAGAATGCACTATTATCTGAAAACCTATCACTTTCCCGTTAAAGGATTTCGCCTCTGGTAGGAACAGCTTATAATTCTGGGTGTTGGGTTCAGCCAGCAGACATGGATAACTGATAACAAAATATCAGGGAAAAAGACGTGCTCCTCTGTTCACCAGTCAACATGTTAACAGTTCAACATGTAACTAAAGAATGAAGCAGGTTTACATTGCAAAAAAGCATAACAAAACAGTAAATGAAGCCTGAATTGAGCTGATAGGTGATAGTGTGGACACCTCTGAATTTCATCGCAGCCCCACTAAAATAGTTGTTCAACACCTAACTGAGAAGACTGTGAATTTAAGAGAGAAAAGGGTAGAACTAAAAATGACTTCAATTAAACATCTGCCCACTTTCAGATAATCCAATAATTCGTCTCTCTAAATGTTACAGAATTTATGTCAATGGTAAATGGTAAATGGACTTGAGCTTACACAGCGCTTTTCGAGTCTTGGTGTGACGAATCTATTGAAATCCAAACTATGTCTCCCAATTACTTCAAAGAGCCCCATTCACACATACACTGAAATTGTCTGTATTTACCTGAAGTAGTTTAATATCTGAACACAGACAGACGGGTTTTCGCCCAGATACCACCCTGAAATTCCCCTGCTGGACTGAGGGACATGTGTGAAAAGCATGTCAGTGAAATTTTCTATACAAATTACCCCAAAGTTTTCTGGGAAATTTCATGGTTACATATTTGGCTGCAAGACCAAGGCAAAGTAAACCCCTTGTCAATTTTTGCAGCAATGAAAGAAAAGAGCAATTTCAGTGTTTGATTTGCTAAAATCAACAAGTATTTGACTTTTCATGGACAATTTGACAGAAAAAGTTATTCTTGGACAAATTGTTGGGTAGTGGGCCTCTAGACAAAATGAAAAGTCAATCAGCACTTAAACTCATCTTTAAGATGGATGAGCTATTTTTACACATTTATTCACATCGTTAAGAAAATGGGGCAGAAAAATTTCAAGGGCAGTGGTCTACTACCCTTGAAATCTTCCTGTGTTGTTTGTTCCCTCTTAATCTTTTCTACAGGAAGGTTTCACTATCAGACGAGGGGGGGGGGAATACACTGGAGCTTGCAAGGGAAGTGTGGGAGTAAAACCTAACGAGCTCTTTCCCACATGCAGCAAGTAATCGAAAAAATGTCCTGACTTGCTTGTTTACACTTGGCCTTCAAAGGGTTTCCACAGTTTGCCTGTCAGTCAATGGAGGTGAAGATGGGGGAAAGATATGGGATCCAGCTGGGAAAATTCAGGGTAATGTCTATGAGGCAACCCTGGCTTTTGACATTTACACACAGATCAATTAATTAAAAAAAAAAATTAAAAACATTTTGGGGATTTTCTTAGAGTAAAATATAGACACTACAGCATGTTACACTCAGGAAATCCAGAAATTAAAACAAATATTTATCAGGGTCGTTCCTCTAAAAATGTCCTGACTTTTCTTTTCAAGCTAGAACTTTTTGGCAGAAAGTTTATCTGCATATGTTTGTTAGTCAATTGAGGGATGGCGAATGAAAAAATACTAGGGGGACAGGAAGACAATTTCAGGGGGCATCTGGATTATCATTCACAGCTTGACTAGGTTAATTCATAAATTCATAAAATTTTAGGGTTTTTTTAATGGCTTTACATTTACATTGACATTGGCAGCTAATATGGACATTTTCAGAAGCTCTTTTTAAACAAAGTCAAATCTAGATATTAAAGTAGTCCTGAATATTTACTGCTGACATCAACTGGAAAGTTGATGTCAGCAGTAAGGGGGTCTAGCACGGAAAAGTCAAGGAAAAGTTGTAAGAAAATTTGCAGCTAAATATGAAGGAGTTACATAACAAATATCAGAATGAAAATGTTGTTTCTTTGGTTCCATTGGAGTTTGCAGCTCATCCAGAAAAAATGTACAGTTTTAACAGAGTTTTACCTCATTTTAATCACATTTAGACACAAAAGCTGGCCTGAAAAATTCAATTTTTTCTCACATATCAGTCCCCCCTGACATTAACAGAAGACTTTACAAAGAGGGCTTGCAAAGAAAGGCTGTGCAGAAAGCTGAATATCTTATTATCAAAGAGCTGGCTAAAAAATGTACGGCTGAAGAAAATGACTGCAAATGTTGACAACAAAAATGTTTTTAAATCAAGTCAAATCCAGAAACTGAGGCAGGCATGAATATATCCCTGTCTTCTCACCCATCAAGCAACAATTTTAAAATGGAGCCAGCAAAAAAAATGGTAAAAAAAATTCCAGCCTTCCAAAATGCAGCTCATCCCAAAATCTTTGGTAATTTTTTTAGTTGTGTGCATATGTGAAAATATAATAGAAAATAATCCCTTAATCATAAAAAATATTAGGTGGTTGGGTACTATGAATAAATTTATGATGTAAGACTCCATTAAACTTGTGCATCAAACAGTTCTCTCTGTAAATCCAGCTCTTTCTTCTGAACTTACCAAAGAAAGTGCTTGCAAACATACTGCTGGAGGGTTTCGGAGGGGAGTATGAGGGAGAATCTCTGTTGAAGTCTTCTGAGTTTGGAGATGGTGCATACACCTGCAGGGAAGATACAAGTATTATTGATATGATAACAACTCTCAGCTTCCTCATCTGAGGTAAACACTTAAACACAATTGCCAAAAACAGTCATGAAAAAATATTTCAGTACATAAAAGAATGTAATCTCGCAAGCAAAGATATGGCCCTAACACACACACATACTTTAATGATGAGCTAGCAATCAAGCTTGTGAAGGGAGGAGCTGATTATTAGGGGTATTTGCATTTCAGATCAACTCCACCTCTAATGGAAGTATAATGACACCCGTGTACATGCACATGCCAAATGCCTGCTAAATTACAACATTACCAGAGAGAGAGAGATCATCGAAAAAGAGGCACAAAAAAGCCTGCTTTGCTTTTCTTTATGTTTGTACCTGCAGGCTGGAGGTGGTACAGTAAGAGCAGAGGCACAATGGGCATGCTGTTGTACAGCTGCGAGCTTGTGCCAAACTACACAGAGGGATCAAAGAGAGTGGAGGCCAAACACCAGTGATGTGGTCTGACTTCATCCAGTCCAGATGAAGAAGGGGGAGAAGGTTTGAACAAGTTCTCTCTCCCACAAACCGGCCTGGATGGCCCCACAGTCGACTAATCAGAGCCAGACCAGTGAGCCTGAATCCACCTGTACATCTGCGCCTGTGTCCTGTTTATAAAGTTAATAATATGTATATAAAAGATCTGATTCTGATGCCTGGGGATGAGTTCATGCTCAGAAAGGTTGTTTACATGTTCTGGTTGTTTTACAAAATGATGCTGATGGAAAATATGCCACACAAATGGAGCATATACACTAAGTAATCACACACACGTGGACGTAATATCAGCTCAAGGACCCAGCTTGAGAGATACTCAGGGCTGTTGGGCTTTGCTGACTCCAGTGTGTTGTTGTCTGGGAGTGTAATTAAAGTCTCAGAGAGGGGTGGGGCTCTCATGGGTCCTCTGGCTTACACATGTGACCGCGGTTGATAGTAGTTCCACGGAGATCTCAGGTTAGCTCGGGCTTTTGTCTTTGGCCCCTGTCAGGCGTTCAATGGGCAGCATATGGCAGCGGATAATGCTAATTGTCCCTTTTTACCCTGGGCTAACCAGTCAAAGCATTAATAAACCATCCCAAACACTGGGTGCCTCATACCGTCAGCCTGCGGAGAAGAGGGCCCGCCTGGGTTTCCTTTTACAAGGCCATTAATTAAAAGCCATCACTCACACAGATCAGCACACCTTCACAGGCTTATACCGGTTGTTTGAGCATGAGAAAATATCTGTATTTCAAAATAATCTTTCTTTTCTTTCACTTGAGTTTATGTTTAATAAGCTGAGGTGCACAATAAGAAAGGTTAAAACCCAACGGTTCTCAAAATTACAATAAAGTCATTTGTGAGGGTCATTAACAAAAATCCATACAGCTCTCTTCTGTTCTAAGAACAAATCCAACACTTCTTATCATGAAAAAGGGAGGCTCAAAATTAGTTAGAAACAGGGAGAAGAGAAATGTTCACTATTTGAGAAATAACTCCCTCTTTCAGAAGGCAGTGCTGTGTTGAGTCATTGGTTCAGTTGTGTAAATCTGTTCTGCCTCAGGAGTGAGCGCAGTCCTCTAAGACTTCTCCCTGTTTTTGTATGCCTATGGTTTCCCATCAAACCTTTAAAACACGGGCTATTGACTTACAGAACTAAAACAACAACACAGACAAAGAAACATCAGATACTGGCAAAAAGAAGAGATAACAGAGTTTTGAAATGTGGCTTTTATCAGACATCATGTCTTAGCACTGAATGCCTTTACCTAAAATCATATCACTCTCTGTAGTGCCCTGTTTGAAGTTTATATCTAACACACACTTAACAGGATTCAGTGTGCCAAAACACACAGAGGCTTCTGAAAGTCATGCCTCGCTCAGCATCTTACAGGGGTGTTAATTGACATTTGGTCATCATATTT
Organism: Scarus forsteni; assembly: GCA_036419115.1. NCBI lineage: Eukaryota > Metazoa > Chordata > Actinopteri > Labriformes > Labridae > Scarus > Scarus forsteni. Next base: position 9,074,257 of record JAZDUH010000354.1, on the reverse strand, counting down.
GCTTGGAGATCTGTAATTCATCCATAAAATAGTCACATAAAATTAAACATTAATGACGGATGGCTTTTAATACCCAGTAGTGTGGTGACACTTTTACTCTGTTTTACTTTATTTTATCGTATTTTATTGCTCTTATTGCTTTTATTCTTTTCATTGCTTTTATTGTTTTTATTGCTTTTATTGTTTTTATTGCTGTTGTTGCTTCTATTTATTTCTAATTGTTTTATTTATTGTTTTTTTTCCACCTATTGTGAAGCACTTTGGTTCACCGACAGGGTTGTTGTAAAGGGCTGTATAAATAAAGAACATTTACATTTACATTAAACAAAGTCCAACAGTCAGTTTGGTTTTTTTTACAGATGAGGTCATATTGGGGATGTTAAAGGCAAGACTTTGTGTGACAGGATAGTTAAAAAGAAAAAAAACTCTTCAGTTAATTTTATTCCATTTGCTCCCCTCTTGCTGCTGCTATGATAAATCTGATCAATTTAATTTTGTTGTTGTACCACACTCATTAACAAAAATGCTTTTTGAATATGAGCTTTCAAAAGTTCATCAATAAAACAGACACAAAAAGCAGATGATTGACATTAAGATTACAAACAAAATAAACCATCCTGACATATTTTGGCTTTGGCTTTGGCCAACCTATACACACTGTATGTAAACAACTCTTCTATCTTTACATCATCAGTGCCCCACATTTTTTTAATTATAATAATTACTATGATTGTAATAAAATATAACATAATACAATATAATAAAATATAATATTATATGGCATCGTATAATATAATATAATACAATAGAGTAAAATAGAATATAAAAAATATATGCAGATAACACAAAGACTGATGCTTAACTACGAGGCAGATGTCTAGGATTTCAATAAATCATAACTTATGAATTACTGATATTTCCTCTGAAAAATCATGACCTCTTACACTGTCAAAATAAACATTTTTCACCAACATGAATACAATTTAAAATCTGCTGAATGTTCAATCATTTAATGCTCCTTCATATACATTTATTGACTGAAAGTATACAAGAAGCAGAAAAACAAACACATATGAAACATTGTTTTAAACCTCAAGACCTTTAACAAGGCAGGTCTTTATAAATTATTAAACTATGTGCTCTACAGTGACGTCAAATTTATCTGTGGGCATTGGACTTTTAGAAACCATGGCAATATTTTTGGTAGGGTCATTGTGATGGTTTTATTACTGATTGATTGCATTATGGATGTCCAAATACTGCTTTAAGGACATAAAAATAAGGGTGTTCAGTTTGTGTCTTTTATCCTCTTGGTGTGTTGCCAGCTAACTGTGGTCATTCATGGACTATTTAGGTTTGCTGGCTTTTCTTCCCTAAGACACAAGCCTGTGAACATGTATCTACACATTCATCAGACCTTTGAAATGACTGTCTGATTTGATGTGCATACATGCACTTCAAAATGAATATTAAAAAATACATAGTTTATATGGTAATGTTTACGAGTCTAATTTCTCCCCTCACCTACACGAGCAGTTTGTTCATTTTCTCTTGCTGCTGGTGTATTTAATTTGTGTGAAGATGTAGTAAAAATGAAAAAAAAATCAGATTAAGCTGTCATGTATTGAATAATATGACTAATGGGCAAAAAACCTAGGTGTGTTAATCAGGTTAATTTCGTCTGATAATGGTCTTTATCTGAAGAGGATTATTGGATTATGCTGTTTACATGACTTTAGGCTGGTCAAAAAGATTGATAATCAGACTATTGGTGTATGCAAACAGGCTAACTATGCTGTGCTGAGGAGTTAATCACTGATCAAAACCTCAATCAGGAAACTTATAACCTTTTTAAAATGGATCATTAGTTTTCCTTTAAACCACAGAAAGAACAGGCATCTTACTTGTAATATTTTCCAGTAAATCACAAACATCTTTCTATCGTGATGCACATTCTGACAGCACAGCAGTTGAGCGAGAGACTAAAATAGATCTTCTACTCAGCAGAACAAAACATTCCAGTCGTTATTACCGTAAAAATTTGTTTGGCATAAATGCAGCCTCATTATCTTCTCACAACATGTGAAGCTTCCACATCTACTATATGTTAGTCAACACACACTCAGCCACATGACCCCCTCTATGACTCTGTGTTGCATGCTTCAGTGCATGTGCAGCCCATGTGCACGTTTGGGGGATGTAAGGATTAGCATCAGGCAGTGAGTGCTGACCCTTACAAAGCGTGGTGCAACCTGTTGCAGTGCCAGAACATAACAACGAAGTTCGAACATTAGTATTCAAACTTCAAAAACATGTTGTCTTGTTGGGGTTTGTTCTATTTTCTGATCTAATTTTATGACATGGTGGGGGATGTTTTTGTGAATCAAAACAATAGGAAACGCAGCGTTAACAATCACCACAGGGCTTTCACTTGACTTTTCTTTTCCTCTCTAACAGGCCACTGAAGAAAGATCAGTGAGTTGTTCCATCTGTATTGGTTCTTGTGTGCCACCAGCACACAAGCCAATGGCCCACTGTGAATTCTCCCAGTGCTCCAGATGGTGAGCCTGCAATGCAGCTCTGCATAAGAACAAATTAATGTGGATCCAATAGATGCAAAAAGTCTCTTTTCTGTCATGAAAACAAAAAAGTTGGTGCTAGTTTAACAAGTTCTTTTGATCATACAGTTTGCCCGCTCTGTCCACATGTGATCAATTTTCTCCCCATCAGCGACTGTAACGCGAGCCTGTTAATACTTAATATAAAAGACAGATCAAAGTCATTTTTCTGCAAAGGGAACAAAGAGGAAATGGTTTAAAGGAACTTTCACGTAAGGGGGATGACCTTTACAATTCAACATCATTAAAACAGCTTTATTTTTCCTTTATGAGCCCTTTATGTAATAGCAAAAGCAGCACATGCAAAGGCAGGTGGAAATCTGCTGCTGAAATTTGCTTATGACGGGATCACTGCTCCAGAATTACTGACATGAAACACAGGGCTCATCTAGCCTTTTCAAAATCACCCTGCAATGACAATAATAGATTTTACTCAATATATGATTTGCCAGCATTTCAAAACTCATTTTTGCCAATACTGATGACATTTTTCATACATTAGTACCGTGTTTTGACAGCAGCAAATACAGACTCACTACTATTCATGTTAATGTGAACTGTCATTGTGGCAATCTTTTTAATTTTGAAACAAAAAAAAAGTCAAAAACATTTGATTCTACATTAATGAAAGATGTTCTTGTGTATTCTTTTAAAATAGAATTAACTTCTTGGATTGCACAATTACGGTTGGCAAAAAATGTTCTTGTTAACATTTAAATCAAGCACAGTAACAACCTGCTAACAGACAGTGAGCTGTTTAGAGCACAAAAATAAAATTTTGGCCCCTTTTTCAGGAATCATGATCTTAATTACAAATAAATCCTTCTTATTAATCAACAGGTTTGCAGACAACTCTCAACATGTGCTTGAAAATAGGTGGAGGTTGAAACCTTTTTAGAGGTCAAACCCAAGCACCTTCCAAGCACTTTCAAGGACCATTTGCAAGTTTTTCCAACATCTCACATCTTTTGCATGATTTGATCGCTGTTGCTGCAAATTCTTATAGCCATTCTTACATCTTACAGCCATTTTTCCAGATTAAAAAAACAAACAAACACTACATTACTTTATGAATGAAACTTTTCATCCATGGAAATTATTTTAATTGTTTAAACTCCTTAAAATCTTTTCAAATCCACTCACCAACCACAAAGGTTACCAACCGCAACAATAAATGAGAAAAAAGTAACAACATGAAAAAGGGGAACATAAAGTTTGGTAGAACAGTAAGGCCATGTGTTTATAAAAATACATCACATACTAATATTATTATTTCCTTTTAATAACCAATATTAAGGTATAAAGAAACAATATTATGTTTTACAGTAGCAGCAATAAAGATATGGCTTACTTAACTCGGCAGAATAAAAGCCTAAAATCAATCAAAATGTGATGATCATGAAAAACGGTGTCAGATATTTGGGGCTTAATTAGCTAATAACTGATATTTTCAAAATAAAAACCAAAAAAAAAAAAAAATAATAATTACCTTACCATTACCAGAAACAAAAGTTTCTCAAGACAGATGCCAGAGGAGTGGATCAATGTTATTCTCTTCATTTTTCATTATGACAGAAAGTTTTTCGAGCACTTTAACTACCAAACAAGCACTTCTGTAACCTTGGAAATACTTAATTCAATAAAAAGTAGTTTAAAGGATGTAACGCACCTACAGGAACCTGTTGACACAATGACAAAAACAAAACATTCCTCTCAAGTGCAAATAAAATAAATAAAAATAAACTAGCTGCTAACTTTTGTCAAGCCAAAAGACTTGTGCACCCCTTGTCTGAAAGCTGATTGACTGACACAGAATCACATTCCCCATAAAACAGCAGAGGTGTACAAGATTATCTGTATGATATGAGCATCAGCAGATCCTTTCTTCACAGTTAATTATCAGTATTGACAGATTCAAAAATTTCCACCAAAATTTACAGACAATGTTACTTCTGCATGGCCTTTTGTGTCACAAAGAAATAATTAGTTTGTCAAACCCGTGGTTAAATTAGAAGAACTTTTCATATGTATATATATATACACCATAAAACAGCCAATCTCCTGTCAGCAAGTTGTTACATGTTAATTTAGCTCTTTAAATGGCATATGAATCATAGTGTTACTGTTGCTGATGAAACTACATTTTGCAACAAATGACAGCATCATTTAAAAAGGAAAAAAATACTTTTATGAATTTTCATCCTCAGTTTTGGTATTGCCTGACATAAGCTTGGATATATCAACATATCTGAAAACAGCAGGAAATCCACTATGGTTCTTCCCTTATAAACAATAATAATAAACAACAGCATTTTCATGACTTCTGAAGCTTTGACCTCCACAACCGGACTTTACATCAATAACTTTACACAGACGAGAAACAACTGAGTGCAACACACACACACACACACACACACACACACACACACACACACACACACACGCACACACAGTGAAACACTGACACATTCACTCGTCCACAGAATTACAAAAAATAGTTTCTGTGCTAAAAACATTCTCAGACTTACAAAAATCAAAGCGGTCATTACGGAGAAGTTCAGAAATCACATTAGGCTCCCTGTGGTGTGAAGAATGCAGACGTTGATTAAAAACAGATGGAATAACAGCAACACTGGTGCTTGGAGCTCAATCTGCAAACAGGAAAAAGTCTAACCTCAACAGGCAGCCCTTTTGCCTTAATCATTCCCAGACTCCCACTTGTTATTATTTCAGCCCCGTCTCAGAGCTCGAGCGCCCAGCCAGTAAAAATAAATTCAAGGCTGCGAGAGACTTTTTGTGCCACACTGTAGGAAAAGTATCACTTTTAAATGGAGGAGAGATTTTGTATATATCAGTTAAAATAGTCAGCAGTTGGTTCACAGCTTGAGTAAAAAGTTGCAAAAGTTAAGACACATGTTTCATTGAACTATAATGTCACACAGCTTGAACTGATGTCATGGAAAATCAGAGAGAGAGAGGCCTGGAGCACATGCTTCCACACACAGGAACACAGTGTTAATGTCCTTAAATGAAAAACTCACTGACACAGAGACAGTTAGATGGACAAGCTGAATACACAAGCACTTCTTCCAGCTCTTCACACACATTCCCAAAGAGTCTACTCACCGATTTACCGTTGTAGTAATACATTAAAGAGTTACTGCCCATTCCAGGGACAGGGTAGGCGCAATACATTCTAGCTTTTACTGTTTCAAAGATACTCAGCAGCACTTCTTCTCTCTGTGTACATCCAAAGCGCTCAAAAGGGACTAATAATTCCTCAGCCCTGGCCTCCACACACGACCCACTCAGAGGAAACTTATGCAAAGCAGGATTGTACCATGGCACGGCGAGGGGAGCGAGGGGGGAGGTGGGAGTCAGAAGGGAGTGGCTCATGTGGTACGTCCCCCCTCTCTCTTAAGCCTCCGAGTGCTGAGGCAGAGAGGAAAAGCGCAGGGGGGGGATGCGAGGAGGGGGGTAGAGAAGATAAAGGGAAGTGGGCGGGACAGAAAACAAATGTGTGAGCGGATTTAGAAAGAGAGAGAGAGAGAGAAAATAAAATTAATTCCAGCCGTAAAATAAAAAAAATGCAGATTTTCTACAGAGGGATCCCCCCAAAACAAACTGGAACTAAAATAATTTCACCCTAAGAAAGGATTAAAACATTAATATGAGTAATTAAAAGGAGAGCAAATGAGTGCATGAGTAAGTGCTTTAATCCTAAGCGTCTAATCTTTTTGTTTTTGAGATGATTGAATGAGTCTACCAGCTTGCATGGTGGTAAAATATAGGGTTTGGAAAGGAAAAACAACCTGATGACGCATTTTACCTGTTCCCACACAAGGTTCATTCAACAATTAGGAACAGAGAGAGAGAAGATGTAAGGTGGGAACAACTGCCTACACCTGTGGGCAAAAATCCAGAAATCAATAAAGGGTGGACAAAAAGGATGTTTATGAGGAATCGAGAAAAACGCAAGTAGAGAGACTGAGAAGTAGCTGTAAACACAGAGTTGTGAAGCATGCAACAGCTGCAAAGGGGCCGGCTCGTGACGTCGCAACATGAAAATAATGCTCCATTTCCTAAACCCTGGGGGCCTCAGACAGGGGGGAGAAATGAAGAAGGGAGGGGGACCAAACAACGACAGCCATTTTGCCATGGTTTACGGTCACTGCGAGCCACACAGCTCTCCATTGCCTTTATCACATGTGGGAGGAGGAGGGAGAGAAGAAAGGAGAGGAGTATGGGATAGATAGAGAGCCTGGTCCGTACAGTCTGACTGGATCCCTTTCATGTCTGCCACTCCGAGCCTCCTGGACTAAACACAGGCCTGCAGACTCATTGAGAACATCATTGTTATAGAAAGATGAAAGCTTCCACTTCCCTAAGAAAAACTAGGCCTTTATTATGCTTTTCCCTTTTAGTGCTGTTATTATTTATCCACCCCTTTCTTCTCCAGGACTCTTTCAAACTCAGCCAAAAACACTGGCTCTACATGCGGTTACTGATTTAAACCTGGCACTGATTCAAGTTGATGCTTTAAGGAGAAATGGTAATGATAGAAGTGTTTGAAGGGGTCTAAAACAAGTCCAGACGCACAGCACAGTGTTAGAAGTAAAACACATGAAAGCACAGGCAAATGGGCATTCACTGGGGAAATGAACACGTATCACTCCCATGATGTAGGACAATCTGGATGAAGCTTTTGGCTCATAGACCTAACAATGGGTATCCAGTGTTAAAATTAAGATTTGGTTTCATTGGTCCTACATTACACAAAAAACACCTGTGAATACTATAAAAATGCTGTGAAGTGATCTTGTAAGGTGTTTAGGCCCACAGAGACAAACTTTTAGAAACACGCAGTTTAGCTCATCTCCACCCAACTGTCGACTCAAGTCATCACAAGGTGCTTTTCTTAGGATTTGTTTGGGTGTTGAAAAACAGCTCAAATCTCACAGGCTGAGGTCACCCTCTCTTCACGCACGGCTCTAATGATGATGTCATCAGACAGGAAGATTGTTTCCTGTAAGGAGCTCTGCTCCTAATTAGAGCAGGCTGACTCGGGAGAGAAGGGGAGGGACCCAGACCCCCACCATCCAAATAAGTCCAGCCTGGATCATGAGAGGAGTTATTCAAAGGCTGATGACTCAGGGTGTTATCATGGCCATAAAGGTTAATTTTGTACTTTACTAATACGTTCTTAATAGCACAAGAGTGAAATTTATTCAATGTATTACAGTCATATTGTTAAGATGTTCAGACATTTTTCCACTGCTTAAAACTGAGACTTTCTATCACAAATATTTCAGTACGGGTTATGATTTTTATAACAGGCCTAGATCACTCACATGTAAAACATTAAAAATGTGGATGCTTTATTATACAGTGTTTTGATGCCTTGTCAAATACTCTTACATAATGAACTTCTGTGACTTTTGTTTGTCTGATTGATGAAACAATCCACGCTAAGAGAGCTCATTCCTCTTTTTCTTTTACTTTTCATGTACAGAATGAAGATGCTCCTCAGCAACTTTACTTGTAGCTCACAATAATACCATGTAACATTAGGGTGTGCCGCTGCTACAGCTGCACACGTAGACAGAATTGTTGGTACCCTTCTGTTGAAAAAAAAAAAAAAAGAAAAACACACAATGGTCACTGAAATATCTTGAAACCGACAAAAGTCAAAATAAATAAAACATTTCTGAAAATTAACTAATGAAAATCAGACACTGTTTTTGGAGTTGTGGCTCAACAGAATCAGATGGAAAAACAAAATAATGAAACAAAAATGATGGTACTCTTAACTTAATATTTTGTTGCACAACCTTTTGAGGCAATCACTGCAGGTGATTTCTGTAACTCTCAAAGAGACTGCACTAGGGATGAATGATTTATCATTTTTGGATCAACATTGCATTTTCAGACAACGCAATCACGTGGTCGCCAAAGCTGCAGTTTTTTGCAGTGCTCCTGACTTACCCAGGATCTGCTGTGTCGACTAGTTTACACACACTTTTTACAGAGTTGCAGGCAATTTGCATTTAAAGATGATGAATAATGTTTTATGTGCTTTTGATAATTGATTTCCTCCCTGTTGTCTATTCTGTGAACAAAGTGAATATTGCACCGAAGCTTAATTTGAAGAAAATCGTCAATCAAATTGAAATTGCAATATCTACCATAAAGATTGCAATCAGATCTTTTCCTGAAATTGTTCAGCCCTACTCTGTACCTGTCGACAGGTATTTTGGCCCACTCCTCATGAGCAAACTGCTCCAGCTGTCTCAGGTTTGAAGAGTGTCTTCTCCAGACTGCATGTTTCAGCTCTTTTCACAAATGTTCAATAGGATTTAGATCAGGGCTCATGGAAGGCCACTTCAGTATAGTCCAATGTTTTGTCCTGAGCCATTCTTGGGTGTTCTTAGCTGTGTGTTTTGCATCATAATCCTGTTGGAGGACCGATGACCTGCAACTGAGAAAAAGATTTCTGACACTGGGCAGCACATTTTACTCCAGAATGCTTTGAAAGTCTTGATATTTCATTGTACCCTGCACAGATTCAAAACACCCTGCAAAATGCAGCAAAGCAGCCCCAGAACATAACTGAGCCACCTCCATGTTTCACATTAGGTAAAGTGGTCTTTTCTTTGTATGCTTGAATTTAAAGATTTCAGATTGTATATTCATGGAGAAAATATGTCTAACAAATTGCCATATACATTATATTTTTAAAAAAAAAGCTACCAGTAAGATGCAAGTTCCTTTATTTTTGAACAAATGAAATGTTGGGCAAATCCAACAGGTTTCCTGTTGTAGGCAAGGCAGAAGGCAACTGCTCCATCATTAGCAGGACCATGAAGTGGGCCATGGCCCTGTCTTGGACAATTTTGTTCAATAGCGTGATGACTCCTACTTGCATCTCAATGTCTCCAAGACGAAAGAAATGCTGATTGACTTTCGCAGATATCCACCTGCCACTGTACCAACATTTATCAATGGGACAGCTGTGAAGACTGTGACAGAATATAAATATCTAGGAACCATCCTTGATAAAAAACTTACTTTTGATGCTAACACCGCTGCTATTTGTAAAAAGGCCAACCAGAGATTGTTCTTCCTGAGGAAGTTAAGAGGATTTAATGTTGATAAATCTCTTTTAAAATTGTTTTACTCATGCTTTGTAGAGTCCATTTTGACCTTTGCAATGATCTGCTGGTTTGGTAACCTTAGCATTGCAAACAAAAACAAGCTGGAAAATATTGTCAAACTTTGCAGGAAGATTGTTGGCATAGATTTGAATGATCTTAACCATGTTTTTCAAGTAAGAGCTGCTAAGAAAGCAAAAATTATCCTGGAGGACCCACGGCACCCCCTACATGCAGAGTTTAGGCTCTTGCCGACAGGGAGGAGATTTGCTTATGTTAGGAAGGCAAAATGTAATAGATACCTGAGGTCATTTGTCCCATCAGCTGTTAGTTTTTTAAATAAGTTATAGGTATTTTGATACCATTGCATAAATTTAATTATGTTTTTTGGGCCTTTTAAATAATATAGACAATATAGACAAATGCTGCCTTTCGCACACATTGCATATTGTTCTTAATTATACAGTGTTGTTTTTATCTATTTATTCTTACTTTTTAACTACTGTCCATGATGTAATCCATGAGTTAGTCAGACTAACCTATACATGTATGTTTTTTCTTTTCTTTTTCTTTCTCGTTTGTTGGCTTGTTTCTGTTGATGTATGTACTACAGCTGCAAAACAAATTGCCCCTCGGGGACAATAAAGATTTTCTAATCTAATCAGGGACTTAAAGTTTGGCATAACTGAGGAAATCCTAGCAGTAAAAATGACCGGTGACAGAACAGAAATACAATTTGTTGTCCTTGATATTGTTGTTTTGTGAGTGTAAGTGAAAGGCACTGATTAGAGATTGTAAGGATAGAAGGACAATCAAACTTAAAATTAGGGATGGGAATTGATAAGATTTTATCAATACCAATGCTGGTAACGATCCTGCTAATCGATACAATTCTTTAACGATTCCCTTATCGATTCCTGCAGATTTTCCATGTGGGCAAATGTTGCTCTAATTTTCAGTGTCAACAATGTCAAACACGTCACAGCATAGATAACTGCTTCTGCAAATTGCTGGTGTGTCCACTCACTTAAGGTTGTGTAGTAGGTGTAATTAAAATAAAGTCACAATGCTGACGCTTCTGAACCCTGTCTGTGGATGGAATTGATAAGGGAATTGATTAGCAAAAAAAACAATGATACAGATTCTTTGATGCAGCTGTTAACGATTCTCAAAAGGAATTGGTTTTCGATTCCCATCCCTACTTAAAATAACAGGAACCAATTCTTAACTGGAGCTTTTTCATGATACCACCCTCACTTTCCTGACACCTTACATTACACACATCCTCTGATCTGTTATGAGTCTCAAAGTAACAAGCCTTGTGTTGTTCATTGATGCATTTTCTGGGTAACATCAGCCTGGTTTGGATGTTTCTAAATAACAAACATCCACCTCAGTAAATGTTGACAGGCTGTGTTCTCAGGACTGCCAGTGATCTAAAAATCAAGGTTTGCATTAATGTCGGGGACTCACGCAAGCCCTACATGAATAATTTACAACAGGCCACAGTGTGAGTAATGACTTTAATCTGTGCATTATTTTCCTGCTCTTTGTCCTTTTAACTCCTTGTTCTCCTCACACATGAAAGAGGTCAGGCCTCTGGCTTGTCCGCCTGTTCCTTTATCTGCAGCCTCTAATGTCAGTGGTAAATTTCAACAACCCATACAAAGATAAACACAAGGCCCAGGGTCTCAGAGGTGGCTGTGACTGTTCAGCATCATCTCTGTCAAACTGAGGGTGTCTATCTAATCAGCCATCTGATGAGGCAGGGTCTCTGGGGAGCTCACTAAACAGGGTTGGGTCAGAGCCTAAAAAATTGCCTCCTGGTTACACATCTCTAACCTAAAAAAATAACAGATCTGAAAGTCATCACTACCAACCATGTTATTATAAACATATATATTATTCAGTCATTTTCCTGCAACAAAACTAAAAAAAAAGACAAAACACCTTAAATATTATAAGCTGTTTGATACAAATCCCCAATCTGCACCTACTCACCTTAAAAACAAAAGCACATATGAAACCACTTAAAATGTGAAGATTCTCTTAATAAAGAGAAAATATAACAGTCTGCAAACCATTGCTGTATTTTTGTTGGGCTTTCTGTGCTATAAGGTTTTAAAAAAGAAAAGATCTGCAAGTAATAAGAAAATCCTGAAAGAAAATTTGTAGGACTGTGTTCACACAGACCCTTTAATGAGAAAACGTCTATTGTAAGGCATCTTTCTTAAACAAAAACTAAATGACGGTGAGTTTTTGATGAAAACATATAGTTTTTTAAGTATTATTCGGGACCTGAGGGCTCAGCCTCTCTTGGACAAGAGTAAGAGGGGCTCCAAGGAAAAAGGGTTAGGTCTTGGGACCTGAATCCCTTGGATCCATTTGGAGGTATCACCCACAAGTGATGTACCCAAGGATATTGAAAGCACTAAGTAGCATAATATCACCTTAATTATTAAATCACCTAGCTTTTATCCTGTGATCTTTAGCATGGATCTCAACTCACTTCAATGTTAATTTCTGTTTTCAACAAACAGGAGATGAACGCTGTTGCTTTAATGACTGAGCAACAGCAGGACATGAGATGGCAGAGCACTTTTCATGCCATATTAAGACTGATGTATTTCATTCAATTTGAGGACTATTAATTTAAATTGAAAAAAAAAACTAGTAGCTGCAAGCATAACTTACCATAAGCATAACCAACCAATCATCTATTTGAAATAAATAAGATTTTTCATGATCAGCTCCAGTTCTTTACATTTTCCTGTAATTATAATTTAGGCCCCGAGTTTACAATGACTTTTCAGAGCTGAATAAATAACCAAAGCATGAACAAATATTTTCATTGCTTTAAATCTAAAACATTTCACAATTTTGTGTAAGACTTTGATAGTCCTATCTGATAGAGATATGACAGTGGCAGTAGAGCTGGGCAGTTGATCAAGTTTCAATTTCAATTATATTTACTGGCTCCCACTATATCGTAAACAGAATTGTCTACATTAATTTTTAAGGAATTTGTACATCTCAGATATAGTTTCCTTTATTGTTTGTTCTTTAAACTTCACACTGATAGTGTTAAAAATATTTAAATTCAATGACTGCATAGGGCGCGCCCTGTAAAGCTATCAAGCAATTGTGTTTTATCATCCTCACCTTAATGTCCATCAAAGTAAACAATCAAGCAGCAGTCGTGGATAGTTTCAAAGACTAGGGAGAAATGAGATGGAGTTACCCAGAAGATGCCACAAGCTAGATTCAAAGCTATGTATCAGCCTCTGTACACAGAGCCCACATACATTGCTGCTTAGGGTGGCATTAATTAAACTATTCACCTTTTGTTTCCATGGTTAGTAACTAAGGTCATAATATAAATGCCACTAACAGTCCTGACTGACAAAATGCAGAGGAGTATGTGAGGTTGTTTAGACTGAAACTGTTGGAGAAACCACACTGGCAATATTTATTTTCTCAATTCTCCTCTCCTGACCTGCCCTCCTTTAATATTCCTCATCAAAAAAATGCAGTTATGATCTGTCTTTAGATTATTGTCAAATATAAAACATTTTAAAATAATCAGTGGTCTTTCCAATGTATAATATGTAAAGTATTTGTATGCACTTATCCATAGTCTTTAATAATCCCAGCATCAATGATAAATCTTTTTGTTTATGAAAAGATTAAAATATGAAGCATGCAGCTTTTTATTACTCTGCCGGGTCGACCTAAAATCTAATTTCGCAGAGAGACTTATAAAGGCCCGGGCTTAATGTTTACACAGAGCTTTACTGATGCATTTCATCCACAGTCTATTCACCAAGCCCTATTACTTTGTCCTGGCCTGCTGTGGTTTAAAAGAAGGATGAAAAGAGGAGCTGCTTTCTCAGCAAGGGGTAACATTAGGTTGCAATGATGTGTTGATGTGTTGTCTTTGAGCTGTTAAAGGCAGATGCGTAGAGAGACAGAACATGTATCCTTTGAATGTCACACACCAGACAGCACTGCGAGGAACATTTCTGGGTCTTAAGATTCAAAGCCCTGAGCAGACTTTTCTTTCTTACAGCTTGCACAGTACAAATCTCTCAGAAACAAGGGTGTCAGAGTGATCTGTCAAAAGCAAATGTCAATCTATTTTGTCATTCACACTCAGGGTTCTCGCTTGCTAAAGTCCCCGAGGCGAGCTGGATCGCAGCCCACCACTTTCTTTCTCTCCTCCTGCAGCCATATCGTCACCAAAGCCAGGGAGGAAGTGTCACATCAAGCCGCTATGCCTCTGACAAGGGTTTGTGGGGAGGGGGAAGAAAGCACTATTTACACAAACAAACAGACATGAACACACACACATCACACATACACACCATGCCCTTGCAGCTTCCCATAAATATCCTACAAGATGCAACTTTCCCCCATGAGCCACAAACCCCCTCTCCCTCCCTCTCCATCTTCAGTCCTCCTGTCAGACAGGTGCCCACGCAGCTGCCCATCAGCATCCCTCAGTGCAGCCGCCTGTCTGTCCAATGACAGCATGCTCTGTCCTTTGCTTGCTTTATACAGTCAAATAACGCAGGGAGAAAATTATAGCGAAGGTGTCTTCTGTAGCACAAAACACAAGAAAGATGCTGAACTTGAGAGCTTTAAAAATATTATTACTTCATGCTAGCAAAAATGTTGGGCAGGGATGCACAACAGAAGATTCATTACAGTGTACAATATGCCAGAGGTTAAAACTGATTTGGCTGACACCAATTATGCTACACAATATACACACATTTCTTTGTTCCCTGTAAATAACACCAAGTCCTTCTTGTACAAGAGGTAACCTGGTACTCTTGGGGCTTATTTATGCTCTACACAGGACATTCATATATGCTCTTTTAAAGTTTTTTAATGATCTTTTGTTTGATTCTTTTACTGTGGCTTTTTAATTCTTCCTGACCTGACAGCAGCATTTGACATAGTGGATCACACAATTCTCCTATCATGCCTTTAACACATTGTAGGCATTGAAGGCACTGCTTTAAGTTGGTTTAAATTATATGAGAGATCTTTCTCTGTGCACATGGGCCAGTTTTCCTCCACTGTGGACTCCCTTACATGCAGAGTCTCCCAGGGGTCAGCCCTGGGCCCTCTACTGCTCTCCCTTTATATTCCGCCTCCGGGTGAATTTTTAGGAGGTGTGGTATTCCCGTTCATTGCTTTGCAGATGATGTGCAGGTGTATTTGCCGTTAAAGGTCCCTACCAAAGAAATTCTTCAGGCTGTGCTTAGCTCCATGTGTGACATTAAAACACAGAAAGATTCAAACTTCTTCAAATTAAATGAAAACTAAAGCTTGTTCAGAATGCAGCAGCTTGTCTCCTAACCTGGACAAAGAAACATGAGCACGTAACTCCAGCGCTTTCTTCACGTCACTGGCTTACAGTTATGTGCAGTATTCATTTGAAGATCTTTATATTTGTTTTTATGTCTCTGAATGGGCTGGCCCCAGAAAGATACATGAGCCCGCCAGAGCCTTTAGGTCAGGTAATCAGAACACTGCTTAAGACACACTTGTTCACTTTGGCCTTTGGCAGAATATAATCACTTTAATTGGGTCAGCTTTTGTTATGTTTCTCTGTATTTTCTTTAAAGCTTTAATTGATTTCTTTATTTCTACCGATGTTACTGTTACTGTAGGCCACTGGCTGTTTTAAATGTGTTATATAAATAAAGCCAACATGGACACTGACAATAACTTATAAAACAGAAGTTGCAAAGGTAATTCTGGGTTTGTGGATCCCTGGATTTATTCCTACTTGGCTGTCAGTAGCAGTGAACAAAGTGGATGCCCCATGTCAGGAGTATCACAAGGAATGAACAGCTGATGCCCCTGTGGAACCAGAGGCCACATTCAGATGACAGAACCTAAAAAATGGTGCTGACCATGATGCTGCTGCACAAAACTGTGATCGTGACACTCCTTTCATTGCTGTCCAGGACATGACTACACCTTTGGTAAGATGACAGACAACCTCTGAGGAAACAGGCTGACTTGTCATTTCATAAGCCTGTTAGATCGTCTCAACAATCCGATGGGAAAGACTCTGCCTGGAAAAAGTTTCCCTTGTTCTTTCCACAGTAGAATAAAAACAGTTGGTCTGTGCACCTGAAGCTCTGTGTTGCCACAGTGTACTGCATTAATGATTGAACTGAGCATAGAAAATTTGCCCCCTCCTCCATCTAAGATTCTAAGGATAGTATGCCTCCAATCCTATGGTCTTATTAATACTGTATGTCTGTAAGACAAAACTTTGTCGTGAAGGCAAAATTTCACCATAGAGTCACTCCCAAGCCATCCACCTTCCATCAAAAGGCACATAGGACTGATTGAGAGTGCATGGATCCCACTCAAGCGCTTAGCAGTTTTAACTGCCAAAATATGAGCGGTCTTCAAGGACATGTCTCTCAAGGTCCCCTCAGACAAAGACTCAAATGGCGATTTGCTCAAAGCCTGCAAGACAACTGGTAAATCCCATGTCGCAGTCTGCTTTCTTCATAACCTCTTAACCCCACGCAAGAACAGCGTCACCCAGCGGTTTAGCACCTATTGTTGTACCATCAATATGTTCATGGTTTATGGACATAGCTGCCACATGAACCCGGATGGTGGAGGCAGCACAGCCAACATACTCAAATACTGCAGGATGTCCTGCATTGGATAGGTTTCCGGATCAAGCCCCCTGCCCCTGCACCATGAAGTAAACAAAGCCCAGCAGTTCCTATATACCATTTTTGTGGAAGGAGCTAAGGCATTCTGCAATGTTTCCCAAAGTGAGGGCTCAAGGTCAACTAGGAGTGGCTGACTTCCTTCGGGGGCCACCCCCAAAGCTGAAGGCAGCTCAGAGATGGGTGCCAGACCTTCCCTTCCATTTGGGACAAGAGGTCCGTCCTCACAGCTGCCAGGTAATATTAATAATATTAATAATATTGAAAGTACCTTGTGCACTATAGTATGCTGCTATTGTCTTTCCCTAGAGCAAAGTTTTTCTTTTTTTAAGCTACAATGTTGTAGAACCAAGGGGCATACAGTCCTTAAAATACTTACAAATATTGATGATTCGTGATATCTCTGCATGACACATTAACAATCGTGTGAAGGATCAAGTCGAGTCCATGTAAGTGCGTGTGTGTGTGTACATTAGGGCCGGGTATCGATTCAGATTTTCTGGATCGATTCGATTCGATACTACAAGGTCTCAAATCGATTCAACTCTCGATTCAATTCAGTATTTATTCAGTCTGTGATATCTTAGTTAAAAAATTGTGCTGTAAATTTAAAAAGTGACCTTTTGACCTGGTACATCATTAAAAATTGTTTTAACATGAAGAACTAAAACCAAAGCTGTTACATTAATCATATTTTAATGATATGCATTAATGCATATTCTGCATATTACTTGTTTTTTGTCCAACTCGTATTTTCCTTTGTACTTGTTAAATCTAAAATACTGTACATCCAAACATCAGCTTTTAAACTTGCCAGTGGTGCCCATATAGTGCTTCCACCATGTTTGTTTGCAGTGACATCTCATGAGATCATGTTCAGTGGAAAGCAACGCTAAACGCTGATCACACGGGACTAGCAGAGTTGATACCACAGGCTGCTTCTCTGCACATCCAAAGAAGAAAAAACTACCCAAGTTAAAAGATCCACCTTTGGATTTTATGGATCGATTATGAACCAGTCAAAGGAAAATCGATTTAAATCGATTAAATCGATTTTTTTAACCCAGCCCTAGTGTACATGTGTAGCAGGGGAGGAGGGTCTCTGTATGTAACATGAAAAAGAAACTACAAACATTTAAATGTTTCAAATCAGCAGCTGGCTGGACTAGATAGCCTTCACATCCTGGAGCTCTACAGTGTCAAAACCTAAATGCACACAGGATGTGCCCTGGTAAATATTTTGATTCAGCTCAATCATGTACTCTACACACACATACACATACATACACACACACACACACACACGCACACACACACACACACACACACACACACATGCAGATATACAAATCATGAACTTGGGACTTAACCAAGCCCCTGTGGTTTAAAATCTTACATTTATTTTTAGACTGAAGCGCAGTTCGAGTAGGAAAACGGAGGATTTGGTAGTGAGACAAATAAATAAGAAAATCAGCAGCAGAAGACATAATGATAGGAATAGTTGTCTTGATTTTTTTTTTAAATTAGGCAGCTATTCAGGTCTCTGGTGGGGCTCTCACACTTGCTTACACAAGCAAAAGCTTTCAGTGTGCGGCTGCAGCTGCATTCTTGTTGTACAGGTACGCTGTAGGGTTCCTCACACAGCTGCCTGGGGCAAAGTAGCTCTGGCTCCAGGTGCACCTTCCCCCTTTACTTCTCCAACACCACCCTGGGTGAATCGCTGGGGCCAGAGATGCCACCAAGTGTTTCAGGTGCATGATCACCTCAGGTGCATGATCACCTCCTGCAGCTGTCAGTGTACACATATTTAAAGGCCAAAAAAGCTCTTTACACCATAAAATAGTTAAAACATCACCTGTGCTCCCTATCAGTCTGATACAAACACCTCCTAAAAGCTGCCAGACAACCTCCCACTCAAACATTTCCACATATGCCACCTATCAGAAAACCAGCCTTATGTTTTTCTTCCTCTGTCAGCGTGTTAGCAGAGACCTATAGCCTTGCATTCAACACTCCCATCTTTATTCTTTCAAATGGGATCAAAGACTAACGGGGATAAGTCCTCCAAGCGCTAGGCTTTATCTCCTGAGTACCACTGAGTGACAAGACGAAGCTGCATTTTATCCTATGCTCTGTCACTGTTTTTCCCCATCCTACATTGTAGCGCTTGATTGTACTCTTATGACTCACACAACCGCACCTGCGCCCATGTGTTAAGTACTGACAAATAAAAGCCCAGCGTCCATTTACACAACAAAGGGATGTAACCCGCAAGGCAGCAATTCTTCGCCTCTCTCCCTCCTTCTGACAAGACCTCAAATATATCACTTACTTAAGAGAGGGGGGAAAAGCAGTGCACGTTTCCTGCCACTGCGTCTCTCCCTCATGCGCTGACAAACTTCTTTTCAAACACAAATCCAGAAACAAAACACATGCCAGCCTTTTATGTTTGGCAACCTGTTCCATATTTGATTTCAGAGGAACAGCAGCAGAGGTGACGATTATCAAAGCTCTGATACGCAAATCCAGTCTCAGAATCCCTCTGCAGAAAAAAAGGCAAAAAGAAAACCCTTTCATTGTTTAAGGAAAGAATAGGGAGGGATTTTAGTAAACCAGTTGTGTCTTTAGAAAATACTTGTCTTGAACCAATTCTTGGATTTTTAAGGCAAGGATTAATAAAACCTTTGCCAATCCACCAGGGTTTTAACAATGAACATCTGACTTAGTGATTTATGCATATTAATGAACTCCAGCACCCGCTGTCTAAGCGAAAGCAAGCTGAGCTCCACTCTTCTCTGCATCCTAATGGTTTCTGCTCCACCGGGATCTTTACCAATAGAAAATTTCAGATATTCTGTGCTATTAATCTCTGTCTGTCCCCCTGTTCAGCTACGTAATGACTAATTAAACATCAAAAGAGCAGAGCCGGGGATCCGCTCTGACAGCCCCTCTCTCTCCCAGGAGAGGCTGTGAGGAGGCTGCACTGTGACAGGGCAGCGCTAAAAATCAATCACCTCGAGGTGCACATACACACACACACATACCCAGCAGAAAAATGAGGCCTTCAGAGACATTTACATTCTCATATTAGCATGTAAACATCCAACAACTTTTAAAATTAGCAGGCACTACCAATGTCGCTGCTGAACATGGCCAACAAGAAGAAGAGAATTCCCGCTTGTGATGTCAAGTGATGCTGAAGTGAAGTCAAGAGCACTCTTTGTGTAGAGAGGGAGGGGTGTGTGTGTGTTTGTGTGCTTAAGTAAGCTCACTGTGAAATCTATTTATATGAAAGGTAGATGTTCTTCCACTCACAGAAGAAGGCAGGCCAGGAGGGACCTTGCGAACCTTTTTTGTTTGTAGAGGATCTGTGGAAAGATGAAAGCACTTCAAGTCACTGAAAGGTGAAAAGAAATGAAAAGGAAATGATGACTGATATCATTTGATACCGTTGCTTCAAATGACATCAAAGATTGGCCTACAATTCGAAATACAATATTGGAGAATAGTGGTTCTCATCTAGTGGGTTGGAAACCTCAAGTGAGTCAAAGATGTTTTCAGGAGGTCTGATTACCTCCAGTTTCTAGTGACTAACAACTACATTGTGCTTGTTTTCTTAAGATCTCGTCTTATTTAGCTTCTTGCTTGGAATTAAAAACTGGTTTTGCCATAGAATGTGTTAATTACTTGAGATTTTTTCTTTAAGACAATCAAGATATTGTTGTTCTACTGAGGGATGGAAATCAAAGACTGAATAACCTAAATACAAACAGAAATAAGTGATTTGCAAAACCTTTATGACCAATATATAAATTAAACACAAGGTACTTTCCAGTTAAACACAGTTCTTTAGCTATTTGAGCATCTTTTGGCGATATGCTCAATAAATCTTTCACCACTTTTAATTCAGCTCTACCTGCCTTGGAAAACACATGCATCATGCTCTCACAAGAGGCGGTCAGTATCAAGTATGATGGCAATAGTGCAACTTGTAATGTCTGTTACTGTGGGATTTAATGCAGCGCTATAAAGAGCAGTAATATGTGACAGCCTTGGTTCCCAAGACACACTGGAGTCTTTCAGTTTTGTGGCTGTCAAATTTTGGTTTAAATTGGAATGTTTCATGTAGACCCTGGGGGTGGCTTAACTCTTCTAAGGCAGTGGTTCCAAAACTTTTTTGTCTTGTGTACCCCCTAAGCCTTTTTTGTCATACCACTCGCACTTCACTTACATGTGTTGATGATTCTTCAAAAGAACAGCGTAATCAATGTAGTTTTATGGATACACTTCTACCTTTGCGGACCTTCCGCAGCCTCAGTTCTTCTTTGGTGTACCGGAATATAACTCAATGAAAGCAGCCCAGTCACAGCGACACCAGAGCACCAAACACTTGGGAAATGTCTGTAGAAGACAATACTAGTTTCTCTAGCTTACACTTGCCATTTTACTGACAAGTTTGTTTCAGTACTTCACAGTTGGAAATAACTATTAAATGTAACCATATACCCCTGCAATGTGTTTTTATATCCCTTGGAGTACTTGTACTCCTGGTTGAGAATCACTGTTCTGGGGGGTTCCCACATAAAAAAGGTCTGGAACCACTGTGCTAGTGCAATCGTTGACACAGCATAGTACTTAACCATCAGGTTAGCCATGTGCTTGATAAAACCGTTTGACAGAAACTCTGCTTGGACCGCCTTTTGCTACAAAGAAATTGTTCTATAAAGATAACTTTTTGATTGAGTTTATTATAATGCTTGCACCGGCTACGCTGATAACCTATCCTGAAAACTAAGTAAAACAGAAAAAGTGATATCTGGGGGTCAAACGTCAACAATTTCATCACCTACCTTCTAACTCTGCATTGCAAGATCAATAAAATTATGTCCAACAGTTGAAAACAAAAACAAAAGTATCATTTTACATTAAATCGGTAAAATCTCTCAAAGGGAATTTGCTGCCTGTGCCATCAGCTGGCAAAAACTCATACTTTGAGTTTTTCAACCTTTCAAAAAATAGACTTTGACAACCATATTTTACAAAGGATTTTATACCATAGGAGTTAGGAGTAAGATTTAAGTTTATCCCTGATTAAAATAATAGGACCTGTAAGATTAAAAGTGTCAGCAGAACATTGACTCAATCAGAAATAAGCCTGAGCATTTAAACAATGCTACACTTGAACTTACACACAGCTGCTACATCCAGTAGCAGATAATAAAACAGTGAATGCATGTTTTACCCTCACTGCAAAAATACAATTGCTTTAAGGTAAACTGGGGATCATTTCTTGTCTTTTTTTTTTTTCTTAAAAAGACAGAGCTGGCACTGACCGATGGGGGGAGCATCCTGAAGGGAACGTCTTCTGGGATTGGCTGCAGAAAAGGAGTATAATGGTGCCGCAGACTTCCCCGATGGAGTCACTGGGCTTGGACTTGCTGCCGAGACATCTGGTCGTACAGAAGACTGGAAGAGAAAAAAACATGCACAACCCTTTTTAACAATAAAGGAAATAATAGATTTGTGATGGGGGATTCTTTTGCTTCCTTTGGATGCTTTTGTTGATACAATCATTTAATAAATTCAATCCATAAAATTGCATTATTCTAACCTGACAAATTATATTTACATTTAGAACTGCTATCCTCCATTATAAAAAAGGAAAAAGTCCACCAGCATAACCAGTACTTACTGTAAATGCAAAATGTCATTTGAATTTGATCAAGAGGATTGAATATTTTAATAGCTGTTAATTTAGAAGCTGATTTATGGGAAACATATCAGACCTCAAGTAATAGGTGACAAACGTAATTTGTTTTTCGAGCTTATCATCCTATCACCAACATTATTTTGACCTCTACACCTCAACAAACTGGGTTAAGAGGCCAATTAAGGGCTTGGTCTAATTAGAGTAATCGGCTGCAGAGCAGCGGGGCAGGGATCATGTGAGGTGATGTGTAGTAGCTGGCTTAAAGAGTCGCCTCACGTGCCCTTTTGGAAGCCCCTTTACAGGATTACACTACTGTGAGGATTGACATGGTAACCTTTCCAACAGCTTTGACTCCTGATTGATAAATCCTACACATGTTCTGACACATTCAAAACAATCCAAAATAAACTCTGATAAGCAGAACAGTAAGAATAAATGTCATCATTGTTATAAAGACCACAGATTACTTTATCTGACATCAAATGTGAGTCAGAAAATTTCTGTATAAGATATTCTAAAGACAAAAAATAAACCAGGTGTTTGACAAGATGATAACACAATGCTGCGTTCACCTGGTACCACAGACCTATGTTTGATGTCTCTTTGTTCAAAGAGATTGAAAAATCCACACTGCACAGGCTCTGAGGGAAAAATCAATACAGAGTAAGGCAAATATGGATGCTTGTTCAAATGTGCATGTTTCACTTAGGTTTAAATCTGACTGGTGTCTCCTTTCCTTCATTATGCAGTGTCCTAACTGAAAAAGTCTCAAATAAATTCCTCCATAAAACTATGATCAGATGCTCTTCATATTTATTTCACTCAATAATCAGTCATGACCCTTCAGATTTAGACAGACAGTCAGATAGAGGTAAACTTAGGGACACACAAATTCTGAAGTTAAGATCAGAAATGTTAATAAAATAATTTGCAGCTCATTTCATGTGCACCTGGGCAATGTCGGGCCGAACTCGGGGTTTATTGAAAGAAAACTGCAGCAGCGCTCTACTCCGAGCTTGAGGCCAAGTTTAATCACAGTTTTTGTGGGTCAGAACATTGAGAGGCTTAACGTTGCTACCTGCCTTGTTGTAACAAATATGACCAGATCAATTGACTATTTCAAACCCCTTTTGAAAACAGAGAAAGGACAGTTACATATAGTGGACTTGGACAATGTGGTTTTGTTTTTACCATGCTCCAAAATTATTTTATATAGGAAGTATGAAAATTATGTTCATTTAAAGGTGCTATGAGGAGAATCTATTACCGGCGACATAAAGACTCTGCTACCCATGAGCACACGCGGCGACTGTCGTAATGCTGCGTTCCAGTAACCTCGGAACTTGGAGTGACATCATCTCTGACTTATTGGCGTTCCAGTTGAAGTCGGAAAAAAACATGCCGATCTACCAGGCTATTGTTAGCTGTTGTTAGCACGCCCTGCGTTGTTGTTCACAAATATCACATGAAGAATGTGATTATCACTGTGGAAGCATTTTTGTAAATATAAGTCTAACAATACTATGTATACAGCTGATCTAAAGCGACACATCCCGGTCAGAAGTGCAAATAAATTGACTATTACAGGAGATAAATAACTGTTCACACTGGGGGCATCCATCTTTGATTGTCAACTTGGGAGGTTTCACAAAGTTCCCAGTAGGAAATTCTGACTTCAGGGGGCATTCCAGTTGCAGTTTCCTACTCGGAACTCAGAAATTCCTACTTCTGACTACAACTGGAACGCACCAAAAGATGTGACCCAAGCCAAAGCGTGTGTTTGTTGTGATGCTAATAAAAATGCAGCTCGGACCTTCCTCAGAACTCTGCATTGCTTTACAACTTCTTTTTTCAGCAACTTACAGGATGCAAAGCAACGAGGTAATGTATCTCTTTCTAGTTACGTAGCGGTAGTTTTTGATGTGTGACAACAAGCAATTTTTGGAAAACTTAGTATCGTAGTTTTGTAGCCGGCTATATATCGCTACTTACAGCCCGGTGCTCTAAGACGAGTCCGAATAATATAAATTTGCTCAAGGTTTAATTGTCTTGTTCCCGAAGTTGAGTATCCAGGCCAGTCCAGCCCTGGCCGACCCGACCACGAAGCTAAGGAATAGCATTTATAGATAACCTATTTTGATGCTATAAAACTCATCTTAAAGTGTGTATATCGATCAGGCATATATCTAAAAGTGAGACTTTTTTGTAATTACTTAAAAACTCCTCACAGTCCCTTTAAGATCTGACCAATATATTGTATTTTTATGATTTCTGCTGTTGTGCAACACTGGCATGGCAGGAGTTTTACAACCTGGTGCACGTCATGCTGATACATGTGTTGTTTGATGATAATCAACACTCCAATTTTTATTGTTTTAATGACTGATGACAACTGATTAAAGTCTGTGTGTTCACAGTCTTAGCAGTCAGAGAGCAGAACATTGAGCATGCAGAGTCTGTTTGCCTTCTGTATTTACATTCAGGCCAACATGACGTGCTGGTCGACACTCAGCTAAAAATCTTAAAATATGGTAGGTGACATTAAAGTAACACAATAATGAGAAATGATTTTTTTAACAATAATATATAACAAAAAGCGTCACTTCACCTTTTCTCGCTTTCTCCACTTTTCCTCTCTCTACTCTGTATGTGTGCACAGCTGTCAGAGTTCTGCATCAAGTGTGAAGCTAAAGAGAGGACTTAGATTTGAAATACAAGGAAGTCTAAATATGAACCCAAATAAGAGTGTTTTCATATATCACTTCATTAAAAAGTAATCAATGTACATTTAAACTGTAGCAATTACACTGTATTTATGCCAAGTAGTTTTATTTATTACAAGAAAAAAATATACATTATATCATGACAGGAAAAACTGCTGTGACAGTTCTTTTTTCAATATCTCAGCCCTGGTTTACGTTGATATGTTTATATTGATGTCATTATCTTGTTTTCTTGGAATGCTAGGTTTAAACTCTGATTGTTCTCAATAAGAATCACTGATAATAATAAGCTTATTAACGACAAGATAATCTATTGGAAATGTTTAGTCAAAGCGACAGTCATCTAATTATTGATATTTTTTATGAAGATATTATCAGTAAAAATTCCAATTATGAACCCTGGTGAACTTAACCTCTTGAGCTTATGAATTGTGAGGAGTGTCCTGATTGGTTGCTGTTCAACGGCATGTAGGTGAGTATTTGGAGGTGGAAATAATTTAAATAACTCTATACAAATCAAAAGGAAATAAACCTAAAATAATTCAAATAGATTCTGGGCTATGGAGGCTCACAAGGGCCACTAAGACACAGCGGGGGTTCACAACGTAAAAAAAAACAAACAATTTAAATCACAAATAAAACACAATTATATAACCTGGGTTAAACTTTCAAGCCCTAGACACAAATGTTAGATAATCTATTCTCTTAAACTTACAAAATTTGAAGTAAAACTCCCGGGAACTTTCTAAATTGCACACAAATGTTGGTCTCAATTGTGAAAGTACAGGAAGTTAGGAGTGAGAATTTCCCTCACTAGTTTCATAAGTTGTTGTGTTTCCTGTGCACTAATACAATGTGAACATTTGTCTTTCTGTTTTGTCTGTAAAGAAGGACAAATTGATGTCAACACCAGTTATTATGTAATAGACATTTTAGAGTTTCAACAGATTGCATTAAAGTATAGAAAAGTTGTAAAACCTAAATATATAAAAATGTTGTTTTAGGTGTTAATTTGCTATTTTTGATTATTTCAAAAAGTACAATGCCAAGTACTGATTTGCTTGGGGTTCATATTTTTGTAGTCTTGGTATAATTCAGGTTTAAAAATTAGATTTTAAGAGAATCTCATCAAAGTTTTTAGTTCTGTCATTTTGATGACTATCAAATTGCTTTGCTCTAAAAGTTCCGAAACAGTTTTTGGGCTATTTATTTTCATCGCAAATAAGGTTGCCATAATTCATCTTCTGAGATTTGTTTTGGAGGGAGGCAGACTTTTAAGACTTCCTGTCCATTAATCTTAGTCCCAGCAGCTGCAGATGTGCAAACATTCCCAACAACTCCCACTCAGAATTATTTAAATGGTTTTCCCTCTGAAAATGCATGTATGACAAGAGGCATCCTTCTTTAACTTCTATTGTTAAGAACTAAGTTTGAGAAGGCCAATAATATTTTATATTTAATTACAATGAGAACAAGTGTTTTTTAAATCAGAAAGCTGTGCGAAACTGAAAAAGGAAGTATTTTTCATGCAGCAAAGGCTCTACTTCAACCTCCTCTTGAGACTGCATGACTTTAGGGATGCTGCAAGGTCCAAAAAGAACAAACATTTTCAGATGTAATTGAGGGGATAAGAGACACGTCATAGAGCTCACTCAAGGCTAAATTAAATCTGACATGTTTGTGGTTATAAACAAGGGAGCTGTTCAACTGGACAGGAAAAACAGAGTTGCATAGTGATTGAACTTTGATTGAATAAAGGCATGAATTCATCCTTGGATATCGATAGAAGACACGAAGGGTTTGGATAAAAATACATTTAAAAGACTAGATAACCCATCTTCATCCATTACATTTATACCTCAAGAGTATCATGTCTTCCATGTTTATCTATCTTCAACGTAAACATTAACAAGACAGTCAATTTACTTCTCATTTGATATATTTAATGTACAACTATTTCCACACAGCTTCTCGTGCGTAAATGCTTGAATAAGATAAAAGTATGATAGTTCAAAAAGGGCTGTATCTGACTTGCTATCGCTAACAGAGATATGACAGCTGATTAAAAACTCACCTGGCAACCCGACGCTCCGGAGTCCCTCCCAAAGTCGAGATATGGAGCTCTCTCTGATTTACCTGTGGAAAAATGAAAACTATAGTCAAAATCATTTTCAGTTTCAGATATTTAACACAGAATATGCAAAAGTTTGAGTCTTTTTGACTGAGAGAGTCAAAAATCTTGCATGAGTCTGGAATCACTTTTATCCAATTTCATCTTGAAATCAGCAGCTGATTAGTTTGGATAAATTAATGCACTAAAGATGGCATATTATTTCAAAGCATTCATTTTAAAAAAGCTCAGATTTTGTCCCAGCTCTGGTTCATATAATTTTTGATGCTTGCATTAGGGGTGTGCAATATGACGATATAAAATCGTTCAGGATTATAATGTGGGGATGATCTCATAAAGCAGAAAGATTGTCAGATCGTCTGATCGTGCACCTGACTAGCCAATCGTAGCACATTGCGTGCAGTGCAGCGTAGTATCTCCTGTTTGGTTATGTAGCATGAAGCCATGGCGGAAAGAGAAAAGGAGATAAAAGCTCGAAGATGTCTGAACAAAAATCTGTTCTAAAGCAGCTGTATTATTCACTCAGATTATAGACACTGCAGTTAGATAACATTTGTTCTAAATTGTTGCACTTTAAAAGATAATGTTGATATTGTTGTTCATTACCTTTTATGTTTACATTTATCGCACATTTTTATAAAAACTGCACTATTTAATATAACACCTGTTCAGAAAGTTTCTTTGGCTTTAATTGTCTTTTTTTTTTCTTTTAGGGTTTTACTTGTTTTATATGTTAAGTATGGGGAAAAAATGGTCAAACATGCAAATTAGTCTGGAAAAATCAAGTAAAAAAGAATCGTGATAAAATCGTGATCGGGATTTTATTTTTAAAAAATCGTGATATATTTTTGCCATATCGCCCACCCCTAGCTTGCATATGTCCACAATCATCAATGTAAAAAAAAAAACCTTCTTATTTTCATACACTGAGCGCTCCTGATGCAGTTGTATTCCCTCTTTTTGTAAGATGCTCTGTTAGAGCCCCTGCCTCTTAAATAACTCCCTTCCTCAGGTGCGCCCGCTCTGATTGGTTGACAGGTCTATTTAATGCCATGTTGTCAACAACTCTGCATTATTCTACTATCTCTCTTCTACATTGCAGTTGAAGAGTGGATTTTCTGCATTTTTAAAAAAATACTATACCAAATGCCATTGCTAACAGGGAGAAATAATCAACCGAAGTAACTTTTCCAAACATTCTTGGTGGGGTGTAGCATTGATAGATAATTGTAAGGATCTCCTTCTAACAATGAGAAATCAGGGTTGCATGCCTCAAAGGAAAGCTCCTGAGCAGTCTCAAAGAGCAAAATAAACAACACACATGAATCATATTCATCACGACATCCACACTCAGCAGTTTCACTCCCCTGGAAAAACAAACAAACAAACAAACGAGATCTCCATGGGGACTATGATGAATAACTTTAACAGCACCGTGCTTTATTTTTGTCAGACATCCAAACATTAAAAACACAGACACAAGCATCGGGACTAAATTCTGTTTGCTCTGGGGAAAAGGTAAATATCTTCTTGGTGAGTTAAAAACTTGCACAGCCTGGATCTTTTGTCACACAATGACTGATCTGAACGATGCTTTCATAGGCACAGGTGAACAGAGACACGTGTGAGAGAATTCACTTATGCTTATCCGAGCAGTCCTGCAGGAGACGCTTGTTCTGTGCAGCAGACTATCTCTGGGGACTAAAGGAAGCCGACGAAACCAGATGAGATGCTTTCACTGGCAAAGCTGCTTCTCCTGCAACAATGATGTGATATAGTTCTGACACTGCAACGCAAATAGGATTAAGTAGTCTGTTACCACCAACGCCCCCGATCATTAGGATGATGAAACACCTCTTCTGACTAAAACTGTAATTTCTTTATTTTCGGTCTAATATCGAAAGGCAGCTCAGTGAAAGTCTCCCTGGTTTCTTCTGTTTTCTGAAAAAGACTGTTCAAGTCAAAGAGTTAAATATTCATTTGGAGCATGTGTTTAGTCACACACACTGTGTCCTTTCTGAATAATTGATGATCACTGTTGTAGTTTCCGAGCCCACCTGGGAAGACTAGTGCAGTTTGTAAAAATCATGCCTCTGTCCAACCAACAGAGAAACAAAGCCTTGAACAAACTGACAACTTATTTGCATTATCATAAATGTCACACTTGGCAAGCTTTGAATATGCCGAAATGAACACCAATAAAGAAATCACTGAGGAGAACACCACACCACAGGCATTCACAACAGTCATAAGCAGAGAGATATTGGCATTTGGTAAAGGCTTTTTGTGTTTGTAAAGAATAGGGAAATAACGGTATGAAATTTTCACATCATGGTTATTGTGATCAAGACCATCATGGTTATCATTATTGCAATATTGTTGCAGTGTGCTTAAAATGTTCAAAAATAACTTTTACGCACAACTGAAATCATTTATGCCATTTAATATTATAATCATAACAGGCATTTTTGTCTTCTTTTTAAAGAAATGTGTCAGGAAATGTTCTTTAAGTAAATTTGTTTTCCCTTTTTTAATGAGAAACAAAAGTAAACAATTCTGGAAAGTATTTGTCATTGTTATATTTTTAATGTTTAAACTGTGTGTGATCACAAGAAAGGAAAAAAACAGATTTGAACATTAAACAGGATTCTCTTTATAAATGTAAATGTACAAATGTAAATGAACAAGTTAAAAGTTTTGAGATGACCAAAAATAAACTTTACCTACTTTACATACACTCATACATTTAAGTTTGCCCGTAGCATTAGTGTCCATGTTACAGCTCATTATATTAGACCATGTCCAGGTGTTTCTTTACTGACGTTAGTCCCTGAGGCAGCTCCTGTCTAGTTAGACCCCTTCCATGACTCTGCTCTGGTCTCTCTTTTACCTGGGAGATCTCCAGATTTCCTCCTCCAATATTTCCAAATTCCGATTGATTAAATCCATAACACACTAACTATGATGGAGAATAGGGCTGGGTATCTCCAGCACCCCCACGATACAATATGTATCCCGATACTGAGGTCACGATAAAATACGTATCCCGATACACATAAATTGTGAACATTGACTGCGCTTTTAACAGAAGTCCCAGCAACTATTGTTTTTATTACAAGAAAAAGAACAAGCATGAGTTTTAAATCATTCTTCAACTTTAATTCAGGCCCCCAAAGACAGACCTAAGTTAAATTTGGAACTTGTGTTTTATCATGTAGCTTGGCTTCTACTTTGAACTGTGCCATTTTTAACATTACCCAAAGCCTATTTACAACAACTGTCCAAACATTGAGGCCGTATCGAATCTGTAGAATCCGTATCAATATATGTATCCCGAAGAAGTGCATGACGATATTTTGCCGTATCGATATTTTGAGCACAGGCCTAGTGGAGAAGATGATCAATTGCGAAATACAGCAAAGCAGGGTGAATAAACGGCAAAAAAAACAAACAAAAAAAAAACAAACAAACAAAAAAAAAAAAAGGAGGGGTGCTGGTTTGGCGGAGTGGTTAGCAACCAGGCACCCCATGTACTTGGTTCTGCCGATCCAGGTTCGAATCCCGCCTGTGACCAGTTTGCAGAGTGTCTTCCCCTACTCTCTCACCCTTTTCACAAGCCTATCCACTGTCTCCCTACTATCAATAAAGGCACAAAATGCCAAAAAAAAATACATTAAAAAAAAAAAAAAAAACGGAAAATGGTGAAAAAAACCCCTCTAATTCACTCAGGTATGGCTCACTGAATCTTCTCACCCTCTCTGGCTCAGTCAGCTCACTTCCTCTAGGAGTTACAGTAGTTTTAATCTTGAAATTGTCTTTCTTCTGTCGACAACAGCTTTGTATTTTAGACAGGGTGACAGCCCTCTATCAGTTTCCCTTCTGCATCGTTGGAAAATTTAAAACTTGACCAGGTATTAGACTTTGCCCATTTTAAGGGGGAAAAATCTCCAGTAAAGTGGAGAACTGCTATGGCCATACTTTTACTCTCCGAGGCCAAACATTGCAAACTGTGCATGTGTGCCTCCTAGAGGGACCTTAGCTGCTTTGCCTAGGAGCAGACACATAGTTCTGGCTTTTCCAGGTAATCTGCAGCCACACCGTTAGCTATTTAAGCAGTGTGCTAATCAAACACGGTTTACCAGTAATTAAATGGAAAACGGTAATAGTAAACAACATTTTACAGTGGTTTACCATTTTTACCAGTAACCACTACATCCCTAGTAAAGACTGAGACATTTATTTAGTCGACAGGGCTTCAGCAAAACAATCCTATATACATTTAAGCCAATGCTGACTAGAGCATACTTTTGCCCTGTTTTCAACAATGGCAGAACAAAATTCAAGCCTCTGAATATATGATGCCACTAACTCTCTGGAACTTTGAGTGTAACTTAATAAAATGAACACTGAGGTGCTGGTTTGGCGGAATGGTTAGCAACCATGCACCCCATGTACATGCTTCCGCCAGTCCAGGTTCAAATCCAGCCTGTGACCAGTTTGCAGAGTGTTTTCTCTTGATCTCTCACCCCCTTTCACAAGCCTATCCACTGTCTCTCTCCTATCAATAAAGGCACAAAATGCCCCAAAAAACAAAAAAAAGATGACTATTAATAAAATGAACACTGATGACCAGAGCAGACTGTCAAAATGACTCCCTCTACTCTGACATGCAACGCAACAAAACAGCATGTGTCAGACTCCTGTGCTGCCTGATTCATGTTTACCGCCAGTTTTGCTATTTTTTGCCACTAGGTAATACAACAAAATCTCTCTTACAACATAGGATATGAAAGGGTCTATAGACGCTCTGTCTGAACTACAGCATGCAGGTCAACTGTGGCTCCAGGTTCAGGAAGTAGGTAGTGCACGTGCCTCACAGTTCCTGATTCGATTCCCGGGTCAGACAGGGGCCTTTCTGTGTGAAGTTTGCATGTTCTTCCCATGCATGCGTGGGTTCTCCCCGGGCACTCCGGCCTCCTCCCACAGACCAAAAACATGCTCATTAGGTTAATTGATGACTCTAAATTGCCCTTAGGTATGAGTGAGAGCATGAATGGTTGTCTGTCTCGATATGTGGGCCTGCGATGGACTGGTGACCGGTTCAGGGTGTACCCTGCCTCTCGCCCAATGACAACTGGGATAGGCTCCAGCCTATAGGGGTAAAGGGGTATAGAAAATGAATGAATGAACTTTCAATTATATACCATATCTTCCTCTACTAGATTGATTTTAAAATAAGGGCAAGGTATATAAAAGTGACCCCATCATCATCATTACATTTTTCTGTATATGGTCCAAATCAAAAGAGGTTATGTCCTTAGAAACAACTCTGCTGAAGCAAATACAGTGTCTCCTTTACTTCCATATAAAAAGTACCAATTTTCATCCAAAACCACACTGATAAATTAAATATCCATGCTTCCATTCAGTCTTCAACTCCGTAATACATTTCTCTCTGATTCCTTCTATCCATAAATCTCCATTTCAACCCAGAAAATGTCCTACATCATTTCTTTCTTTAAAAGTTTGGTCTGAATCCTGTTCTTCTACACAGAGTTTGTCTGGATTTACTAAATCCCTGAGAGATCAAAGCACAGTCTGACTTTTCTGACTTGATGGACAGAATTGGATCAGCAGACAGAAACATTATTTCATTGATGACATTTTCACATTCATATTATTAAGAGAAGAATCTAAATTATGTTTAAATTTAGGTAGAAGTGAAAGAGATGCACCATTTGATTCACACACTATACGATCCTGAGGTTATTCAAAATGAGAAATCTCCATGAATCTGTTTACTAATGCAGCTCTATGTTATGCACATAAAAAAATTGCTGTAAAATTAGCACTATGTAATTATTGCATTATCCCATCCAGCTGGTTAAACTGACCAGAAGAGAGTAGAGCAGCAGAGGAAACTGTGAAACCATAAATCAGATTTGAGGTGATTTGAATTTTATTATTACAACAACAGTGATTTCTTAATGTCATGCAAATCCCCCCTTCTGCCCTCTCCTGAAATATCCTCAAAGCCCTGCTGATGACTTGCAGAAGAATATTTTATTGTTTTATCAGAAAAAAGACACATTAAATAAACAATATGACAAAGGCCAATGTCTTTTCTGAGGTTGTTTTCCTCTGTTAACTGGAGAAGCAAAAGTTTGAGTCTGTGTTTAGTAGCATTGTGATGAAGCAACACCAGAAGCAGCTAAATCTTTGAAGAACTTTCAGGAGGAAGCATATTTATGATGCTGAAGTAAAGTAGAACAAGGTGATATATCAGGAGGAAAACTGCTTTGTTGGCCACTGCTAAAAGCCAGCGGCCTGAATTAGCAGGGTAAAATATTTCCATATAGTGCAGTAACACAATCTCCTGTCTACTGCACAAATACTGTGACTCACTACTAGGAAAGGAGACATTAAAATAATCCTTACTCCTAAATAAAAACAATAAAACTCAAAATAAGTTGTTCATTCCCCTGATGGAAGTATTTAAGTTTGAAACGCAACAAATCAAAGACAAATCCTCTGTTTAGTCAGGGAAACAAATGAAAGCAGAGTAATTGTTTCATGGCCTCCTCTGAGCAGATCAAAAAGACATCACAGCCTCACAACAAAAGAACCTTCATTTCATCATTATTATTTCCTGAGTAGGTCCATTTATTCTTAAAAGAGCTATGCTGCGCTGAACATGATTTTCTTTTGGTGTCAGAGGGCTACTAATGAGCCTAAAGTGCTGTGATTGATGGAACTGGATGCCATTATCTGTTGTTTAACAGCAAAGATGTAAAATACTAAATGCCAAAAGCAACATGAGTAAAGTGGCCTAATTACTGCAATCACCATGACTAATGTCAGTGTTAGCATGCAGATGTCAACATACGTGAAAAGAAAAAAAAACCATTTTGATTCAAATATTTGGTAAAGCTGCTGGTTTGCAGATAATTAAAATCATTTTAAAGCATCTCACTGCAGAAGAATCTGAGGTATTTCCCGTATTTGTGTTCTAAAAGATTGATAAATGACGAAAAAGAAACAATATACAGTACATGTAAAATTCTTCTACCAAGGCCTGGGAGATCAGAGTATCATCAGTTTACTAGAAAAGAAAACTTTGAGCAATTGCTGGGTTACTACTAGCTAGATGACAGTTACGTTCAAACAAGTAACATGTGCTCACAGATCACATGCCTAAATCAAAAAGACAAAATCATGTTTATATTTGTGGGAGTAAATCTGTTAGCATTGTCAAACAAGAATCTGAAAAATCAAGGCTTGTGCTCTCTGACAGTCCTCAGGAAAGCTCAACATATTTGTGAGTTAAATAACCTTAGCTGGTGGGTCTCTGCTGTGTTTCTAATGTTGAATGTCATATTAGGACATTTTCTTGTTTTGTTTTGGAATAGACAATCCACCGTACACCAATTACTCACAACTCAGCAGAGACTGAAGAGTACAACACTTCTTTTGTCTGATTTTAAAGATTTACAGAATGTTAAATAGATACCTTGGTAAATATATATATATATATATTAAAACCACAGATGTGTGACAACTCCTCAGTCACCATTCAATTCTTTTTTTTTTTGGCTAAAAATCAAGTAATGTGACAAAAATCAATTAAAACACTAAAGTGTCTTAACTGCTTATTAAAAGTGTAACTGAAGACCAAAGAAGACCTAAGCATCAGGACAAAAATACACTACTCTAATATTCTAACCCAGCAGGTCATGACCCTGTGCACTGTAGACCAGTTTCATGTAAGACGACCTTTTCAGGATTTGGCTGTCACAGTTTTTGGGGATGAGAAAAAAAAAGTACATGTGAAAACTGCCCGCAATAATGCAGGATTAGTGGGAGCCGTGAGCTTGTTTTCCTGATAAAACTTCATATGAAAACCCTGGTTCAAGCAGTGATAGTGTACTTTAGCTGAGTGTGTAAATGTTTACTTGAGTTTGTTTTTTATAAAATACAAAATTCTGAAATCATAATAAACAACAAAAGAGCAGTCCTTGCCCATATTGTGATTTTAACCCTAAATATTAGTCCTAGCTTTATTTCATCTAAATATTTAGATTCCTTGACCATTAAAACATACCATTAGCAATTGGGTTCATAATGATATCTATTTGAAAATCGCATTTTTCGTCATGGCGAAATCCGTCCATAACTTTCTGAGTTATGTTGCTAACAGAGAAACAAACAAACAGACACCGACAATAACATAACCTCCTTGGCGGAGGTAATGAGCCCATTGGTCAAAGATGTCTAATTCCATCCTGCATATTAGACAGGGTCATAAAACACACAAAAAAATATTTTAAAAAAATCAGACTAAAAATAATGTAGCCTTTATTTCAAATGACATATTTCCTCTGGACTTTCTTTGATTATCCCCAAGATGTGAATGAATGCTGTCTGATCTTCTAATTGTTCTATTCAGGGCACTTTTATGGGTATCAGTGTTTGTGCTGTGTGGTGAACAGCTGCCATCACTCCTCAGATTTGGACATAAAAAAAACTGGTGGCAGATAACTCTCCTGTCTCTGTCCCTCTGCAACAAATTCAGCAACACATGTCCATTTAAGACAATGTTGAACGAACTTGATAAAACATATTTGTTGATGTAAAAATTGGGAAACTTCTCTGAAAAAGTTACAATTCAATGTCTTATTCATCACCATCTTCACTTAGCTTGCAATTCAGTTTGAGTGAGCAAAGACCATATGTTGTTTTTTTTCCACTAAACAGAGCATAAAAAAGATATTTTACTTATTTTACTTTTAACCCATATGATATCAAAAAAGTATCAATATATCAACATTTTGACAGACTTATTTAGGAGGTATTTCAACAACGCACTAACTGTAGCACTCTCGGACTTTCTTGTGCAGGCTGTAAAGCTATCTGAGTATTGACTCAGCCTAGAGCTCATGATGCTTGAAGTCCAGTTTTATCAAAACCAAAAACAGAACTCTAATTTGTGCCAGTCTGAAGCAGGACATCCTTTATGATTTGCCTGAATCTGGCAAATCACAACACAGACTGATTCTATTACAGTGCAATCATGTGTTTGGTGCTTCATGCCCAGTTTCTGCTAAATATAGTACTTTGTATTGGAGTTCAGCTATTATTTAGCTGGACCAAGCTGCTTTTACTCTTCCTCTGCTTCCATATGTCAGTCTACCATCCTTTGCCACTGGTCAGCAGAACAGTGAGTACAGTGATTACAAACACATCTTGTTTATATACCAAACTTTCAGCAGATTATAATGTATTATTCTATCTTTCCTTCAGATTTTAAGTCTCCATGTCTGGTTGGAGGTAGATCTGAGTCAACTTTTCATTAAGTAATGATGAAAAATGACGTGCTGTGTTAGAACTTTGCATAAAAC
Organism: Scarus forsteni; assembly: GCA_036419115.1. Classification (NCBI taxonomy): domain Eukaryota; kingdom Metazoa; phylum Chordata; class Actinopteri; order Labriformes; family Labridae; genus Scarus; species Scarus forsteni. Next base: position 9,037,816 of record JAZDUH010000354.1, on the reverse strand, counting down.
TAACATTCATGACTTATACAGCAATAGGAAATGATGCTGATGTTTGATGCTTTGCATGAGGAGACATTTACAGAAAATGCTATTTTGAACTTTCATTTTCAACTAGACTTAGTTTGAATGAGTACATTTAAGAAAAAACTTTGTGAAAACATATTCTATCTCCCAGTGCACCTCATTTTAACATGAACTTAGTGTCTACAAATTCACACTGGATACTAATGTGCAGTTTGACTGTTTTTCAATTTTTAAAGACAAAAAAGCAAGAAAAAATTTGAGTAAATATGGCGTCACGCTTACTTGAAAAGCTTTTTACTACACTGACTTAGATAAAGAAAACATGTAATAAAATATCAAATCAAACAGCAACTGCTTAAATGTCAGACTACAATACACTCAACTATTTGTACAACGATGCTATCAAGTATTTTCAGTCTAGTCTCCCCTGTGCTGGCTGTGTGCAGGGCTAATGAAGTGTCCAAGAAACATCAGCGCGGAAACCTCAGTTTAAAAAGACTAACATGCCTCCTTATCGATTACAGGTCTGCGGTACGGCAGAGCATGTCGCTGTGTCGAGCCTCTTACTTTGATTCTGTGAGAGGTAGTGACCTCAGCATCTACGGGGATCAATTCAAAACCTTTGCCACCACAAAAACAGCCAATTAGTGAGTGTGCTCCCCCACCTTCACATACATTGAAAGAGCTGCTTTTTCCATTCACAAAACAAGTCCATTTTCCTCACTCCAAGGGAAAAGCCAAGACCATGTAAAAACGTATAACACAGGAAAGAGAAATGTTGCTAATGCAGAAAGCTGCTCACTTTTTCTTTTTCTTTTAAAAGCACACAACTGTTTACTATTGGACTCGTGTCTGTGTTCTCATGTGACGACCTGCATGTAACAGAAACACAAAACAGTGGTCCCTATACAAAATCATCTGACATGTCCTTACAAAGACACAGGATAGGTAGATCCTGTGTCTTTGTAAGACACAGGATCACAGGTAGGAAGATAGGTAACCCCCGATACAACACATCACACTACAAAACAATCCAATATATATATAAGACAAGACATTATGATACCATACAGTGCATAACATGGCTCACAATGATATTTTTTTTGTAGGGTAATTATATAATGATTAGTAATGGGATTGAAACTCAGGACAGTTTAGATTCAGTCCTGCAAAATCAATTATGTTTGAGCTACTGAATACTGTGGATATAACATTTTTAAAAATGATGTGGGGGAGGGGGAATTATCTCCAAATATACTATCAATGAGCATCAAAATGAACCAAAAAATTGTACCTTTCAACTGTCAAACTTTATAAATATACAGCTGATTATGTTATGTGTTTAAGGTCTGCCAGTAAAAAAATGACTATTAGATTAAAGCAAACCAAAACAAAGGCTGTTAGATACAGTTGTTCGGAGATTAAATGGGACTGTCCATCCATTCCATCAATCTAAAAATATATAACAAATCAGATGAACACCTCTTTGACTTCTTAACATAATTTCATCAGCTGTTGTAAGTACATATTGTTGCCTCGTTTTTCAACCAAACAATAGAAAAGTATCGGAAGTGGAAATTATGTTAACTTGGGCTGTTACGGAGTACCAACAAGGTTTTATATATATATATATATATATATATATATATATATATATATATATATATATATATATATATATATATATATATATATATATATATATATATATATATATATATATATATATATATATATATATATATATATATATATATATATATATATATATATATATATATATATATATATATATATATATATATATATATATATATATATATATATATATATACATATAAAAAATAACAATACCAATCCCTGATAATTAGGCCTGTCACAGTAATCAATAAATCAATCAACTGCACAAGAAATAAAAACATCTTCTGTAAGTTTGCCAGCCTCAATAAATTGACACATGCATGCATGTATGTTTTCCTCCTCTCTTTCTACCAAACAGGCTGGATGAGAAGATGGATTACTCTGTGCAACTGTCTCAACACCAGGGTGCGTTGGTTCTATAGCGGATTTATAGTGGAAAAAGTAGTGGTGACGAAGAAGGGGAGGTGCAGCGCAGTCTTCGTCCTTGACAGTCCGCGCTTACTGCGGCATTTGGTCGGCAAAGTAAATATAAACAAAAGTGCAAAATGGTGCGTGCTCACAACCAGTGTCATTTGCTACATTGCAAAATACCATTGAAAAGCCACCATTTCGGAAAAGTTACAAACATTTGACAGACAGAACAAAATGACAGGGAGAATGTGCATGCCACAAACAGTTCCTAAACTGTATAAATTTTATTTATTGTTTTTATTGTTGTGTGTGTTTTTATGGAGTTTTTTGTTTTTGCTTTACAGAGACAGGGTCTATTTTTGTATTGTTTTTGATTAGTATAATGATTTTTAGTCACATGCAATTTTTCCCTAAAGAGAGTCCATTTCATTTTCACTGGGTCTCTTTCCTTTTTTAGTTTGTTAAATGTATTATATTGCTTAATTAACTTAATTTAAAAGCTCTTGACCTTCCAATTAGTTAAATACTTTTAAGAAATTAAATGTAATTACTTTTGATACAGTGTACTCACTTAATTATAACATATATTATAATTACATTAATGAAAAATGATGTTTCAAAATAATATTGACAATAATATTGTTTATCAGTAATAATTTTTGGGACAATTATAATCCAACAAAATCTGTTATCATGATAGGCCTGCTGATAGTGATGCATCACAACCTGGGATGCACAATATTGTTTTTTTGTTGATATTCCAATATGACGACTTTTACAAAGTCATTACTTCTAAAAACTATAATTTTGTCCAGAGTAAAAAGCATTCAGTCAGCTGAAATTGAACCTGTCACTACTATGGTGACAATCTACTTGTGTTAAAAAAAATAAATGTAAAGCCAGAAAAAAAAAACTTAATTCTGTAGAAAATTACACTTTTTTTTTTATTAAAGTGGAAACTCAGTGATGATGAAGTAAAAAAATATATATTACCACAGCTGTTGTCATCCTGCTGTCTTTTCCTTCTTCTTCTCTGTTTTAATTTTGTTTTGGGCCTTCATAGCATCATTTCATAGACAATGGATTAAGTCAGAAAGATATTAAACAGAAATATATGCTGAAAGAATCCACAAGTCAGATTTGAACCAGGCTTTGCCAACAACAGCAATGGACAACAGCATTTGTACACAGACATAACCACAAGGCCAAGGCTTGTGGGAGTCTCTTCTTCTTTTAGCTTTACCTTGCTGTCAACCAATACCTTTCATTTAGATCATCCTTATTAGTACCATACGAGGGGTCATGACATTGTAATTCAGTGAGGCAAATTGTTAGAGAAACCCAATTAGAGTGCTGCATGTATCATTTTACAGCTTTACTGTTAACTCCTATCATCATTTTGATACTGAAGATAAAGGTTTTAGTGCTGGTCTTTTATATTTCTTACCATGACGTTCTGATTTATCTTTTTAAATAATACAACTAAGATTATTTCAATCATTATTTTTAACTTTTTTAATTTCATGTCATTTCTTCTTTGCACAAACATGATTTTATTGCACTGCCTTCTATCAATTTTATCATTCAAACCTAGTTCATGTTTTATAAGTTAATTCGTATCCATCAGTTTTGCAAATGATGCATTTTAGCAGTGAGGATCATGCAAATGTCATTTCAGTGAAAATATTATCAAGTCAGCGATTTGACTGAAAATCTGCAGAACGAGAGGATCTCCTTTTACCACGAGCTGGGTATGTAACCTGGCTAAAACAGACAGGACAATGAAAAAAAGAGACATACCACTTTCTGATAGCAGAAATGTACTTTCATTTTTGTAGAACATTTCACAACAAGGTAAAGAAATGTAATTGTACCTTCTGCTTAGGCCTTTTCAAGCAAAAGCACAGTTTGACATTTCTATGGATAATCTTCTCTTGTTTACGCAAATACTATTATTGAGTTTTTCTGGGTCGGTTTGTCACTGAATCAGGTCCTGTACAGGGGGATTTGGGGTGGTCTTCCAAAAGGTTCCACTGAAACTTTCCACTGAGAAATTTATGAAGTTAGACAGGACATTTTATGAGTTTAAGTTGCAAGTCTCTAAAATCTTCCTGACATCCTACTTGTTGTCTATCACTTTTCTATTTTTAATAAAGCTTGAACTTCAGTTTAATAAGTTTGAAATGAGCAACACAAAGAAAGCTTGATTCATATGAAAGTATTTTTCAGGACACCAGGAACTTATAATTGTGTATGGACTAAGGATAATGATATCTGGATAAGCAATACCTTATGGGCAACATGTTATAGTTATCGAATGAGTATTGCATTATCACAAAAAAGTGCTCTTCAACAGAAGCTATTTTGGGCCTCTCTCGCTGCCTTTTGGGAATTTGCATAACTACTGTAATTATTCATATATACCAATTGCAACAGAACATTTAAGATACACTTTCATCCCCTCAACAACCTTTTTAAAATGTTTCATTTTGGGGTTTTTCTGTGATGACTTTGTGTTAATCCACCCTGTCACAGCTGTTTCATGTTTCCATCAGCTTTTGTTTGATAGTAAATGAAAGCAGGCTGTGTGAGAGGTCATGCCAGTGTGGATGTTGAAACAGCGAACAGAGGTATTGTACCAAATCAGCCCAGTAACAGGAACTACATCACGACGGAGAAGCAAGATGGAGCCACAGAACAGTGAGGATACTCATCTTCCTTTTGCCCTGAGCTCAACATCCATTTCTTCATGTAAGCCTTGTCAGCGCTGACATTATTCAAAACAGCAAGAGCAAATGTTAATGAGCACTTATTTGCATATTTATTTTTTCTTTGTTGAAATGTCACTGCTTATTACGTACTATGATGATTAATGCATCTGATCATGCAGCCTGATGTGTAATTAGCCATTAGGTTGAATGAATAGATCAATTAAAGGAGAGGGATCAGGATTAAGAGAAATCAAACCAGGAGGGGTGAAGGAAAGACAAACAGGATAACACAGACACTTCAAGGAAGAAAAGATGAACCAAACAACTTTACGATAAGGCCAGTGAATACATCAATAAAAACGTCTAAATTATTAGCTAGATCAAAGATGTCCCTCATTTAACAGTGCATTTTCAGTCCTAAAGTATGACTTCAAAAAATCAGGGGCTGCTACCCCTCCCTCTCTAAACTGTTTATTTTTTCTGGAAATTCATCTCTCAGCGAGGAGATGTGGATTTCCTGATTGTATTTATCCATTCCCCGGATAATCAGGTGCCACGGCTCGGTCTATTTGGATTTTTCTAAGTCAGTAAAAAGGGAAAAAAAGAGGGGGAGGGTGTAAAGGGGAAAATGTTTTCGCTTGGCCTTTGCCTTTTTTTCCAAGCCCAACTATTCTCCTGCCAGCGCTTGTTATTCACGAACAAGGAAAAAAAATGCATTACTGTGGACCAGATGGGAACATTCCACATGACCAAACCAATCAATCACCTTGGTGGGACGCAGGTGTGACACAGCCGTGCAGCAACACACCATTTCACAGTCTATCAGGCACAAACACATGGTCACCAATCAATGGCACCCCGAGGACCTGCGAGGAGGGGTGCTTCTCCGCAGCCTAACTGGTTCATGGCTGATGACTTCATAATCACACATCCATTCTCTCGGAGGGAGAAGGCGATGAGCTCCCTAATAACGTGCCCCACCATGTGAACACCAACACTGTAATGGATGATGCTTGGGTGGGGACACCAACACGTTCCCTCTGCATCACCATCGGATCACCAACACAGTCTCCATCAGGTCGAAAGACTGTGGTCCTCTCAGAGGTTTAACAAGCTCAAGGATTTTCTCCCCACTGGACATTAGAATCGAGGCAGTGATTGACTTCAAAGTGTGTTAATGTTTGCTATAAGATGCCAAACAACTGTTGAACAGCGAAACAACAGAGAGCCGAGGTGAAGGATGAGGACGGATACACACATGGGTTAGGAATGCTGGTCCGGCTCCAACAACTGTGGGCATATTTCCTTACACAGAAAACCCCTGCAAACCCAGAGAGCTTCACAGTTTAAGAACAAAAGCCTGAAGGAGAATAAATCTTTTGATGAGGGCGCTCTCTAGGGCATTGGCATTGTTTGTGGGCAAAAAAACTTTGGGGGGCCATATAAACGAGTTATGTTGATTTCAAGTCAACTCAAATGTACCTTCCCACCCCCGTATTCCTGGCAGTGAAGAAAAAGTGTCACGGAGCCATGTTTCTCTCTACACTTCCCACAGCTCACACTCTTAGGCCTGTGCCAGCGCAGGAGAAAATGTCAGGCATCATCACGTGGGAGGGAAGGAGAAACAAATGTTTGCATTTTATTAACTGATCACAATCCACCACAGTCCAACGAGATGGAAAGTAACACTGTCGAGAAATCGGTTTGCATGAACACAAGATGCAAAAGTTGTGACTGCGGAGGACTAGAACAAGCACCTGGTGGTTTTGAGCCTTATAGAGACAGAGAAATGTACAGTGAAGGGTCCATAAAAGGGGCCAGGATAGTGTGTTGTGATAATGTAAGTTTTAGAAATCTTGTGAGCAAGGGATGAACACGAGGCTGAAAAACCTTGTAAATGTCCCCAATCTTATTTGTCCATCCATGAGTCAGAGCTAACCTGACACACCAGATGGACAGTCAGACAGAGAGAGAGTCCTCCAGGCATTTTAAAACATAAAACCAAAGAAAGGGATGCCCATCAGAAACTATGAGTTTCACCTTAAACTTTGATAGCAAATAAATATTCAGTTTAGCTCCAGTCAGTAAAGTTATTCAAAGATTAAAGAAAGTCCTATAAAAATGGTTTTTGAGAAATCATGTTCAGAAGAAATTTGTAGACTAACTTAGCAAGTACTTTAAGCTAATGGCAAGACAGAGTCATCTTTAAAATTGACTTAAAATAACTGCATTAAAGCAACGACAGAAGTATAAACAAGGCCAGTTATTTTTTAGAATCATGTTAAATGATTAAAGATCAATTTCAAACAAGTCACACAAGAAAAAGGAAGGATTGGAAGAATTTGTATGGTCTAGTTTTGTGAAGATATGACAGTGCCAAGTTCCTTTAATTTTCCCAGTTTGCACTGTGGACTGTGGACATACCCTCTCTATGCGCATATTTCCTGCACTCCTTCACTTTCATTTGTATAACAAACAGACTTGTGTTCCTTGTTTTAAAAAAGCAACACAATTCCAGTTTTCTTCAAAACACTTGTGATGGATGTGTTCAGCTTTAGACAAATGTCAGGTTAGATTTTGGATACACAGCTATGTATTCTTGATTGAAAACAACTGCAGCTTAGTTTTTATGCTCTCAAGACAACATCTGTGGATTCCAGCAGAAACTAGAGACAGAGCCAAAACTGCCTCTAAGCTAAACAACAAATTTTCTACACATAGAGATCGTGTTTGTCCAGTAATCAAATTTCATCATAAATCAAATACTCCGTTTTCTTTTGTTTGTAATTGAACACAGAAAGTACTGATTCAAGAAAAAACCTGGGAGGTTAATGTTTTTCCTTCTCCTGTGAGTTTCTAAGCTTTAAAGTAAGAGTACGTTCAGAGCTGTCAGAAATGGCAGCTGAAGTCAGCAGACTTTGATTGTTCCACAAACAGCAATTCTGAATGAATCATTTCCCTCTTAGCTTGTATTAAATAATCTACAAACATTCTTCTTGGCATCAGCTGCAAGACGCATGAGGCAAGTGAAATGAGAGGGGGAGGGGAGGGGAGAGAAAGGAGGGAGGGATGTTGGATATGTAAGACCGGCAACAAGCACATGGCATCTTCGTGAAAATATATGATTTATCTTTACCTCTTATAGCCAAACCGTATCAAATATTTGTTGACACTGATGTGGGGCAGCTTGCACAAGTATGATAGGCTAAACCAACAAGCTGACATGCTCCTGACTCTAATTTTAGAGATAAAAAACAATTTAAGGTTATTTCAGAAACATCAACTTATAATAACATTAGGGATGTCATGGTATGAAAATTTAAAATCACGGTTATTGTGACCAAAATTATCCAGGTTATCATTATTATCGCAGTATTGTTGCAGTGTGCTCAAAATGTTGGGAAAAGAACTTTAACACAGTCTTGAAATCATTTAACCCCTTAAATATTATAATTCAACAGTTCTTTTGTCTTTTTTGGTCAATAATTGTGTCAGGAAATGTCCTATAAGTAAATTTGTTTAAATTTCTTTCATTAGAAATAAGGGTAAACAATTCTGGCAAGTATTTGTCATTATTTTGTTATAAATGCTTAAACTGTGTGTAATTACAAGAAAGAAAAAAAGAGACAGATTTGAACTTTAAACAGGATTCTCTTTATAAAAAATTGTAAATCTGTTCAAAGTTTTGAGATGGCCAAAAATAAATTTAACCTATTTCACATACAGTCACACATTTTTATTTGCCTGCAGCATTAGTGTCCATGTTACAGCTCATTATATTAGACCGTGTCCAGGCCTTTTTTTATTGTTTGTTTTACTACGATAGTCTATGAAGCAATTAGCCCCCTTTATAACTCTCCTCTGGTCTCCCTTTCCATGGCAGATCTCCTCGACATCTCCTTCTTTAATATTTCCAAATTAATATTGATCCATTAAACACGAACTATGACGGAAAAAGACAATCTATTACGACGAAATACGGTCTGCGGTTTGTCTTTCACCGCAGCTTGGTGTTTTAGACAGGATGACTGTCGTCAATCAGTTTCCCCTCGATATCCTTGTAAAATCCAAACTTCGACCAGACGCACATAGCTCCGGCTTTTCCAGTCAAAGAGCAGCATCACCATGAGTTATTGACACAGTGTGGTGATCAAACACGGTATAACGGTAATTTTAATGGGACATGATAATGATTACCATGGAAAATTTACCTCGGTTTACCATTTTACTGGTAACCGTTACATCCCTAAATAATATAATAGGGAGTAGGAAAAAAAATAACTAGATGTGCTGTTTGCCTCATAGGATTTTTTTTTGATACTGTTACTTAAGCTCATATATTAGAGGTGGCAAAGCAATGAATTCACTCACACACAGATTTTTATTCATTACATGAATTTAAAAGCGTAATTTTTTAGGATTTATAGTTGTATCAGTGTTTTTGCTGACAATACCTGTGTCAAACCCCATCAGTCTTGATCACTTATCAGCAAATTAAAATTGGTCATATGTTATGTTATGCAGTTTCATACAACTGTCTTTTTGTAAGCAGGCTGAGTTAATAACAGGCCTCCACAATATAAGTTACATAATGCAGTGTGCTTTGAAATCGTTCATTATTCCATAAAATCTGTGTTAAATTAAAAAAGATAAAGAGGGCATATTAGTGTGGTCCATAACCATGACTTAAAATTATAAGAAACAGCTTCAAATGCTCATATTATGGGATATACACTGTTTATAAATAACAATAAATTCAGAAATTTGCAGAAGTGCATGTACAAAATGTCTCACAGATATCCAGTCATTCTATGTTAATGTGTCAGAATTTACACTATTTGACAGTTCCAGTTCAGTTAATTAATCAGTGTAAATAACCAAGTAAAGGAAAACATTTATGGCCATCTACACATCACACGTCTCATCTGTGCTTTGACTCTGTGATTTTTCAAGCTTATGCTACTTACACGTTATTTCTTATCTGGATAAATCTGCTTTTATTTTAGAGGCACTTTAAAAAGATGAAAACAGTTAAGAGGATTGGAAAGAGTGAAATGTTTCCATGACAAAAATCACTTCTGACTTGTGTACTGCACTATCTGAGTTTATTTAAACTGGAATAACACATTCAAAGAGGTAGAGGAGTCTTACTCCCAATCAATGTGTGAGCAAGAAGCTTCTGCAGCAACTACAATCAGCTACCTGCGACAGTTGTTAACAGTGAGGGAGGAGAGGAGGGGGCACAGAGCTTCATCAGTGAGTGTTATGTGAAACTCAAAATACACCCGTCACTGTGCCATTCAGACCTAGAGTGAACACAGAAAACTTGGTAATGATGAGCGAGTCATCTGGCAGGACTTGGTGAAGCTCATTTTGCCAGAGACCTTCGTCTTTATCTATTTCTGTGTGTCATCTACAAGGTTACTGCTGCATCTGATCCAAAATCAGCTTTATGGACATTAAAGGGCAACTGCTGCAGTCAGCATCTTTTTCAGTGTTCAGAGGTTTGTTTAGAATTTGTTTGGCTGTGGCTTATAATACAGTATGGCATGGCAACCGCCTTTTAAAACAATTAAGACGGTTGCAAGCAGCAAAACAAGATGCTGCTTAAGAGTCTGGGAAGTCATACTGCATCTCAGAACCAACAACAAGGAGTGTTCCTCTTCTGCATCAATGCCCCTGACTTGTGGAGTTAGTCTGAACAGTCAGAGGTTAACAGTGTCTCCAAATCACATTCAGGTCGCGTTTACATGGCACAAAAAACGGTCAAATCTGGTAAGTTTTCATTGCATTTTGGCCTTGCGTCTACATGGAAACTCGTTGAAAACGGAAACTTTTGAAAACTGGCTTCAGAGTGGAAAGATTTGAATCCGCTCTCCATGCAGCTCCGTGTAAACCCGTATCAGAGTGTTTGAGGGTGAAACGCTGACGTCACCGCATGCGCAGTACTCTTTCAGATGAAGGCTGCGAGCAATTACCAGGAACAACAACATTTTCGGCCGTCCGCCGAGTAACGTGTGAGCCACTTACCATGCTCGGTTTGTTATCCAGTCACAACCATCCAGACAGTTTTATTGTCTGAACTGATTTGTTGTCCAGAAAAGAAACTCCTGCATCTCTGTGCGTCTATTCGCCATTGTTGTTTGTGAAAGTTTTTCTTCTTCGTTCGTGTGTTGTAGCAGCGCTGCCTCTCAGCAGACCTACACCGCCATCTACTGAACCAGCATGCACACTACAGCAGATTAACTCGTCTCCGAGCGTCGTCATCTGAATGCAAAAGAATTCTAAAACGCGAAGGAAAAATCTTTGCGTCTGTTAGTCAGGAGTTTCCATGTAAACGTAGCCTCAGTCTCGGCTCAACGCGCTTGGAACCTCACTGGAGGTCACATGAAAACCTTTGCAAGGTACTTGCTAAATTCCCTCAAGGAAAACCAAAACATCTGAGAAGAGGCCTATTTTAGGCTTAGTGGATCGTTATGCTGAGGTAATCAAGGACAAAAGATGCTTGTAAGGTGATCACAGAGAGAGCGAATATGTGGGAACAGATCTTCTTGATGTGTGCCTGCATGTTTGGTTAAGGAGACAAGAAAAACCTGAGGTTAAAAAAAACATAGTCTGAGTGACTGAGATCTGGTTTAACTGTTTTTAGAAATGCTACTTTTGAGCTGTTGCCACTGCTTGTTACACTTTTTTTGGTACTTAAAACAAAGGAGAAGCAAATTGCATGCATGAATACAGCTAAATTGTGATGCTTAAGGAGTCATAGCAGCTATTGACAGCAGTTAAAAACACATCAGCATACAAGTTACATAATTAAATTAAATCATCAAAAACATATAATGCCAGCCCTATTATATATCCTTTTCAATTATTGTGTTTTTTGTTTTAGTGATATGTTCAAGTAAAGATATAAATCAATCAATCAATCACACCACATGCCTTCTCTCATGTAAAATGTTGTAAATCCTCTACATGTTAGTATCTTCTACATGACTGTAAACACAATCATGGGGCTATGAACCCTGCAGCTGCTTTCCTACAAACTTGTTATGTCATCACACCTTCACCACGTCCCGGCTCTTCCCTTCTCTTTGGAGAGACAGCCCCCCAGGCTGACTGAGACTACAGCTGATCCTCTGCAGCTGGCAGGCCTCGCCAGTTGCATGCTGGGGGCCGGGGCCAAAGGAAGGCACGGCCAGGGCCAAGGGGAGTTGAGAGAGGGACAAGGGGGTGAGGAGGGGTGGGAGCTGGGGTGTGTTGGGAGACGTGGGCAGCTTGGGGATGAAGAGAAGGGATTTTCGCCCTTTCAGCTCGTCTTCAGCTCTTCATGCTCCACTGACCACGGTAATAGATAAGCACACCCTGCAGCTCTGCATAATGACTGGCTACATCCACTAAACTGTACCACAGCACTTCTCCTCTCCTCCACCTCTCTTCTGTGCTCTTGTTTTACATACAGGAAATATGTACGCTTGGGAAAAGTCATGAGAAAATACTGTTCCAGTGCATACCACTAAAGGCGGCAATATAGTCAAAGTGTGTGTGCCTATGTGTGTGTATGTGTATGACAGATGAGGAGCAGCACTGTCAGCACCTGTGACCCATGCAGCAGTGAAGACTGAGTGCACACCTGAGCAGCACCTGGCCTCAATCACAGCCAGGGTCTAAGGAGGGTTCCTCATGGGACAGAGCATTAGTACATGACACCTGCCCTAGTAAAAGCACTCTGGGGAAGCCAGCACGATTGTACCTGGCTGCTACGAAGCTCTGAGAGTATTTGATATTTCCAACCAGTTTTTATGTGTCTTTCAACACTGCACTTCTAAATACTTTTTATATCAAGGGGCTTAATCATACAGCTGTAGATCCTAGACACAGTGCAGTGACAACAAGTTAGCTCGACACCACCCTGGCTCAGTGGTTAGCATCGGGATTGTTTTTAGCATTTCATCAGCGAGGGCACCAACAGCACCTTGGATATCCTCATCTGAAAACCCAGCCTACCAGAAGCAGATAAACCGCGACAGGCCCAGTCTTTGGGACTTATGCCTGTGGGTCTCATTTCAAGCAGGACCCAACCTTAATAGGCCACATTTTTCAAAGCTACCTTCGACTGTGGGCTCCACTCTACAATGCAGCACTGCCCATTAAATAACAGAGACCCTGCCAACCAGCCCCCGCTTTGATTACTTTTACTGGCCATAGATATAACCCTGGTTCCCAGAGTCGATGCCGCAACATACCTAACAATCCAAGTGTGTCAGCTGTCTTCGCCAGACCCAGAACACCTCGATGGGCAGATATTCATATTGTACCAGCTGCGGATGAAGAAACTCCCCTCTCCCACAGGGGTGTTTTAACCACTTTTATAAGTTACATTGATTTTGTCCAGCTTACTGTAGTTGAACTTAAAGAAATCTCATGAGAGTGTCCTCCAGCCCCCTTGATGTGATACTATTAAGTAATGCATTCTGTCATGCCCTGCTTGCTTTCCATTTTCAACAGTCCTCTGTCAAACAGTTGTGTCCCTGACTATTTTAAATATGCCTGTATACTCTCCCTTAAGAAAAGCCTGGATTTGATCCACTTTGCCTGAAAACTACAGGCTAAACTCCCAGGTACACTTTATCTCCAGGTTTTTAGAAAAAATTGGGGCTAACTGTGCTGGATGATAATTGTGTCATTGAAAGATTTCAGTCTGGTTTTAAGAAGTTTCACAGCACTGAGACTGCCTTATTGAAGGCTACATACAACCTTCTAATGGCTGCAAATCAAGGCATGCCATGTGCTCAGTTCTAGTACTTCTCGACCTGAGTGCAGCCTTAGGCATGATCGACTATAACAACCTGTTGGACAGACTGCAGCATTGGGCTTCAGGAACAGTTTTACATCGGTTTAATTCTTATTTATCAAACAGAAGGTTTTGTGTGTGTTTTTTCCATCTTTCTTTTCTTACTCTTTAGCAGGAGGAGCGGTTACCAGTAATCGGGGTATAGATAGTTTCTCTGCCATTCTCTACATAGCTGTCAATATATTTGAAATAATATTCAAATGTCACCAAAAATCAAATACTTGCATCAATAATTTTTCATGCACATCTTTATTTCGCAGATGGCTGTAAAAGTTAACTAGTGTTAAATTTGGTCTTTGGTCTATGTGGACTTGGAGTTTGTTTTAGTTATTGCTTCACAGGAAATACTGAAAGACATAGCCTGTATCACCAATTTTATTATTTAAAAAATTAGATATTTAATGAGATTCTTAATAAAAAAAAATAAAATAATAAAAAAAACAAAAGTTTTTTTTAGAAAGTACCTCTGAAAAAGTACCTTTTTAAATACCTGTTTAATAACATGACATGGATGAAATATCCACATTTTACAGAACACATAATTGTTTACTAATCAATAGCATGTGAAATAAAAAGGAGGTGAGCTTTGAACCTTTTTTGAGTTTCAGTTACACAAACATACACACACAAAGGCAAGGGATTAAAGTCATCAGCCACAGCTAATTAAATTCTGCTGCAGGAGTGATGTACTGTACAGTGTAAGACTAAAGGATGAACCCAAATAACAGTTTATCTCACTCAGGTAAGTTTAAGTCACATTAAGGTGGCATGTGTATGTGGACAAGCTGTGAGCAGGAAGCATGTGGCTGCAGGTGAGCACCGATGATGACTCAAAGCTGATTAGATTTTATGCAGGACTAAATCTGTACGGGTGATATGTACTCAGCACACCAGAGAAACGTGAGCATGAAAGTCCAACTCAGCAGTTGTGATACCACGCCTCTAGGCACATGGACAGGCTTGACTATCCTGCTCCAATTTGGAACCAGTTCTAAATGTCAAAGATTTATGGATTTGTGACCTAAGCACTGGTTCCTTTTTTGGCTCCAAACAGATACCAAGAAGATAATAACTCTTGCAGTAAAGACATTACAGGGAAGAAAGCATCTCGGATAAAGTGAAGCATTATCTGCAAAACAGTCAATGTGGGAAATGTAGTTACAAGACACAGGTGTAGAAACATCTCAACAGGCACGGGTAAAACCACACCTGAACTAGGGATGTGCGCGACTAGTCGTTTAATCGGTTAACCGCCTACTTATTTATTAATCGTTTAGTATTTTACTAGTCGGTTAAACGCTACATTAAGCATCATGCATCTTGTTCTTCACGCCTCTGCGCAGAGCTGTAAAGTCTCCCGTTTTGGCCGGGAAACTACTGTATTTTATCCCTCTTTCCCGCCGTCCTCCCGTATTAATACTTTCCCGTAATTATCCGTGTTACAAAAAACATTCCTCTGCCTCTTAATGCCACCTGCAGTAGCCTGCATGTTTGTTTTTCCTCCTCTTTTACTACCAAAGAGGCTGAATGTGAAGATGGCTCACTCGTCTATCTGTCTTAACACGGGGTGCATTGGTTCTATAAGCGGATTTAAGCGGATTTATAGCCAGTGAGCATCTGTCAAACATGCGATCTTTGGGGTGAAGAACGGGCGCTCATGCGGACACGGAGAGAGCTGAAGTGAGCGTCCTGAGGAGTAACGCGGAAACAAACGCTAATATGAATGATGGCACAAAAGATACGGTTCTTAAGCCGGCTGCCCCAGTGTGAGAATGTGTTGGTTTTAAACAGGATGAACAAGGTGTGAGCTCATGAACTAGCTGATATGTCGCATTTGTTTGAAAGTAGTGGCGACGAAGATGTGCAGGTGCAGCGGAGCCTTTGTCCTGACAGTCAACACTTAATGAGGCAAAGAACATATAGATAAAAGCCCAAAATGATGCGCTCACAGACAGTGTCGTTCGCTACATTGCTAGAAGTGCAGCCCATCTATATGGTTGAAAAGCCAGCAGTTACAAACGTTTGACAGATAGTACGAATTGACTGGGAGAAAGTACATGTCACAATTCCTGAACTGTATAAACTCCATTTCATTTAGGCCAGAGTTTTTATTGTTGTGAGTTTTGTTTTTTCTTTACAGAGACAGGGTCTATTTTTTTGTTTTTGACTAGTATAATTATTTTTATTTACATGCAATTTTGCTAAAAGATAGGCCGTTTCATTTTCATTGCTTTTTTTTTCTCTTTTTTGTTTGTTGAAGTTACAATATTTTTTGTTCAATTTATTTTATTTAAAATATCCTGACCTTCCAATTACAGTTAAATATTCTTAAGAAATGAAAGTTTCTTGAATCGTGCACTAGTCTTAAGTGCCAGAGATTTCAGGGAAATTCTATTCTAGGCTACTATGTTTATGCGTTTGGAATTGTCATGCTGCTGCATCTAAGTTTCATACCAAAGCAGTATTCATAATAAATGTGCATTGCATTGGCAAACGTATCAGAAATGTATTTCTCTTTAAATTGTTCAACTTTATTCAGTCAGTTGTTGTTACATCAATAGAATTTAGATTAACAGTTTGTCCTGAATGTTTGGGCTAAAATAGTTCCTAAATACACATATGCATGTTAAACTTTTAATATGTGTATTAAATTGCGAGTTTTCTTGCTTATAGACTAGTCGACTAGTCGCAAATAAAATTTGAGACTAGTCGGCGGGGAAATTAGTCGAAATTCCCATCCCTAACCTGAACATATGTTCACATCTCTATTTAGGTAAAAAATAACAAAAAACATATTGATATGTAATCCAAAAAAGAGTCCACAAGGCACCTCTTCAACTCCAGCTACTACAAATGGACCTACAAGTGCAGAAACTCTGTTCACCTTGGTCATGCATAAACCAAGAGAGGATGGAGGATTTCTCTGTGATAGGCTCCATAATATCATCCATGGATTTCAACCTGGTTTTGTACTTTTATGTCAGCCATATTTCATTAGAATCTGCTGACAGAACAACAATCATTAACAGATTATAAATAAATAAATCTAATCAGTGGCTTTGGTGAATAACTATGTGTTGGTCCATCTACATCAAAAAGAGAAATTCCCATTTCTGTACTCAGTTAAAAGAAGAAAAATAATATATCTCCATTAGCATCTCGATATTTAGATCTTGTACTACAATAACAACAAGGACGAGGAGATTTCTATTCTTTAAGTATTGGTCTTATTCTATGCTCCTAAAATTTGGGATTCAGAAGGAAGAACCAATTAGCACCAGAATCAAGAAGAAGCACCTGAATCATCAAAATTGTATCCAACCCTGCCTTAGGGTTAAAAAAAAATGTGATGCTGGCGTATTAGTAGTGACAATGAGGCAAGAAGCCAACATGAAAATCATTTATGGGACGCTGCTGATATTAACTAATCAATCAATTGAAATATAGATTATAAAGATAATGAAAGACGTGATCAATCAGTCCTTTTTAACAATTTATGATTGGCATAGGTGCTTAAACTTGTCCATACTTTTGTCTATCCTTCTCTGCCTATGTCATGAGAGAGAAAAATGCACACACACACACACACACATACAAAAAAACACTCAGAAATACAGACAATGGCCTGGTGGGTTTTTCGTAGCTGGGAAGCACTACATCTTAGCTGTTTAAACATGGATCATATAATCTATACCTTTAGAAAGGCTTTCTGAAAACAATATCTACCAACCGTAGCTTAAAGGAATGGTTGGTAATCTTGGAAAACTAGCAGGCATCTGTATGGAGCATCTCCTCCCTGGAGCTCCTCCAAAACAACGCCCCGCTCACATGAACGAGCACCACTGATTCGCAACCATATGACTGATCCATCTCAAAACCAGTCCTCAGCACATTGTTTTTGTTTTGTACCTAGCCAAGTCATGACTCACTCAGCGGTAAGAAAACACCAAAACATTATCATAGCAAAGTTAAAAAACTAACAAACAAACATGGAAAGTTAGTTCATACTCACAACCCGGTGTTGACTCTCATTTTTGCCCTGGCTCTTGGCCTTCTCTGCCTTTTTCTTTTTTTTCTTGCTCTGTTTAGTAGGACTGGGAAATTAATCGAAAAATAATTGAAATCGACATTTAGACCCTCTGATCGAATAATTTTACTCGTGTCAATTATTTCGATTATTTTCCCTGTGTAAGTCCCGTGACTGCACCCCGGACAGTCTGCGTTCACTTACGCCAAGAGCAAAGGATGCTCCACCAACATGGAGGAGACAAGCGCCAATCTATCAGAGGGTCTTGTAGCTAAGAAAAATACCATCTCCGTTGTTTGGGCACATTTTGGATTCTCTGCAGAGGACATCATGCAGAAAGAAGTCAAGTGTAAATACTGCAGGGACACCGTGTCGACGATCATCGGTTTCACCACTAATTAGTTCCAGCATAGCATAAAATAACCGTTCATTAATTGTAATCAAGGTAAGAGCTTCAATTAATCGTGATATTGAGGTTAGGTAATATTGCCCAGCCCTACTGTTTAGCAGGAGCAGCGGTTACCAGTAATCGGGGTATAGGTAGTTCTCTGCCGTTCTCCACATAGCTGTCCTGTCCCTGTTTTGGCCGCATTTTCTGTATTTTACCTCTCTTTCCCGCTGTCCTCCTGTGTTAGTTTTCTACTGTCAATCTCCCTGTGTTATGATATAATAAAGGCATAATAAAAACATTCCTCTGCCTCTCCCAACTGAACCCTGTCGCTAGCCTGAATGGGGCGGTAATGCTCAAAAATGAAGGATGCCAACAGCTATAAAACCGAAGAAGAGAAAGCCTTGCAAGAACAGCTACCTGCAGTAGCCTGGGTGGCAGTTGTTGCAAGGTCAGTGCCAACAGTGGAACAAACCAAGAAAACAAAGTTGTAATCTTGGATATCTTGTGCACCTGTCTTAAAATGTCAGGGATACTGGAGCTTTGTTGGGGTTGTGGGACAGCTCACAGCGGGCTTCCCTTATTTTCAAAGCCAAAACTTGACAGGTATGTTTCTCCAATGTACTTGATCCCTCTCAGCTCAACCACGCCCACTGAATCAGGGTCAGTGCAACAATGGTGGAAAGAACAGTAGTGCAGGATTTGATTGGTTTAATGAATCGCTGTGATTGGTTGGTGTTTTCCTTGCTTTACTCCTGCTGTGTACAGCGGCTGTTTTTCGCTCTCTATCAAGAACACATCATGCATTGATTGCCATCGGGACATAACAATCATCTTACCAGTAAAACAAGAAGTGCATCTAAATCTGATTACCAACCCTGCCTTTAATGTGTTTTATATTATGAAAATTTACAGGGAAAGCAAAGACTATTCACAGAAATGTGGGAAAGCTAACTTCAACACACTCTCATAAGTACATTAACTGTTTGAGGAGAAAAAAATGACAGCCACTAAAAGACGAAGGTAAGGAGAGGTACATGCCCCTTTAAAACATTAGCCGCTCTTCCTTCTCTTATTCCAATAAAAGGAGCACAAGCTGTGACTAATGACAGCTGTGAATAGCTTTATCCACCCTCTCAGGCTAATTAGCAACTTTAAAGCTTCATCTGACGTTCAGCTTGAGATTATAAAAGCCCTTCTACATTTGGTGGAAAACAACATTAGTCCATTAAGTAAATAATGACAAAAAGGCAAACATTAAGCAGTATACACACACACACACACTTAAATATATGCAGTCACTGTGCAGCATGAAACAAAGGAGCAGAGTGCAGCTCTTTCAGTTGTAGCTCATCGCCTGTGGTAATTGCCCAGATTGCTTGAAATCAACGTCCCCCACAGGCTCCCCCTCATTGAGCTGACACCACCAGGAAATATCTAAGCAGGTAATTAGATCCAACTATTTCTTGTCAGGGCCATGAACTGTCGGCTATCCCTGTGGCTAAACAATTACAACAACCGGATGTGAAACAAGCCCCCACAAACAGTCGGTTTTCAGTCAGGCAGAATAAAGTGAGATCCAATGAACGACATTGATCATCAGCTGCACAGGAACACTCAGGAATACCAAGTGAGTTGGTTAAAAGCTGTCCTAAAGCACTTGGAGAGTTAACCATTTGTCTTTTAGTCTGTAGTTAGCATTAGCAATATAATGTGAATTTAAAGAGAGGCTTAATCAATTATATCTAACAAATATACAGAAGAAATGAAGCCCTATCATCATGTAAGGCAATAGTAGAATGTGCTTCTATGAAACAGAAGTTTCTTTTTATTAGACCAAAGTAACTGTTGGCAAAAATTTCAGTTTAACTTATTACCTTTATTGGGTTTGAGCGAATGCTTTGGTACTGATTAAAAACAATAACTCACTGTTTCCCCTTAAATACCAACCGTGGCATTCAAAGCAAAGTTAGGAACATGTTTTTGTCTGTTCATATTACCGTTTTAAGGTGTGGTTTTAACTGCTTGTAACATTTTGTCCTCTATAAAAATGTTACAAAGGCACAATTTTGGACAGAGTGAAACTGGGGTTCATCTCTGCTGATAAACCCCTTATTTCAAGCAAATCTAAATTAACATGGCTAAAACATAATTTAGTTGCTGTATACAAAGCAAAATAATGTTTATAAGCTTACAACTGTTACACAACTTACATGTCTGACAAATTTGCAACATTTCATTGTACATCTATATACAAGCTTCCGTAGCCAGCTGTTTTCTATCAGTATTTTAAACCACGCTCCTCTCACTCTTTCAGATCCAAAACGACAGCTCGCCTTTTTCAAAACAAAATGTATCTTCACAGGAAAATGTTTATAGCTTAGTGTTTACTGTGGCTACACACACACTGACATGATTCATGTTTTTTACCATCCCACCATGAGAAAAGGATTTGTGGCCGACTGCGAGTTACCCGGAGCACATTTTTAAGTACTGAATGTTTAAATCACTGATATATTAAACTTCCAGACACAAAAACACTTAACTAGAAAACTGGTCTTTGTGAGATGAACACAGTTATGATCCGGTCTTTTTATGAGCAGGCGTATTTATGTGTTGGATAAGGTAAAGAAGAGGAATGTTTGCAGAGTAAATCAAAAATATAAAAGTCAAAATTTACAAGATTAGATCACGATGCAGCAATAATTATGAAAATTGACTTTTTAACACTTAGAGGCTCACATTAGAGTACGCAGGAGCTTATTTACAAAGATGTAAGAGGCCAAGGCACTCTTAAAGATGAAAAAAAAGCTTTAAAATCAAGTGGTGTTTCTATATAAGTTTAAAATGGAGTGGTTCTTCACTGTCAGATCATACAATATGTGTTGTGTTAAATTTAGACTAATTCACAGTGCCAAACAAAATAAGTGAGGTATTGGCACATATTTTATCGCCTTTGCCTGTCTGCATTGGTGGGTCTTTCTTTGACTTTTTTGTCAACAACCACTAACTTGAGAGCCCTCGTTTCTTCTTACACATGTGGAGAATTAACATCCAGGAGAAGCATAATATACAAGAAAGTCCTACCATGAGAACAATGGTTTCATCCTTTCTAGGCACAAGTTCAGTACTTAACAAATTTATTAGACCACCAACCAATGTGGGGTTAAGCAACAGTGCTCAATATTAACAGCACTGGTAATAAAAAACTTTCTTGTTTCTGTAATGGTTGATACACCAGTAAGTGGAAGTTCTTTAACCTCAATGATGTTTTTAATGCTAACATTTAATTAATTAATTATTATCCATGAATTTCCATATTTACTGTTTTACAAAAATGAGAAAAAAAGCTATAAACACATTAAAAGTTTTTGATGAAGGTGCAAAATTACACTTATTTACTTTCTGAAGAGTACAATTAGTTTTAGTGATTGACTGTTATGTTTGATTAATTCCTGATTTCCCAAAGAAGTGCAGCAAGGTGGCTCAGATTTGGGTCTTAAAAAGGTGTTTTCAGTTTAAAATTCTCCATTCCTGGTCAGAATGTATGCCCAATAACAATAACACCTTCATTTTAAAACCAATTTTTGAAAGAATTCCAAAATATCAAAGTTTTCTGGTTTACAAGTTCAGGTTCAGGTTACTTTATCTGTACCGGAGAGTCTTGTTTTGCAGCTAGAGAGACTGAAACATCAATCATAACACACAAATTACAAAACAGGTGAAACACAGAGCAGTAGAAGAGAGGAACATTTTAAACATGCCAACCCCAATTAAAGGAGTACTCCGACTATTTTGGACCCACGCCCTTTCCCTATCATTGACAGAGTGAGACAAGCTCAAAAATACCTTTTTTGTGTCTCTGCGTCCAGTGGCTGGCTCCCAGCTGTTATAAAACATTTTAAAAGACGTGTTTTATTTCTTAAATCCGTTAAAATAACGTTTTGATAAACACAGAACTGCGCATGCGCAGAGCTCCGCAGACCGGAAGTAGGAGCCGGACTGAGTACTGCGCATGTGCAGGTCTGTGTGTGTATCAAAACGTTATTTTAACGGATTAAAAAAGGAAACACGTCTTTTAAAATGTTTTATAACCATTCTGATTAACTTTAGGTGCTAATAAGCCATCCTCTGGACCATTGTAAGGAGTATTTTGTCCACTTTCGTCAGTCCAGCTGCTACTTCCGGTCCGCGGAGCACTGCGCATGCACAGGTCTGTGTGTGTATCAAAACGTTGTTTTAACGGATTTAAGAAAGAAAACACGTCTTTTCAAATGTTTTATATCCATTTGGATTTACTTCACCTGCTAATACGCCCTCCACTGGTCCACTGCAAGGAGTATTTTGTCCACTTTCGTCAGTCCGGCTGCTACTTCCGGTCCGCGGAGCACTGCGCATGCGCAGGTCTGTGTCTATCAAAACGTTGTTTTAACAGATTTAAGAAAGAAAACGAGTTGGCTTATTAGCACCTTAAGTAAATCAGGATGGTATAAAAAACATTTTAAAAGACGTGTTTTATTTTTTAAATCCATTAAAATAACGTTTTGATTCACACACAGACCTGCCCATGCGCAGTACTCGGTCCGGCTCCTACTTCCGGTCTGCGGAGCACTGCGCATGCGCAGTTCTGTGTTTATCAAAACGTTATTTTAACGGATTTAAGAAATAAAACACGTCTTTTAAAATGTTTTATAACCATTTGGATTTACTTTCTGAAGAGTACAATTAGTTTTAGTGAGTATTTTCTTCGGCTTTGACTCCTATTGACTTCCAGCCATTGAGCTAAGCTACATACAGCTAACAGCTGGGAGCCAGCCACTGGACGAGAGACACAAAAAAGGTATTTTTGAGCTTGTCTCACTCTGTCAATGATAGGGAAAGGGCGTGGGTCACACAAATTACAAAACAGAAGAAACCAAAAGCAGCAGAAGAGAGGAACATTTTAAACATGCCAACCCCAATTAAACCCATAAAATCGGATAAAAAAAAAAATTAAACAATAAAATGATGAAATGCTAAAGGCTCGAAGAAATCTAAACCTTAATCCCTGTCAGTAATTTATGGCAGATGGTCTAATAAATGTAAGTACCACGTGTAGTATGAAAAGGCTCCAATTGCAAATGAAACCGACTTTGGATGTAACAACTCAACCAATGAACAACAGACGATTTTCTTTCCTCTTCATCAACTGTCATTCTTTTTTTAGGTAAAATTTGGAGCACTAAGAGGTTAATTAATGCTGTATTAGACTGAGTGATTTTGGAAGAGTTTAAACATCTCTACTTTCTGCACTTCTCAAGTTTCTAAATCCTCAAACATTCGCATGACTAAATGGATGATAAAATCTGAATCAAACAATCCTTGTAAAATGAACTGAATTGCTTCACTAAGGCTCTAACTGGGCCACAAATGGAAAAAAAGCCTTTTTAGTGATACAGTGTGTGATAAACTAATATTTTAAAAAATCTTTGATAAAACCATACTTGTCTTGGATTTAAAAGGATGAACTATTTATCATAACCCACAGCCCAAAAGCATCAGTACAGCCACAGGAAAACGATGAAAAGGGGAGACATGCAAAGAGATTGTAAAGCAAACCTGGAAAATTACCAATAATGAGATGACATTGTGTTTTAATTAAGAAACTTCTTCTTGAGTACTCATTCGTATTTATCGTGAGAAATGATTCTGCCTGACTTCGCTGCTAAACTGTAGGTTTGTGTAATCTCACCCTTTGAATTGTTTGTTTTTAAGAAACATGTTTGGTGTTGGCCATGAAAGTGTGCATAAACTAATAAGGATGTTCCTGCAGGTCAAAATAAAAGCACAAAAACAAATAACTCAGAAAATAAAGCAAGACCTAGTCCACAACGAGCATAAAACAAAGCTTTAGTGAAGTCAGAGTAATGAGGATGCTATTATTTATGTGAAAGAAAAACTAAAATGTTAAACTTTTGCATGACATAGATATTCATCCTCCAACCTGTTTAACTCTATATCCAAAATTCTGCAGCCTGCTGCCAATGAAGTAGCTGTGGGCGCTTTTGATGTCTAGGAGACAGCTCCTTATGATGGAAAGCTATACTGATGGCGTGACTTCTAGCCTGGGGGAGGGTCATCACAAGAGGAGGAAGAAGAAGGAGATACAGAATGGGGAGGGGGATTAACAGAGGGAATAAACACAGCAGGAGACTGGAAAAAATAGCCCTGTAGACCTGCGAGCCTTTCAGCACTGCTACCTCTAGTTGCTCGATGTGTCTCTACGTCAATCGGCAATTTTCTGACAGGAAGTGCGTTCAAAGCCACAGGGCGCGTTCGGGGTGACCAGAGGAGAATCATTTACTTACCCATTATGTTGGAGTTCATAAAAGGTGTTGGGGACAATCCTTCATGGGACACTAATCGACTGTCACTCAGATGATCGCCGTAATGAGGGCTGTCTGCAAAACCCTGGGGGGAGAGATCAGAATATTAAGCACATTATCAGGCAACTTCGCTAATTGAGTGATATGACAAACCACTAATTAGTTAGAGGACAGAATGACTGGTCTTTTGTGCCCACAGACGAATCCATGTCTTTTTTCTATCACTGATAAATTAATGAGCAGCTCTGTTATAACTCATTGATGTGTTTGATATTATGTTATTCACCTTGTCACAGATCAGTCGGGCCTAAAGATTATTCATGTCTTAAAATGAGGACAGCAACACAAACTGAGTCTTTCAAGCATCTGCTAAGGACATTATTAGGATCATTATTTTAACCTCACTAATGTTTCTAAAATGTGCTGTCTTTGAAGAATTTAGTTAGCATTTTAATTTGGGAATGGTAATGATAATGGTATCAGTGTTCACCTATCAGCACCATTTATCTATTTGCCCTGCTAGTTTTCTCATTTATGTAGCAATTATTTGTTTATTCATTCAACACATAGGAGGGAAAAATCATTCAAGCCTATCTGTAGATTTGAGAGAAATGTATGAAGGTGTCTTTAAAGCAGCCAAACCCTGAAGACAAACAAAAAAAAGCAGAAAACACATAAAACAACCTACATACTTCACATATAAAGGGCAGCAATGTAGTTAAGGAAAAATAACAAGTAGAAACAAGCAAATAATAATGCAAAAAAAATGCATGATTGACAAAGTCTTTGTTTATTTTGCAATTTTAGTTTCTGTCACCATTATTGATTACATATGGCAATGTATGATACTGATGTTTGGCTAAGAGACGATAACGGGATTTTCCATTAGCACTGTTTATGTTGTGCCATAGTTGAGAGAAAAATGTGAAAGCATTTACCTTTTACGATTTGGCAAAGTATTTTCATAGTAAAATCAAACCAAAGTAAAATTCAGTGGCCATTTCTGTATTATGTGTTGTTAGATCATCCTGATACACTTCATCCAGATTTGATTCATTTCTATGTACTTACTTAAAAATGTTCTTAATGCATGTTTTTTTGTTGGTGTCATGTGTTTGATTTGAGTTGGAATTGAAAATCTTTATTGTGAAAAGGTAACACTTTGGCTTAAAATCATTGTCCACACGGACAGACAAAACACCATAAAAACAAAACCACATATATTTGTAAAAAAAACAGACCTTAAGACTTTATGTAAATATATTTTATTAAAAATAAAAAAAACGGAAAGAAAGAAACAAAAACAAAGAAAGACACAACATGAGATAAATGCAGATTTTTTTTTAAATACACTAAACTTACAGTTACACAATTATATTTGTTCTAGTTTATTGTAATTCTTCTTGTACTGGTAAGAATCTGGGGGTACGATGATACTGTAATGCAAAAATGACATCAATAAAGGTCAACTTTATAAAAAAAAATCAAAACTATAAAGTCCACCTTAAACGTATTTCTCTCTTCTCACATAAAATATTTTCACAAAACTATGTGTTCATTATTTTGTAAAATCACCTCATTAAGTGCCATATCTATTGAGCATAGTTCTCAGTTAAAAAAAGGATGTAAACGGTGAGAGATGACAGCCTTTCTCCACACAGATTAGAAATTTCTTGGTTGGCCATTATTCCATTTTGAGGGTCACTGATGGAGTAACACATCACAGCAACGGACCAAACAGCAGCCAGAAAATAATTGTTGTTCACTACAGTAAAGCAGCACATCAGCACAGATAAAAAGCTGCCTTAATATCAGTTTTAACGTAACTATAAGAGTTCCCACTGCAACAATAAACAAGACGTGTCAGTCATGGCAGCTCTGTCATTGCTGCCACCACAAAGAATAACAATTGTTGCTGCTATAATAAGTAAAGATGAATTAACAAGACAACACAAATCATTTTTGTAATAATTAGTACATTTTCCTATTGTCTAAATTTAACACAGTGTATCTTCTATGCTTGCTCAAACACAGAGCCTGTCGACCCTTTGGCTTTATGTATATTATTCATAAAAGCAATGACATCCACACCTGTGTTTACCTGAAAGTCATACCTTTAATCTATCTTTATATCTCTGTGATAACAGGTTTATAGACCCACCCACAGTTCCTAAGAAGCTGTTGTTACAAAGAGGCATTAGAAACACAGAGCTGAAATCCTGCTTCATTCCCAGGTACCTGCAGCTTAAAAAAATTGCCTTTTTCTCCTGCAGCTTAACAGCGCCTTTTCATGACAGTTATCAGCTTCAGGGCTTAGGTCTAAATATCGGTCACAGTGTGGTTTTTGAAAACTCGGGGTCCCATGTAATAAAAGATGCTCCGTTACAGTGCTAATCCCAAGCCCTGTGAAAATCCCCCTGTGCTCCAGTCAAACACATCTCCCCAAACTACATTAACTCCCAGCAGAGGGACCGAGCCACGGTGGGCTTGCATTTCTATAGAGCTATTTCAACCAACTCATAGCCTTAGCATTCAACATACAGTAAAAAAGTAAATCTTATTACCCATCTTTTTTCTCAGTGAGTGGATGGTGATGGAGTAATTTCAAAGGCAGTGGAGTGTTTGTGCTGTGTCGAGGGAACCCTCAGAGATTCCCTATTGTGCCGCTGCCAGGCCGCACACACTGTTAATCACACCATGAACAAACTCAATAACAACAGCCCTGTGAGAGGCTCCAGCTACACGACACACAGACCTATACACACTCACACCGCTCACGTACACTTGCAAAAAACATTTCCTCACTTCTGTTGCAAAACAAGGAACATGCTTCAACTTAAAGACTTAAAGGAATTGTTCAATATCTTAGGAAATATTATTCTTGGCCTGTTTATAGGTAGGTGGCTGAGAAAACTGATTTCCCATATTTGTGATAGTCATATATAGTTAATGCTAAAACTTTAAGCTTTAAACTTTACTAACCCTAGACTTTAAACATAAATACAATTATATCAAAAACAAATTAAAAAAAACATTACTGTTGTATTTCTAGCAAAAAATACCACTTCCTTGGGTCCAACATTGAATAAATCCTTATTTTCAACCAGAAAATAAGTAAGCAAACTCACACACTGTTTAAAGTGCAAAAGCATGCCGGCAATATTTCTGTGTCAAAAGTCAGACAGCATCCTCACATAACAGTGACCTGTGAATTTAGAGGTATTACCACTGGAACTTTTTTTCTTCTTTTTCAGAAGCTACAGATAAAAAATAAAAAAAACAGACTGTCTGGCGTTTAAGAGCTAAATTATTATTTTGCACAACAAAATACGGTGCTCAAGTAAAAGCACAGTAACTTTACAATAATATTCTTCAAGCACAAGTTAATGTAGCATCCTCAATTCTACCCAAGAAAAAGAAAAAACAATTTAAAATGTACTTTATGTATTTAAAAAATGTTTTTTATGCCATGCAAAAATGACAACAGCTAGGGATTGAGAGCACAAAGGGCAACCAGTCCTTTGTACCAGTATACAATTGTGTTAAGAATATCATTTTAACCAAAATATAACATATAAGCACTGATTTGCAATAAGCCCAGCAATACATGAGCACAGCAATTAAAGACAGCAGTGAAAATGTATTTGGAACTTTGAGAAGTAATAGTTTTGCATAAGTACACTGTCTTTGCATCGATGGCGCTGTTGGACAGTGATCAGGAGGTTGCAGGTTCAAGCCCAGCTCCGGGCGTCACACGACAATGTGACCTTGGGCAACACACTTAACCCAAGTTGCTCCCACTGCTAGGGATGGGTACCGAATTAGGTACTTTAAGAGGTACCGACCGAATTCTGTAGGTACTACCGAGTACCGATTCACGGAAAAACAAAAGGTGCCATGTTTAGGTACCTAAACACATCCTTGTGACTGTGAGGGAGTGGAAGAAGCAGGCATACTATTTGGTAGAGTGGGTGAATTTCCATACCAGACTTAAACACAGTATGTTGTTCATGTTGAAGACGTTTTTTGGACAACTACAGTGTTATAATAGAAATAGTTGAATTTTGTTTTGATATATATCTGTCAAATTTTATATATTGAGAAATAAATTTACATTGAAAAAATTTGAGATCTTAATATTAAACAAATTAATATTTATTACCCCATAAACACACGCAAAAGTACCGAAAATTGGTACAGTTGAGTACCGACACCGATTCTCAGGTACCAGGCATCAGTATGGTATCGGTTCAAATGTGAAAGGTACCCATCCCTACCCACTGCTGTGTCAGTGGCGTGTAAATGAGCATGAAAGGGCGTGAATGTGTTCGTTGATACTGATGGATAACTAACATAGAAACCCAGAAACCATCAGTGAGTCAATGTGAGAGTGAATAGGTGTGACCTGCAGTGTAAAGCAGCTTTGAGTAGAGTACATGTACCAAACAAGACATCAGATTGTCAATTGATCCTGTCAAAATACTAAAATTAAAAATTATAATTGTAAATGTATTCCTTAAACTTTACATTTTAAATCCAAATGTGGCCCCACATACAGTAAGTCCTTTTGCTCATCCACACTGGGTACTGAAACAGCTTTGTTTCAGTCTCAGAGGTTTTTTCTTATTATTATCGACTGTTATTTCAGTGTTTTTCAAAGAATATTTTGGGCATTCCATGCCTTTATTGACAGAGGAAGAAACAGTGGTTAGACTTGGGAAAAAAAGGGTGAAAGAAAGCAGGTTAGACATTCTGCAAATGGGCCACAGGCAGAATTCGAACCCAAGCCAGCAGAAACATACAGTGACAAATCTAAAAAAATAATAATGCATGAACTCAAGTAAAAGTGTAAGTACTGTTTAAAATTACATATAAACATGAAAGCTATGTAATCAATCACTTCAGTCTATGTAATAAGTTACTCTCCACCCCTGCTATTTTTACACAATCAAACATTAAAACAGCAGCAATAGTACAGTTCTAAAACACGCAAAATCAACATTTTTACAGCACCACTGGATCTAAAAAAATGTAAACAAGGTTAGACATCAAACCTGGTACCAACAAGCAGCTCTAACGCCCTCTTTAGATCAAAGATGTGCAGCCTACGTGGCCAGAAGGGTTATATCAACATTATTCTTATTGTCAGAGGGCCAAACTGTTGGGACCTCTCAATAAGACACTAACGGTAACTTAGAATTTAACCAAATAAGCAAAAGTGCTTTTGGTTAGAAGTTGTTCTAGGTGGTGCTGCAGGTAGTGCTGGTGCTTCACAGTCAGAGGGTTACTGAATCAACTCCATGGTTGGTCAGGGCCTTTGTGTGGAGTTTGTATGTTCCTTCTGTGCATGCATAAGTTTTCTGCGGGTACTCTGGTTTCCTCCCACAGACCAGCTACATGCTAATAATGCAAACTGGTGAGTCTAAAATGCCCTAATGTGTAAAAATGTATATATGGTTGTATATGTCAACCAAGTCCAGGAGGTACCCTGCCTCTCAGTCACTACCAGCAGGGATATGCTAAAGCACCCAAACCCTGAAACATACAGATAATAAATGAATGGATAGATTTGGATCTGAAATCATTTCAGGAAAAGGGCTACTGCATAGAAAAGAAGGAAGTCCATCATTACCTCTATCTGTTATCTATACCGCTTGTCCCATTTGGAGACATGGAGGTCTGTAACCTATCTAAGCTGACAATAGCGAGGTCCGGTACTCCCTTGACTGGCCACCAGTAAATCACAGAGCTGGCATATAGCGACAAACAAACAGGTACAGGTGCACTCACACCAAATCTGAGTCACACGTACAGTTTTGTTATTACTGGTTTATGTGCTTTTGGATGTTTTCTGTGCTGTTTGTAAACCTTTATATTATGGTATATTTACAGAGTCAAGTGGTAAAGTTATTGCTATGTTATTAGGTAAATTTTTAAATCAAATGATAATCTATGTTCTACTTTAATTCACTCAGTACAAAGCGCAGTGTGATAGAAAAAAAACATCTATTTTCCACACTACGGGTTCATGTGCTAGTCTATTTCTTGGCTGGGACAAATAACTTCCTGAAGTCTCCACTTGTTGCCTGGCAACTGCTTTCAGAAAGTCCAGCACACAACTTCATTTGAAATGGTTAATTGTCATTTTATCACTTTTATTAAATGTGTTAATGAGTGAGCAGCAGAGCTAGCTGTTACTGAGATTTTACTGTTACTCCTGGATGAAACCTTCACCTTCATCGTCACTTACTCTGCCACAAATTCTTAAAATACTAAACAAGCTCTTAAAGTCCATGTTTCAAAAAGCACTTGGTGCAAATAAAGACTTGACAACGGGATAATTATGTCTCTCATTGTTTGTTCCTACATGTCTGTTAGAGCGTCATTCACAAATCCCTCATCATCACAAACACTCGTGGTCTGCATATGTGAGACACTAACAAGAGGCGTCATCGCCGCCACAGGGCTACCATGCATGTGCTGGCAAAATAACTGACAGATCACTGTGGCAAAAAGCAGGCCGGTGCTCAGACTCTGTCCCCTAATCACTCCTCACAGCATTTAAAAGTCATCTCCTTGGCACTCGGAGCTGCATCCCAGGTGAACAAGCGGCTGCATGTGGCAGCTCAGGAAGTGATGATATGGTCGTGATGGATGCATGTGGGGTCGAGTATCAAGTCAGGGCAGGGCACTGGGGAAGTGGGGGTTGTCGTGCTGTGGTGGTGGGCACAGCCCCGGCTGTCAGACCGCCAGCCTACAGCCACAGCTGCCCAGGATACAGCGGCTGGCTGGGAGCCAAGGTCAGCACGGCGGGGCTCGGGACTGTTCACAGTCGACTGATCACACACTCGTAGCTCAGCAGCTCAAACAAGCTCTGGGACAAGACTGAACTCCCTCCTTACCAGACAGAGGGATGAAGCACTGAGGAGGGATAGACGGATACAGTAAATAGAGAATCATGCTGGATATGGTAGAACACAGCTCTTTTATTAAAAAAAGATTGTTATGTACATTTGTCTAAAAAAATAAAGGTCATCTCTTTAATCACATTTTCCACATTAACACTATTTTTACCTCAGAAAAGACGACCTGACTGTTCCACAATGCTGCATTACTATGTTAACACAAAACAAGTCTAAAGAGCACAAGAAGAACGTCATTTCACAAACACAATCATATATGTAAATAATTGGTAACAAGGAAATTATGCTTGATTCTGACAAAGCAAATCAATTGACAGCTTAAAAACTTTTTATGGATGTAAATTTAAACATTTTGCTCAGTGTGTGTGATCAAGTCTTACAAAAAGTATATAAAATGCTAAATAAAATCAACCTCACTGAGATAATAGATGTTTTCAGTGTGCCAAAATAGCATCTAATGGAGTGTAAAATGTTCATTTAATCCTGAAACACTCAAAATTTAAACCAATATAATTAAATGTATTACTGCCATTTAATACATTAGACTGTAATTATTAAAGCCACAGTTTGTTCTCCCATCAAGTGGTGAAACTGTTTTTAGCATTCAAACGAATAGTGCTCTCCAGCAAAGGTTCGCTGCAACCGCTGAACTCTACGGTAGCCGAAATGTGCCTGGAAGTTATATCATCTGTTTTTGCTTTTTTGCAGACGAAGACTCCTTCTCCTGTGGCGTGACATAAGTGTAATCTTGCATTATGAACAAAAGTGCAGTGCAGGCTTTCAAATTTGCCGGGGCAGTGACAAGCACGTCTCGCTGAGCGGAAACATGTTTAGCCTTAGCCAGTAGTACGTAGTGTTTCATGTCCCTCTTGGCTGTTTGTAGTTTTTATCGACCTGAGGGACACTGAAGCCTCGATAGGGCTTACCTGTTTTATGTAAATATAAAAAAGAAATTCTATGCACAGGAGGACATAGAATTGGCGGCGGCGATTTAACACAAATGAGGACATATTTATGAATGCACAATTTAGACATAGTTTTTGGCTCTGAAATTACTTAAAACGCTACACATTGTCCTTTTAAAGCATAACTTGCAGATCTGAAGAATAATCAGGCTTATTTCTCACTATTATGTTGTTACAGGCAGCATCCCACAAAACTGAAATAAACTGATGTATTGTATGTCATTAAATAAGACAACACTTGCCAGCTTTTCCAGACCGACATCTCCAGCTGCACTGGTTACACACCTGACAAGCCTCTTCCACTCCCCATACAAACATCCAATAAATCAGTGGGACTATGAAGCTTCAAGATTCCTCTCTTCCCCTGCTCTAGCTTTGACAGCTCTTCCCTGCATCAGTACTGCACTCCTCTTTTCAGCCCTCCATCCCCCGAGCATCCACCCCTAGACTCAGACAGCAGGTTTAAAGTAGCTCATCACTTCTTAAATTAGCATGTAGAGTAAATGTGAAAGAAGTGATGACATCCTGGCCAACAAGCAAAGTTCAAATTATGTTCTTATTTATCTCAACTACTCTCACTTGCAATTTCAGAGTTGGCCATTTTTTTCGTTAACATGTTTATTGGATATGTAATCAAACAAAACTCTCTGCTCACAAACCCTGCGTTTTGATTTTAACATACTTATTTTTCTACTTGTTGCAAAATGCACAATGCTATGAATCACTGACTCATCAAGAAGCAATGGTAATTCTGTGGTATTTTTCTCTTTTAAAATAAGATCAATGTTATATTTTTATTTATATATTCTATTTTATATTTATATTATTAGATATAATTGTGTGCTACAGTGCTAAGAACTAAGGGAGCCCTCTGGAGTGATAGGAAACATATTTTTGGTTCCTTTTTTTTTTGTTTTGTATAGTTGCGATCACAAACTTTGCTTTATCCATTATGCTCCATGGTTAAAATTCAAACAATGGGCACAAAATTGAGTCCAAGCTTAAGTTTTGTGTGAGTGAGAGAGAAAGAGAGGCAAGAGAGCAACAGCCACAAAAAAGAAAAGTTAAACTGTTATACAGGGGTTCTCAAAGTGGGAGGATAGCACTCACCATGGGGTTGTGTTTTGGGCTGATTATTTTCTCTAATCTCACAATTCACTGGTATTAAGATACAACACATTGAGCAGCATCTTTGATTTTCTGCTTTCCTGCACAATGCTATGTTTCAGTAAAAAAACAAAGTTCAAATTAAGAAGTTAAACTAATCTTGACCTTTTAGAAAGAGATTATAAAATCACTTCTTACAAAATTATATTTTCCTTGTAGAGTATAATACATAGATTGTATAAGTCTAGTCTACCTACACTTGAGTTTAGCTTTTTCCCTCCTCAAAAAATAAACTAATGCTGAAGTCTAGCAGATTCCTCTGCTCTACTATGCCTGTATCAATGCAGAATCATCTACTTTAGCATCATTATGAATTCATTGAAAAATTATATTTTGGAGCCACAAATGCTTTAAAAAAACACATTGTACATAGGGCTGGGCAATACATCGATAAAATCAATTAATTCGAATTATTTTCTGAAGAAGATTTAAAAATTAAAAATCGAGATTTTATTAAGCCATTTGTACTTGATTTCCAAGTTCTTCTAAAGATTAAAAAAACAGAAATACTGATTTTTTTGTTTTCATGATCATGGCCCTGTCAGGTTTTACAAAAGCAGTTTTATAGGCTTGTATTTTTTTTCAATTAGATTAAATATTGATCAGAGAGTAACATGTTAACAAGCTGTACAAATCCCCCAGCTCTCAGTCTTTATGCCTGCGTTAGAAATACATAATCAACATTTTTTGACGCACACTTTAATTTTAAGAGGGTAATTTTGATTTATTCAGGAATATACTCTGACAACATAAAGGCAGAACTTGATTTATGTCATTTTTGTGTCACTTGGAGTATTTTTGGTTTGAGAGGGAAAAAAATTTGATTAAAATCATAAATCGAGTTTTGTGGGGAAAAAATCTGGGATTTTATTTATAGACCATATCGCCCAGCCCTAACTGAACATATTGAAACTATCTAAATATTTTAGCCGTTATTTTAAGAACACATAGATGAAACATGGTTGATTTGAAATAAAACCATAACGACCACTCTTACAAGGTCCACGCTGCTATTTTGGGAACAACTGTACTAAACAACTAAGACGAATGGGGTTTAATGCAGAAATCAATCTTGTTCTTAAAAATAATCAGAATAATAATTCTCTGTAGGAATGTTTCAGAGGCAGTGTGCCAACATGACTGACATGACAGGAGAAAGTATTAAGTTTTTAACATGCATTAACTTTGAGCAAAAAAATGAGATCAGAGGCCAAGGCCCAAACTTAATGCATTAAATTAAATTATTTTGTGGGAGAAATTTAAATAAGAAAATCCAAGAGCTTGTTACTTTTCTCTGGTTTCAAGAACTACACAGTAAAATGATTTACTGTAGACAGCAGGGGGTTTCATTAAAAATGCCACTCGCTTCTTATATAAAGAGAATATAGGATATAACATTTCACCTGCTCCACATAGTATATCAGCTCTGTATTAGTATAATGTATGTGTGCAGCTGTGTGTGTATCTGTAAGTGTGAGGAGTGAGCATGGGATTGTTTGCATGCAGGCCTTATGGAAGTGCAAACAGCTGTCTGCTGGCTGACGCTGTGCCTTACAATGTCAGAAACACTCATTTATATGCACCTGGAGCGAAGATATCTCAAGCGTCTCTGTCTTATAATTCAAGTCAAGCAGCCTATGTTACCATAGCCTGTAGATGTTCAATCGGGAAGGGCACAGGGAAATAAACAAGGTAACGCGGCCCGAGTGGCTCTGACATTTAACTGAATTCTAATAGAAAGTGACAAGAGATTGACATTAAATGAAATTCATACAGGGCATCCAGAACAGCCAATGTGTGAGGGACAAACAAATGGGAGAGAAGTATTTATACTCCCTCACACAAACACTGAAATGTTCTCACTTGGCCACAACAATAGAAATGCTCTTCAGCATGTACTACATCGTCCATAATGTTATTTCACAAAGCCAACACATGTTGTTTCATTCCTTTAAAAATGACTACACTTTAAAAGAGATGATCAAAATGCACATGGCTGCATCTAAAGTGGGTTTTTTAATGCATCACAAATAACAACAACTGATGTGTAATTAGGTCATGTAACTGATGGGTGTCTGTTCACAGATGCAGATGGAAATGTGTTTGCTTTGTGTTTAATCCTGCATTACTACATGGTTTAGATTTAGACAGGCACACCAGAATCATAAACTCCTCCTCATCTAGTAACAGCATCTATTGTTCATCACTCATCCCATGCTGTGTGACAGATTTACTCCCAACCGCTCCCCTGAGCACCCGTTGGTCACTTTGGACATCTGAATTTCTTTTGAAATTCCAAAATAAACCCAAATCATGCCGCAAATGATTCTTTTTAAGAGGCTCTCCCTGAAAAAAATCAAAGATGAACTAAATAAAATCATCCTGGGGTGCTGGTTTGGTGGAGTGGTTAGCAACCAGGCACGTCCCATATACATACTTCTACCGGCCCGGGTTCAAATCCGGTCTGAGGCCAGTTTGCAGAGTGTCTTCCCCAACTCTCTCACCCCCTTTCAGAAACCTATCCACTGTCATTCTCTCTTATCAATAGAGGCACAAAATGCACCAAAAAACATTTAAAAAATATAAATAAATAAATAAAATCATGCTGCAGCAGCTAGCTTATTTCGGGCTTCTCTACAGACACAGAAAGACACATTCTGGATATGTTTCTTACTGTGAATATCATCTGCACCCATCGCTCTCACTGTGGATGAACTTTATCTCTGCACAGGCTGCATCATATCAGAATCTTCTGACTGACCTGTTTCCATCATGCATTTTTATTCTGATCAAGCATTAATTCAGATTACTCTTGTCCAATAGATGTAACAACAGCCACTCTGTTTTGCATTCTGTATGAAGCAATTTTCACATTAGCGTCTAAATGAGGCGTCGACAGGGACAAACCCAAACCGAATAGTCAAGTGTTGAAATGAGCAGTTACTGGATTCAACACTATGACATATGACCAAGGAGAGACAATTTGAGGGAGAGGTGCAACTTCATACCAACCAAATAAACCCTGCATCTTCCTGCACATTTGTGAAGGGGTGTTGGTGTGTCTCTAAGTTCCTTAGAACCTGGCTGCTGCTGTGAAACAATCAGAAAATAACTTATTTTCCTCTTTCTCTTTGCTTTGTTTGTAATAAATCCAACTTTCTTTTATCGTCATGTTGATTGTTCACTTGGGTTGTGCTTTCAGTCACAAATGTATCATTATTATAATGTAAGCCATCACAATAATCATATCACAGTAG
This sequence comes from Scarus forsteni, assembly GCA_036419115.1. Classification (NCBI taxonomy): domain Eukaryota; kingdom Metazoa; phylum Chordata; class Actinopteri; order Labriformes; family Labridae; genus Scarus; species Scarus forsteni. The sequence continues at coordinate 9,001,095 of JAZDUH010000354.1, read as the reverse complement.
AAAAAAAGAAGAGATATCAATGTGGTCAAGCAACTTTTCTTAAGGTGTAGAATAACAAGCTTGTTTTAAAATCTTTTAGAGCAGATGAGGCTAAAGCTGGTTATAAGCTACCGCTCACCCTATCAGTGCCAATTTAGTGGAGAACAATAAGGATTTCTGACTTCTTTTAGATTTTTGATAATCTGCATAACAACTATACGTGCTGGGAAAAACATAAGGAGCAGCACAGGTAAAGACGCTAGGGATACAAAAACTCACTTAGCCCACAGTTCGTCACATACCTAATGTTTTCCACAAACAGTGTAGGGTTCAGGTCAGTTCTTAAACCTTAGCTACTGAAGTGTTGTTTTCTTATAAAAAATATAAAGACTCAACACATATTTTTTAATTCTCAGACATTTTAGGCATCTTTTGCAGAGCAGCAAGGATTTTTATTCATAGTTCTAAAACTGAAATGATATAGTTTAAATACATTTACTGTTTGTCCTAAAAGCATGCTTTTAATGCCACTGATTTCCATTTTTACATCATAGTAAGTTTCTACAAACGTATTCCCAATAATGCACAAAAATGATCACAAATACTGAAAAATCAGACTTTTCTCCCAGAGATCTTCATTGCCTGATATTTATAAGATTAAATATTGATGGTCTGCAGCTGTAACATATAACTTTATTTAAAATAAAATGACAGCCCTGTATGACTGAACAGGAGTCCAAACATTAAATCCATTTCCTATTTCTACTTGGCAATGATTTCTCCCTCCAAGAACATTAACCAGTCCTTTTTTTCCCTGAGAAACAACTTGAGTGGTTTAAGGAGAAACTAAAACATTGTGATCTTTGATGTAATGAGTGTTAAATGATGTGCTGTGGAGCAGAAAGGTCATCTTACCCGGGAGGACTCATAGGAGGGACTGGACTCGCCACCTGGGGCCCAAGACGCTTGGCTGGTCCGCTCCTCCATACCTGTCACACAGAGACACACAACTCAGTCAAGACCTCTAACACAGCTCAGAAAACAAACAACATATCTATATTCACTCTTCCTGTCAAAGACACTGAGGAACCAGAGCACAACCATGTTTAACAGTGATTATCAAACTATTAAAGACACAGTCTTCATGTGTTTTCTCATGTTTGAATAAAGTATGTTAAAAGTGTGAAGCTATTTCTGGAGAATATAATATGAAAACCTCGGTTCTTTTTGTCTGTCAGTTTACGTCATTTGTAGTTCGCTTTGGTTTTGTAAAATTTTAGTGTGTTTTTATTAACAGTGTTACTTGAATCTAAAGACAGAGACTCAAACAAGTCAATATATGTGTACAAACTGTATGTAAAATGTCCACCAAAACTCATACAACTATCCACCATCTCGTTTATGTATCTTTATTCACAAAGTATTCCTTTTAATGTGTGGACAAAATCTCATGCGAAAAAGTGCTAAGATAGTTTGAGCCAAAAAAAAAATGTATTTATGACCCAATGCTAGTATCTGACAGTGATAGTGAAAATAACAACACGTCATTTCACTCATGGGCATTTTCCAAGCTGTCAAGGCAGGGTTAAGACAGAAATTAATCATAGACATTGTCAATGTATCACTAGCCCCGCTCACATTAACTTTTCATGCTGTAATATTCATGTCTCTGAGATGGTTCGCCTCTGAAGTCGAATCAGAGGTGTAAAAGCTGTGGGAAGGGGAAATATGGACTTAGCAGCAGACAGGAGATATATATATATAAATATATATATATACATACATACTTATATACATATATACATATATATATATATACACATACATATATACATATATACACATACATATATACATATATACACATATATACATATATACATATATATACACACATATATACATATACATATATATATATATATATATATATATATATATATATACACACATATATATATATATATATATATATATATATACACACATATATATATACATATATATATATATATATGCATATATATATATATATATAAACTAAAAACTGGATCAGTCAGCTCAAAATTGTTGCAGATTTTTACAAAAATTTGCAGGCATTTTCAATAAAATGAATAGAGGATTTATTAGACAGAAAAGACTGATTACTATTGTAAATTTTGTAAATACTGTTGTGGTCATTCTTGATATTACCAACTGCATGAATAAAACACTTACAAAGAAAATCTATTAAAGTCTCTGTCTGAGCCTGACAAACAAAATCAAAACATCCATAAATCTAACCAAGTCTCTTTTACTGCAAATATTCAAAAACTAAAGGTGCAATATTTCAAGTGTTGCTTCTCACCCAAAAGTTAAATCTCTTAAAAAATAAAAATGTATTCCTCTTAAAACTGGCATTAATAGAATGATCAAGCTGTACTTTTCCATGGGGTAAAAACAGGAAAGCAGAAAAACTGGAAGCTTAATAATACAAACTTATTCTCCTTTGGTTTTATAATCTTTGTTACACCAATCCTTGCCGAAAACATGCATGTTTAATTTCATCAAAAAAGCAACTTTTAACCTAATGACATGTCACTGATAAATGCCAGGCTACCTCCAAACATCTGAGCAATAAAACTCGATTAAAAAAAAAATCATTTTAAATGAGAGAAACCCTCAATTTTTCAAAAGCCATACAAATAAACAAATAAAATCAATAACTGCTTTAAACTGAAAAGCAAGACCATCTGGCATATATAATATCTGATCTCTATAATTTAATTTTGGTGATAGAGTCTGTAAAATATATCTGATGCTTCAATCATGCTCGCTGTTTGAAACAATATTGTGCTGCACAAAAAGCCAAAGTTATTGATTGTCCCTGCAGTAATTGAATCTGCCCCTGTAAAATGCAATCATCTTTGGTTTATTTTTTACATTCAAATATGAAAATATCAGATTTACAGAAAGAGTGTTTGTAAGGACAAATAATAAGAAAAGTTAGAAAAAAAACTTTTTACAAGTATTTTAGAGAAAGATTTGCAGGGTGCAGGGTGTGCAGCCTGTAAGCACCCACATATCTGTTATTCTTAACATTTCACAACTGGAGCTCAGTGACAAGCAGGCAGAATAAAAAGAGGCGAGTGTTAAATAAATAACCAGTTTGACAGTTAATAATCAGAAAGTGTGGGTAACAATTTCATCATATACATTTTTTTTGTGATGTTGCAAATCAGCCCTTAGTCAGAAATCTAAATATACATTGAAGCAGAAAGTCAGTGACATTTCTCAGACCAGAAATCATGCTCTAGTGAGCAGAGTTTAAACCGAACAAACATGTTTTGCTGCTCACACACTCAAGATTCATTTCCTCACTGACGTCTTTGGTGGATTAAAGGGACAAATTTACAGTCTCACTTTCAACATCTGGCTGTGTAATTATTCACATTAACTGTCACTGTGGTTGAAGAAACTTCTGACATAAATTCAGCTTCTTCTTGTGTTACCAGCAGCACACGGGTCTAATTTTTTTTTTCTGTGACAACACCAAAGTGACATATTGTAGCCTAACTGAGGCCTTTTCCCCTCTGAATGTAACAATGGACTGAGTCTGCTCTGTGGGCCACTGGCTGTCATCTCGTCTGATTACCATCTCCTACCAGGGCTCAAGGGTCCGCTCCCCTCTCCAAAAACAGACAGGCTGCACAATAAGATGACCACACAGCAGCACACAATAGAACACAGGAGAAACACAAAAATCTGCTTGTTGTATTTTGGGTCAGATGAATACGAAAAACAAAGGTTACTCCATTGTTAAGCTCTCTGTGGATAATCTTAAAACACAAATCCAACAGGAAACACAACGGAAACTACCTGTCCTGTATTAAATGCATTTATTATATAGATTAAACTGAAAAGGTATTTGATTGCCTACAAATATAATTCCAATGGATGCCCAATATTTGATTTTGGTCAATATGCCTATATATCCATGTTGTCAAGATCTTGAAAACACATAGAAATACCAATATTTGTTTGTTAAGGGCACAAAGCCTCCACTTCACTAAACTAAACCGACCTGTTGTTTTTATGGTGACAGTTTGTTTTCTTTAGAAACACATGTGCACTACTATCTTAAACTAACTACAATACCTGTTTGTCCTTCTCCCAGTTGTCTTGTCTTGTCTTGTTCTGTCTGTCACTATATCCCATTCTTCCACACTGTGGTGTGGCACAGCCCTCCCCTTCAGCTCACATCAGGGGTTAAATAAAGTTTTATATGATGGAGTAGCCTACAGGGAGGGCTGGTGATGGTCACTATAGCAGTGAATCATATTCACATATCTCTCACTGCTAGAAAAAAAATGCATTGGTCTTTCCAACGCTGCCACCAGACACAGTGCTCAGCTGTAAAGATAATGCAGACAAAGGAAAAAAAAAAAAAAATAGAAACAGATGTGCAGCAGGAAAAAAATATATATTTTATTCTAAAAATTATGTTTTTGATTTATAAACATAGCTATTTAGCAATGATAAGGTAAGTCATTATGGTGTATTTACATTCTTCAAGTATTGTATCACACTGACAGATGTTTGCATAGCTGTTCTAATCAGTCACTAAAATTATACAAAAGAGAAGAAACACCTCACAAATTTGGCTATTCTTTGACAACTGATCAGGAACTAAAAATAAACAGAGAAGTAAGCAAGCTGCTGTCATAAATCTAGTAAATTACACTTTAATGGATGTAATTCTTGCTGGCCTGCAGGTTTAACTGCATTTTGTGAGATCCAAAACTAAAAGAAGTTTAAACTTGCCAGAGTGTTGAGCTAGATAACTCATCGAACCACGGCTGAGTCTTATGAACCAAAATGTAAATCTTGATATGTTTTAGTCGCATGGCATTATTCTGTATATTTCTCCGTTTTTTTTTTTTTACAAATAAATATTTTTTAAAAAACAGTGGTTGGTAAAGGTTAAAATGGGATTGTTTTGAGGCAGAGGGCTGAAAAGCTTTAAGTTTTTAGGTTGTAGTTCACCATTTTACAGGCATCATACTGCACTTTGTGGCACTTGGATAACTTTCATAATGTTGAAGCTTTTTTCACAGGTTTTGGCACTCTAAGCTTTTGCACTTCTAATGGCGGCTTGCTTGAAGCTGTTTTAGCACATCAACAACTACATAAACAACAATGTCAAAACTTTTAAGTTGTTAAAAATGTATCAGTGTTTCAAAAGCTCAATATATCTCCCTGCCTTACCTCAAACTACAATTAATAACAAATGTAGACGATTTGAAACAACTGACAAAAAATATGTTCTGCAAGACTGCCTCCTAACCAGCAGAGGGCCCCATCTCATTCAGGCTTCTTCAGTTCAGCGTCAGTGGCTAAGGATGGAAGGTGCTCAGACATGATGAAAATGAGAAGAGTTAAGGTTTAAAAGCAGGAGTGAAGATTTAAGGTAAGTAGAAATAGATCAAGACCAAAATTGAGTGCTGCCATTTGACTGCAAAATAACAATCTCAGTGATTAATTATTCACAGTTTGTTTCCTTCAAGAATTAAGTTCGGAAAGATTACATTAGAGGTAAACTTACTGATTTCTACATGTTTGTAACATCCATGGTTTTACTTTATCCTGTTCCTTTGCTACTCGACTCTGAAAAAGTTTTATATGCCAAATTAAACAAGTTTTTTTTTTTACAGTACACCACAGTTTCATTGGAATGAAGTATTTTTACTTATTGAAAGACAAATGTTAAAAAAATGGTGGTGATACTGCCTGCATTAAGCTACACAATTAATGGGAACAAACTCTCAACAACTTCAGGTTGCATTTCGAGTGGCCATATTTTGTCTAGATCAGGTCCATATATTGTTTATAGTCACTGATGTTGAAAAACCTGCCTGTCGTCTCACATTGAGAACCCCTGACCACCTCGATTTTCACTTTCTGAGACATTTCAAAGGAGCCACTGTCACTTTAAGGCTCCAGTTCCCCATGGGGTCAGTCTGCTAAGATTGGTTGACTGGTGGACTTGCCTGTATTGGTGAGCTTAGCACTATTTTTAGCTGCTCTGCATTCTGTCTACAGACTATACTCTGCATCGGGCTTGCTGCCCTTAGCCAATGGGCTTAAACTACTGATGTAACTGTGGTAAGACATCACACTGGTAGGTCTGGGAGGACCAGTCATTTCAGGCAGCTATAGGAGCTGTCCCAATTAAGGAAGGGAGAAGTCTAAGGCTACGTTTACACAGACACTCTCCGACTTAAAACACAAATGTTTTTCCTTTGCATATTCAAAGTCAGACGGAGACGCTGGAGACGAATGAAAAGGCTTTAGCGTGCATGCCGGTTCAGCAGATGGTGGTGTAGGTTTGCAGAGAGGCAGCGCTGCTACAATACATGTACGAAGAAGAAAACTTTTCAAAAACAACAATGGGGAGTTGACGCAGAGATGCGGGGATTTCTTTTCTGGACAACACGTCAGTTTGGACAACAAATCTGTCTGGATAGTTTTGTCTGGATAACAAACTGAGCACAGTAAGCAGCACACACATTGTTGTTCCTGGTATAAGCTCGCAGCCTTTGTGTGAAAGAGTACTGCGCATGCAGTGACATCAGCGTTTCACCCTGAAACATTCTGATTTGGGTTTACATGGTGCTGCATGGAGAAGTATATTGAAAACTCTCCGCTCTGGAGCCTGGTTTCAAAAGTTTGCAGATTTAAGCACTCCAGGTACCGATCCCATGTAACAGGAAGCCGACAAGCAATAAAAGCATGTCGGCTTCTAAATGGTCAGATTTGACCATTTAGGCCTTGTGTAAACGGCCCCTAAATACAGCAGACACTGTTGTTTTGCATGTACAAGCATTCATTATGCAGAGGTGACACGTACCACAGGTACATAAAAACAAGAAAAAAGCATAATATGATCCCTTTGATACACTATATTACCAAAAGTATTTGCTCACCTGCTGTGACTCACATATGAAGTTAAAGGATAAGTTCAGTTTCTGCAGCTTTCACATTGTTTATAGAATGAAGTAGAACAATATACTCACCCAGAAGGCTTTCCTGATCCAAACAGTGCTTCGGGAGATATTTAGATCCAAAATCGAGTGGATGACATCCGTATAATGGTAGCACATAGGGCATACAGCGCCGCTCCTAAAACTGCTTTAATCGTCCAAAAACTCATTAGTTTCACCAATATTTCATCATGGTCCACAGTCTGTGTCCTCCTCCATTACAGTCTGTGTACTCACTCCTGAACTTAAGAAGAATGTGTGACTGTACTGACCTCTGAACTTAAGACAGCCAGTTAATGCTCCAGTTTTGCTTACAGCTTTTTGTGCAAATCGGACAGCGAATATCTGTAACGACTTTCTTCTTCCATGAGTTTTGTGCAAAATCGACTTACTATCGAAGTGAGGACTGGGAGGAGAACTTTAAGATGAGTGTCCTTACAGTTCGAGGTCGAAGCAAGTTTACAGAGAGGAGCAAACATTCTTCTTCAGTTCAGAGGTTCAGTCACAGTTACAAAAATCATTCGTCAGTTCAGAGGTCAGCACAGTTAGGAAGTATGGATGACCTATAATATGAAATATTGGAGGAAACTAGTAGCCCATGATTTGATATTAATTAGGAGTTTTTATTTTTTGGACGCTATATTTCACTGTTATAGCCAGATGTCCTATCTGCTTATTTCCTATGGATCTCTCTCCGATTTGATCTAATCTGTTCTTTATATTGATGGGTCTGGGTGGTGTTTCTTTTCTTCTTCATAAAAATGTTTTGTATTCTATTGCCTGAGTTTAATGGATCAATATTATCTCAACAGAACTAAAAAGTAAGATATATTATAGTTAATCATGAGTTGGCAGTGCTGCTGCATGCACAAAAAAGTGACTTCTGGGGAGACGTTTCCTTTACCATCTTGCTTTGTTTCAGTTGTTGCTTCTATTGCAAGGGGATATTATGCATTAACGTCTCTTTTCTGTGTGCTTCTGTGTTTGTATTTGTGCTTATATACTACTTTTATGAACATATGGTGAAGAGCTGTATCCTTGAATGACCTTATTTTATGGTGAAGAGTTTTGGTTTATGGTTAGTTTTCACTGTTTATATTTCATGATTACGCACACATGAGAATGTTCTGCCTTGTACCGAGGCTACCAGGACATGGAGTTATTAGGGCATCCTCCTTGATGCGATAAATAACACATCTGCAACAGGAAACATGTCATCCCATATGCATGACTATTAAGTACATGAGCTCTTTGGTTAATTCTGAAGGTAGCCTTCGATATACTGAGGAGGCAAAGTTTCTGCAGTTGTTATTCTGAAATGATGCATACAGTTTTTAAAGATGAATAAATTTGACATTTTGATGTAGTAAATATCCTTCTGTCTCTGCTGGGTCATTTATAAACAGCTGCATCCTCTCCAAGCTCCCAGCTTAGCAAAAAAAAAATTAATGGAAAGCTTTTGTCTTTTCTTAACATTTACATTAAGAGTTGTTTCAGCAGTCGTGATGAAAAACTTTTGATAAGGGATCATGAACCACTAGCCTATATATGTGACATAGGGCTGTGGGACTGTTTATAGAAGTGCCTATGGAAAAAGGTATTTGGCCAATGTGAATATATTTCAGAATTAATTTAGTTTTTGTCACTTCTGTACAGAAAAAAATCTACATCCATATTGAGAATGCAGATTCCCCTAAAAAAACTACTAAACTGAATAATGCAACTCGGACATTACAAATCAAAACATACTTCATAAATCAACAAAAAAAACAAAGAAGCATTTAGATGAGCTTCCAGCCTCACATACATCATAAATACAGCAGAAACAAATATCTATCAGTTGAGTTTGATTTAAGAGACAATCAAATCCAATTCCTCCTGATACAATAAACTGATGGTAGTAAAACCACAGGCCAAAGTGGTGATAAAAAACAAAACAAGGCTTCTGGTCCCAGAGGACATCTCAACTCAAATGAGAAATGCTGGACATTCAAAAACAGATTATGCCGATTTCCTGCACAAAACAACTTTTTCTCTGTCTATAAATGAATTTTCTCTATATAAAAAAGTAAGAGTTAATCATATTTGTTTTGTGAGAATATGAAAAAAAACATTTAATGCAATTACATTTATGTTTGACAAGTACAAGACTCACCTCCTAAAGAATATAGTGTGACTCAATTGAAGTCAGGCATGTTTAATGACGTCATGTTAACATAAACAAATCTAAAATACCACACAGACTTTGCTTCTGTTCGGTTTAACTGATTTCCTGTTTAAATGAATTGAGAGTGGCACAAATGATGGATACAGTTACTGCAACAAATGCATGAAGTTACATGACAACCAACGAAGATAAAGGGCTGGTCTTGGAGGAACCATTTACTCTAAATGGGGTCAGGATCAGACATTTGAGGACAGTGGCCTCTGAGCAAAACTGCTTTCTGGTACAGGAAGGGGACATTATGGCTGAAAAATAAAGATTTGATCCAAAAAAATTACTAAGTCAAGATATAAATAGAATAACAAATACTCTTGTCAATGCTGACAGCTCTGAACTTGCGAAGTTTTATCCTCACTCAAGTCGGTCTGACACAGACTGAACTTTTCTCAAAATCAAGACCTCTTTCACATAACGATCATTTATAGACAGAAAAAGTTGTTTTGTGCAGGGAACTGGGTTAACCTGTTTGCGAATGTCCAAGCAGAAGCCATGTTTGGCTTTTTATCACCACTTTGGCCTTTGGTTTTACTGCCATCAGTTTGTTGTATCATTGGAATTGGATTTGATAGCCTCTTAAATCAAACTCTACTGTTCGTGGATGAAGTAGATATTTGTTTCTGCTGTATTCATGATGTTTGTGAGCCTCAAAGCCCATCTATGTAAATGCTTCTTTGAGTTTTGTTGAGTTGTCTGAGTTGCAGGACATTAAACTTTGACCCATGGCTCGTAGTTGACCCCTGGGCCTTGGTTTTGGACATCCCTGCTCATGATCTTCTGACCTTTCTCACTGCACTTCCAACTTAAATTTGAACTCCCAGTTACATTTCCAACTGGAAACTCCAATTTTCTGACTTTTGAGATCCAACTGAAAGCAGCATCAGTTTGACTGGAGATATTCAGTTTACAGCTTTTAACGCGATTTTGATCGGACTATCAAGTTTCATCCATTTTTGAATTCTGGTTAAGGTCTGACTCAAACACAATATGCGAACAGATTCTAACAGCACAAAGTGCTCTTCTTGACTTTAATCACAAAAGTCTGCAGTCCAGTCTCTCTCCTGGTTTTTGGTTTACTCGCTGAAGCAGAGCCCAGAAACAACATCTACAGACAGATATTTCAACATAAACTATCTACTGGTCACAGCTAACAGATAACCCGCGACAGAACAATACATGAAAATTACTCTTTTAACGGCAGCCACTCACTGCCCGGATACACTAAAGAGTCAATATCCTCATCACATTTGCATCATCAACACAGCTGCAAGGAGGGACGATGAATCTCTGCTGAAGCCACTCTGGCTTTTTTTCCCCCCAATCCATCTTTCTCTGGCACACATTTGAAGGGTCTCGCCAGTCCCACTCTGCCTCAATTATCTGTCTATGCCCAGCTGAGATGCAATAATCCAAACTCTCATTCCCTGCAATTTCCACACTTGTGTCTGCACACTCTCTTTCCTTATGTTCTCAATCACTCATGGAGCTGCTTCTCCTACCTTGAGGATCAGTCTGTGGGCTTCAGGAAGACCGGATTTACCCACTACAGGTCTAATACACTCTGAGATACTGCATATCATTTCAAAATTTTCATTTCTTATAACATACAGTTTTGACTTTGTATTCACGTTTATAGAAATAAAGCAAAATAAAGTACACCAGCTCCGACGGTATAATGTGCCTCTTTTTAACAGTGCATGCTTACAGGAGCACACTTAACATAAACACGATGAATGAGAGGTGGATAGTATCAGGTAGGACTATAATACAGATTAAGTAGTTCACACTCTAATCTGCGTCCCATTAACGTCAGAACTGGGAAGAGGGAAGTGGGAGTGACGTCATCTCCAAGTCATCAGCGTTCCAGTTACAATGTCAGAAAAAAACATGCCGATCTACCAGGCTATTGTCAGCCGTAGTTAGCACTTCTTCCATCGTAGTTCACAAATACTACATGAAGAAGGTAAATGACACTATGGCAGCATTTCTATAAATGTAAGTTGAACAATACTGATGTGGTGCGACACACACTCGTCAGAAGTGCAAAAAAACAGAATATAATAGGAGCTTAATAACTGTTAAGACTGGAGGAAGCCATCTTCAATTGTCATCACACATGTTAAGACAGGCTGCCTGGAAAGAAGAAAAAAAAAAGACAGGCTGACTGGTTGACCAATCAGCTCTATGGTAATTGGTCATTTGGTCATTGCTTGGGTCATGTTTCCAACAGCTCTGCATTGATGCAGCAGATTTTTTTATCTAGTGCACAGACATACTCTATCATGCAGAGGAGAAATGAATGACACACTAAAGGGCACATAAATTAGCACCAAATAAATTCAATAGAAATCCCCAAAACACTGTTTTAGTTTAGTTATTTAGGAATGTTAATCCATATATGCTTTGCAATCTGTGCCAAGAAAAGCATGGGCAAAGCCAGTTGGCTAACTACATGAGGTGACAACATGATGCTGAATTTAAGGGCCATGACATGCTTGTATGTAAATCCTTACTGTAGGATACTTGCTTTGCTCTATAAGTTTTGTTCTGTTCTTTGGAATAAAAAAAACACACTAAACCAGTTGTTCTCACAAAACAAGATCAGTATCAGTATCTCACTCTTTGATGATGGTGACCTGTATCAGCATCAAAAAGCCCGATGGGAGCATCCCTACAATAAATCCAATTCAGCTGTTACATGACATGGATGTCTGCACCATCCACTCATTCTGGATCTAACCAGCATCAAATGTCCCCTGTTTTGATGTATGACAACAAATAAAATACCCAGTTATTACAATATTGAACCATTAATCCCTGATCAATGTACAGCTGAATTTGCAGCTATATAAATGCATGACTTATCAGTTATTGACTTTTTTGTATCTGGACACCTGCAATGATCAAGACAAGGATCTGTTTTTTTTTAACATCAAACAGCCATTGACAAAATATTTTTGTCATCTAATAAAAAGTAATGAACTCATTAATTAACAAATCCACAGCTAATATGTATATTAGTAATGTATAATATTGTATAATAAAATATATATATATAAAAAAAAGAAAAATAAAACTAAAAATAAGGATGGATGGAAAAAAGGAGAAAAAAAAAATCCACAGCTAATAAAATATTTATGGTAGTAGCTACTGATAGGCAGAGAGTATTATTCACGTCAACTACCTATCTGTCTCCTAGTTATGTCCCATCCTATCAAATCAGTTCTGGAGCTGTTAGCATCTTTGATTGGGCCGTACCGCATTGGGACGCTCACAATCGTTGTAGACTGGAGCTTGACAAGATGGATCTGACTGACTACAGACACTGAATTAGGCCAATCCATCCGCTGTGTAAGGTTAGTATTTTATGACACAGTGCATCAGATTTCTCACAGCTTTAGTTAGTTTTAACTTTACTGCCGTTATGCTCTAATGAGCTTAAATATGTTCAGAAGTGAACTTTGCATTTTGCTTACTTAAGAAGCAAAAAAACAACAATCTTCAGCCTTGCTGTCTGTGATTTAATAAGTACAGGAAAATCCTTCAAGGACTCTAACCAGGAAGGTTTGACTTCACCCTAAACCTCACATCTTTGGTGAGATGTCACTTGCTTTTGTAACATAGACATACACACACACACCCACACACACACAGACAGCATCCTGTTGACTTGAATGATTAGGTATTGTAAAACTCACAGTTCATGAGTGACGGCTCTGTTCTTCTTTGTCCGTCTTTTGTTCAGTTTTTACCAAGTGTGTGTCTTTCTGCTCACAGATAACCAACTACAACAAGGCTTTGTGGGGGCACACAAAACACGCTTTCAGCAAACAGAAAGCTTGATTGTTGACTTTCTCTAGTAGCACATCAGACAATAGACGGTCCCCAGATTAATGTCCTGTGGCATTTATAACTAGGAAGCAATCCAGAAGCAGGGAATCTGAACTGTCGATGATATAATTAGACCATCTGAAGGCTTGTTTAGCTAGAAAGGTGAAGAGTTAAAATAGAGGAAGAAGAAAAATCAAATGTATTTAAATGTAAGGGCCATTAAAGGCACTGACTGATGTTGGGCTGCATATCAACATATTTGTTAATATCAGTTTTTCTAGCTGTCTTATGAAAAAAAGCGTTTGTTGGTCCAAATGCAAAAACAAACAAACAAACAAAAAAACAATCATTTTGTCCCAAGGGAAGAAGAGCTCCTTCTTTTGTACAGGAGACTTTCAGTTTCCACAGTAGAGTAAAGAAAACAGAAAATACATTTTACAATCTACAATTTAACAAAACGTAACAGTTGTAACTTCTGGATGTAATTTTAAAGGATATAACATTTGACAAGTTTTCTTAAAAACAACAAAAACTAAATCCAAAGACTGTCAGAGTGCTGGTTGATGTCACACTATTGCTCTTGGGTGTCTTCAGAATTTCTCTGTTACTGGTGTTAAATAGATACAGTTCCTCAAACATTATTTTTAAAATAGAAAAAGAGTTTTGAAAGACTTCACTCTTGTTGGCGCTCATGTGATTATTGGTTTTGGAGACTGAGGTACTGGAAGCAGTTCATGTTTTCAAGAGTTGTGGATTCGATAAGGGACACGAGTTTCTGTTCCACTTTTCAGTGCATAACAGGTGCGTTTGTTTTTTTTACAATTTTACCTCACCACAAATACTGCCATTCATTTATGTTTCACCTATCTCCAAGGACCTGTGGTGTCAGCACTGAACTACATCATTTGTGGCACAGCGTGTAAACAAAGTTATGAGAGGACGCTCATGGTAGACCACAGCAGCAGAAAGTTTAGCCAACATCTTGACAGAGATTACGACAGCACAAGCTATAAAGAAATGTGCACTAGGAAAGAAACATATCTTATCTGACAAAGTATGTCCATCAACACGTGAGGAAATGCATCACATTTGGTATTAAACAGTCTCACGTCTAAAATAAGCCACATATATCCCAGCCACAGGTAATAATATCAGCTGTAGCAGCTTCTCATCATACACAGGTACAAACTCAACATACTAATTATAAAGTTAACCACATTATGTAAACAAATGGTTTAGATATATACTGATATTAAACTCCCTGAAGTGTCTCTTTACACCAAGTTACTGTGAAGAGACCCAGTAGAGCAAAAGCCTGCTCACCACGACTGCATGAATGCACAAAGAGATTTGTGATGAAGAGTTAAACCTCTTTGCTATGCAAGCAGCATTTATGTATGCAAACACATTATATATGATTGAATATTACAAGTAAAATCCATTGATTTAGGCCTTAGTCCGTTGTCTTATGTACTTTTCATGGTTAAACTAAAAGAAAGAAGAATGGCAAAATTTAATAGGGTTAAACACGTTTTTATGTTATGTCAGGTATTGTTTTTGTTTTTGTACATATGTCAATTTATCCTCACTTAAAAGAGAAATTTTAATTTTTATAAATACAGGCAAAAGAGAAATCTCTGTCACAGTTTACAGCTGACCATCACAAAAAGACAGTAACTCATTGAAACGATATCTTAGTCCTAATTCCTGCAGTCAAAACAACATTTTAGCCCAGAATGCTAAGGAAATAATGAAATTCAAACATTTTGATTAGAATAATGTAAAAAAAAAAAAAAAAAAAACTTCTAATACCTCACTGCTCTTACAGATTAGTTGTTTTTGCACTGTGGGTCAGCCATAAAAACTTATTCACAAATCAATTTGACATTAGAATAAACCATATTTCATGTGTTCCATGATTGGGTCAATAACACATTTAAACATGTCCCTGGTCCAAATCATGCTTTGCTCTACATGTGCTCTGCAGCGTTCCTCCTCTATCATTCCAGGTGGAGGGTTTATGTTTCAAGCACCAGATGTGAACAGAGCAGACGTCGGGTAAGAGCCACATGCAAGACTGAAAACTGAGACCAGACCAAACTGGGTCCTACCTGATGCACTAAACTGACTGCTTCCAAGTGTGGTGGGCCTGTTCTTCCCCCCACTCACAGGCGGAGAGAACATCTGAAAGAAAGAGTTTGGACAGATATCAGAGGAGAGATGCAACAAGTAAGAAGTAACCGTTCAGATTACTAGAAAGCTGTAAAGAAAAGCTGTAGAAAATGAAATCTAATTTAAGCTAATGCAGCTTACGAGAAAGGCATTTACTTTGATAGAACAGCGAGTCTTTTGTGCAAAGCTCTCATACTGACTGCTCACCATTGCTGCTTGTCAAAAGGATTGTGTGAAAACAAAAATACTACTATTAAAAGTAATAACTGTGTTTTCGGCCCTTTTCAGAATACACAAATATTCTGTAAAATAGTTAAAAAGTTAACCACCACCATTAATTTGGAACTTTTTACTGTGACTTACTTTATCATTCTTACACCCAAAATATAAACATAAATATAATTACAGATATATTACACTACAAAATTTTACTTTATTTAGTGGTTTTAAGTAGGGCGGAACAATAAATTGCAAATTAGATTAAATCGCAATATGGTTTGTTACAATTTTCAAATGGCAGACAGTGAAATATTTTTAACCCAAAATGTGTTGAACATTTTGGCATTGTGATGTAGTTTCTTGCAATTTCATGCCTGTTTTAATCTTTTTTAACCCAGTTTTTTACAACTTTATGCCTATCTTGCTCCCATTCATCTTTTTTTTTGGCCACTGTAAGACCGTGTTCGGAATTTTTACATGGTTTTTGAAATTTAATCCCAATTTTGCTTCTATAATAAATTTCGTTAGTCACTTTTGAATTTTTTTGCCTTTTGTTTGCAATTTCATACCTATTTTACACCTACTAACTTTTTTCCGATTTCGTAACATTTTTTTTTACCCAGTTTTTACAATTTCATAACTATTTTGCTTCTGTTCTTCACTTTTCCACTTTTTCTCAAATCTTTTATCTTTAGATTGATTTAATGTCATATTGGTGATACTATAAAACGAGCTTATGTTTGTTTAAGAATACATATGAGGATGAACATTAAAACAATCGCAGAGTAAATCGCAGTTGCAATACTGGGGAAAAATATCGCAATTAGATTATTTTCTTTATCTTATCTGTTTTTTTCCCTGCTGTCTTTGTGAGAGAGTACTTCTTTTTTTGGCAGTTTTCTTGTTTCCATCTCCTGAAATCCAAAGGTTTTAGGTTTGTGTCATATATTCAGTGAAACATGACTGGTGTAAACTTGAGAAAATCTATACCTCTGATTTACATCATGTCTTGGAAGTACATGAGCAAGGATTTGATTTAAGTCAGAACAAAAATGAAAATTTAGTCTCTGTTGAAGACCACATGCCGCTCTTTTTCCCTCCCTTTGCAAATGCTTGGATCTAAGGAGGCAGGGGGGCTAAAAACAGAAAAACAGAAAAGGGCATGTATTTCATACAGTAATACCTCAATGCCAGTATTGCTGACAGTGAATTAGATGCATCTAAATGTAACTTTTCCATTGAGCCCAAGATCACAACTATAAGTCATAGCATCCAGAAGTTATAGACATTGTATTGTAGGAATATCCATGTGATCCCAAATGTGCCATTTTGAGACTACGACGTTTGAAAAAGCACAGACATAGTCAAAGAAAAACCGATGTAATATACTCTATTTCTTTGTTGTTGTTTTTTTATAAAAGTTTTGTATTTGATAAGGGAAGACTTCAGGCTAATTTTTTTTTTTGTTTTCCACCGTACAGGTTCAAGAGACAGTCACCTGCAGGCAGCCATTTTTTAATGTAGGCAAGGAAAGTTCCCTTTTTTAGTGTGTGCTCAAGCTACCGTTAGTCAGCTGTAGCAGCACCTGCAGAGTTTGGAACGTTGGAACGTTACCTTCCCACAGAGAACAATACCAGTCGTGTATCTCAAAGGGTTCAACAGCAATAATCATTTTACTTTGGATTAGGGGTGTGCGATATGACGATATTAAATCGTTAAGGATTAAAACGTGGGGATGATCTCATAAAGCAGAAAGATCGTCAGATCGTCTGTGTGGGCGCAGAGACTTTGACGCGCACCTGACTAGCCAATTGTAGCACATTACGCGCAGTGCATTGTAGTATCTCCTGTTTGGTTATGTAGTGTGAAGCCATGGTGGAAAGAGAAAAGGAGATAAAAGTTTGAAGATGTCTGAACAAAAATCTGTTCTAAAGCAGCTGTATTATTCACTCAGATTATAGACATTGCAGTTAGATAACATTTGTTTTAAATTGTTGCACTTTAAGAGATAATGAGATGATATTGTTGTTCATTACCTTTTATGTTTACATTTATCGCACATTTTTATAAAAACTGCACTATTTAAATTAAAACCTGTCCAGAAAGTTTGGCTTTAATTGTCATTTTTTTTCTTTTAGGGTTTTACATGTTAAACATAGGGAAAAAATGGTTAAACATGCAAATTATTATAGAAAAATCGACGTAAAAAAGAACCGTGATAAAATCGTGATTTTAATTTTAAAAATTGGGATATGATATTTTTGCCATATCGCCCACCCCTACTTTGGATAGATTTTTTTGGACGATTTGACCGATAAGGATGTTAAGAAATGAGTCCATCCACTTGAAAACGCTGTAGTAGATATATGCCAGGCCTGTAAGTGGCACTGTAACACTGGCGCAGAAATACACAAAATCCAGAGAGGAAGACACGGAGTATGCACATAATATGTCAGATCCAAACAAACACTGGCATATGATGTTCTTCATGTCTTCTTGTTGCTCACAGTGATCGTAGAGGAGGAAAATATTTTACTGTAATAGTCATGATAAGATCAGTAGCTTCTGCAGCATGAAGGCAACACTATTCCACCATGTTTTTACTGTTTTCAGAGTTTGGGGATGCAGTTCAAGGGCGAGAACATTGTTTCTGATGAGGTGTGGATTCATTGTACACAGATAGACAAGGCTTGTGTTTTGAGATTCATTCACTCTGGGACCCTATGTCAAACATGTGAGTTTTTGGGGAACCAAAATGCCAGGCATGGCCACCCGCGCATGTAGGTGGAGGCTGAGCAGCTATGACATGATAAACCCCAGGAAGTTAAAATGGAGCTTTTTCAAGTAAACAGAGTCTTGTTCTTCTGTCCCCCAAGCCCCTTCTAACACTAACAGCATTTAAAGCAACAAAAAGATGATTTTGCAGGACATGGGACTTTAACTATATGTTGTAATATCTGACTTTCCTTCATGAGTGTTTCTCAGCTGTAATGCTGAGGCAACCTGAAACTATTTGCCTTAGAATTTGATGAAGTTCAATCAAATCTGAACTTATATTTATTGTCTTGTTTTGTCCCTTATCTGACTCTGTGAGAGATCTTTTATTCCTGACTGGTTGCTTGTTTGTATCTCCTGAAATTAATGCAAATATGTAATTGTAAACTCTTATACAGAGGAAAAAAAGAGTCCAGTTGAGCTTCATAAATCCCAACCTCTGACTCCTCACTGTTTCAGAACAAATGATTTCATTTGGATAAAGAGCACATCTACGCTGGTGGTAGGTGACCTGATTTCCTAAACCTGTTACTGCCAACATTTCAATGCACAGCATCCCCTGGTCAATAGATGAACTTGTACATGATTATTTCTTTTGTTTATTTAGTCTTAGCAGCTGTAAGCCCCACAGATCAGCCCTGTAAGAGGCAGAAAGAGAGAAAAACAAACGTACCGCACTAAAATCCAGCAGGTCACTTAATTCCTTGTCTGTTCCGAGAGCGGCAATCCGCTGCTGAGGATTCATCCTGGCGATCTAGAGACCTGCAAGAACACAGAGGGCTCTTCATCGGGTCATCATCATCACCACCACCATCATCATCATCATCTCTGTCTGCTGTACTCATACGGCGAGGAGGAAATGACTGTCAGCAGTGAGAGGGATCTGATCAGGCTGCATGCAAAACAAAGACACCATGAAGGAAAGTTGTCTAAAGCTCCGAATCACCAAAACAAGCAGACGATTTTGTGACTTTGTGTCGGATAAGCAGGTGAACACATTCAGAGATCAGCTTTACTTTTGTCCCACACTGCGGTGATGAAAGAGGCTGTGAATGGACCCGCAGCATCGCTTTATCGCGGACAGTAACCATGCCTCTGCGCGATAACACTCTCTGTGACTACTTCATGTTAGGTCTGTGAGCAGCCACGCCAATGTCAGTGATATCTGAGGCTATTTCACAGAGTGAAAACGAGGAATAACTGTGGTACCCAGCGCCACTTAGCTAGCAGGCTAACACTAGCCGCAGTCACACTGACACGAACTGAAAATAGCTAGCGAGCTGTAACCAGCTGCAGAGCTTTAAGCAGACATTACAATAAAAACACTGTGCTGTCCACATAAGAAAGACACTGATACAAATGCGTGCTCAAGTAAATAGCACTGCCAAATAAATACTGCAAATGAAAATCATATCTCCCACTCGTGAATGCAAAACGCAATGATGGTCTTTCTCAACTCCCAACTTCTTTCTCAGGACCGAAAGCTCCGGGTAGACTCCCACTCATATTTTACCTTTTTCCGATTAAAATCCCGACTAGGGTGATCTGGTGAAGGCTCGCTTTCTTGTGGTATGCCTCAAGTTAGCGGAGTGTGGGTTTAAACGTCTATACCTGTGAAAATATCCTCTATATATCAGTTACGAGTTTCCCTTAGGCAGACATTTTTGCCTTGCGAGAGCCTCAGCACCACGATGACAGTGGTTATTGTATCCCTCCGCCGAGCTCAGTGACATGATGGTCCCACACAGAGAGATGCTGCAGGAGTCAGGGCTCTCTGTGCATCTATCACTGCTTTCTCCAAGGTTTTTCTACATCTAAAGGAGAATATGTGACATTATGGTCCCACACAGAGAGATGCTGCAGGAGTCAGACCTATCTGTGCATCTATCACTGCTTTCTCCAAGGTTTTTCTACATCTGAAGGAGAATATGTGACATTATTACATCTGATTAACCTTCATCAAAAGTAGGATAAACATTCATCTGTACTTTATCTCAATCATGGTGAATAAAATAATCAAAAGCAGAAGCAAGAATTTAAACTACTCCAAAATGCAACACAGTAAGGACAACTTATCAAAGCAATCTACTAATTGAAATGTCCTCAGTCCCTCTCTACAGAGCCATTATTCATTATAGGCACCATGCAAACACTGTTTAGATCATAGACTATTTTATTTAGTGCACAATTTAAAGTGTCTGATAGTTTGATAGACTAACTTGCGAAAATATGCACAAGACAACTTTTTGTTTGCACAATGTGCAAGAGAGCCTTAAAGATGAGAAGTTAGGAATATTCTAGAGGCCCATGGTGGCTTTGGGCCCCCTACAAATATTGCAGTCATGGCAACACTGCCATGGGTGTTTGAAGTTTTATCTTCTTACTTTCAAAAACTACCAGATTTTTCACGTTTACATGTAAAAAAGAACATTTGAGGCATCTTTTGCATAGCTTAACTCTAATGAAATAGCATATAGACAAAGAAGAGGCCATTTAGGGCACTTACCAGAGTGTACTAGTTATTTTTTAGCATTATTTTATACAGTAAAGTATTAAGGTCATTGAAATAAGAGGTTATAGAGCGAGACAAAGAGTGATTTGCAGAAGTTTTAAATTTCTGACAGGGATAAAGGTCAGACATTCATGATGACTGACTTTATTTATAAAGCAAATTAAAAAAGAACATGGAAAATGCTCCCAGGTCCCATGCCCTGGTGTGTTTGAAGGTTTAAAGCTTACCTAATGACTTTGGTGTCTGTTAAACAAGGATTTTGACTAACTTGAATACAATGATGAATATTTAATCTCTATAGAGGATGAGATGCAGCTCTTTTCCCCTCCCCTTAAAGAGGTATAGCACATTTATTCTTAAACTCATAGTTTAATAAAGGTGTCATGTTTTTTCTGCTCCCCAAGTCCCTTTTTATAACATTAAAAGCAAAGAAATTGATTTTGCCCAACATGTGACCTCAAAATGCTCCAAATGCCTGAAAATACCATTTACTGTTTAAAACACATTTTACTGTATACCTTTCAGGTGAAGAGTATTTTCTACTGTTCAAAGTATATCTAGAACTCACTTTTGATATAAAAATTGTCCATTTTGAGCACTTGCTTCCCAACATTTAATTGATTTATAGATGATTTGTTTGAGAAATTGTGCAGAGCTGGTTTGTGATAGGACCCAACACAGTTACTGTTCATGTAGCCCACAATTTATGGCAGCATCCTCGACTGTGTGCATGATAATTTCTCATGAGAGCTTCAAGCTTTGCTATTAAAACCTGTCAATGTTTTTATTAAGATGAGCCATGGAATTTGTTTGTTGGTGGCATCTGAATTCAACCTTTATTCTGCAATATGAGCTTTTTTTAACATAATCAGATGATGGCTGATATTTCTCCTGTTGTGCAAATGTAAGAAAAAGGCATGTGTCCTAAAGAATGGATTGTCCTTATAATCACATGACCTTCACTCACCTCCTATCCAGTAAGAGAGGTACACAAAACACACACACAAAAAACCAATGCTAAATACCGACACATTTTTCGACCTTGATCTGGACAGTACATATTTTTCGACAAAGTCCTTATCAGTCATGTAAGAGAACAGTAAAGCTGGATGGGAAAAAATAACAGCAATATTTGAATACTGATTAAAATCTTCTCCTTCTTTTATGATTTTCTGTAGAAAAAGAAATCCCTGAATTTCCTTGTTTATTATTATTTTATGTATGATGTAAACTAAACCAAGGCATGATGTAAACTAAACATCTGAGACATTATTGCCAAATAAATGTATGAACTTATTGAATGGCATGAATATTGTTGTTGTTGTTGTTATTAAACCATTACCATTACTATTGTTTCATCACATTTTCCAAGGGTTTTTAATTTAACTTTATTTTCTGATGATTTTATTAATTTTAATTCCATGTTATTAACGTTGTTGCTTTAACATTTAAAACCCTTTCATGACCTTGTTTGTTATTATAGCAATTATAATTAGCTATTATTTTTGTTATCAATATCATATTATTATTGTTGTTATTACTACAATCGTTATTATTATGGTAAATTACATCTGTCCGGTGTTTGATGTCTTTTATTCTGAAAGGGTCAGACCGGAAACGTCAGTCTTTTGGCGGAAATAATGCGGGTGTTTGAAAACGAGCAAACTGTGACAGCTTTAGTCGTCTTTTAAATTAGTTAAATCTTCTCAGCTTATGAAAATAAAGACGTAAGAATATTTTTCCCACTCTGGAAGACCACCGCACGGTGTTGTCACAAAATGGCGGAAAACTCGAGAGCAAAGCGTCGATACGGGGAAAATAAAATAACGTGGCAGTAAAATACGTAATGGCTTCTCATTATGGAGACAATAAAAGATGAACAAGAACCCTGGGTGATAGAGAGAATTCGGTACGTCACAGTTAACACGTTGATATAGGACATAAGCCTTTTGCTTCTGTTTAACTTTAACTGTATAACTCTGACTTTAATTAAAAATAAATAAATGTGACAGCAGGTCGTGAGCTGCAGAGGTCAGCTGTAAAACCTGTCAGATCAAAACTGGAGGAAAGACAAACCACATCACTTCTTGACATATTTCATTTTCCTGCGTTTTACAAAAAAACATCACTTCATAATATAAAGCATGCGAGGAAAGTAAATTAAAATCCTAAAAATGTTTCTTTTTCAGTGATTTTTCTTTGACAGCTCACTTTCGCTACAGGTGTGTGAGGAGACACAAACGAGGTTTTCCGATTCACTCCACCAACCCGGCGGTCTTCTGCTCAAGTATAGAGGCTCAAATCCAAACCAGACCGACCAAAAACGCGTGTTAGATCAAATTAATGATGAAAGCTGAAAATAATCAGATGTTTCCATCAATAAAGTCTCCTCCCGACCAATGGAAAGCGGAGCACAGCATGGTCCCTCCGCTGCGAGGGGACTATTTTTTCTTCCGCACAAGCGAGAAACCAGACAAGAGGACTGCAGTGGAGTGGATGTTAGATGATCTGTCGCTGTGGCCTGAGGAGAAGATATTCTTCACGCCCTCTGAGATTATACCAAAGTTTATTAGTGATAGCTTGTTTCTTTCTTTACCTGAGCACCTTGCTTGCTATTTTCGAGTCGTTTTACGTATATGTGGCGGAAGTTTTGGGTATAAATCTATGCTGTGTTTTATCAGCAGTGAAGAGAAAATACATCTTTGTTCTGCTCAAATTGTTTTACACCAGTAAAAGGGCAAACACTGGTGTGGTTAAGCATAAAATATTTGAAAAGGCAGAAAGTAGCTATTAGTATGATTAACCTTAAAAATGGTTTGAGGTATTGATGGAGTAATGCTTAGTCTTTAGGTTTTTACTAGTGCTGTCAGACGATTAAAAAAGTTTATCTAATTAATTACTGGGTTTATAATTAATTAATCTAATTAATCACATTTTAATCTCATATCTGCTTAAAGTAACCAAATAAAGAATCTGAATTCTAGGATATTATAAAATTGTAGTGCATGACTAATCAAATGAATACACTAAGAAGTGAAGATTTGTAAATCCACATTTTTATTGGTGACTAAATAAAACCAAAGTCAGGGCATCTTGTCCAGAAAATTCTAAGCTCTATCAGGCAACTCAAATTACACTTTAAGTGTGTTTCATAAATCAAATCCAAAATAAGAAAAGGGTGGAGGGCATCCAGCTAAACAATTAGATCTGATGCATTATTAAAGAATGTAGTACAAATATAGATAAATAAATTCAAAAATAAAATAAGACTAAGTCTTAAATAGGCCATTCCTGTTGTCACCTGGGCTTTGTTTGGTTTGACTAGAGATGCATGTGTGAAGTGACGTGCCACTGCCATGTACGGGTCCTTCAGCTGGACAATATCAAAATGTTTGTGTGCTATGATTAATCTTGCGATTAATTTTTTTAACGCATTAATTTGCGGTGTAATTAATTAATCTAATTAATGCACTAAAGTGACAGCCCGAGTTTTTACACATATATAAACATGCTCACATTTGTCTCTGTTTAAGACAAGTTTGAATAAGGACTGTGTGGGGTGTGTTAAGGAGATATATCATTTAATGGCATTTTTTTTTGTTGTTATCTACATAGATCAGAAATTAACTGTGTAGATGACATTTTGCTTCCTCTGGGCTCCTGTAGATGGTTCAAATTTCCTCCTGACACAGACACAACAAAACTTCCAAGATGTGGCAATGTCTAAAGAAATACTGGCATTTGCATCATACTGACGCATGCAACTATGTTTTCAATATGGTAGGGCCTGACACTTTTTGAACAGGCTCTTTTTCAAGCTTGTTTGTTTCATTATAAAGAGGTCAAATAGAAAATGATAAGAGACTTATGCTTATTTCGGGTGAGGAATGGTGCAGCTTTTATTGGAAATGTAAAGAAGCAACAATAACAGCATTTGTTTTAATTCTATGATGAAGATTCAGATACTTTTATATTAAAACATATTTGTAATGTCTGTGTTATTCATATTAATAGTGCTTTGTCTTTAGGAGGGGGAAAAATCAATTAAAACTGGAACTAGAGTTTTGTGGGGAAGATCAGAGATTTTAGTTTCAGGCCGTGTTGCCCAGCTCTAGTTTGAATCATATCCTTTGTTAGAGAGTAATAGTTTCATGCTTGATTGTGAGTGTCCAGGGTGTGTTCATGGCATATTAATACTTCTACAGTATCATGAAATGAAAAGAGAGACAGACTTCAACTTCAACCATAATGGCCAAAAAAGAAACAAATTTGAAATTAAAGTCTTGAGGAGCATTTAAGGGTGTGGAGAACACATAAGAGTTTTTACACAAGAGATAGATGCATTTAATTTTTGTTTGTCTTTTTTACCTTTATAAACCTCTGTTGTGACATAGGTAAGGCTAAAAATGAAAAAAATTAGTGTATTGTCAAGAGACATAAGGATGTCTCTTGACAATACACTACATTTAAAATCTGCTTTAATTTCTAATGGGGATGCACAATATTATTCACACAATATTAGTGTCTGCATAAAAATGGCTTAATTTTTGATTATCAGTATGAGATTAAGTAAACATTTCCACTTTCAGTCAATATAGCAGCTCTACATCAGTCATATATGTCAACAACATCAGTAAAATTTTATCTTTTCATCTCTGAATTTGTATTGTGTTGTTTTTCACAGAATCAAATGTTTTATCTTAGTTTATCATTTCCAACACACACAGGCTACACAAACAGAGGAACAGGTCTTGTAGATCTACATGGCATCATGGCTGAAGGACACCATGTTTATCTAACTGAACCAGATTACATTAAACCCTTTTGGAGTATCTCCATTTCTCAAGGGGGTATAACATGTAGCTGGTGATGTGGTATACCATTTCTGTTCCATGGACTAAAATGTTTTATTTACACATTCAACACTGAGAGAGAATCTTATTTATCACAATGAGATATTAATGTAAGGTCTTTGAATCGACACGAATCACCACACATCAGTTTATCCACCAGTATGATAAAAGCTGGGCGATGCAACACAACTCTCACGCTCATGTTCAGTTAGGACACAGTGTGCACAACAATATGAATATCAGCCAAAGTCCAGCATCTTTAATTTTCAAGCTTAAAAAAATAGTTCAGGCACTTGTAATTCATAGTTAGATCCAGTCATAGGTTCATTTCCTTCATATCAGTCCCTCTCTCTCTCCTCCTCTATTATCTACAGTCACATGAAAGTAAACAAAAATATATATTTATTGAATAAACCAATTCAAGCAGAAAAAAAGCAGCATGTGAGCCCCTAAATAAAAAATGGACTACCGTTGTTTTGGTTACCAAACCGTATGTTTAAAAGACATTTAGGACCTACCTTTTTAGTCTGGCTTTAAAGTAATTTTCCTCCTCTTCTTCATTTGATGTTTTTTTTTTTTACCCATTTTAGTTCCGCCATTTTTGTTTTGTGTTTTATGAACTCTTTTTAGTTTATATTCTTTCAGTTATCTTACTTTGGCTTGTTTTTATGGCACTTAACATTTAGCTTTTTATTATCCTGATCATTTTCATGTTCATTTTGAATTGTGTCTCGTAGAGTTTTTAACTTTTTTGTCTTTTTTAATCATTATTGTCCAATATCTTATCATGGTTTTGGACATTTTAGTCCCAGCTCCCGTGTTTCTTCTTTTTTAATCCATAGTAGCATTCCCAGTCCATAGTCATCCATATCTTTTTTCAAAGAATCTTCCTTTGGTGTGTGTGTATAAATATATGTATTTCTAAGATTTGTGATTTCTGTTCCTTAGATCATACACTATATCACATAACTGAGCAATAAAATGTTAGTTTGTTTTTATTATTGTTCACATTTTTTAAATATCAAGCTGTGTGATACTGGGCAAAGAAAATGTGGAGGCAACATTTTTTGAAAAGTGTATACATGCATGGCAAAGATGACGTTTCTGTGTTTTAGTTAAAATCAAAGAGTTATTATTGCTCATTTTTGTTTCTATGCATCTATGCCGCCTTCATTAATATTGTAAAGACTGACAAACCTGAATGGAGGGATGTTTTTGATTTACTCAACAAGAAATTGTGAGCTTTGTTTGTCATTAGTTTGAGGGCAATGCTTTACACAGTTCTAGAATTACATCATATTAACATCGCCAGACTTTAATTTATATATATATATATATTTTGCAGGGGCTGAGGAGCTGAAACTAAATAAACTTCAATCATGTTCAAACCAAGTGGAGTTTAGAGGGAGTTCAGTTTCCTCTACACCAAAAGCAAACAGTGATATGATTTATATGACTATTTTCCCTATTAAAAAGGTCAACTTCATTGTCATTACCACAAAGAGTATAGGACAATAAAGCAATCTAGATTAAGTTTCCTCAACAGGCGCCAGAGACATCGATCAGGGTCAGTGCCACTGTATTATTAACTGCAGACTGCCACCTGTTGGACAAACTAAGCTCTCACAAATAAACCAGATGTTCTTCACAAACAGGAGAAAGCCCGATAAACAATACATTTGACCACAGCTTTCATTAGACTGTTTTAAATGGTGCTCATTATTATTATTTTTTTTTATTTAACCTTTATTTAACCAGGAAAAAAAAACTCATTGAGATTAAAAATCTCTTTTACAAGAGTGTCCTGGCCAAGATAGGCAGCAGCACAATTTACAAAGTTTCTTACATTCACAAACAGGATTCCTCACAAATACACAAGACCTGTAAAACACTTAATGTACAATTAATAAAGATATTTGAAGGGCTGGATTATTAAAGGAAGCAAGAAAATCTGTGGACACATCTGCAGCCAGATGCCTCAATATTTACATCATTTAACATCCTCTTAAAAGTTTCCAATGAGACCAGCTCATTCAGTTTCAGGTCTTTTTGCAGCTCATTCCAAGCAAAAGGAGCAGCAAATGTGAAGGCCTTTTTTCCCTGCGCAGTTCGAACCTTAGGAACAGACAACAAGAAGAAATTCTGGGACCGAAGATTATAAGACCTTGAAGTCCTTTGACTGATGAAGGTCAGAAGATATGAAGGGAGTAGACCCAAAATCGCCTTATAAATGAGAATGTGCCAGTGCATAAGTCTAGACAAAGAGGACCATCCTACACGTGAATACAAGACACAGCGATGAGTGAGGGATTTTAAGTTTGTGATGAACCTCAGAGCTCCGTGGTACACAGTATCCAGGGCTTGTAAGCTCTGGGCCGAGGCGTGCATGTACAACACATCACCATAATCAAGTACAGACAGACATGTTGCAGCAACAAGTCTCTTTCTGGATTCAAAAGAAAGACATGATTTGATTATATATTATATAAAGCCAGAAACATACAAATGTGTACTGATAAGCTTGTTCATAAGGGATCTTTATATATTCTCAAATGCCTCTGCTCTTTAACAGTATGCAGTACACATAAAATTGAATGGATCAGGTACTGGACAATGTCATGACTGTCAAATAAACATCAGGGTGGGTGCAAATAAGACTGAGAACAGTTTGATGAGAGAACTTTGGCTGACTAAATACTATAAGATTTTTACACGTTAACTAATGTGAAAATGTAACCACGTGAGGATGGTTTCAATTTGCGTTGTAACAAACAATCCTCCAAACACACACCAGGACAATTCAGATAGACAGAGAAACTCCATACCTGACAGACAAAGGATCCTCGAGAAACTGAGATGACTCAACAGCCAGGGTACCAAAATATAATTTACTGTTTGACTTCATTTCATTAGACAAAAAAGTGTAAGCTGGTTGGCCCATTTCCCAAGGAGGACATGCCAACAAGGTGCACGTCACCTCACCTACTGAAGGTCTAAAATCTATTTGTCTTTCTGTTCACTTTTCTATATGATGTTTTGAAAGTTGGCCCCAGCCCCTGTGATTCATCACCCACATCTTCTAGTATAAGGGCCATACCGCAATGCTGAGCTTAAACAGAAGAAAAGGACAAAATAGGAGGGGAACTTTGAAACGCAGGTCCAACAGCAGCATCCTGAATACATCGCTCCTTACATTTCAGGTTAGGGCAAATGGGAATCTTCTGGTGTCAGTGTCAAGATTTTATTTTTGTGTCAGGAAGGAGATACACAAAGGCTTAGTCTTTATGGATACATAAAAAACAGAAATGAGTTACGTATAACATTAAAGTTCACTGGACTTCAGTCCAAATGTTGGAATAAACAGAGACATAATAGCTTTGCATACGTACATTGGGAGAAAGGAGTATGTAAAAGACAGTTGGTGTTCTTTGATGAGAAAGACGATGCTGATAATGGGGTCAAAATAAAGTGAAAATATTAATCCTATTTTGCACCCCTTTTCAGTCTGTCCTAATGAAGATGAGGGAGATAGTTCAGAAGAATCAGAATCAGATTTATTGCCATGTAGGTTTTTATACTTTCAAGGAAATTGCTCTGGTGCTCTCTATGCAGAGTACAAACAGACAAATAATTCAAAAGATGATAATATAAAAGCCCTTATAAAAGTTGCAGCCCCATTTGGCAGGTGGAGGAGTGGCAGATACAATCAGGGCTACTTCCCCTGTTACATCTTTCTCCTAACACTTTCTTGTATTACTATTTGGGTTGAGGCTTTCCTCACTATGTGCCTGTTTTCCCATCGGGGCTCAAATTGTGTCTGTGCTGTAATTTAAAAGCAAAGCTAAATATCCATCAGTATGTTTCCTCTTCAGCTGCCACACTCGTCTTTTGTTTCAGTGCATTAACAGTCCAGTTGAACATCCTTGACAGAAAACAGAAAATATGCAGAAATGTTCAGTAATTTTCTCACAAAATGATGACCTCTCATTGGCAAGGGGTCAGGGGTTTGACATCAGTGAACCCGGAAAATTCTATGTCCCTGTAAAACTTCAGACATAAGTGAGTGTGATGTTGCAGATAGGGTCTAAAGTTAAAGCGGACCTGAACCACTGTGCTGTCAACACTTGTGAGGGGAATGAAATCAGCAACCACAGCATGTCCGACTTCATTGTCACATGGCCACATGACCATGTCATTCAACATCATTCAATAAATCACAGACAAACTTGCAGACCTGTATTCTTTCATCTTTATTGTTTTATTAAGCAACAACCCTACATCTCCTTGATCAACACATGTTACAGTTCAACCACTATGACTGGTAATAAATCATAATGTGATTATATATTGTGTTTGTTGAATTCTGTTTCAATGGCACAGATAAACATTTTATTACATGATGTATCCATAGTTGATTCATAATTGGTGGGCCAGGACCCAAAAGGGTCTCTGAGATATCTTTAGCTAGCCTCTTATAAGTGGCTTAGTTAGGAGTGTAGTTTAAAATCCTTCATATACGCAAGCTAAAAACAGCGAGCGTCTTCCTAAACTCAGTTTTTACATGGAAATGTTTACATTTCAGTTGTTTTCTCAAACTCTGAACTTATCTGTTTTGTTTTCTTGGAATAATAATACCATTACAATGTGCTAATTTAATGATATATTAAGAAAAACCGAAAAGCCTTAAATTTGTGTATTTTGCCCATATTCCTTTGTTCAGTCTAGAGTTTGATTCCATTAAAGGGACAGTTCAGTATTTTTGAAATTGGGTTGTATGAGCTGGAGCCTATCCCAGCAGTTATTAGGCGAGAGGCGGGGTACATCCTGGACGGGTCGCCAGTCGATCGCAGGCCCACATATCGAGACAGACAACCATTCACACCCACACTCATACCTAAGGGCAATTTAGAGTCATCAGTTAATCTAATGAGCATGTTTTTGGTCTGTGGGAGGAAGCCGGAGTGCCTGAAGGGAACCCACACATGTACAGGAAGAACATACAAACTTCACACAGAAACACCCGGTCCGACCCAGGGACCTCCTTGCTGTGAGGCATGTGCACTACCTGCTGTGCCACCGTGCCGCCCTACTGTTACCATATGTCAGAATGATAAATTAAAAACTGACTTTCATCAAAGAGTTTTTTTCTTTGTATTTAAGCTGACAGTCAAAATGTGCTTCATTTTGGTTCAATTTAATGGAGAATGTTTATCCTGTATACTGAGAAAACTTTCACTGAGTAAATTTAATGTCACTAGTAGCTATGAAGTCGTGTTACTAAGGTATGGTTACAAAAATCCAAGGCACACTGAGACTTGCCTTGAGGCACACCAGTGTTCCTCACCACAACATTGTGAATCACTGGTCTAGAGCAGTGATGACCCAAAAGTGGGTCGCAGACCCTTTTTCAATGGGCCCTGAGCCTTTGAAACCACTTCTCAGAAGCTTGACTTTTCCGTTTAATGTGCATGAAAGTTCTGTTGAGTCTCTTAAAAAAGACCTATTGGCTGATTTGGTCCTGATGACTGAATATTATTCATACAGAGCTGTTCAGTATGTTTCCACTGATGCAGAGTTATCACAGCTGTAGTTAAAGTGTCGACGCCTTGTGTTCCTCAGATGCTCTTTTTGGTTTTAATTAAAGTGCATTATTATACTATAATTGTGTGCTAAAGCAAATATTTTCATTTTGAGCTTCGCCATATGCAAGTCACTTTGATTTACGTATCATAGACTTACTTTTTGCAATGTGTCGGTATACTGTGATATTCTGTTCTATCTCAGGCTCAAGCTGCAGTCTTTTTATTACCTCCGCCAAGGAGGTTCTGTTTTCGGGAGAGTTTGTCTGTCTGTCTGTGAACAAAATAACTCAAAAATTTATGGATGGATTTTGATGAAATTTTCAGGAAATGTTCAGCATGGGAAAAGGAAGAAGTGATTCGATTTTGGTGTTGGTCCAGCGTCTGGATCCGCCATGACGAAAAATGTGATTTTTGGGAATAACTACTGAACTAAAATAGATATCATGATGAAACCAATTGCTAATGGTATGTTTTCATGGTCAAGTAATCTAAATATTTAGATGAAATAAAGGTAGAACTAATATTTATGGTGAAATTCACAATATGGGTGAGGACTGTGGTGCCTGGGGAGGTCTGCGCTGTCCGAGTGCTTCTCTAGTTAAATATCAATCAATCAACGAACTTAAGTGACATCCCATTCCTCATCCATTGGATTCAATATGACATTGGTCCACCTTTTGCAGCTGTAACAATTTCAACTCTTCTGAGAAGGCTGTCCACAAGGTTTAGGAGTGTTTATGGGAATTTTTGACCATTCTTCCAGAAGCGCATTTGTGAGGTCACACACTGATGTTGGACGAGAAGGCCTGGCTCACAGTCTCTGCTCTATTTCATCTAAAGGTGTTCTATCAGGTTGAGGTCAGGACTATGTGCAGGCCAGTCAAGTTCATCCACACCAGACTCTGTCATCCATGTCTTTATGGACCTGCTTTGTGCACTGGTGCACAGTCATGTGGGAAGAGGAAGGGGCCAGCTCCAAACTGTTCCAACAAAGTTGGGACAATGGAATTGTCCAAAATGTCTTGTCACTGGAACTAAGGGGCCAAGCCCAGCTCCTTAAAAACACCCCCACACCATAATCCCCCCTCCACCAAACTTTATACTTGGCACAATGCAGACCGATATGCATCACTCTACTGGCAACTGCCAAACCGAGACCTGTCCATCAAGATTGCCCGATGGAGAAGCGTGATTTGTCACTCCAGAGAATGCGTCTCCACTGCTCTCTAGTAGTGGCGGCATGTTTTACACCTCAGCATCTGACGCTTTGCATTGCTCTTGGTGATGTGAGGCTTGGATGCAGCTGCTCAGCCATGGAAACCCATCCATGAAGCTCTCTGTGCACCCTAACTTGCGCTAATCTTTTTTTTTTTTTAAATGTATGTTTTTTTGGGCATTTTGTGCCTTTATTGACAGGAGAGAGACAGTGGATAGGCTTGTGAAAGGGGGTGAGAGAGTAGGGGAAGACACGCAAACTGGTCACAGGCGGGATTCGAACCTGGACCGGCAGAAGCAAATACATGGGGTGCCTGGTTGCTAACCACTCCGCCAAACCAGCACCCCAACTTGAGCTAATCTGAAGGCCACATGAAGTTTGGAGGTCTGTAGCGATTGACGGCAGAAAGTTGATGACCTCTTCACACTATGTGCCTCAGCATTCGCTGACCCAGCTCTGTCAGTTTGCGTGGCCTACCACTTCTTGGCTGTGTTGCTGTCATTAACAAACAC
Source organism: Scarus forsteni (assembly GCA_036419115.1). Lineage (NCBI taxonomy): Eukaryota > Metazoa > Chordata > Actinopteri > Labriformes > Labridae > Scarus > Scarus forsteni. Next base: position 8,968,201 of record JAZDUH010000354.1, on the reverse strand, counting down.
TTCCACGTTCTTACAATACAGCTTATAGTTGACAATGGAATATTCAGGAGTGAGGAAATTTCTCGACTGGATTTGCTGCACAGGTGGCATCCTATCACAGTTCCACGCTGGAATTCACTGAGCACCTGAGAGCAACCCATTCTTTCACAAATGTTTGTAAAAGCAGTTTGCATGCCTTGGTGCTTGATTTATACACCTGTGGCCATGGAAGTGATTGGAACACTTGATTATGATTATATGGATGGGTGAGCAAATACTTTTGCCAATATAGTCTAAGTAGTTTGACTTTCTTCAGGCACAATGGAAAATTTCCTGTTCATGCTTAGACTGTTAAACTCTTACATACATATTTATGCCCAAGTGTTACAAAAGTGTCCAACAAAAATTAAGTTGTTGGACCATCTTGTTTCTTTCCCCCTGTCAAAAACTGAATGTATCAGCAGGGTAATAACTTACTCGACTCCTGCTGTTATGCTCTCTTTCTTTCTGGTGCAAATAGAAGTTACTGAATACGGTGCTTTACTAAAAACCAGACCCTGCCCGACCATCTTTATTCATAAAACAGTCAGGTTCTTATAATACATCCATGGTCAGGACACGTTGAAGTCGTGGGAGACACCAGGAAGTACAACAAAAGCAGACAGGAAGTCCTGCAGCTCCCAGCCTGATTGGTTCAGACCGTCTCAGTGTCTTTCGTCGAGGACCCACAATTCGGTGTTAGTCTCCTGTGATAATTTTTTGGCGCTGTCTAAATCCAGTTTGTCGGATTGAGCTTTTTGCATTAGTTGGTCTTACACAGGACTCTGCTTTGAACCCCGGGGGCTGAATCTGGAGGAGGTAGGTTGAGAGCTGCAAGTGCAGTCTTTGTCCCATCATTCACCTCCCTGCCTGTATCAACATGCTAACCACACCGAACTAGTGCTGTGCTGCACTGGTCGATTAACAGCACTTGATGTCACATAGAGAGGCAGTGCATTGAAGACAGATGCTGATAAAAACGCGATTTTGAGCGCTGTGCAAAATCCTGCCGCTAACTGCAGTGAGAGAGAGAGAGAGGAAAGGCTGCAGATGTACCCGTTAGCTAGTTAGCATTAGCTACACAGTGAAGCCGATCAAGAGGCTAATAACACAAATGCTAGCTATTGAGAGAAGACAGCTATCAGCAACTAGCTCTGTGTTAGTGGTGTTTTTGTGGTGTAGCTGACCTAAAGACAAATTATGGTGTTGTAAGAAGGCTGGATCTATGTTTTTTTTGTCATTTTTTTTAAACTTTGAATAGAGGAGGGCAATATAAGCTCCAAAGCCATCAAGCTAACAGCCAAAAATATCTGTTTACCCAGTTAGATAACAGTGAAACCTTAAAGCTCCGGTGATTACATTTCAGCATAACTCCAAAGACGGCTAAGAACACAAATAAAATGTGACAACTCTCAATTGCTTGTATGTAAAGCATGAATTTGATTCTCCAGGATAGGTGTGATCAACAGCTTTGTGATACTGGTCCTTTAGCTACATAAATAAAAGCAATATTAGTCAATGTGTGATACTGTAATGTTGATCTGTGTAGCGTGTTGGATTATTTTCCAGTGCATTAGGTAAGATTATCATGACGAACAGATGCCTGCTGCACATGTGGTGATCCCAACACACTCAGGGTGTTAAACACAAGCATTGTTAACATGTCTCTCTGTGAAAGAACCTTTATTATGTTTGTCAAGTTTCTTGTATGCCTTTTGGTTTTTTTTTACACCTCCTCCACAGGAGTACTTCTATGCACAGAACACAAAGTCTGTAGCATCTATCGAATAGTCTGTGCAACAAGTTTAACACTAAATGTTGTCTGATCACAAGCAGGATTTAAAGGTTACTTAGTTTACTCCAGTTCAACACGTTGATGCTGGTCTCACATGTCACCAGAACATATTTTTAACCTTCTTGCCAAAAATTCAATGACGTATTAGGTTTTGTCATATATAAATGCCTCTGTATCAGTCCTGTTTTAAAAGGGTCTTTTTGTTGTCTGAAGATTTTAATGCTCACGAGCTGTGCCTGGCCCTGCCTCTTAATACAAGTGAATGAAGCTTGAGCTTTCTGTAAATGTTCACTATGGCCACAGACATGTTAAAACTTACAAAGCTAAGTCAAACTAAGACCTGGCTCAGGTTTTTCATCTAATTTGGATGAGGCACCTTTTTTTCAAACAGACTTTTGAGCACACATTATCAAAGCAGTGGAGCAAGATACAGGGAGATGGGTGGGATTGTTTTCATGTTGTAGGGGTTCATCGATATTTTGCAACGTGGCCTTTACTGCACATTTTGCTGTAATGCACATTCAAGGTTACTTATATCTTGAACTATCAGGCCCCATTTACACAAAAACAGAGAGTTTACATTACTTTTACCTTCCGTTTGCATGAGAATGGTGTCTGGAGTGTCTGAATCTGCAAACTCTTGAAACCAGGGACCAGAGTGAACATTTTGAAAATGTTTTTGTGTCCGAAACGGACGTGCAGCACATTCACAGTACTCTTTAAGTTAAGGTTGCGTACGCACACCAGGAACAACAACAACGACAGCTTTAACCATCTGCTAGGCAACGTGTTCTGCTTACTGTCCTCGGTTTGTTATCCAGAAAAAAATATTCGGACACATTTGTTGTCCTGTCAAGAAACTCCTGCATCTTTGTACGTGCACTCTTCATTGTTGTTTATGAAAAGTTTGTCATCACCAGAAAGCATTACTGCGCAGATGCGTGTTTTAACAACGCTGTTTCACTGCAAACCTTCATCACCAGCAACTGGCCTGGCATGCAGGTTACAACATTTTCAGTCGTTCATCTCCGTGTGAATGCAGAGTGCTTCTGAAAATCCAAAGGAAAAACCTTCCTGTTACTAGTGACAACATTGTTGTGTTAACGGGGCCTCAGCTTCAGTAGTAGAATAAAAGTACTGCAATAGAGTGATCTGTGACAGACAACAGCTCAGGTTAAGTCCTCTCCTCTGAATGTTCTGCTCTTACAGAGCTTAGCCAGCAGGACACACACAAACACATACTGCATACTGACAATGTCTCTTCCTGTTCTTTTTTTATGCAGCTTCACAATGTCTGAACTGTTGATGGAGTGCGTGGAAGAGGAGCTGGAGCCGTGGCAGAAACCAGCTCCTGATGTCCACTTGATAGAAGATGATGACGATGATGAACCCATTTTTGTCGGAGTTCTCTGTATGTCATAACACATTTTTAGGCATAGTGATGCTGATGTTATAATCATCCAATTTGATTGTGCTTTAACTCCAGTGTCTTTAATTGATTAGTAAATGACTAATTGCTCTTGAATGATCTATCGATACATCTATGAGTCCAACTTCCAATTAAGTTACAAAAACAAGATACTGTATATTTATTGTTAAAACTGATGAACTTCAATATTTTTGTGTTGCCATTATTCACTAATTTTGAATTTGATGCCTGCAACATGTTCCAAAAAAGCTGTACAGGGGCAACAGAAGACTGGTAAAGTTTATGAGTGCCAAAAACACCTAATTGGAACATCCACAGATGATCAGGTTAATTTAAAACAATGAGAATCATAATGATATATAAAGGAAGCATCTCCAAAAGGTTCAGGCGGTAACAAGAAAGGACTGGACATGGTTTGTGAACAACAGTAAGAGCTAACAGCTCAACAGTTTAAGAATAAAGTTTCTAAATGTGCACTTGCAAGGGATTTAGAGGTGTCATCACGTAAAGACCATATCAGAAGATTCAGAATTGTGCCCATATACGGCAAAGCCGAAAAGCCACATAGATGTCATGTCCTACAGACTAAAGAGGAACAATATCATCAAGATTGTTATTGGTGCAAAGTTCATAAACCAGTACGTGTGATGATATAGGTGTATGTTAGTGCCCATGGCATGGGTAACTTGCACATCTGTGCAGACACCATTAATGTTGAAAGGTTCCATACAGGCTTTGCAAGCAGCAACGTATGCTCTGGTCCAAGCCTCCCCTTCTTCAGGGATGACCCAGCTTTTTTCAGTAAGACAATGCTAAGCTGCATTCTGTACACGTGACTAGAGTGAGGGTATTATACTGGCCTGCGTTCAGTGCAGACCTGCCTCCCATTAAAAATGTGTGGTGCATTATGGAAGGCAAAATACAATAATGGACTGGCCAGGCTATCAAGCAACTTAATGCTGAGGTTAGCATTTTTTCATTGGAGAAGACGGTTCGTATGGTAGAGTAGGTGGCCATGGAGCTTTAAATTCAGGCGGGGACTTGCCTGATGACCATAACAGACTACACAACTGAAGCTGAAAAAGAAGGTGAAAGAAGAAAGGGACAGCACCAAAGTCTACAAATAAACTTATTTAGAGCACTTTACTTTTATCTGTATCTACAAACATTATATTAAATACTTTAGTTTGCAACAGCCACTCACCATGTTCCTCTATTGTTTCTCACCAACATTTGTCTTTTTAAAGTCTGTAGCAGCTTCTCTTCAACACATCATAAGAGCAGGGATGCTGTTTTTCAGAGCAAACTTTTTCTCACCTCATAGTTCTTAAGATGCTTTGAAGGCATCAACCTCAGTTTGTTTACATCAGTAAATGTCCCACATGCAGAGCTCTGAGTGCTCTCACTCGTCAGCGTCTCTGGCGTGGAGAAACAGATTGTTGGAGAGTTTCTGTCAAGGAGCTGTGTGGTGTTTTTGACTGACCTGTTAGTGTTGGTCATTGTAACACTATACACAAGATTGAACAACTGATTTTTTAGGCCGATGGGTCCCAAAACTCTACAACTGTTGGGTCGGTCGTGCATAAATCGTGTCGTCTGACCCCAACGTAAAGCTTAAATCAGGCAAGAATGGGAATTCCACCAACAAAGCTTCAATAGTTAGCGTCCTTAGTTCTCAAACACTTATTGAATGTTGTTTATAGGAAGGGTGATGTAACACAGTAGTGTACATGTTCCTGTTCCTGCCTTTATGGAATGCATTATGGAGAGAATATTCGAGGGAAACAACCTTAAAGTTGATCAGTTAGAACATAAAATATACTTTCTTTGTAGTATATTTAACTTAATATATGTTTGAAAGGATTTGCAAACATTGTATTCCATTTTGATGTACGTTTTACACAACATCCTAACTTCATTGGAATTGGGTTTTGTATATCTGTCGATCATTCAGTCTATCCGTTTGTCCGTCTATCTAATCTATTATTATGCGCTCAGAAATGTATTTGTCTAAAAGTATATAGAGAACACTGTTATATAAAAATAACATGTAAAAGTTTTAAAAATGCCAGCTACCGTAAATTTAGATTTATTTTAACATTTACTCTGGCAGTTAGAATTTATCATCACAGTTGTTATTAAATATGTCTTTCATCCTTTTTGTTTTCTTGTCCTGCGTTATATTCTGTGGTACTCCAGATAAAGTAGCTTATTTCTCCCCTGTGATGTGTTCTCGCAGCTAATAACCAAAAAGAAGGTGCCACTCACCCTCCACCCCAGAAAAACACTGCATCAAAACCAGAGATAAAGCAAGTAATTCCAAAGCCATCCGTTGGATCTTCACCCATAATGCTGCCTTTGAATGTGACAGGAAATGCAGTGAACACCATAACACCGAATATGATGACAGTGACCCCACAGCCGGTTATTGTCAACAACCAGGTAATATATACTTAATATTTTTAAATAATCTGCAGTATGAACAAAACTCTTAACACCCATGGGCTTTTTTTTTCCCTCTACAGGGCTTTATCGTCACTTCTCCTAACTTAACAAACAACAGGGATTTGATTGCTTCACTCGGGAACCAGTACCCTCCAGGAACTTCATTTACAATTCTATCAGGTAAAGTTGCATAACCTGCCCTAGCGGAACTAATTCTCTTCATTTATTTAGCTGAAAGTGGTGCTTTTTTATTAGGTTTCTGTAGTTTTGGTTTGGTAATGCAAGGTCTGTTGATTTTACTGTTCAGCTGGTCAGCAGCAGCTGTTTCAGCAGGTCACTCCATCAGCAGTTATTCCTCAGGCAGCTGCAGTCCACAGGCCTCAGGTGCAACAGATCAGCAACAACGTCGTGACTCTGGCCAACGTCCGAGGCCCTGCTGTGTACTCCTCACAGCCTGCGCCGATGCAACTTAACCTCCCCAACTCACAGCCTCAACAGACCTTTACTCTACCTGTGCAGACAAACAACGCCAACAAAGGTGACTGTATGGAATATTTATGTGTTGCTCACTTCACTTGCTGATCTCCCAGTTAGCTGTTAGATCGTTAATACTGTTTTCTTCTTGCAGATCAAAACTTACAGGCCAAGCGACTGTTACCACCACGGCATCCCGACAGTGCAGCAAAGAAACTAAAGATTGATTTTGGTATGTGTCTGTTGATAGAAGATTGAGTATTGATGCTCATGTGTTTTGACATTACTGTGAGCAAAACTGAATCTGATCTTTGTGTGTTGTTATTTGTAATATCTGTCTTGCTTTTTGTAGGGCCAGCAAAGTCAGTAGTGCCAGTGGAAAACGGAGTTGTAAAGATTAAGTGTCCAAAGTGTGATGAGCAATTTCCCACGCCAGAGACCCTGAGAACTCACATGATGGTGGATAGAAAGCATTTTTTAAATCTTTATAAGATTTGACTAATCAAAACCATTGATCCTGAATAATTTGTCATTATAATGTTCTTCTTTTAATTATATCATGAATCACTCCAAACTTTGATTTGTTTCAGAGTGGCTGTGCAAATTTACCAAGTGCACCGGTGGATGTTGGTTCAAACAAGCGCATCATGCTCGTCTCAGATTTTTATTACGGTCGGTTTGAGGGTGACAGGAACAGGAAGGAAAACACCCAGAGGACCAACAGCACATTCAAGTGCCAAAGCTGCTTAAAGGTTCTGAAGAACAACATAAGGTAGGAGTCCATGTGTCTTCTAGACCTCAGTAGAGTAACAGGATAACAGCCATTTTTGATATATTTATCTGTTTTTGTGCAATGTTTACCATGTTGGTAGATGTTCCCTCTGCGATGATTTGTATCTTTATGGATTAGTTTGACTCACAGCTTCCTCCCCTGTAAAGCAGAGATCATCACCCCTGTCAGCAGGGCTGATCAGGCTTATTTGTATATTATTGGAGTAATCTATAGTGAGGCTCTTTGTATTCATCAGCAGTTATCAGCTTGTGGGACAGGACCAAGAAGTGGGCTCTATTTTGACGTGATTTCCAAGTCAACCCCATTATTATTTACAGTTGCAGGAAAATGACGACATTAATAGCGGTACTTAAACACGGACCTCCGCAGAGGCATTTCTGACTTTGTAACTGTAGCTGTCATCTTTGAAGATGTGGAAAACTGCTCTATGGTGCGCTGTTAAGGAATGCTCAAAAATGGAGATCATCAACTACATTAGTACAGGGGCTGTCTGTTTTTCTTGACATCTATTAATTTTTGTTAAGAATAAACATTCATCACTTTTTTCACAATTTGCCTCGGCACTGTTCTTTAACCTGGGTTTTAATTTATTGTTACTACCTTCATCCCCTTTAACATCTTTTGGTTCGTAACAAGGCTGAATTTGTGGAATGAATACATGATTTGAATATTTTGGTATTAATAATATATAAGTTACATATTTGTATCTTTCCTGAGTGTATCTTAACCTTTCAAAGTGAGATCAGTCCCGATTAATTACACAGCTACCAGTCACAGGCCAACTGAGATCTTTTTGCTCAATAATTCTGGTGGTGGAATTTTGCAAAACAGATCAAACATCAAATCATTCCTAATAACATTTTTTAAACTGCGTTTTTTAGGAAGTTGTTCATATACTTGTAAGGAAAAACCAACAAAAGCATACCCTTAAAACCACAAAAATGCCCCTCTTTACTTTTTATATTCCTGCAAAGCTTCAGTAACTGCAGTCAAAAATATTTGGCCTTTCCTTGAGCACCATTCCATTATCATTACAATTCCTGATATTTAATTCAGAGAGATCAACACAATTAAAAACATGGTAGTCCCTGCAAACAGCTTGCAAACAAACATTGATGACCTGCTGCTGTGGACCTGCTCCACTCCAAGTGCTTTATCCTGCATCAACCATCTACATAAATGACATCATTTAACATTAATTCATAATTTTCGACCAGTTAAACCCAATTTAATGGCACTTCAAAAGATGCTGCTATATTCAGTTAATTATCATTCTAGCTGTTAATAATGACCTCCCTATACGTGGTTGTTATTGAATATACATCCATAATAAATACTTTTACAACCATGTAGACATGAGGACCCTCTTCAAAATGACAAAACAAGATGCCACATCTCAAGGGGTTAACTTCTGTTACATATATGGTCTGTAGAGACAAATGTGAGAGTAAAGATTTGTGGTTCAGGCTTCCATGGGTTTTGTTGTGAATATAGACCAACAGTACTCGCCTGTTGGTCGATCCTGGCCCAGAAACAGGAGGACAGCTTCCAGTGCTCTTCATTAAACCTTACATTTTAGAGTAAAACTGCACATGTCAGTCAGTTTATGACACAGTTCACCAGCAGTGTCCTCTTTATGTTTTCTCTCTTTTATGTTTTTTTAGCCCCCCCAACACACACAAACACACACAATAATGATAACAAATAATACAACAAAAACTTCTTGACAATTGTTTTAAATTGAAAACAAGGATAAATAAGTACTTTAAAAAGCATCATTCAAAGTCCAGGCTGCTGTTAGTCTCAGGAGAAGGAAACATAAAATCCGTTCTCATGCATCCTTGGCAAACCCATTTTTGGGGCTATAGTGGGTCTGTAAGGGAAATATGTGTTTGTGGCTTGTTATTAAGATAAACATTAAGGTTTATGGAAGTGAAATAGTGTCCAGCTCAGATAAATTCCTTAAACATATGATTAAATTTAGTTATAAATGAGATAAACTCTTTGAGACTGCAGACAGAAATGTGAAGGCTTTGTTGAAAAGATGTCTGTCTGGTCCAAATGGCGGGGTACGGCTGTCCTCGCTGCAGTTTTCTCCTCAGATGGATGACTGTATCGGAGGGTTTTCCTCATGGGTCTAAAGATGAAAAATGAAGGCTAGTTTATTTGGCATAAGAACTGTTCCTTTGATTAAATAACTCTGCTTCAGAACAGTGCGAAAAAAGCTTCTGTAAGCTGCTTTTAATGGGGAAACACATTTGTACCACAACCGTGCTCTCACCGTTTAGGTCAAAGTTCACCCACATGAAGACTTCTATTAGGGGAGCTGAGGCAGCAGAACTGGCAGGCTGAAAAATAGACCGTCCCTCATCGGGGCAGCCGTGGCAGGAAGCTGTGGAGGTGCTAGTTAGAGCTGTGGGGCACTGCATTCTGAAATAAATCAAAATCTTTGTGTAATTGTTGATATTATAACAACATTACAGATGCTTAGGGGGAAGGTGTTAACAGAGTTCTTCATTTATCTTAAACCCTGTGGGATTTGAACCATTACCTCTCCATGTAAGCAGGATGTAGATTTATATGTCCCCCCACTTAACATCAGTTTACATTACTGCATCTGTAGTAATCATTTCTCAAATGGTTATCCTGTGTCCTTATAGAAATAATAAATGCTGTTGCCCGAAATGTTTCGTTTTGTTTTTTTTTTTACAAACTTTGAAAATCAGGGACAAAAACATCATCAAATTGCTTCGCATTGATTGATTTCCCTGAAACAATTTGTTTCCTACATTGGATTTTGAATTCATTCCCTATTTTCTAAATTGAGAACCCAAAATTGTCATATGATGTGAAAAAGCTTTTTCAAGCTTTTTAATTATTTTGACTTTTTTCTTCATTTTTTCAAGGACGATGTCTGACCTTGTTCTCAATTGTTTGAGAAATTTACAAGTATTTTCTGAGAAACATAAGTTTTTGGATTGAATTAGATCATTTCCTGTGATTCTACCTTGTTTGTCCCACATTAACACCTAACGAGCCGTTGGTTTCGGTCGCATAATGACTTGTTTGTGCTTTGCCACCTCCCCCCGGTGTGTAAATATACTTACTCCCCACCAGAATCTTTGAAACTGAAGAAGCTTCTTGGATGAGAGGCGAAACGTCTTCTACTCACACCAGCTTGGTCCAGTTGACACGATTTACGCTTTGTTTGAGATACCTTGTGTTTTTTTCTGTGTAATTTCTTGATTTGATGAAACATGAGAAAAAGGTTAAAACTTACATGGCACCTTCAGATTTTTTACTTGGACATCAAGTGAGAAACCAAATATTGTGAAGTTTAAAAACTTCTAAAACTGATCATTAATAAATTAGCTGATTAATCTTGAATTGTTTTCTAAATGTTGTGTGATTTCTTGATTTAAAGACAAAAATCAGTAGTAACATCTTGTTTTCCATACAGGCTCTATCATTTTTTTAAGTTTGTTTGACAATACAGAACATTTTAAACATAACTTTGACAGGTTTTCCATACAGATGATCTGATAGTAGTACTAAATAATTGAAATTTCTCTACCTTATATTGGTACCCCCAGGAAAATAGTAAACAAAAAATGCTCATCTGTCTCTATTAAATATATTTCACCAATCAAGCATTTGTAAGTCATTGAAGCAGAAAGAGGAGACTCCAACACTCTGTCTTAATACTGTTAAAATGCCTTTATTTTAACGGTATGGTCAAATAGACCTTAAAAACAAACTTTGATGCATTTCGGCATCACAATATCAGGAAGGCTTGAAGGCAATGGCTTGTTGAATCCCACTCCAAAGAGCATCTCAAACAAACTCTGCTGAGTCAAGGCAGCACTCCTTCCTTTTGTCTTAAGCATTTATAAGTATTGAAAATTAATTTGAAAAAATCTGTTTTGACTGAGTGATTGTCATGTCATCTCCATACTTCGTTGCGGTTCTGTCGTGATCTGAATGTTAATGCCTGTGAACCTCAATATGATGCTGTATGAATATAATTTCGGTTCTCTTGCAGAGATTAAGTGATGTTGGCTTTGATGATATGTCTTTAAAATGGTTTTGTTATTACCTATCAAACAGGCAACAGTGTGTTACTCTGCGAAACGCTCGCTCCCATGTTTAACTCTGTCAAAGGGAGTCCCTCAGGGTTCAATTTTGGGTCCTATACTCTTTACAATATATATCACTGAGATTGCATCTGCTTTATCACTCTGTAACACCCACCTTTATGCTGATGATACTGTTCTGTACTGCTTCGCTAACACCGCACAATTGGCCTCTGACATACTTCAGCAAGAGCTTCATAAACTGCAAAATGCTCTTTTCAATCTGAAATTAATTTTGAATTCAGATAAAACCAAATACATGCTTTTCAACCGTTCCAGAAATCCTGCTGATAGCACTTACGCGCATTACTACTCTGGAAGGTCACAACGTAGAAGGAGTCACTCAGTACAAATATCTGGGTATCTGGCTGGATCAACAATTCACATTCAAACCTCACATCAGTTCACTTGTTACAAAATTAAGACAAACATTGGGCTATTTATACAGACATAAAACAAACTTCCCCATTTCATGCAGAAAACTAATTTTGAAGCCACCTTCTTGTCAGTTTTAGATTATGGAGATGTGATCTACAGGTACGCCACAGCTAGCTCACTTGAATCACTGGATTCAGTTTCCCACTCTGCCATAAGACTCATTACTGGCGACAGCTTTTCAACCCATCACTGCATACTGTATAACAAAGTGGGCTGGCATTTTTTGTCAGTTAGAAGAGACAGGCATTGGTCACTTTTCATCTATAAAGCTCTATGGACATCTGCCAGAGTATCTAACCTCTCTATTAAATATGACCACAAACCACTACCAAACTGGCTAATGCTTGATGTTCCAAGAGTCCACAGCGAGATCGGAAAAACAGCTTTCAGCTTTTGTGCAGCCCCCAGCTGGAACACTTTACAGCAAACACTAAAACTCAGTTCACTTATTAGCATAGGACAGTTTCAAAATATGATAAAGAACCACGATGTTCATGTCTGTAACTGTTTTTGAATTTTACTCCACTGTTGTTTCTTGCTTTATTGTCTTGCAGTTACTGTTTTTATGTACTCTCGACGTCATTGGAAGTGAGAGCACGCTCTTAATGGCATTTCGAGAAAGGAAAATGAATAATTAGATTAGATCCAGAGTCAATGAGGTTCCTGGTTACCAGTGATAATCCTTAATATTGCAAAAAAAAGATTATTTTAGCATTCATTGTATATGTTGTGGTTTTACTCCCAATAAGTGTCGTTAAAGTTAAAAAATCTGCTCTTTTTATGTCACTTGCAGGTTCATGAACCACATGAAGCATCACCTGGAGCTGGAGAAGCAGAACAGTGAGAGCTGGGAAAGCCATACAACGTGCCAGCATTGCTACAGAAAGTACGGGACTCCTTTCCAGCTGCAGTGCCACATCGAGGCAGCCCACAGCCCCATCGAATCCTCCGGTAGGACTTCTCTAACTTGTTGGCCTTCAGTCACATAACACTGTGATCTAACACATAGTGGTCTTCATCATTTTTGTTCTCTCTCTGTTTTTTTTCAGCCAATTGCAAAATCTGCGAGCTGGCATTTGAGTCAGAACAGGTTCTCCTGGAACACATGAAGGACAACCACAAGCCTGGGGAAATGCCTTATGTGTGCCAGGTCTGTCGCCGAATACTGAGCCGCAGTTTGGTTCACAGTGGCAGGAAAACATTTACCCACACTGACTTTGTCTTTGACTTTCACAGGTCTGCAATTACAGGTCGTCTTTCTTCTCGGATGTGGAGGCACATTTCCGAAGTGCCCATGAAAACACAAAAGACCTGCTCTGTCCGTTCTGTCTCAAAGTTCTAAAAAGTGGTCATATTTACATGCAGCACTATATGAGACATCAGGTACGTCTCCTCTGTGTTTATGCTAATTGTCTTAATCCCAAACTAATGCATCGAGAATAGGTTTGCAGGTGAAGAGCTCCTGGAGGTATTTAAAACTGTTATGAAACAGATTTACCGTGAATTCTCAAATAATACTGTAAATTTAAGCAGGTATGGTACCTTAAAAGATGTGAACTTAGTGTTGAATGAACTTGTTTAATGATTGCCAAGAATACAAAACAAATGGGACAAACTGGCCTCAAACTGTTGATGAAATGGAAAAGTAAAACATTAGTCAGTCCATTTTGTGGAAAGCTCTTACTTCTAACTTACATACTACATGTTTATTTAAATATTCTGCTATAGAGGTGTTCTGGCCTATGTTTCATACACAGATTTTTCGGTGTATAAATTGTATAAAAAACAACAGCATTTTAACAATGGTTTGAATATACATTGATCAGACACAACATTATGACCGCCTGCCAACCTCACTGGTCTGCGGTTATCCAGATCCATACACTGAGGTGCAACCAACTGTGGTGCACAGTGGATCCTGACACCTCTCTATTAGAACCAGCGTTAGCTTCTTCAGCAATATGAGCAACAGTAGCTCGCCTGTTGGATCAGACCACATGAGCCAGCCTTCATTCCCCATCAGTGAGCCTCGGCTGCCCATGACCCTGTTCATCACTGTTTCTTCTTAAGACAGATACTGATCATTCCACACTGGTAACAGCCCACAAGAGTTGCAAACTCACTCAAACACGTATGCTGCCCCTTTTTCCTAATTCTAACATATCAACTTTGAGGACAAAATTTCCACTTGCTGTCTGAAATATCCAGCCCAGTAACAGGTGCCATAATGAAGAGATAATCTGTGTTATTCACTCCAACTTTCTGTGGTTATAGTGTTATGGCTGCTTGCTGTATCTTCGATTAAAGATGGACAAATAAGCTAAATTTCCTTTTGCTACTGTAGAGCATTCAGAAATCACAGTACAAGTCAAAGTATTCATAATTGAATATCTGTTTCTAATGGTTCAGCCCTACGACTACGCTCTAAATCACTTTGTTTCTCCCACGGTGTTTCTGAATCTCCTCTACATGTTACGCTTCAGCCTGTCAGAGAATTTAAATTAAAGTATCATCCCATGTGACAAATTCCATCATATAGTTAAGAAAACCCCCACCAAGTAGAGATATAGACTATTGTTAAATGTTTTCAAAGATAAACTATTTGAAATGTAAATGCCTGAGAATCATTGGTTCAAGTTAAGCCTCACAATGCTGTGCCGATAAAAGGAACAAGCCAATATTTGTTTTTGTTTGTCTGGGCCATGACTTCCAGCCTAAATCTGGGACACTGAAGCCAGTACACAGTCTGTTATTATATGACAATTAACATCACATGCCGCTTTATGACCTACAACAGCAACCAAGAGCATCAGTATTAAGATTGAGCATTGTGTCATACTGAACTCTTTCTGATTTTTCTTGCAGCAAAAACTCAAATGTTTGACATGTAAGAAATGAGACTTTTTTGTCAGATACAGTAGACAGCAGGCACAGTCAGCAGTGACACTGCACAAGGACTTTGTCCACAGGAGGAGCAGGAACAAGGAAAAAGCAGAAGTTCCTCATAAGACCCTCAGATAGACTGATTCATATTTCTCTTTCGAAGGTTTAGGGATTCTGCAAATACTGAGGATTTTAAAAGACTATCAGCTTGAGGTTTTTGTTTGTTCCATTTGACACTTTTCTAAGATTGTATTAAACGTTTTTGCACCTTGGTGTACTTATTTAAAAGCAAACATCTGTTCACTTGCCTTTAAGATGCAAGAGCCATTATTGCATTTTAACCATCTATTCCAGATCTATTCTAGTCTTGGGTCCAGATTGAAAGTTTCATGGATTGCTCTTTAGTTGCATCTTTTATTAATTATGTTCTGTTTCCACTTTTGTCAATTCAGAAAAAAGGGATCTATCGCTGTGGAAAATGCAGGTTGAATTTCCTCACCCTTAAGGAAAAATTGGAGCACAAGACTTTTTGCCACAAGACTTTCAGGAAACCTAAAGCTTTGGAGGGCCTCCCTCCGGGAACAAAGGTCTGTCTCCTTCAGAACAAGCACACATCACGTCTTATTTTCAGTTTAAAAAAAAATGCTTCATTTCAGGTTCAATTCTTCTTTTCAGGTGACCATTCGAGCTTCCCTCACAGGAAAGACAACCTCTCTGCCAACATCCCCTGATCGACTAGGTCAACAAAAACTGAATCTGAATCAGAAAGGCAAACCTCCCTTCAACATCTCCAACACAAAGTCAAACGTCTCTGCAGAGGGAAAAACCAAGACGACCCAGAGAAAGAAGCAAAACAATCGCACCATCATCAACAACGTGGTGCTCAGGAATCACAGGTTTACAGAGAATTTTCTGGCAGCACTCTACAAACTATACTTGAAATTGGATAACAATGAAAGACTGACTTAGATTTCGACGTTTTATCAAAATTTCCAGTGATTTTAAACATAAGAATAATTCCTGGTCATGAAGACTATTATTTCTATGATATAAAAATTGTAACAAAATGAGGTAAAGGACATTTTCAGTAATTTTGTCAAGAATGGTCACTCCAGACAGTATTAGTTTATTCAAAGAGTGTTTGGCCTACCATCTTATCCTGTTGCATTGTGGGTAATGCAGGCATGAAAAGATTGTGTGTCTGGTTCTGGCACCTCGACTCTGAAGGATTTTATGTAAAAAGCCATCATTAGAATAACAAAGTGTAAAACTAAATCTCTGGAGAATTGTTTGGTAGAATAAGATACTTTTAATGAATATTATTGCCTGAAATAATCAGACCCCCCCCCCCCCCCCCCCACACACACACACACCCAATGATTTTGTTCACTCTGTCCTCTAATATAGACTTCCCCACCTCCAGGGAAATTACTGCTGGACTGAAGTTAATTTAGTGATGTTATTTAAATATATAAAATATTAACAAAATGTGTTTTGGAATTGATTTCCCAGACAGTATTCATTAGGGCTGGCTAAAAATAATACAGTGTCAAGCAGGTAGAGTGGGATTTTTTTGCTTTATTAACTAATGAGTGTGGCACTTGGTTAATTGGCCTCAACAATCAAAAACAATATGCTTCATGAATCCCATAATCTGGGCTTTTAAGCAAATAAGTCCAAACATAACGTCATATGATGGAGGTTGTAAGAGTGGTACATTTGAATAAGAAAGCTAAATGATTAAAAAGCTATATTTTTCTGTTAAATTATTTGAAAAAGGAGAATTACATCCTAATAGAAACAATCCAAGCACTGGAATCTTACTACTACATATACAATTTATGCTGTTTTTTGTCTCTGATAATATTTCAATGTCCTAACTTGATGGTTAAACTTTTCGGTTTCTCCACCTTTCAGCTTGCATGGAAAGCGTTTCACGTGTATTGAGTGCAACTCTCATGTTGAAAACTTCCTATCACACTACCCAATGGTTTCAAGCTGTGGAGCGTGCAAATATAAAACAAGCTGCAAAGTGGCCATCGGGAATCATATGATACGGTGAGAGCAAGTCTGTGTTTATTTGTTGTTTGTTGTTGTATTAATTGACAGATGATTTGAGAAGTCTCTCATCACTTTTCTAGATTTCACAGCACCATAACGAAAAACAGATTTAATAAAATGGATGGCAAGAAACATTCTGCTGCATTGAAGTGAGTACTCTTTGTAAGTTACATTCTGCTCATAAATCCAGTGTTCGCTCCCTGAAGTCAAACATGAAATGTCGCATGAGAGGCTTCAATTGTTGTTTTCCATCTCAGGTTGACCCTGGCCTGTGTGACCTGTGACCTCCACGTGGAAGGATCAGCAGCTGATGTGATGACGAGACATTTAACCGACAGACCAAGCCACATTTGCAAAATTCTTCAGGAGAAAGGTACAGTAATCTGTCAACTAAAAACTCTGTTATGGTCAATGACAAGTGTGACAAATGTCTGGAGAAACAATTCTCTTGTTTTTAACCCCGCAGATAAGAAAGCCCAAGGACGAGTGTGAGTAGAAACTACTCTCCACATAACACCTCGTCAGATCGCTCCTTTATAAAAACACACACATTATTCTGTAGATGAACAAAACATAAAAAATACATTAGTACATCATAAAACTGCATGAATTTTCTGTCACAGTGCATCAAGGCATTTATTTCTTATGCATTTTACTTCTTTGGTTTCATTATTCTGTCACTTATTTACCAGCTTGAACACATTTTTTACTTCAGTCTTGTTCTAGTCTGAGCTGCTTACACAAAAAAGTCACACAAGCTGTCCACACTCATGAATTCCTGAAAATATCTGAATATTTGAGCATGAATATTTCCTTAGTTACTTGTTTACACTTAACCCTGACGACAGGACGTTGTATACTTGGGAAAGCTGGCAAAATTTAGGAAAACATTTTGGAAAAATCTACTTCATTTGGATAGGAATCAAAATCTAATTCCAGTTAAGTTAATTCTCAGGGAATTTATTGATTTTTTCTTTATGCATAATGATTACCTCCGCCAATAACTCAAAAAGTTAGGGATGGATTTTGATGAAATTTTCAGAAAATGTTCAGCATGGGAAAAGGAAGAACTGATTCGATTTTGGTGTTGATCCGGATCAGTGTCTGGCCGCCATGTGAATAACTACTGAACTAAAATAGATATCATTAATGAACCAGTTGCTAATAATATGTTTTCATGGTCAAGGAATCTAAATATTTCGATGAAATAAAGGTAGGACTAATATTTATGATCAAAATCACAATATGGCTGAGGACTGTGCCGCTGGCGGAGGTCTGCGCTCTCCGAGTGCTTTTCTAGTTCCTTATTAATTCCTTTCACTTTTCTGCATGCAATTTAAGGATATCACGCTCTCATCAGAGGCAGAAATAAAAACAAAGAATCCCTGGATTCATGTGATCCTGGTAGACAGGAGACAGAAGTTTTCAAAACTGTGGCTTAACTAAACTAGAAAAGCACTCAGAGGCACAGTCCTCAGCCATATTGTGATTTTGATCATAAATATTAGTCCTACCTTTATTTCATAGAAATATTTAGATACCTTGACCATGAAAACAAACCATTAGCAACTGGATTCATAATGATATCTATTTTAGTTCAGTAGTTATTCACAGAAATCACATTTTTCGCCATGGCGGCCAGACACTGATCCGGATCAACACCAAAATCAGATCAGTTCTTCCTTTTCCCATGCTGAACATTTCCTGAAAATTTCATCAAAATCCGTCCATTACTTTTTGAGTTATTATGTTCACAGACAGACGGACAGACAGACAAACTCTGCCGAAAACATAACCTCCTTGGCGGAGGTAAAAATGTGTTTGTAATCTGAAGGATGTTAGTTCAACAACATCCTCCTCTGTTCCTGCAGGCCTAACACCATTGGACAGCCAGTGAAATTGGTGTACCTCTTGTCTTCAACAACGACTCCAAAACCAAAGGACACTGATTTAAAACTAGCCGAAAGTGCTCCGCCTGAAGATGTTGATCCTGCAAAGACTGATGAAGCTGAAGGTAAAGCAGAAGCAGAGCTGATGTTACCAGACCTGGCGAAAAGTGCCACAGAAATAATTGTGATTGAAGAACACGTGCTGAAGTCCTCACAGCCTGATGCATCGTCTGCATCAGAGGAGACCTCGGCTCCTTGTGAAGAGTCGGTGGGTAACTCAGAAATTCTTGAGGTGGAAGATCGGCAGGCTGTTCCTGAACAGGAGACGGGGGAACAACGAACAGGATCAGAATAACCCCGCAGGTCAACAAGATCACACATGAAAAAAAAAAACTTTGATGATGAATTTAGGAATGGTTGCTTGCTAAGCAACCCCCTTCTTCTTTCTTTTACAAATATTAAACATATTCTTTATATTGTAAAACTATGGCTGTTACTTTCCCCCTTAAAGTCCTGTTAAGCTATTATTAAAAAGAATACATGGATAATAAGGAATTTGTTGAAGAGTAAAAATAAACCAGTGCAATCTCTCTGTCCTCTCCATATGCAAAGTCATACTTAACAACAGTAAACTATTATCAGACCTTAACAAAATCTAGGTATTTTTATCTGACCTAAATGATTGTATCTGCTTTATTTTTCTTAAAAGTGCTCTATACTTGACTCTGCTTTGATCCAAACCAACAGCTGATATTTTATAATTTTTTTTTATCAATGACATGAGTAAAACGATCTTCTCGGTGACACAGAATGCACATGTCCTCTGTGTCCTGTGGCACACTGATAAAGTTTGGATTTTTCATGCGACAGTCCTAACAGTTCTATACAGAGTAACTTCATCAATGTTTCATTTACATTTTTTGGAAAAAGTTAGAGTGCCAATTTTAAACAAAGGATTTGCTGCCAAAAGAAGATCCATGTATTTTATATACTCATTCTTCTGGTGAGGAGGATACGTTTTTGGTTTTCTGGAATTCTCAGCTCATTTATCTCATGTCAACATGGTGGAAAACCCTGAAAACGAACATAGAAATAACCATAACTTTTCGCTTTTGTGGGTGTTGGCAACATCTAGATGTCCATCACAGACTCCATTGCCAGAAAATTTTATGATCATGACAAGTAAAGTTTAATTATCTCATGTTTATGGCATAATCTTTTACACTGGAAATCGGTGTTTCATACGATCCTGAGAAAACCTTGACAAATCAAAATCCTATGAAAACAAAAATACATAAACAAGGAAATTGTGTACTTTAAAAGTGTATGGAAGTGTGTCTTCTTAAGTCTTGAATACTAAGGTTTTGTTTTGTTTGGGTTTCAAAGTGAGCCCTGCGTAAAAAGAGCTTTTGACCTTATTGATTAAATCTGTGTCTCTTATTGGAATGTTGTACAAACACTCTAGATACTTTTTCATTTTTCAAGGAAAATACTTGGGCTTCCATTGTTATGCAGTGCACTCTGGGTAGTTGTAACACATGGTTGCATTGTTCTCCCTTGCACATGTTTCTGATTGTACTTGATCTACATTACATTAACATCTTCCTTTTTTTCACAAAGAATGAAGAGGATAGCACATTATTTAAGAAAAAGACATTAGAAAGGAATGATGCACTAATTTGATATTACTACCCAGAGTGCAATGCTTAACCTATATATCAATTAAGACTTCCCATTCCCTAAAACTTTGAAGTTTAGAGCTTCTTTTACAGCATACACATAGAAGACACTTGCACTGATTTAGCAGTCAACAAGTCCTAGTCAGCGATGGCTGTCAAATATTTTTGAATCTTTCCCCTTCAAAGGAATTAAACTCACTCTCAAAAAGGACTTTTCTAGGCTGCTCAATAATATTGTGTTTTAAGTGTCACTGAGATGAATGCATAGTACCCAGAAAAATCCTGGCTTGCGGCAGAAATAAGTGATGTAGTAGAAATAACCAGCTGGTTTTGAACTACTAACAAGAACAGCAGGACATGTGTAGAAGCTAAGTGTCAAAAGACTTTTTTTGTTTTGGGGAAAGAAATTGGGGCATGAAAATTGGTGAAAAAATAAACTATTATGTGAGGGTTAGGTTCTATGGTATATGTACACTACTGGACCCCCGAGTAGATTTCATTGTAAAATTGTGAAGCTAGACTTTCTTTTGCATATATAGTACCAAAAGGCAAGTTGACTGTAGCTCTGGTAACTATATACGATATAACTAGTTTACTCTTTGTGTCTTAAAATCCCTGATGTCATTGATTT
Source organism: Scarus forsteni (assembly GCA_036419115.1). Taxonomy (NCBI): domain Eukaryota; kingdom Metazoa; phylum Chordata; class Actinopteri; order Labriformes; family Labridae; genus Scarus; species Scarus forsteni. The sequence continues at coordinate 8,947,533 of JAZDUH010000354.1, read as the reverse complement.
AGTATGTTTTTAAAGAAGGGATTTCACTTGTACATACGCATCTTTAGAGAAAGACTGTAAATGCATATATGTTTGATCATGCCACTGTAAATGTAACCACTCCAAGTCTGTTTTATTACATTCCTTAAAAAAATAAGTTTCCCTCTTATGACACATTTTCATCAGAGAACAATACACTACTTGGTTTGTATGAGTGTTTTCCTGATTGTATGTAAATAAATCTTTACTACAAGAGTTCTGCTGCTTAAATTTTATTTGATTTACAATTGTCTCTATATCAAGCAGGTCCTGTGAGTCAACAACAAGCTAAAGAGAAGCTTCATGTTTTTGAAGTGGTTTTGTATGGAATTCATGTCCATCCTTCATGCAGAAGAGGCTATGCAGAGCTGCAGATGGTCCAAGAGCTCTGTGAGTGAATGAATTTAACTGCAAGCAAACATAAAAAGCATTATGTCATAATACACTCCAATGTACGCATTTACAGTGCTTTACTCTTCCATCTGGAGTGAGCTGGTATAAAACAAAGACCCTTAGTAGCAGAAAGGTTGAATGGAAATTACCTCGGTACAACAAACAATCCCCCATAGCATTTTAAAACTTTTTTTCTGTGCTCTCAACTGAAGTTTGAGCTTTTAAGTCCAAATGTATAGCCTAACTTGTGTGCTAGCTTTCTCCTGGCAGGAGCAGAACTGATCAAATCACTGACTAAAAATGTCTTTACTTTTACAATATGGTTCATAAAACTCGATTCAAAAAATTGAATTAACTCTATTTAATAGCAGAAAAAAACTGGTTTGCCATAATCCAGATTTTAAAGGCATATAAATCTCAGAATCATCAGCAGTTTCAAAGATGTTGAATAACTGCATTCTCTTTAGTTGAAATGTGCTTAAAGCTATGAAACTAGTAATCAAAATACACTGTACACAGCCCGTTTGTCATTCATAATGTCTTGGGATCAACAGTGAGAAACTTTAAAAAAGGAAAGGTAAACAGGCAATAGGACAGTGAAAGGTTGATACGTTTGGACAAATCTTGGAGCTCATGATCAACAAGGGTCCAGAAAATATTAGAAAGTCCTTAAATCATTGACTTGTCACACAGAAAAACTTCCTTCCCACTGTGCTATTGTAAAACCCATGTTCCATTGTCTTACATTGTCTGTATTGCACAAATTGAGGTACAAGGCAAGGCCAAAAAGATATTTGCTTGTAATACAAATTCAGTTTTCAACTGCAAGCCAGTTCATCCATTTCCTTCACTTTCTGTGCTATTTCATTGTCTTTGTATGAAAGGAAATAGTAATATTTTGCTTGAATATACATACTGTATGAAGTCAAGTAAGTAGTATGTGATCTTTTAACACAAAATTATAGTTATTTCAGCTTTTTCTCCTACTAGAGGTACGGGCCTACAGAGCGGGGTCTAATAGTAATTAATTTTTTTTTTCCCTACATCTGACCTAATTATTGATATCAAATTCTAATTATTTACAAAACATATTAACCATTTGAATGCCAGGTTTCTCTCATGCTGCCACAAGGTTTTCAGATTAAATTTTACAGAAAAAAATATACTACATGCAAGGCCAATAAAAAAAAATACTTTAAGGGCTGGCATCGCCAACATTCAGTTCAGAATACACTTTGAAATCCTGCTGTATACTTTCAAGGCCATTCACAACCTCGCCCCCCCTACCTGTCTGATCTCCTCCACATCGCCACCCCCTCTTGCTCCCTCAGGTCGTCCTCCTCCCTCCATCTCTCTGTCCCTCCGCCCGGCTCAGCACCGAGCTTTCAGCCACTCTGCTCCCAAACTCTGGAACTCTCTTCCCCTGGACCTCAGAAACATTGACTCCCTTCCCCACTTCAAATCAAAACTCAAAACCCATCTGTTCCAAACTGCATATTCTCTTTAATCTTCCACCCTCATTTAACTGTGTCACTCTTGTATGTTGTTTTTTATTTATTTTAATTGGCATTTTAATGCAGTGTGTTTTTATTATGTATTTTGTAAAGTGTCCTTGGGTGCTAAGAAAGGCGCTCTTAAATAAAATGTATTATTAACATCAGTGATAATCGTATACATCAAATATTAATTGAATTTTAACACTTTGATGACATCATGACAAAAAACTTAGCATTTATTTATATATTTCAGTATAATATAAGTTTTTTGTGTGTTGAGTTATTTCAGCATGGATATGTCACACATTACCTGCATCACCGAGTTTTATGCATTACTATTTTTTGCACTGTCAAACACAACCATTTTTTCAGAAGGGTTCAATGCCATCTGGTGCTGAGTAGTAAAAACGATTGACACCCAGATATAATAATATGCGTGTATTTTGCTAAACTGAAAATGCCATTAAAAAACTTAGACTGGTTCTCAGTGGCACATTTTTCATTGCTTAGCAGTCTGAATGTAACATAACATTTTTTTTATTTGACAGTATTTTGTACTTACTGTAGGAGCTGAGCTGGAAATGTGATCTGTATGAGCGCAGTCAATATTAACAATAAATAAAGACTGAACAGAAGGTGCACTACAGCACTGGAGGGTTAATCAAAGGCCTAAAAATGGATGAATGCGCCCCTGAGTTTGTTGAATGGCCTTGTGCTTTTAAAGCGCTTTTCCAGTCTTTCTGGCCACTCTAAGCGTTTTTACACTGAAGGGCACATCCATACATTCACACTTATTTTTGTGGAGACTTGACAATCCGAAGCGGACTCTCCTTCGGCTCCTAAGACGATGGAGAAGAGAGTGGGGACTGACATGACGCCATGATGTTTTGATTTTCCCGGACCTGACGACGTCATCGTCAAAGCTCATCCTGATTGGTCAAACCTCTGAAGACGCGGCGTTCCCAAGACAACGAAACGCTCAACAGTCGAGAGAGGTCCCCCCTGAAATCCAAGGACGGTCTTTAGTTAACCCTTATTTATAACATTTTTACAAAAGTTAATAACCAGTGGAAAGTAAGAGTAGTTTGGTATAGGAGGCGTGGACCGACAGCTGTCACCGCAAACATGGTAAATGCTTTGAGTTTCACCGAAGTTCGACCTCACGTTAGCCCGACTGCTACATACGTACATAGCAGCTGAAGCTAGCTGAAGGATACTGTCGCACTTTGGTCATGTTACTCTGAGTTTGACTTCTTTTCTGTTGCCACAGAGTCGTAACTGGACGTCCAGCCAGCAGCAGAGGCTGATTTCTCAGCGGCAGAATCAGGAGCAGCACAGGGCGGAGGAGACCCGGCGTCTAGACAGAGAGAGGCAGCAGCAGGCCAGCCTGAAGGAGGTGGAGATCTTTGAGAAGAGGAGATACCAGAGGCAGGTACAGGAGGAGCACAGGAGGAGGCAGATGGATACAGAGCTGCTAAAGGTAGGCCATTATGATCAAGAACACTGTTTCTGTGACCAAGAAAGGATCTTAGTAAGATGAAAAATAAAAAAGGTTACAGGTCGCATACAGTGATGCTTTTGGAATATTTCTCAAATTACCAAGATGAATAAGTACGAGTTAGATGTTTGTGACTTTTAATGTCCCCACATGTTATGTTGTTCTTAAAAATGTAATGTACAGATTTATGTTTGATTAATTGATTCAGAAAATGAAACCATAGTGTCACTGACTCAGACAACATTAGGTGATACAGGGTATTTCTCTTGTTACTGGAAAGGCTGGCACAAATGTGACTCTGTACTATAATTCAGTGGTTTCCAATCTTTTTTGTCTACCCCCTGAGTCTTTTTGTCAGCAATCATGCTTGCTCTCTCTCCTTTTTGTTGTACTATTAGTAGCCCTCACTTATACGTGTTGATGATTCTCCAAAAGTAGGATGTAATTAACCATGTTTATGGATTCACTTCTGTACCTGCAGACCCACTGCAGCCTCAGTGTTCCCTCTGTGGTGAAGTCCTGGCAAATAACTCAGTGAAACCAGCCCATTTGCAGAGACACCAGAGCACCAAACATTGGAGAAGTGTCTGTAAAAGACAAAAACCTGTGCCACAGGTTATTGTCTCCCCAGGGAAAATGGTTGTAGCGCAGATTTGCAATTTTAGTGGAAGTAAATTATTTGATGTCTCCATATACCCCTGCAGTGTGCTTGTACTCCTGGTTGGGAATAACTGCTTTAATTGATCAACTGTGGTACTGTTTTTATTCATTTTTTTATATCTGTTAATCTATTTTCCAATGAATTGCATCATAAACAGAACCTGTGATCTAAACCAGAGGTTTTTAACAGGTGAGTCAGGATCAAAAAGTGGGTTACAGAGCTGTTGTCAGTGGACTGAAATATTTATAGAAAACATTTCACAGTATAGAGAATTCATTTTATCTCACAGAAGTATACAGTGAGACCATCAAGGGTCCAGACTGCACACAGGTGTCACAAAATGAATTTTATTGGTTAAACTTGTCCGAAATTTGGGTTCTGATTTTTCACTCAGGCTAAGATGATAAGCCCTGAAGATAGACCCGCTTGGTGCAGGAGGAGGTCATACACATTTATATTACAGAGGAAAGGTCATCTTATGGATAACAAACTGAATTTATATTCATCAATAATGTGCTCATGAACCACGGATTTAAATTTTTTTACATGAGAACATGAAATCCTTATGTTATACTGATAATATATGTCGAATAACCAGACTGCATTAGCCTTTATCTAATACAAGAAAACAAGTGCTTAATAAATTATTTGGATTTTAAATTTAGGAAAAATGTTCTCTAGATTTGCCAATCATAACGCAGAGCCTGTTCGGAAACTTTGAAATACAACACTGCTGTCATCAGGGCGTTAATACCAACGGTAATTTTCACATGTAGAAAATAATTATGCTCTTGTTTTCTTTAAGGCAGAGGAGGAGAGAACAAAGCGAGAAAGACAACTTGAACGAGAGGAAAGAATAGCCAAGGAGCTGGCTCGCATCGACCTGGAGAAGAAGAGAGAGGAGAAAACGAGGCAGCACATCATACAGAACAGGTAAACTCACTCAGCTGGACTTTGTACATTCAGCAGGCTATAAGTGCAGCGTAGCTTGTGTAAGTGTTTACTTATTTTGTCTCCAGCTTGGAGCTTCGAGAGCTTAAATCAAAGTTGGAGTCTGCATATCTGAATAAAGAAAGAGCTGCACAGATTGCTGAACAGGAAGCCACAAGGTTTGAAACAATGGTGAGCACTGCCATCACTGTGTTTTATCACTTACTGACAAAAAAAGAAAACTTCGCTGTCAGTCATTGAAGATGAATTATCCTCCTCAAAACACGATTTTCAGTAGAAACAAGTTTGTTCAGAAAGGATCCGATCAACTCTCAGTGGGTCTATTACATCAGTCTCTGGATTTATAGATTAGTCAGTTTAGTAGTTAAAAAAATGAAAGAAAAAAATCTTAAGGAATAATGTACTTGTAAAGCATAATTCAGAGTTTACATTACAAGCCTTGATGTGTATTTCCTTTCTTTGTCAGCGCGAGAAGGCAAACTATGCTCACCAGATGAAGCTTGAACAAGAGCAAACAGCCGCAGAGCAGCTGAGGGTGGAGCAGAAGCACCAAGAAGAGATGGTACGGTATCAGAGAGAGCTGGAGCAGCAGCTGATGGAGAGGGAGCGCAGAAAACAAGAAGCATATGAGGAGTTCCTCAAAGAGAAGCTCTTGGTGGATGAGATTGTGCAAAAGATTTATGAGGAGGATCAGATGTAAGTTTGAAGAGTTTAAGGTCTGTCTTTGATGGATTTGCTCTCTAAATGTACCTCTTTTACTTGAATCTCATTTAGTTTCAAAAAGATCATTTAACTATAATTTAAGTTAGAAATGAAGATCTGAGCATACTGATACTTGTTAAATAAGTTATCACTGAACACAACAAAATAGTTCCAGCTCTGGTCATAGTGGAGTGAAAAATAAAAATAAAAGCAAATGTGTATTTCTACTCAGAGCAGTCATGTTTGATTTTAAAAGAAATATTTTTTCTGAAGGGAGAGGCAGCTGAAACTGGAGAAGGTCAGAGCCACTCAGCAGCACATCGAAGAGTTCAAGCGACAGCAGGCTGAGTGGAGACGCATGGAGCAGGAAAAGATGGAGGAGGAGAACAGACGCATCAGGGAGTTTGCCAGCCATCAGCAGAACATTGAGGAGGCCAGAATAGCAAAGATCAGGAAGCGAGAAGAAGCGAAGGAGCATCTGCTGAAACTAGTTGAGACTCTCTTTCTTAAAATGCTTTAACTTTTGTTCTTTCATTTAAGGAGATCTGGTGCTGAAACCTTTCTGTTTCTCTTCAGCTGACTGAAAAGATGGAGGAGGAAAGACAACAGCGTGAAGAAGAGGAGCGGTTACGCGAGGAACTTTGTTACGAGGAACAGGAGGAAGCTAACAGGCAGAAAGAAATTGTAAGTGTTATTCCTTTAATGGCTTGTTTTTTAAGAGTCATAACGTCATTAATCAGTCTCAATAAATCTTTATTTGTGTGGCACAAATACAAAAAAATGTAATAGCAAGACACTTAGTGAGGGTAAACTCTGCTATACACAAGGAACAAACATCAATCCACCATGAGCACAGAAACAAGCAGCATTTAGGCAAAATTACAAGAAAACTGCCCCTGTTTAAAAGCAGCAACTAAACCATCTGTTGAGACCATATGAGGAGACAGAAGAGACTTAAGAAAACAGGTAACTACAGTGATTAAGAAAAAAATCCAGTGTAAATTAAAGAGGGGCATTCCTTGCCCACTACGGGATTGTTCCTGTGTCCACATTCCTTCAACTGACACACCTCCCCCTGTTGTAACTGCAGCCTATGAAAGTATTGAGTCAAAACATCAAACCCTTTATGTAAGAAGTCAGCATCTTTCAACCACACCCTCTGCTGCAAGACACAAACCCCAGAATAACCCCCTTTTGCATTATAACCTTTACCAGCACTGGAGGCTCCATCCAGCTAAAGTAAAGCAGATGATGGAAACTCAGAGACACTGCATACAAGCACCATTCTCCCTTCCTTGAGTGAAGAGACTCCGGCTCAGCCTTTTGTCCTCTTGTCTTTTAATCTTATAGGAAGAGATGGAGAAGAAAATCAGACACAGGCTGATGATGCAGCAGACCTACCAGGAGCAAATGGCTTTCAAAGAGATGCGTAGGCAGGCAGAAAAAGAGGAAGAGGAGGCCTTCAGGAAAATGATGATGGCCAAGTTCGCCGAAGACGATCGTATTGAGCAGATGAACGCTCATAAACGCCGCATGAAGCAACTGGAGCACAAACGTGAGGTGGAGAGACTGATCGAGGAAAGAAGACGGCAGATCCAGGCTAGGATGGTACAGAATTCACTCAGTGCTCAAAGTATCACGGCAGCACATTGTTCATTGGACGTTTTAGAGCTACTTGATTATTTTTGGATGAACTGCTTTGTAATGATTTTGGTTTCTCTGCTCAAGGAAATGGAAGCCAAAGAAAGAGCGGCTGAGCAGGAGAGGGAGGCGCTGCGCCGACAGATTGTTGAGGAAGAAAGGCAGCAGCTCCTCAAACGTCACGCGACAAAACTCCTTGGTTACCTTCCAAAAGTATGAAGCATTATGTAAATACTAATTTATAGGCATGATCCTATAATAATGTGACATGTATGTGACCTCGAATGCCTCATTTTTCAGGGCTTGTTTCGTGGAGAAGATTTGCAGCACTTTGATGAAGATTTCAGAAGACACTTTCAAACCCGTCACGACGATGCCTTCTCAGAGGCCAGCTGGGATGGCAATGAGTAAATTTTTATATTTAAGGACTGTTTTGTGCCACTAAATTCCAAATTGAAGGTCACTATGGATGAAAACGTTATTTAAAGTGACCATAATGTTCTTTGTGTGAGTTGCTGTGCAAAACAAATCACTCATTTAACATTCAGTAAAAACGAAGTGATTTAAAAGCATCTTTCTTTTATTTTGTCTGTGCTGTGGGACATTCAATAAAAAGATTCAAAAGAGATCAAGCAATAACAATCAGAGCTGAATCTTTTGATTTGTCGCAATACCTCATCAGACTTTTGTTTCATCAAAATCATTTAAACATGACAGTCTTAATATTTATGACTTTCCCCAGTCAAGGGCTTTCATGAACTCGTCTTCGGTGAACGACAGCAGCTTCGCAGCTTCAAAATGCATCTGCACAAAGGAGACAGGATGAAGGTCAGACAGAATTCAGGGTAAACATTTTGGTGAAGGGTGTGTATGAACAGGGTTTTGTAGAGAAACTTACCTTTTGTCTTTTCAGAACGTCAATCAGCTTGAGCTGCTTCTTGAAGCCCACGATGAGCTCTGCTTTCTGTTTCTTAAGCATTTTGTTTTCGGCCAAAAGATTTTCTTTACTTTGAAGTTCGTCACTCGTCTTGTCCTTTTATAAGAAGAATAAATAAAATATATGAAGTCAAAAATGATTAAAAATGTGTCAAACCTATTAACCTGCAACTTCTAGCTAAATACAGTTGAACAAGATCATTCAAATATAGTCCAGTTCTGTTTGAATTAATGAGCTCCAAGTATGACTGTCCCTGTGTCTGTACTGTAAGGTTCATAGTTCATTTTATTCATTTGTCCCTTGAAGGGCGATTTGGTTTGCAGCAGATTCACATTCAGACATAACAACATAAAAAACATACATGATAATATGAGCAGTATAGACATTGGTGCACAGTTAGTTCCAGTACAAAAAAGGAGATTAACAAGGTGGACTTATCAAACCAAGCTGTGCTCCTGATCAAGGAGAAGGACGGCAAATGACAGACTGCTGGTCAGCAAATATACAGTAGCTGCGTAACCAAGTGCACGGTTAACATTACAAACAAGTAAAAGAGAAGGTACAAACTACTGGTCAGCAAATATACAGTAGCTGCCTATTAAAAAGCACGGTTAACATTCCAAACAAGTAAAGATTATTATTTTACAGATATCAACACAATCTATTAAACTCATGTTGCTTACTCAACTTTTCAGAATAATGAGGAAATGAATTAAAGATGTTTTTAAAAATATTGTGCAAAAGATTTATCCATGACGTCTTTCCATCGTAAATACTTTAACATAAAAAAGAATAAATTAAATTAACAGAAATACATTTTCTTGCGCTATGTGACTTTATGCATTACACATTTTTACATGTTTAACTTTTAAAACATTTCAGCTAACTTCTCCACACAGCCAAATCTGAAGAATAAACTGGAGCAAAAGGGTCACTGGTTTTGACTGCAAGAAAGATGCAGGGTACACAGAATTGTTGGTCTTTTTCATCTAAATGAACTGCCTAAGATGACTTGTGCTATTTTTATTTATTTCTGCCTGTGGAGGTCCATCAATATATCCTGTCAATGTCCCTGGTGCTTTACACATTTTGTTTTAATTTCTCAGTGTCCTACAATTCAGGGTTTATACATGTATGAATTATATCTGATCCTACTTCAGGCCATTTTCAAAACCCTCTTTGTTCATTTGAACACAACTGCATCTTTTTATCAGCATCTGTGAGTAAAAAAATACTGCAAAATTTAATTTCGTGACAGCAAAGCCACAGAGAATAAAATGTTGAGTCACCAACATGAAGCAAAGTTTATGAAGGGAAAAAGAAGTACAGGTTAATGGCAAGAGCATGAAGAAGCACACAAAGCAGTTCAAATAAAACCCCACTGAATGTGTGATCACACATGACAGAAAATAACCAACAACTTTCTGTAACATAAAAATGCTGATGACAGCCTCTGGCTGAAACACATCTGTAGTGTTGCCACTGTATATCCTTCAAGAAAGGTCAGAGATGTTACTTCGAGTGCTGATGCTTTTGTTTTTTGCTGGAGCATTTTCTACAAGTCAGCACTGACTCCAAGTGATGTGTTTTTGAGTTTAGAAAACAACTATTTTTATGGATTAACTTTAATAAAAAAGGAAAAAGATAGCTATCCGTAATGTCAAACCTTGTAATATGTTACATTTTAAACTTTTCACTTGTGGTTTTAAAGGCCCTTGTTTTTGCTGAACTAGTTTATCTACAGTTGGTGCTATTTAAGACCCTGTGGACGACAATGAGGGGGAATTATGTTCCATAGATTTTGATCAGTGTTTAGAGAGTGAAGTCATTAAGCATTTTTGTTTTAGGTTGGTATACAGACTGTCAGGCAGTCAACATAAAACTGTATTGAATCATTAAAAATATCTGGTCTAAAGGAATCATTTGTAGCACTTCAACCTTACAATAGTGGTTTCACATTTTATCAAGAAGTCCAACATCTTTCAGCAGGGATAATAGTATCTGTACTACTAATCTGTTGGCTTCTTGTTGTCACTCTGCAACAGACTGCAGTAGCTGGCTTTTTTTTAACTAAAAATGTTAGTGTGAGCAAGTGCCATAAAACCTGCAAACTTCTTGTGAAAGAACACCAGCTTGTTGAAAAGTTGCACGGTGATTCAGGGAAGCATCCAGGCTATGATCATTTTCTAAAAGGGTTGTACTTTTCACCTTTTCAAGTATTTGAAGTTATGGTTTACACAAATAATCCAACAAATGGCACACATTTAACTAATTTGATGTTCCTTTACCTTGTCTGCCAGTTTCATCTTGTTCAGTTGAGTCTTTAACCTCTCCACCTCCTCCAATGCTCTGTTGAGGCGAACCTCTGCAGTGCTGTGAACAGCTGCTGCTTGTTTCTGTGATCTGTTCAGATTTTCTATTTCCTAAACAGAGAGCAGACCAGGAGAGATCACAGTTTGAAAATGCAGCTGTAAGAAGGATGGTGTCACATTTTTAAATTTTATGTAGAAACTTCTGGGCTTGAAAGCCGCGTTCTGACCTTTTTTAAAGCAGAAACTTGCACTTGGAGACCGTCAGATTTTTTGGCAGACTCCTCTGCTAAAGCTCGGTGCTTCTCAATCTGTGATTGCTGAATACTTGTCGTTCTCTGGAGTCGGGCTTTATCCTCCTCGAGCTCCTTCATTTTCACACTCAGCTTTGCATTTTCATCATCCTGCATTTACATGGACAGACATATTAACAAACAAAATCTATGACACAAAGAGGAAGTCTGACCTGCAGAGATCAGCATCTGATAGATTTGTGATAATGATAGATTATAGAGTTAGGGTCTTTTGAGAAGGGAAGGTGGTGCTGGGGAGCGGCACTAGGATTAATATCTCAACATATCCTTAGAGGCAGAGAAGAGCCATCATCTCTCTCTATTGTAGGCTGTTCCTTGCCTATTCAGCTGAAGCTCTGCCCCCCTCTGCAGTCGATAATGGGCAACTACAGTCTCAGTTTTATTGTCAAAATAATCTGATCATTATTTTGTGGTACCTTCTTGTAATATTCACATGACAGTTGCTCCAGTTCCTCTTGCATAATGCGCAGTTTCGCCTTCAGGACTCGTATTTGAGCATCTGAAACACCTTAACAAATACAGTCAGTAAACAATATTGGATTCACAACCAAATACACTTTAAACACATGAAAAATCTTTAAAAAATAAAGTTATAAAATTGAAGCTCCATTTAACGTCAGTCATTAAAAATAAACATTAACACTTACACATCTGTGTGAAAAGCTATCACATTTCATCAAGGTAAAAAAAAAGGTTTTAAAATCCATTGAGAATTCCAGCTTTCAATAATTCAATGTACCTGAAGCTACATTGTCTCCAGGATCTTCCAAAACATTTTCAAGGGGCATAATTTCATCGCTCATTTTCTTCTCCATGCTTTGGATTGTCTTTGCAAGGAATAAATCTTCTGAGTCTTCAACAGCTGCTACGTCTGTCTCTGGAGAGGTTTTGGTGGTACTAAATCAAGTAATGGGAAATAACATGTGGTCATGAATCAAATGCAGAAAACACTGACCCAAACACAGTACATGGCATAGACAGCTTGATCTGATTTCAAACTCTTTTACCTGCCTTTCCCAAATATAACTAAACTGCATCTCAACTTTAAACCTGAGAACCATTTGGAGACCACCAGACCCTCAAAGTATTTATTTGCTTATTATTTCTCTTAAACTAAGATTTCAATCTTCAAGCTGGTTTTTTAACCAATGTTTCCTTTTAAAAATTCTCTTCAAAAAGTGCACGACTCTGCAAACCTTTTCTTTGTGCTATTAGTCTGTCTGGGGCAGATAAATTATTATTCTCAGCAGGAAGCATGCAGCTTGTAAGATATTTAAAAATGTCAACATTTAAATGAACATCAGTGACACCAGCGCTGTTTATCAGACAGTATACACAATAGAAGCTAATGTGTAAATTAACTCTTTTGCTGTGTTCTGTTGGTTCTGGGACTTGATTAAAGCTTACAATCAAGTATAAGTGCTCTTCCAAAGGGAGATTCAAACTATACTTATGATTGTTATCTGTTGTAAAGAGCACAAATACAAATATTAAACTTACAGTATCTGAAGGTTAGACTCCTTTCCTTGTTTTCCAGAGCGCATTGTTCTGGATGTAGAAGTAGGTCTCTTTTTGGTCTTTGCCTGCAAAAAGGATTGATTATACAGATGGTCTCATCTTTAAAGGTCACACATTATTCTAGTTACACATTTCAATTTTTTCAAAGTATAAATGTATTATTGGCAGATTTTAAAACCCTCCCAAAATGAGAAAAATCCCTCCTCTCCCTCTTGGCTTCCTCCATCTTTTGGAAATTGTGTACTCCTCAAAAATTCACCCTAATGATCTCAGTAGGGGACATGCCACCACCCCCCCAGCTCACAAGCAGATCAAGTAAGACCATGGCGGGCATGTCTGTGTCCACGGTAAACATTAGAAACAAAGCACTGGTAAGCTGGAGCAACATCCAATTCTTAAAAGGAGCATTGTCACACACAACTTTGTTGGTTTTACATTAAAAACTGTCTTCTCTGAGCAGGGGTGAAACATAGGGGTTCACATGCATGCAAAAATCCAAGATCTATGTGGAATTTTAGAGAAGTAACTTTGAAATGTGTTCAGGGTACATCTTGGTCCAATGTAAACTTGTTTAAAAGAATTTAAACAGGTTATCCTCAAGACTAACAGCACTGACTTACTCTTCCAGTGGATTGTAAGAGTATCTGCAGGGATTAGACAAATAAAGCCTGACTTTATACTTCAGTACCTTCACTCCAGACTCCAGTGCCAAGTCCTGATGAGGCTTTTTTGTGCTGAAAGTAAATAATAGGACAAAAACATTGTTTGGGTGGTTAAGGATATTATTTGAATAAAGGTAAACTCTGACAGTTGCCTACAAGAAAAAAATTCATGCAGTCTACTGGGAGTCATTACCTATCATCACCTTCATCCTCAAAGTTTGTGAGCATGAGATTGAAAAGTGGTTTTGACAAAACTTCACTTCGTTCTCTCTGAAATAAAGCAAACACCACTACTCAAACTTCCTTAAAGAGCAGTTTAATGAAGTACCAGATAATTGATCTCTTCTTATTCATGACAACATTTTAATAACTTACCATAAGTTCTTCAGCCTGTTTTACCAGATCTGCTGTCTTAGCCTCGAGCTCTGCATTAAGGAGTCTGAAGGAGACAAGAGGAGGGGGTGACAATGTGTAACAAAATTTGATATCAAGGACTTTCAAGCTAACCTGAAACTGCATACATCTCTTTACTTATCATTGGAATATACTCCATATAAAAATACTCCATCCCTACTCTAGGTAACATCCCACAGACTGTGTTTGGAGAGGGCCTTTCAAAAAAACTGGAGGGTGGTAAAATGAATGCGCTGTATGTTACATTTATTCCTGGCCAGTTGACGGCTTGCAGTCATTTTGTTTTTTGGCTCAACTAAACAATACTTGTAACAACTTTCTCTTTTCTCTCAGATGACACTAATACATCTGTCCTTTTTACAACCAAGAACAATTAGACCAGCATGAAGCTTTGCAAATTGGATCTGCCTAGTGACAGATGTGAAATCTGGCAAATCCAGCTGCTTATCGAGGTTAGATAAATGCTAAAGACTGGAGGAAAAGATACATTTGCCATGTTCTTGGTAAAATTTCGTTCATAATTCTTAATTACTCATCGTAGAGAGCTCAATTAAATTAAGCAGGGTAAAAAAAACAGGTTACTGTACTTAGATTTACAACTTTTTCTGAGAAAGACTCCAAAAGAATGTTATGTTGTGATTAAACATAACCCATTATGTGTCATTTAGATATTCAGTCTTACTTGTATTGCTCCTCCTTCACTAAATGGTCATCTGTGTTCTGCTTTGATGTACCAGAGGCAGCTTTGACCCGGGATTTTCCTTCAAGCTTTTTGGACATCTCAGCCTTGCTGCTTGATGAGCCACGACTTTTCTAAGAAAAAAAACCAAGCAGTTAACATGTGCAGCAGTGTAATTTCCCGTCCCATTAGTTTTTATTAAATATTACGGATTTTTCAGTACTCCATTGGTTCAAATTGACTGGCCAGTCATGGCTGCATTCTGTTGTTATTACACGGCGGTTATTTAGTAGACCTGATAAAACATCTTGCAACACAAGTTGAGAGGATGTGGTCAACCAGTACCCACCTAGAGCCCTCGTCTAGTCATTCTTGGCTATGGTGACTTTATGTTGAGGCAACATGATGAAAAATAACAAACATTGTTGAGTTATGATAGTTAAATTTTATAAGTGACTTATTTTACTATCAGAGACATGAATTGGTAAAGCACCAAAATATTGATTCTGTTTCATTTTTGTTTGGCTTTACTCGAACTATACTTCAAAACTTATATTAAACAATGCATATTTAAAATATGTTGTTTATTTCTGCCAAAATTCTTGAAAAGTACAGCAAACAGGTTTATGACATAATATTTCTTAGAAAAGAAGGATAGATAATTGATCCTCCTTTTGTTTGCTCCTCAACAAACATTGCAATTTTTCTTTTTGCTCAGAAGGTGAAAAACTAAAAACTAGGTGGCAGAAAATGTTAGCCATGAAAAATAGATAATAAATGTCTCCATTTGCATTAATGCATGATTAGGGAGAATCTTAATTCACTGGTAAAATAATAAGAAGCCTTTTCATTCTAATTCATATCATATTGGAAATGTTTTCCCTCAAAACTATGTTTTGGGTACATCACAAAAAGAATGTTTTGTGCTATAAAAAAAGCAAAAATAAATCAGTACATTCAATATTTGAATACATATTCATAAAGACTTCATTCTATGATTAAATCCATTTAACTGAATACAAGTAATTTAGTAACGAGCAAAACTTAAAGACAAAAAGGCACTAATTAAAAATCAATTATTTCCACTTCAAGGTGTGAAAGCGTTCTCTTGACTGTCAGTTACTGAATTAGAGAACATGAAAGCAGATTGTAAAACTTTCTTTTACTTTAGAATTATTGTACAGATTTATGTGACAGATCATAGTTCGTCCCCCAACAGTGTGTCTGGTGAGCCAGAAGCAGCAGGCTAACAGGCGTTAGCTTGCAAGGCTGCTAACCAGAGGAGGCGAGCTGAGCCTCATGGAAGCATCACACTTCTAGGTCCAAACCTTGTTAGCAGCACAAAAACAGATTTTTGTAAAAAGCAGTGACAGAAAGACCAAAGTTAACACCTGAGGGTCGCCGAGCCGGGGCGTAGAGACCTTTCCTTTATGACTTCTTTCAGTCATCCTGCCTCAGGACACAGAGCGGCTGTGGTCGCATAGCAACTGATTCAACAAGAGGCGCTCAGTACGGTGGCCGTGTGAGGACATTTAAAGGAGAAGCGTCACCTGTGTAAAGGGATTCAGGGATGAAAAAACTAAATAACGTTAAAAAAAGTATTATGAATGTATTCTTTTTTGGGGTTTTTGGAACGACAAATGAATAAATGAGTGGGCTACGATAAATGCTTGAATATAACAGTGAGATAGCACGACACTCTGCTCTAGGTAAATAAAGTTAAACAGCTCACTGTAACATCAGAGACCTGTTTGCTGTAAATCCCTCCCTGATAAAACCCTCTCACCTCAACATAGAGATTTGTGTGCTTTTTCAAGTAATTATTACTGTTTACTATTCTAGGTTCTTGTCATAGTACTATATTTTTTTATCATGTGCAGTGCATTTTTCACCAACCAGCCATAAAGTGTTGTAAAGATGATAAAGTGTTCGCTGAACATTTTGAAACAACAGCATTTGTTAAAATTTCATCAACACTCCTGCAGCACGTTAATGTGAAAGGCAAGGAATGCAATAAAACTTACCAAAAATGAACAGCATAAAAATCTGCAAAAAAAAAAGTAGTTAAAGTACCCTAACCCTTTGATACAATAAATGAAACAAACTAGTTAAACCCAAGCTAAACAAAATTTGGAGGACCTAAATCTTTGTAAAAATTAAGTAACTGCGAGAATCACAGGGAACATCTTTTTTTCTAATGTTTTCAAAGGCAGATTAAGGATTTTTGAGTCAATTTCAATTTAAGCAGCAAACATTGGGAATGTGTGAATCATAAACTTACCCAATTTAAAATATTTCAAGTGGCAGTTTTTCCTCTTTGGTATAATGAAATGTTATTAATGGGTGATGCTTTCCAATTGTTTCTTCTTTTACCTGTAAGGAATCAAGAGAAAGTTATGAACAAGGCGACCTGCAGAAGGTGCATGGGCGCTCCACAGATGTAACTTATGTCATGGTAAGTGAGTGGTCTGTGTTCAAATCCAGTCTGTGCCCCTGAACTGCATGTCACTCCCACCCCTCTCTCAAATGTCCAACTCTGTACACTATGCTCTCACTCAGATTAAGACAATAAAGCCCAAAATATACATAAAAAAGAAGTCAATGTTAGTAACAGTGGAGTGTGCTAAGTTCATCAAGCTTTGAGCTGAATAAATAACAGGTCTTAGCATGGCCAAATACACCAACTAGACTGTGAAGCCCCATTCACAATAATAATGTATGAAAATCTGCATTGTGCCATTTTATATTTTGAAATTTGCAGCAATAGATAAATGTTTGTTTTATTTTTTTGTAAATAATGAAGAGTTTTTTTGTTATATTAAAGAATATAATTGCTTTAATATAGGATAGACCATGCCTTTGCCAAATGGCTCCCCTCATGACTCTGGGTCCCAGAGGACTTTACCACTCCCCCCCTTAAGGGTGGCCTTGACTATAAATTATCAGTTGCATAGAAATAGTATTTATCAGAATCAGAAACATGCTTGGAAAACATAAATTCAGTTCGGCTGCCGGATCAGCAGCACTAAATCAGACTTCATAGTGGCAGCGGTCAGGTTCAGCTTAGTCCTCTGCTTACATGTTGTTTTTAATGCTGGTAAACTGAGTGCGCATGCGTGTGTCCAACAGCTACTACTCACCATGCACATGCACAGAAATCCCATAACGTGAGGGGCTCAGCGTACCGGAGGGACAAGCTAGTTGTTTTTAGCAGCCTGTGGACTGGTAACCACTGTATTTTTATCCATGCATCGCCTGGCGTCTGAGGGCGACTCGTAGTTTCTTGCACAGTCTCTTGAATTCACCCGTGAGTGTCCGGACTCGAAGCGGGCGATGTCGGAGGAGAACTGGGCGGCAACAACAACAACAGGGCGCGCTGCTGTCCCGTTAGCATCGCTACGTCCTCTGGTCCATGTCGCTTAACACTGCAGGGAGAGTACGCCCGTCCTCCACGCCTCCCGTCCAGCCCGCCCAAGCCCAGTCCGGCCCCGAGGCCCGCCGTGATGGCCGAGGAGGACCCCCAGCAGCAGGCGGACAGCGGGGCGACGAGGAGCCTGCCCGGCCTGCTCCCCGGGCTGCAGGGCTCTGAGGCCAGTGCCCTGCAGCTTCGGATCAAGAACTCCATCTGGTGAGGAGGTGTTCAGTCTACTACTGTGTGCAAGCTGGAAGGGAAAGCAGTCAATATTCACTCACGTTTACCCAGCTCTTTGGTAATTAAATCAATACCAAGAGACCATTTACTAATGCTTATACAGGAGTGATTCATTTTAAAGAGTGATTCATTTTAAAGAGATCTGCACACTGCACCTTTCAGCATGATAAAGTGAATGACTAAGAAGCTCTTGGAAATACTTAACTGCACACAATATGAAGCTTAATATTTTTATGTAGAGTTAATTTTTTTCACATTAACGGAATGATAAAGTTTGGTCTGATTTAAAAAAACAACAATACTGACACCTGTTTGAGACTTCGCATACACAATAGCTCTTTGGCATGTACCACTAGATTATTTCTGGTTTTAGTGATCAAGAATTGCAAAGAAACTACACACTGCTCAAGTAAGGTGTGTGTTTTAGCCAAGACCTGGTAATTCATGATGTGCAGAGTGGTGATACAATGTATAACAACATTTGGTGATACCATATTCAGGGCATGGTACATACAGATGTTTTTAGTTTTTGACTTGACTGTCTCTTGTAGTATTAAAAACCCTCTTAATAATATGCATACAATGCATAGTGTTGTTTATATAAACATTGATCTACAACATGGATAAACTTACCTGTTTGTTCAGAATTAATTAAGCCTACTTGAAGTCTTAAGTCTCTCTGAAGTACTATTCAATATCGTGAGTGACGTGTTTGATATTGTGGTAACTAAAAATCTGTGCAGGCCAACTTTTGACCACACATAAAAATTTATCTGTCATTTGTTAAAGAATTGTATTAGTAAATAAAATAGATAATGTCAGTGGTATCCATAAAATATTGAAATTCCCATGGCTAGTAATGCCCAGCTTCAAGGTGAAGCGAAATGTATTTCCAATGGCTGTCAATTTTAAACTTGTACATCATATTTTTCCAGTAGGGCTGTATGACCTTGTTTTTTGTTGTTGTTGTAGATATCTGATATGACAGTATTACAGGACTTATTTTAGCTGATACTTGCACGGAAACAACTGAAAGCAATGTTTTGTGATAACGCTTACATTGTATAAAAAAATGTATAAGTTA
This sequence comes from Scarus forsteni, assembly GCA_036419115.1. Taxonomy (NCBI): domain Eukaryota; kingdom Metazoa; phylum Chordata; class Actinopteri; order Labriformes; family Labridae; genus Scarus; species Scarus forsteni. The sequence continues at coordinate 8,928,604 of JAZDUH010000354.1, read as the reverse complement.
GCCGTAACTGTAATACCAAGCTTTTTTTTGGTGCTTTACCAAGTTGCTGGCAGTTAGTAGGCTTTGTATTAACAGTTGTTATTCTGTTAAAAGAAAAATAATCCACATTTTTTTATAACAGGTTTGCAAAAACTCCACAGACTTAATGCTGATACACAGCATGAGGCTTTGATACTGGCAGTTAATGTTAGCATACAGTTTTATATTTGTCCTTTAATTGGCTTTTAAAGTACAAGAGTTTGAAGACTCGTGTAGTTACAAGATAACATGTTCACTTCTAATTATAAGGCAATCTAATGTTGAAAGTAACAAGATTAACAAGATTTCTCTCTTGAAATAACGAGCACCTAATTGGCAGTGAAAGAAGTCATCTTCACGTGTTTGTTGTTATCACTCTGATGTATCTGAGTAACAAGTACTGTCCCCTAATATAAATCACTGATAGCTGTGGATGAAAGTATCATACAAAAATATATCAATCAGATCTCAATTATAGTAGCTGGAAAAGTTTCGTCATATAATATATTGTGTCTTATTTAAACTTTATGTGCTTTGAGTCCAGGTTATACTCACTCATTTGCTCCTCATTTGATTTTGTTTGTTCACACTGAGGAGAGATGGACTGACCCTGTGGACAGGTCATCCTTCTGTTTGAACCAAGCTGTGTGAATAAATGTATCACCAAGTTATTATATACTCATGTGTATAGGGTTTTTATTCATTAGCTTATAGAAAATTGAATTTTAGAGGTTTTTTGAAACCTTTGGCATATTCTAAATAGCTTGTACTTAACTTAAATAACATTGAGGCTGTATGGTTCCTCTCTATCTGCTCTGTTATTATAATGAGTAATCACTACTATACACTATTTGTCATTGGATACTTTGTAGTAGAAGATCTGACAAACATAAGATAAGCCAAAAAAGGAGTATACATGGATAACAAAACTACCCACTGCCAAATGCACAGGCTTGAGGTGCTGATTACATTTGAGTACACCATTAACTGGAATTTAATCTGATAAAAACGAACACATCTTATTAGATTTTTTATTATTGATTCTTTAAATTCACCCAATTGCAACCATCATTTGTCTCTCTGACACAGTGTTTATCCTCAATATATTTCTATAGTCAAAGCACAGCAGCGTGTGTACAGCAGCAGCACTCAGTGTGGGGTTAAGTCGCTGAATTGACAAAAATTGAAAAAGGCTGCATTATTATTATACTTATCTGAATAACATTCAAAGTTTATTTTAAAGAGCAGGCATCAAATGCATTTACTTAAACTGTAATTCACTGTTTACATGATGTGGTGACTTTTTTTTGCTTACTATATTCACCATATTAAGACTGTAAAGCATGTTTAACAAAACATATTCAGTTTACTCTAACACTTGACTTTAAGTGAATATTACGTGTATATTTTGGATCCAAAGCTTGATCTCAGTGGCATCTGAACTTGGTTCAAGAATCTTAACCAGTCCAGTAGCCACTTGGATCAAGCTTCAGATAACCATGACCTGGATGAAAGAGAATCAACACACGTGTAAATGTTGAGCATTTAAAAAAGAAAGACCTGCAACTATGGCCATTCACATCTCAAGATCTCATCTCACATCTTAAACAACTAAACAATGACTAATTGTGCTATAAATGGAAGCTAAGTTTGAACTGTTATGCCTTTTCATGTCAGAATTAATACAAGCATAACCATTTTATGTCAGCCAATTAAAAATGTCAAAAGACTGAATACAAAAGCAAACATTGCAGCTTCTAAATATTTGCAAAAAGATCCTAAACAGAAACCGTCTGTCCTGAGCCCATTAGTGTATTGACTGCTCATCCCAAAAGGGATAGGAAAGGAGCAGGGACATTAAATAAACAAGAAAACAAAAAGAAAACCTTGAACAAGTTATGATTGAACTATTTTTGAAAGAAATGTATAATCCTCCGATGAAATCTTCACATGGGTGCCTGAAAAAATGTTCTTTGACTGGCAGTCCTTTTTTCCTTACACATTTTTCACTGTAAATGACAGACTGAAATGAATACTGATGTTTTCTTTTTTACTTCAAAAGAAAATCAAATTACCTGAACAAGGAGAGGATAAGTTATTTTTATTTTTCTCCTTACATGCTTTGTCCTGCTGGGGAGGTTGTTGTCAGCTGAGGCAATTATCAGAAACCTGCTGAAACTGTTTGAAATCCATCTGAGCCAAAGATTCATTGTTAGTGAGAATGATATTTTATGTCAGTAAACCATATTCATGTTAAGGGAAGGGCACGGAAAGCCAGAACCAATATGGTGCCAAATGTTCAATCTATCAAACCTAACCACAGCACTTTTCTAGGTGCTTTTTTAATGTATATCATGGACTAAAAGATGGAACTGCCAATAACTCTCTCTATTTAAACAAACTGAAATTACAGGTAACAGAAGCATAATCCACCCTGGCCATTGCAACAGCATTTCATATTGATGTTTTCTGTCAATTTCAATTATTGATTTAGTGACTATTAAGGCATCTACTCCCTGTTAGAAGTATAGCTTTACCTCAAGTTTTGGGGAAGTCATCTGAAGATTCAAAACCCACACATACAGGCTCAGCGGGGTCTTAGACTTTCCTGCCTTTTATAGAAGGGCGCCAAAACAGACACAGCACTGAATTCCTCACAAAGGCTTTAAGTATTAACACTATTCTTACATACTGGGACAGTTTTGTCCTTCAGAAATATTGAAAAAGACATGTCCTCCAGCCTTCACGTTCAAACTTAGTCCTTGTTTGTCCTGCTCCCAATATCTTGAACTCTTAAGAGGATTAAAGCATAAATGTTGACGTTCACCTCAGCGACCTGCTCCTCAGACAGTCTTTGTTGAATGAGACAATCTTGGGGTCAGAAGGTTCATTTACACCACACTGCTGTCTTCATGTGCATTAATTGCTTCAATGTAAATGTTAATGCTGAAGATGGAGCTGATTTTCCACTTGGAGAGGCAGTTCGTCCGTCAGTGGCTAAAATTCAGCAGGAAATAATCCAGGCAGTGTGGTTAAGAGCTTCTCCGGTCTTTTTTTACATTTTCTGATCTGATGTCAGGTGTCGTTTAGTTAACCTGGCTACCAAATCTGCTCTCAAACAGCTTAATGACGGCCTTTCCCGCACCGGGAAATCTCCAGGCCCATGGTAACAGTGAATTAAAGTGAACTGTTCTTGTCATGGCTTAGAGCGTCCTCTGATTCTGACCTGTCTCTGAATGTGACCTGCCTTCTGTCTCACTGTCGACAACAACCTGACCTGTCTGCAGATTAAGAACCAGACCTGAAGAGGTTATACTTGTCTATTGTTAACGGTGACGTTTTGTGTTTTCTCACTTGTTCGCATCAGTCTAGACCTGAAGGATGAAAGTCACATTGCTTAATAAGAAAGGGTCTTGCACATGAAGGAGAGGATACACAGTTTTATCTGCACGATAGGTTCTGGCTGATAATGGTTATTAAAGTGGAGTGCTGCAGATATGAACTTTCAGCTGATGCTAACAGTGGAGGTATTAGAATTTACAATATTGGCAGAATTGATCAATGTAAGATGACTAAGGTGATGTATGATTATAAAGTTTGTGGAGTTTAAAGCAGAAGCAACACTCATCTCAGGACAAGTATTTTCTTCTTGTGGTTTTATTAAAAAAAATGGTAACTACTCCTAAGAACTGCAGTTTTATGTCTAGTTTGGGTACTTTGATTGTGGTTCACATGTGTCTTAAACATGAGAACTGACTGTCTTTTCTGAATCAGGATTCATCACAGTTAGCCATTAGGATAATACCCACTGCTCACCTGGTATCTCCACCCACAGCCAGTGAGGCTTTGGGTGGAGATACCAGAGGCGCACAGTGAAGGTGCACAGTTGTACTCTTAAAAGGTGAAGGGCAGGTCAACCCCACAATAAGGCTTCATAGTGCTGGTTTGGGTTGGGTGATATATCAATTAGTTTTATTTATTTATTTTAAATGTATTTTGGGGCATTTTGTGCCTTTATTGATAGGTGAGACAGTGGATAGGCTTGTGAAAGGGGGTGAGAGAGTAGGGGAAGACACACTGCAAACTGGTCACAGGCGGGATTTGAACCTGGACCGGCAGAAGCAAGGACATGGGGTACCTGGTTGCTACCACTCCGCCAAACCAGCACCCCAATTAGTTTTATTTCTGATTGTGGAAGATTGAAAAATAAAAACAGAGATATCTTCTTACTTAGGGATGGGAATCGAAAACCAATTCCGGTTGAGAATCGTTAGCAGCTCCATCAAAGAATCGTTATCATTAATCTTTTTGCTTATCAATTCCCTTATCAATTCCTTCCACTGACAGGGTTCAGAAGCGTCAGAATTGTGGCTTAATTTTCATTGCACCTACTACACAGCTTTAAGTGAGTGGAAACACCAGCAACTTGCAGAAGAAGATATCTATGCTGTGACGTGTTTGACATTGTTGCCACTGAAAATCAGACCAACATTAGCCCACTCGCAAAATCTGCAGGAATCGATAAGGTAATCGTTAAAGAATTGGATCGATTAGCAAGATCGTTAACAGCATTGGTATTGATAAAATCTTATCAATTCCCATCCCTATTCTTACTCCATTGCTTATTTTGTTCCCCTGGGCTCCAGTTTTTAATACCACCTCAAAAGCTGTTGCATTGATGAAAGATAGAAATTATGCAAATATTGTACTGTTTTTAGGTTTTACAGGGACATTTCCAGGCCTGTAATTTCTACAACTAAATGTAACAATGATGAGAGAGTTTCATGCTACAAAGTACCATTGCATCTCAACATAACAACATTACACCATGCACACTCATTTCCTACAGGGAAACTCTGTTTAATTTTGTGACATATTGTATTTTGATCAGACATTAGCAATACTTTCTTCGTGTTATTTTGCTATAATTTGTACTTTTTCCTTTAAGAAGCAAACAAATCGATGAAAACTGAATTTTGCGTGGAAAAAATCAGAGAGCTTACCTTTGGGCAAAATCCCCATTGCTGGTACACGGAGGGTTTAAAAACTAACTCCAAAGATTAAATTACATTTTGACAATAACAACACAAAGATGATTTGTGTAGACAATGCGTTGCTGTGTTTAAGACAGGAAAAAAAGATGTTTAGAGACAGGAATTGAAAACCAGCCACAGTTTAGGACCAATAAGTAATCAATATCATTTGACTTTGAGAGTTTATCAGTTCCTTCCACACTGCTCTGTACTGAATATGAGGAGTGCCATGTATCTGACATAGTCAGTACTGAAAACATTTGTGGCCTACTTCTTTCCACACAGGATATCCACTTGAATTGATAAGGGAATCTGTAATTAAAAAAAATTCGATAAAGAATGGAATTGATGGGCTTAATAAATAGTTGCATTGGTATTTATTATCATATCCATTCCCATGCCTAATGACATGTTTCCTCAGGCATTAGCTCTATAACAGAGGAGCAATGTCATTCTGTGAAATACATTTAAGACATACTTAACCTGAAGAAGAAAGTCTGTATTTGCAAAACTATGCATTTATCAATGTTGTAGATTGTAATGGTTGTATTGTTATTATTCATTTAGACGAATAGACTGACACAATAAAGGTTTTGAAATCCTGGGAAATGCTTAAATGTTTTAGTCGGTGTTTCATGTTATTGGATATTTTTGTTTTGACTTTGGAAATATTGGCAACGGCACATTAAAATATCACAAAAGTCCTATATTAAGCAACCCTAAAAGAGTGGTAATTATCTCTTAAATAAACACTGTGGTTCTCTGAAATGGCAAAAATAATCTTGTGTGCAGCTAATGTTTTGCTTTAGATTCATCTAACTTGGCCATTTAATGCAGGAATTCATCTAGTTGAGTCAAATATCATCACATTCAGAGAGAAAGTGTTGCTTTTACATAATTTTCCTATTTGTTGCATTAAATTCAGCCATGTTTTAAGTGCAAATGCTCTTAGAGTATCATTATTTATAAAAACAAGCAATTGTGCAGGTACGATGTGAGCTCAGTATTTGTGCATCAGTTTAGAGTCTAAGAGCAAATTGCACTGATATTATGAATTCAGAGTTTGCAATAGAGGGAATATCATAAATATGTCTCTCTGCATGATAAGCAAGATATCTCTGTTAAAAAGTGAAAATCCCCAGCAGTATCACATTCTGCTGTCTTCATTAGATCAGATTGAGATTAATTAAGGTTATAAAACCAAATTCGTCAGTCAGAGACAATGTGTTACTACAGTATCTTTCTCTCTCCCTCCTTTTTACATATGACAACATATGTTCCTGGCGTGGGATATATGACCTGAGAGATGCTAAAGGGAGGGTCAACATACCGATCATTCCTGCACTTTATAAATAAATACACTTTAGACAAGAGTGCTCATGTTACACCAGCTTATTACTAATTTGTACTATGTCTTCATTTTACAGCAAATCTGTTCAATCAAAGGTGGAAAATATTCTGGTGAGTAGTTTTCATTTTACTTTTAATTTGTAGTTTTGATGAAGCTGTTTTTAGATCTGTTTGAAGATATTTGTTTTATGTATTTGTGGTTTCACTGTGCAGGGTTTTAATACTCAAATTGGTCTTTTCTGTTTGTCATTTTTAATGACAGCTTAATCTTAAGAAGATGTTTACATTGACTAATATTAACTGTTCAGATATAGTGGTGTGTTTTATGTAAAGGTTATGTTTAAGGTAACAAAGAGTCAAATGCTGTTTCCCTGACAGATTGATAATGTACTTTATGGCTTAACATACTGAGTGGGACTGAGTCCTGTCTACCTGACATTCAGCAGGCCTATGTTTGGTGTCTTTTGCCTAAAATTGACAGCAAATATACTTGACAGTACAACCAGATTTTGAAGCGCTTAGCAGCAGGAAGACAAGGACAAGTGAACTCAAGAGGAAATCAGAAAAAGAGCAAAGATATAGAGTTAGTGTGAGAGGCAGAGAAGTATACTGAGCGTCAGTATCTAAGTAAATGAGTCTCTTACAACTTAGAGAGTGCAACAATTGAGGGATGCAGGTAGATTTTGGGGGCAAGCTGGTTGTTCCACAAGATATAATTTGTACCAGCGAAAGACCAGACATAGTTTCATGGTCTGCAAGTCAGCGGATAGTTTATTTCAGAGAGCTGACTGTCCCCTGGGAAGACAAGGAAGTTTATGAAAGGAAAAGCTTAGATATGCAAATCTGGGGGCTGAAACTGAACAGCAAGGTGGAAAATAAAGGTTTGCACAGTAGAAGTGGGGTGCAGAGGGTTCACAGGAAGGTCAGCAGTCTCATTACCTTAAAGAATTAGGTGCACGGGGACGGAGTCAGCAAAAGAAAGTGAAGGAGATGTAAATGGTAAATGGACTTGAGCTTATAGCGCTTTTCTAGTCTTGGACTACTCAAAAGCTGCTTTACACTGCAGGTCACACTTACCCATTCACACCCATTCACTCTCACATTCACTCACTGATGGTTCAGTTTCTATGTCAGTTATCCATCAGTATTTCTAACACATTCACGCCTTTTCATGCCCATTTACATGCCACTGACGCAGCAGGACACATCGCCATGTGTCGCCTGGAACTGGGCTTGAACCTGCAACCTCCCGATCACAGACCAAGCACACTATCCAACTGCGCCACCAATGCCCCATAATCATCTGACACCCCCCGTCAGATGAAACACTCAGAGGCAGTCAGTGGATCTGGATGAGGAGGAGTAATAAAGCACTAGACAAAAGTAATAATTACCTCTATACTGTGTGTGTGCAGGGGGGCTGTCTTCTTGTATTTCTATTGTTCTAACATGATTGTACTCCTTTTTTTTTGCTGCTAAGTGTGTTGATTATGGACAGGGGAAGGTACAATAATGGAGCCTGGGTCAGTTAAGGTTGACATGCTGCTTTGGATCTTATGGTCATGTGGTGGGGTATGTAAGATAGAGTGGTCGTACTATTATGGTGGACAAGGGAGTTAGCACAGAAGGGAGGGGGCTTTGGGGTGCTATAGTTCACAGACCAGCCTCTTTGATGTGTTGTATGGGGCTTATTGAATGAAACACCTGTGACAGGAGGTCCCCTCCTGACCCCAGGGATGCTCTGGCTCTTGCTGCTCATCGGTCTTTGCAGTGGAGTTGGTCAGCCAGTAAGAGGCCATGTGGTGGAGAGGCAGAGAGAGCATTAGCACTGCCACTGCCTGGAGCTTGTATGTACGGAGCCTGGATCAGTTGAAGCAGGTAATGCTGTGGTAACGACGGGCTGTTAACTCCTCAGAAAGCATCATAGATGCTAGTGGGGTCAAGCGGTCTGTTCATTGAGCGCTCTTCCTATCATTGGACACAAGTTCCTTTTGTTTCTTTCAAAAGCAAAGAAACTGTTGAAACAGCAGCATACAAAGCCTCACTTTTATTATGCAGCATTACACTTCTGTGGTCAAACTACTGAGAGGGAGTGGGTGTCATTCTCACACAAATAGATGATATTTATAAAGGAATAAGATATTTGGATGGAAATAAACATGGATGGCCCACCAAAAGAATTGCGTCAGTGTAAACATAATTGAAAAAAGGAACAATGCAATATCTTCTATTTCTGCTACATATATTGAAGTATGAAAGAAATACTGGAGGTATTTTGTAATAAATGTAAATGAAAGGCCAGAAATTCAGAATGTTTCAGATCTTTGACACGTCTTTCTAGTCATTCTAGTAGTGGCACATTGTGTTAATATTGTGTACATTCCACAAAAAATGTGCTGAGGAAGACTTGACATGGACTTGACATCATGTGGCTGTGACTTGGAGCTGATTTTGATTAAACAGAAACTAAATGGGCACATCTGATTTTTTAAAGGAGAGGAGAAATAGGTCAGTTTTACAACTTACAGTAATTTGGGAGCTGAAACTGTGCCGCTTCAGGACCAACTGTTTACAATGGAAGAAGCTTGATCGTACACTTACCACTGTCATACTGCAGCTCCAATGCTATCAATTATATGTTATCCTCAAATCCATTATTCTTATTATTTTCATGATTTTGATCAAGTAAAACAGGCTGTTGTGATAAAAACACACCGTCCTTGTTTTGACTCACTGTGATGTGTGTGCCAACAAGTTGTGATCTCACTGATCAGATGTGGACTTACCTGAAGCAAAACTTTGATACAATTAACTGCAGTCAGAAAAAATTAAAGACGTTATTTTGCCAGGCAACATTATAGCACTGGTGCGTTGTCTGGTTCTGGATTTGTATAAAGATAACTGGTTACAAAAAGACCTTTAGTATATAAACACTTTCCCTGCCAGGAATTTCCCACAGCTGAGTCCAGTGAAAGGTACTTACTGTTATCTAGGCTTGAATGCAGCCACAGCAAACATTAGAGCACCGTGTTGGAAAGCTGAAGCTTCATGCACTTTCTAAGAGGGGCATGGTCAGACCGAGCTCTTGAGAATTAATGCTTTAACAGCCTGTTCTGTGCAACAGAGGGGTTAATACCAACTTTCAATGTTTGAGTGCATTTTTAGGCATGAAATTTCTAATATATCTTTTTCTGAAACCTGAGCCAGCTTAAAGTTGCTGGGACAAAAAGGTCAAACATGGGACCTTCGATTCCTACATGCTATATTTTTTTGGACTGTAATTCAGAATTTATTTCAGTCAGATTCAGGTTCATTTTGTATTAGTGTCCCAGAGGGCAAGTTGGGTTGCAGAAAGAGGCACGAAAAAGCCACATGAGACATGGAATGACAGCACAACACTATTCTGTGTAGTTTGAGGAGTACGTCTAAAATCAACACAGATCTCTTTTGTTTTCGATACGTTTGGATTCAGGAAAGTCTCATTGCACCAGTTCAGGAAGTCATGGATAACTGGACCATGGCCATCCTCATTATCGCTGAGCAGACTGACGATAACCAAGTTTTCTGCATACTTAATTATGCATCTGTTGCTATAGCGGCTGTGACAGTCATTTGTGAAGAGAATGAACAAGAAGGCAGATAAGACACAGTCCTGAAGGGAACCAGTAGAAAACAGACTGCTGCTGACTCTAAGACTTACTCTGCGATCTTTTTGTTAGAAAATCAAGAATCCAGCCCCCTAAACTAGGATCCAAGTCAAAGGACCCAATAGTTATTCCACCAGGACATGCGGCTGGATGGTGTTAAACGCTGATGAAAAGTCAATGAACAGCAACCTGGTGGTTTTTGCTACCTTCTAAATGCTTGTGTAGAAGGCTGAGTAGAGTGACAGCTACGCCTTGAACTCCCCTTCCAGCCCGATACACAAATTGTAGAGGTCCAATATGCTCTGCAGAGCAGACGGACTGCCCTGATTCTGAAATACAGCATATCCTCCGTTGTCCAACGACCAACTGCTGGGAAGCTGAGCGAGAACACGGAAGTCCTCCACGGACATACTGGTTAGCCTGTGGTCATTATGGTTACTCAGTAATACTTGGGGAAATATGCTCTCCTCAAAAGTTTAGTGGGAAAATTTGGTAGGGATCGTCTTTGACGAGCTTCATGTCTCATGTAAGTGTTAAATGATACATCTGTGTTGTATAATATAAGGTGAAATGATAGTCTTTAGGTAGTTTTAAGCTAACGGCTAATGTCCGTAGCAGCTAACTGTTGTTAGCTGTTAGCCGCTACAAATAGCCGCTATGTATGCTATGTCATACGTAGCAGCATTGCTTGATATGGATTGGTCTGTGATGAGTGTAATCGTCCAATCACAAGCTGCTGTTGTTTTTGAAGGTTCTGCCCCTGAAAACATTTTCAGACAGCTCTTTCTTCAAATGGATTAGTGAACTATCTCCAAAAAGGAACTGTCCATCTGGCATGTCAGGTTACCAATATGCTGTCAGTTCTGACAACAAGCTTCTTGACTAGTTTTCTAAACTGTTTGATAATCAAAGAAGTTCAAGGAAGAGGTCTAAAGTCATTTAGCACCTATGGGCTGCTGCTGTTGGCGACAGCCACAACAATGGGCTTCTTCCAGATTGAGGGAACCCCCTGCTGTTAAGAGATAAGTGAAATATATTATTAAAATAATGGGGCAGAGTTGCTTGGCACAGGTTCTAAGAAGGCAGCCACTGATGTTGTCCGGACCGGGACTTCTCCTCTGTTTACACTTTTTGAAACACTTGGAGACACTCAGTTCGACGTACGAGGGATTTAAGGGAGGGGCCAGCAGCAGTTGGTTTCTGATCTCAAAGTGTATATTGCTAAAATCAAAAGTATCAAATCTCATATAAAAGACATTGAGATTTGTGCCAACTGATGATCAGAATTATAATTGGTCAGTAATACCTTTTGTCTGTCTCCCTCTTTTAGCCCTGTGATTGTTGTCATGCCCTCAGATTCTTTATTTTGGGCTGGGCCTCTGTTTTGTGCCTGTACTGCATTTCTGCCCTGACTTCTCTCAATGTCTTTAGTCGTGTAGTTCTCCTTCAAAAGCTTTGTTCTTGTTTTAAGAGTTTTGAAGGACTTCTATACCTGTGGCTTACAGTTAGGATAAACTCTGACAATGTTCTTCAGGGGTGACGATGTTTTCACAGTGTGAAATCCAGTTTGTGACGGCATCTGTCAGTTTATCAATGTCAGCAGAGGATTCAATTTCAAGTATTCAACATTTCCCAGTCTGTGGAGAGTAAAATAGGCCTTGGAGAGTGTGGCAGGCATTATTATCATCATAGTTCTTAATGTGGATGCTCCCCACTTTGCATCTTTTTAATGCAGTGCGATACACAGAAATGAGGTGGACACAATTATGGTCAGATGCACCCAGGGATGGGAGGGGTAGTGATTCATTCGCATCTTTGACATTACAATAGCACAAGTCTAAGATCTTGAAGTCCAGTACATCTGTGGAGAGTAATTGGAGTTTCTGTGTAACTCTATGTATTTGCTATTTAAGTTAAAGCTCTTTGCTGTTCTGGATTCAGATGGTTGGGTTGGGAGACAGTAGCCTGTGTCTTGGCTCCAGACTTGATGAAACACTATCACCACCAGAAGCTGAGCACTCTTTAGACACATTATTGTTATCATTACATCATTATTTGAAATTATCATGATTTATTATATTGGTTGCGATAAATTTGACAAATTGTTAATGATCCATAGCCTTTGCTACGGCTATTTGTAATATTATTTTCAAGGCTTCAGTTCTGTCATGCCCCTGTCTAGACGAACTACAGCCCCCTTTGCCTGTGGTTGTTTTACATTTGTATTAAGTTGCACAATTGGGTACGGAAATCAGCAGCATATTTTGTCTTAAATGTGACAATAATTAACTAAATCAAGTGTTTACTGTGGTGTTCTTTGGAGAGCTGGCACCTTGATCATCTCATGACTGCATAAATACGCTGCATGACTTTGTCAAATGTGCAAATACTGAGTTAATCAACGATGCTTGTTTTGATTTTATACTCAGTGATTCCCTCATACGTTTTGTTTTTTGTTCTTGAGCAGTCAGGGTGCTGGGAGGAGTCATCCCGGAGTTATCTTCAGTCCATAACTTTTTCTGTATTTTGGTATCTGTTCCTTTGACAGTTTTCATCAGCGGTAAATTCTATAAAGCTTCTTAAAAACATTTTGTGCTATTTCAAATGCTTTGTTCAAAGTGATGTTATCACAGCATGTGACAAGAACTTTTTAGATCTTACTGTGATTGTAGTTGCATATCATCAATGCTGCTAGAGTGATCAAGTACAGGATGTGAAGTGCGGCAAGCATCTGCAGAAAACAACCACAGAAAGGCTTTGTTTTTGCATAAGAAGTTTCACCACAGTCGATGCATTTATTAGAGGAAATGAACAGTGGATGTCTCTTTTCTGAGGGAATGTTTGTAATGATTTTTCATATATATATTCATTCCTTTTAGGAAAATGGTTGGAAAATATACTCAAGTAAAAATACAAGAGTAGCTGATGTATATTTCTTTCCTGCTTCAATTAATTCAGACATTTTTTTATTGTCCAGGCCTTTGATGCCATTAATTTATTTGTCAGAGAACTACAGAACCCTGACTGGACTGATTTTCTTAAAAGAAATATTGATATATGTACAATGGGTCGAGAAAAAGTTTTGATGTCTATTAATCTCTGGGCAGGTAGGATGTTAATATATATGTATGTGGTCCCAGTGTGCTCCTTTTGCATTATTGTTGAACTGTTGTCAGTCAGAAGATATTTTGAACCAAGATAATGTCCAAAATGTAAAACTTCCTCAGATCCCAGAAGAGGCTGAAGTCCTCAGGATGTCAGTTCAGTGAACAGTGTGTAATGAAGCAGTGAAGTCATTGTTGTGGTTCCTGGTGTGTAGTGAGTCTCTATGAATGGTGGCAGTGAGGATTAACCTCTGACAACAGCGTCAGGGAAAGGTCAGATGTGCTTCCAGTAAACCAGCTCCATATAATTACCCCCTCCCTATGATTGGAGTATAAATCAGTATGTTATGTAACCTGAATTAGCTCCTGTGAGAGCTTCAGGTCTGGACCTGTTTACATTTCAATTAAACGCTGCCTGCAAGCTGCAATTATAAATAAAATACTGTTCAGTTATTATTTATGTAAATGTATCATCATATTACACCAAATTTTCCTAAAATAATGAGGCCACCCACCCTCATAGCTTTCAAATATATTTTCAAAAGGTTATCTTATTCATAGCAATGTTATATTTTTGCATGCTTTCCTAGTCAGTGTCATCCCATCCACCACGTGCAGGCTGTGTGTCCTTAACAACCAAGGGGTTAAAGAGGGGAGACACTGAAACAGCATTTATTCTTAGGAACCAGTTGAGAGACTGAATATTTCTGAGTGAAGACATTGGCGTCTGTGCACTCAGCACACACAGAACTATCAGCAGAAGATTGTAGTTCACCTTACACGCTCCCCCACTCTGTCTCTGTGTCTGTCTGCAGCCGCACAAACTGTGTGTTTGTGTATGTGTGTGTAGGTTGTGTTTGTGTGTGTGTTTGCTGCGACCCAACTTTATTTCAGTCTGAGGGCAGGATGTTCAGCTTTCATTCCTTCACGCTGCACAATGCAAAGTTAGAGCAATCATTTATCTGTTACCTGCCTTCATTCTTGTAGTCATCCATTCATTTTTGTTCATTCCCATTGATTGGTTGGTCCGTGCTCCTCACTCTCACCCTAAATGCTTCACTCAGGGTATGATGTTTTTTTGAAAGCATCATCTCTCATCATTATTTGAGTCAGTTATGGTTACAAACTCCTTAATAGCATTGTAGTCTTCCGTTTTGTTCTCAAATGGGATATTGTTCAGAGATTTTGTGATTAATTGTCTGCATTTTTCCTATAGTTTTTTCTTGTTTGAACCTTGAGGTTGAAGTTAGTGGGTGTTTACTGTAAAGCAGAGAGGGAAAGTGGGTTACAACAGTTTGATAAGCTGGGTTTTTAACAACATACCTACAATCATTTTCCAATGTTCATATTCGGTCCAAACTAGCAGCGTTTGAAATTACATCAGGCTACAACAGTCACACAGTTTTCAGAGCAACTTCAAGTGCCACTTTACCTAAACTAGACTTGATCACAGATATATTGTTGGCATAATGTTTACTATGGGTGGCTGCTTGCTCCACAAGATAGTAAAGGAATAACTGGCATCTGTAAGAATTTCTGCACATGTAAGGGCTCAGAGGTATAGGGGGATCATTTTGTTGCAACAGTTTTTCCTACTGTTGTGTTGTTTAATTGAACTTTTCACAGAAATTCTGTATCACTTAACGGACAAGAATTTAATCTTTTAGTCATTTTTTCTAAAGCAACTCATTCTTCGATTGAGCACTGCAGACCTCTCTCAGTGACTGTGTAAGAGGTCTGTGTGCATGTAGACCTGTGTGTATAAACTTGTGGCTTACAGTTTCATTACGTGTTGGCTATTATAAAAGCAATTTCTGATGATGTTTTAAGTTAACTCTCGAGGCGTCTTCAAGCTCAGTGTGTTGTGCTTCTGAGCTTTGTGGTTGTCGCAGCTGAGACATTTCTGTAAAGAAGAGCTGTTACACAAAGAGTTCTTGCACAGAAAACTTTGTAGATCTTCAGGGCGCTGTGCCTCTTGCTGCTTTGCTTCCTTGTATTTCGTGCGTCCCACAAAAACGGTCTGCATAATTTACTCCACCCCTGTCCCTCCTACATGTATGCCTCCTGCCGAACCCACTCTGCTGAGATTGGTCACACTCCCGAGGACTTCCGAAGGGGAATTATATTATTATGACTAAATGTGGAATTAAAATGTGGAAAAGTTTGCATTTGGAGACTAAACAAATTTAAAATTTTGTTCAGAATAAAAGGTTTAAATAAAATATTATCTGGAGATACAGTGATGAATGAATATCACTTTGTATGTACCTGAGTGTCTAAGTAAGGATGGAAATCAAGAACAGGTTTCAGTTAAGACCGTGTTCTGACTGGTTTGTGAAAATGATATAATTTGCCTTTCAGCCTAACAGCTCTCTCATCAGTGTTGAGCACTTTGTTTCCTGTGCTTTGCAAAACATGATGACACTTTATCACAGGAGACAGTCATGAACGGGTCAAGAAAATACCTCGCTGTGGACAGGAGTTCAGCATGTTCTGATGTGCTGCTTTATTTTACACAGTTATGATAAACATTGTTTGTGATGCCTTCGTGATTTTAAGCAAAGTTGGAAACATCAGAAGCTCCCTGAAACATTTGTTGAAGCAGTGCAGCATTATGGTTCAGGAGTGCTATGTGTTAGACAGAGCTGACACAGAAAACTTGTTTTGACTGACTTTTCCAAAAACCCAAGAATCAATGGTGAATTGATGAAGAATTTGATTGATGAGTAGAATCAATGATGGCATTCGTACCAATTTAATCTTTCAGTTCCCATTTAAATTTATAGTATAATAACTTAATATACCTGGGCTTATGTGTGTAGTCATGTACCTTTGATTGTGTGGATGCATATAAGTATGCAAACACATGTCCCTGTATTTATTTTTAATTTAACCTTTATTTACCCAGATAAAAACCCACTGAGATCAAGCTCTCTTTCACAAGGGTGACCTGGCCAAGAGGTCAGCAGCACATGTGATAAAAAACATACTAAAATGGTGACAATATACAATAACTTTGAATGCACACATTTTTTGTGAGTGCAAGATGTTTTGCAATGAAGAGCAGAATCTTTCACATAAATCACAATTCAGAAACACAGGCACTGTTTGATGGTCTCATGCTGTTTATCCATAAACATGGACCAGAAGGCTCCAAGTGAAATGAGCTCAGAGAGCTTCAGCTCAGTCTGTAAATGAATGGTTTGCTGTTTGTCTATAGTCCTTAAAAAATGCTGCTTAATCAATTCAGTCCTCAGAGTTCAGTTATGGAGAGATATGGTTGAAAATGGGACGGAAAGTAAAGTTGCAGAATTGCAAAAAATCATACAAGGGATGGACGATATTATTGGAACAATATCTTTATCGGCAGATATTAACATGAAAGCTGATTATTGGTATTGGCAGATACCAGAATTTTTGCCCATACTTATAGATAGATGATCTTCTGGATGTACAGTTTAGTCATTTATGTTCTATGAATTAGCTAGAATATTTGCCGGATGTAATATAATGATTTTACCTCATCATCACTAACTGTCCACTTTCATGTATCAAAATGATCATTTATGTATAACAGTAATAATAAAATGCCATTTTTCCTGCTTCTAACACAAGTTAACTGTCAACAAAAAAAACAGATCAATTACCCTAAAGTGGAGACTTTGTGCTCTTGACAAAATTCCGTATGGATCTGGATATCCACAAAAGGAGTTCATATATATTCTCATATCAGCAACAGTGCAACGTCGTATGTCTTTAATTTAATAATTTCTCCTACTGCAATTTGCACCTGTAAACTGAGAAGTATTTGCAGATGTAATTTTCCGTTTGTTTATTATTCATCTTTTTCCTGACTGATTAGATTATATTCATATGTTTCAAATAACAAAATCAGTCAGATAAAACGCTAGACCGCTCATACTTCCCTGCTGCACAGTAAGACAGAGCAAACGATCTCCATTATGTTTTTACTAACATACATTTTCAGCATCACTGTCACTTCATGATATACTCTCTCTTCTTCTTAATGACAGTCATCTCACTTTGGATGCTGTTTTGTCCAAATATTCTTTCTCTCCTTTCTCACTCTCTTTGTTCTCTTTTACTTTGCTTACAGCAAGATGTGGAGAAATTCTCTGACATTGAAAAGCTCTACCTCTACCTTAAGTTGCCTTCTGGTCCCAGCAGCAGTGCTGATAAAGGGTAAGAAAGCTCCTGCTCTTAAATAATATATTTTAACATTTATTTGTCAGTTTGCTCTATTCTGTAGAAGCTTTTTGAGTAAACAGTTATTGTCAAACACCCTGACTGATGATAGAGGTCTGAGTGAGTGAAGCTACAGCTTGTGCCTGTTTATTCTGTCAATAATGATCCATATCTGTTCTCAGTGACCAGAGCGCCTTGTCATCGAGTCGCACGCAGCAGATGCATGCGTTCAGCTGGATCCGCAATCATTTAGAGGAATACCCAGAAACCTCTCTGCCAAAACAGGAAGTCTACGATGAATATAAGTAGGTCTAACTGGGGTCATGTGTTTGAGCATACATTGATGAACACTTTTACGTCACTACTTATCACTGTCAAGCTGAGATTTATGTTACCCTTAAAGCTTTTTATAAAACATACGTTCTGGGTTTCCATTACTCAACTCTTAACATCACTATGTATTTGAATATTTAGATCATAGAGAGACCTTTGAATGGATAAGCTACTAATGTGTGAGATTCTTCCTGCGGTGGCCAAAGCGTCAGTATAAATAGACGCTGCTGGTCTGGGAATCACAGAGAGCAACATGTGTTGGTAATATTAGAATGGAAAGTCTGAGACAGCCATTGAAATGTTCTGACAGTGTTATGTAACTGTCTTTTTAACTCGACGAGATCAGAAATACTGCGCCCTCCAGAAATATTGGCGCCTTTCAAATAGACAGGTGAAAAGGCTTTAAAGAGACGCTTCACCTCAAAACAACACAACATTTTGTTTAGTTTTATGGAAACTTTCAATAAAATCAATCAGAATCTTTTTTGAAAATGAAATACATGATGATAAAAAATAAACTAATGACTTGGAAAGACGTAGTAACCTTTTTATAAAGTCTAAGCAGTGTTTTTTGCTGAAGTTAATAGTCGATATTAACACATTACAGAAGTGCTAAGCACTTTATGTAAGATTGGAATGTCAGATATGGCTGCCACTCAGAGTAGTTTGCATGTTCTCATTTACAAATGTGTCAAACTGTGAGACATGATTAAACTCAAGTGTTGCAGCTCTACACCCTTTAGCTTTTCTCATTTTAACTTTAAATATACATGAGATTTTGACCACCATGAGAGATGTACAGTTAGCTGTAAATACAATATTTTAGGAAAAATGTGTTTTACTGATCCATCATAAGAAACACAAGATGGTAATTATTCAAAATCGTAAGCTGATTTATAATTGAAAGTATTTACAGATTTTTTTAAATTAAAAAAATGACACATTATCTGACTCATTTAAAGTTAAAACTTAACATTTTTTGGTTTGTTTTATATTTCAAAATTCAAGAATGCATATTCCCTGGAATGATTTGAATGGAATGAAAATATATATTTTTTTATTAATACACCCTTATTACAAACATTGAACAGCACATTCATTGCATTTTATTTAAAAAATTCTATGTATCATTATAAACTCTAGAATAATTTATTTGTCTTTTTTAAAATTAAAATAGATATTTCATTTTCTAATCAACTGAAATTATTTTTTTAAAGAATGATTTTGATAATTCTTAAGTTAAAAAGATCAATTATTGATATTGAACATTGATAATCGTGTGATTCCAAAATCCAGCAGCAACATCTTAATTTTATCAATTGTACGTTGTTTTTCATGTTTTCTGTTCTTCTGTTCTCCGACAACCCCATGATTATATTTTTATGGGGGCGGGGGGCAGGGCAGGGCATTATGTGCCTTTATTGATAAGAGAGAGAATGGCAGTGGATCAGGTTGTTAAAGGGGAGAGAGTAGGGGAGACACTGCAAACTGGCACAGGCTGGATTTGAACCCAGGCCGGTAGAAGTATGCATATGGGACGTGCCTGGTTGCTAACCACTCCTATGATGACAATTTTTAATAAGTCCTCCATAAATCAACATTTTCTGCTGTTAATAGAGGTCACTTGCTGTTGGATTATTAATTATTGTGTATATGTCAAAAGACCAACCTCAAAAATGAGGTCTAGCCATTCTATATAAGATTATCCATAGTTACCCAATATGAATCCCCCATGAGCACAACTCTTTGCAACTTTTAGGGAAAGTTACAGCGGTGAGGGAAAAGCTCATCAAACAGGCAGAAACCTCAAGCAGAGCCAGACTCATGTTCAACAGTCATCTGCCAAAAGTGTGAGGGCATGTAAGGCTCAGAATGTGGAAATGTTTAAGGTAAAGACTGAGGCTTAGTTTAAAACTGGCTAGCTTTTGATTATGTATTTACTTATTTTTTTATCTTTATTGTGTTTCAGGAGCTTCTGTGACAATCTGAATTACCATCCACTGAGTGCTGCAGACTTTGGAAAAATGATGAAAAACGTCTTCCCCAACATGAAGGCACGTCGACTTGGCATGAGAGGGAAATCTAAATATCCTTTACTGGAAAGGGTTTAAGCGCTGGCCTCTGTCTCTGGTCACAGACCATCTGCTGTTGCAGTTCATAAGCTATCTAAATATAGACGTGAAATGAAATAAAGTCCCCCCTCTACCGCTGAAGCTCTAGCATAATACAGAGGGCCTTCAGGGGGGGCTTGTCATTTTGACCTTCATGATACAATTGTGTCCTAGAACAACTATGTTTATATTCATGACCTTTAGTTGTTTGTGTTAACCAGGGTGTCATGGTGTGAAGCCAGATCAAAAGTTAGTTGTTTACGAGTAATAATATGATAAAGTTCAAAGTGTTCTCTTAAAAGTTTTCCTCTCCTCAGTATTGACAGAATGTAGACATAAGGAAACATCATTGTGTTGTCTTTTTATTTACTATAAGAAATTGCTTGAACATGAAAAACTCAGTCAGTGTCAACATATGAAAGGTACTGAACTTTGGAAAGACAGTTTTAGATCTACAGAGACACTGCAGACAAACAGAAGTCACACGACCAGAAGAAATGTTTACCACGAATTGACATAGGTGCCTTTCTGTTTTCATTAAAATCCATCAAAACAAAAACAAAATGAAAAAAATTGCATACTGCATTTTCATGTTGAGTTGCTCTGATAAAAGGGATAAAAAAAACGCAAATGCCTCATGCTTCACTGCCAAAAATGGTAAAAGAAGACCAACTGATTTTGTCTAAGGAAAGTAATTTTATGTCTCTTTCCATGTAGGAAACATGCAATACATAATATATAACAAAACCACTGAAGCTCAAACACTGAATCATTCACTGCAGTAAATCCTGACAATTATTATTGTTTGCTAATAACTTAACTCTCACTGGTTTGGGGGAACCTTTGCTCAGCTTTTGAAGTTGATGCTTATTTATTGCACTGATCTACTAAAAGACAAAGTGAACCAAAAACACTGCACTGTTCAAAACAGTTCAGTTAAAGATACAGCGACAGAACCAGGGTCATAGAACCTTTGAGCACTATTTAGTAAGGCATGAAAATTTTCTTATGAGCTGCAGCCTGTCTTTTTTACCGTAGAAAATTAATGTAGTTCATAAAATTTATTTTACTGTTGATTTAATACACAATCTTGGCTTAATGCATTGGCGGTGCTGAAGGTTTCCTCAAAAGCCTGATTTAAAAAAAAGAGAATACTGTCCCATCAAAAAAGACTCACCTTGACTCACCTGACCACCTTGACAAGATCTATTGGTACGGTGGTATCGGTATCCGATGTAGAAAGGAAAAACAAGAAGTGCCCTGAAAGCACAAATCTCCTTTAAGGCAGTTTTGACATTGTTAACCGAGTTATATGGGAAATGTGAAAACTGCCCTATCGTGCAATGTTGACAAATTCTTTTAGAAATTCCCGGATTCCATCCAGATTTGAATCACCATCAAAATCTAATCAGTTCTTTCTTGTGTCGTGGCATTCCCTGAAAACTTCTTAAGAACTGTGCCTTACTTTTCAGTAGATCTTGCTAACAGACAGACAATCAAAAACACAACCTCCTCGGCAGAGGCGGTAACATTGTGTGTAGGGTTAGGTGATATGACCTAAAAATTAAATCTTAGATTTTCCTCTCAAAACTCAATTTTGAGTTGATTTTTTTTCTGCAGTTAAAGTTCAAACCAAAAAATGTCAATTTATCCATCATATGTATATATCCTTAATGCCAAGCTACACATGTAATACATATGTGTGCATACTGCCTACATATGCATGCAGTTAGTCAAAAACTTGACATTTTTGTTCAGTCTGGTATCCATACACTCAGGCACATGCAAAGACTCATGCATAATCCTATTTATACTGTAATTTAGTATATATTCAATACAGTATTGAGTTCTTAAATCACTGCCTCTGGCCTTATCCTCACCCATAGTGAAATAGATTAAGTGTTGGTGTTCTTATTATTTAAAGATAAAGTAACCTAACTAGAGTGTTCATTTGGAAGACGGAAGATATATTTAAACCATGTAACAGAAAAACCTTGTAATTTCATTAAGACAGAAGCCCATATAGAGTAGTATACGCAGTTAATTACTGTTGCAGTGATTTCTTTTTCTTAGAGCTGTACATGTTTCACTGAACTACATGCTGTTGACCTTAACACTATCTTACATACTGCTACAGCGGACTAAGAAAGAAGCCCTTTGTTCACATGCCATCTTTACCAACTCTGGATATCCATAAAACAGGAGATTCAGTAAGCACATATGCATATATATTTATATCAACACTCTATTTTAGTTTAACCATATAATTCTCTAAGTCCCTCTGTAATGCAGCCCAGTGTCTCATGTCTAACCTCTCATGAACTGTTTGTAGCTCCAGTGTGACCTCCTGGAGTCAGTGGGCCAGCTCGGCAACATAAAGGAGGAGGTCAGATATGCAGCCTGTGATCTGGTGTGCGAGTGGGCCCAGAAAGTGCTGAAACGACAGTTTGACGCCGTGGAGGACTTAGCACGCTTCCTTATTGACAGCCATTACATCAGCAACAAGTCGTTGGCAGCTCTCACCATCACCACGGGCACAGCAGCAGGTAAGTCTCGGCTCACCTAACGGTCAGAGGCCCTGATTGGAAACGGGTCTGCAGTGACATCTGATGGTAGATAGTTGACACTGCAGGCTCACTCCAGTCTGCTTGTTTTTTTAAGTACCCCAGAAGTCATGAATGCAGGTAAAATATATGGTCAAATTAAGGACAAATGTTGAATAGTTTTGCAATGGATCATAGCTGTATTGAGATTAACCACATTTTTTTCTTATTTTTTATTTATGGGTTTCTATGCCTATATTTGATTGATAGGACAGTGTGCAAGTTTTTATGAATTTAAGATACTAAGTGGCTATGGTGACTCTGGACTTCGATGGTGGCTTTACACCAAAGGTCGCAGTGAACAGGCCGTCACTCTGTAGCCTGTCTCACCAAAACAGAAAAATGTGTAAAAAGAATATGTTGTTATCAAGCCATGGAAGAATGTCAAATAAGTTTCCACTCAGACAGAAGAAAAGCAGAAATATTTAACTCCTTACATTTGGGAAAGTCTAAAAAGTTCTCCACACTGTCCATCAAATAAATCAGATAAAAACCACTGACATCAAACCAATCTGTAGCAAGAGCAATAAAGATAATAATAATACCATTAAATACAGCAATAAAAGTGACAATAACATTAATGGTAATAAATAATGCAAACTGAGAGCCACCTGTTGACACCCAGAGTGATATGGAAGATTGTTTTTGCCACGTTTTGGTTAAGAGTTGGCATACATGGTATTCGGTTATTCATTCAGTTCGACCTTAACAATATTGAGATGAACCTCATTAAAGGGAAGCAAACACCTCGTCATCTATGATAGTGAGTTTGAACACAAGAAAAGAGCAGCTAATCGGACTCAGATCAAAGTTGTCTTTCTCGGGGCTCTAACAGGGCAAATCTGCCACCCAGAAAATGTAAATGTATGTGGAAGAAGCTGATAGCAATACAAGATAAACTATAACTGACAGCGCGGTTTATTTAACAAACTGTGTTGTGCATGTAATTCAAGACTATGTATAAAAAAACAGTTGCATACTATATTTACCTTGCCACGTTTTATTTTCCGCAGAGGTTCATACCCCCCCGGCTTCCTCTGCGTTTGTCCCCACCGCTGAGGCTCACTCCTTCCAGCCTCATGTGACGACACTGTCCTCTCCTTCTGTGGACGCGAAGCAGCAGCTGCAGAGGAAGATTCAGAGGAAACAACAGGAACAGAAGCTTCAGTCACCTTCACCTGAAGAGGGACAGAACAAGAGGACAGAAGATGGCGTGCCCTGTGCCAGTCCTCCTCCTCCGTCACCTCAGCCAACCATCGGCATTGTGGTCACTGCAGTGCCGAGCCCCATCACGGTAAGAGAATATGGCTGCTCATTTTGTAGTGTACTCAACACCTGTAAGAAGAACTTTGAGTTCACTTTTAAGTTTAACTGGACGTGGGGTTTTTGTTGGTTGTTTACCATATTTCACATTATTTTATTAGTAAAGTTCGACCTTGTATATGTGATAATTCCAAAAGATGAATTGAGACTCACTGTTGCATTTTTATCTTTTTATTCTCAATAGTGTTTATATTCTAAATATATTGATCAACAGTGTAAGTTTTCAGTCCAGTTGCATCCATTTCTGTTTTTGTTTATTGATTAACTAACAAGACAACTGTAGTAGAACATCACATTGGACAGTGTAGTCATCATAGCTCATACAGTACACATATCATCCACCCACATTTGACATATGAGAATAAAAAGCTTAACTACAGAAATAAACATTTTTTGTACATACCCTAAAATACTTCAATAAAACAGTAGCCTGCTGTATTCTGGTGTTATCTGTGACTTAAATACATAAGTTAAGTGACATATTTTTGAAGGAACCATTATTAATTTGTTTTATTAGGTCATTTTCCACTGTTTAAGATTTTTTTTCTCACGTCACAGTCATTAAGTTTTAGAAATTATTGTTTTAAAACATGGTCACATACAACATGCAAGTTCATTAAAACCCAAAGTATCTCTTTGCAAAACCAGTCAAAGTCTTGAGAAGGAAACTTTCATTTTCATTACAGCAATATTAATAGTAGGTAAAATGTTTTTAACTTTGACAGCAGTCTGACATTCATATCTTATTTTTATATTTCAAAGGAATCAGTGCACCACCATTAAATTATTTTATTCAGGAAAAGTACACCAGTAACTTGAGGAGACTGTAATATACTGAGGCATAACGCTGAGTTTAGTTAGTGTGTGTTGCCTGCTGGAGACACATTTATGGATCAGGGGTTGTGTCTCCCCTTGTTATACCTGTTTCTGTGGTAATGGTTCTAATTCAGTAATACAGGCATACCAGTATTGACATTAATTAATAC
This sequence comes from Scarus forsteni, assembly GCA_036419115.1. Taxonomy (NCBI): domain Eukaryota; kingdom Metazoa; phylum Chordata; class Actinopteri; order Labriformes; family Labridae; genus Scarus; species Scarus forsteni. The sequence continues at coordinate 8,903,890 of JAZDUH010000354.1, read as the reverse complement.
TGCCAATATGTTGGATAAGGTAGACTGTCCCTATTTTACAAATCAAATTAAAAATGCCCTTGACCTCATACACAGAGGCTGTTATCCTCAATGATGGCAACCAGGGTTCAAATCTGACTTGTGGCTCCTGTCACACATATCAGTCTGTATAGGTCTGACTGATACTTGCCACCAAGGCCATGGTGTGCTGGAAATACCTGGTGGCGAAGACTGTCAGAGCTTTTTTCACTTTAAAAGCAATTGGGAGAGCCCAGAGGCCATCGGCTGTGCATAGGAGGCCACGATGCACGTCACTGCATGGACCACCTCATGGGACAGATGTAATTTGTTCCTGTGTCAAAAATAGGAGTACAAAATGAAGTGACAGCAGAAGCTGTCTTTGATCTGACATCAGATGTGATGGGACAATTAATATAGATACAAATATATATACTGGTTCAGACAGTTACATTAAATAGTGGTTTCTGTGGCAGCCAAATTACCACTGCACTGGGTGTGCTTTGCTTGTGCCGAGAATAGATCAGGTTAGAGCTGGCGAGCTTTCAGCGCACCTTCCGTGCAGTTTTTTTGCATGAAATTGTCATTGCGCCAACCTGAATCTGTCGACACCACTCTGGTGTGCCGCCACTCCCATCTCAGCGCAGCCGACCCACCAAATTGCCAAATTGGCTGCGCTCGGCAGTGCACCAGACAAAATTACCCCTGTGCAGGGTGCGCCAGGCTCCACCACCCTGTGCTGGCCAGGAAATTATGGAAATTAAAATAAAGTTTCGTAATGCAACTAAATGAAAAGTGGGAAAAGCCCCCAAAAATTAAAGAGAATAGTTGTTTAGCGGGTATTGTGAGCTAGGATTTGCAATAAGGCATTTAAAACCGGGAACATTTGGGATCACATGCCATCACACAAATACTTTACCTTACCCAAAAAGTACTTGGCCATGTGTTGCAAAAATGGTACAGACTTTTTTGTTTGGGTCCTAAAATTATTCAAAAAATTTGACAAGTTATTTAAGAAAGAAAAAAAATGTGCAGCAACCCTGGTTGCAGGAAGCAAAAGCCTTAGTTCTAGCATGAAAATTATTCAAAAGGTAAAGACATTATAATTAAAAGATGATTAACTAAAACATTTTTCATATTATGGTTTACTATTGAGTTTTTACACATTCTGATTTGCTCCACTCCCTTCAGGTTCAGAGAGGTCGTCAGCTGATGTCTCCCAGCCCAATGGCAACAGTGGAGAACAAGATGCTGCCCATTAACTTCCAAATGGTGACCCAGCCGGTACAACCAGCAAAGCAGAGCCCAAAACCCCCGCAAATCATTCTAGCTGGTTCTGTGGGAGAACGCTCTGCTCGACAGCGCTATGCACAAATCCTGCCCAAGCCTTCTCCGGCTGTCGCTCTGCGCTCACCCTCGGCCATGATCATCGGCAACAGCCCCATAAAGACTGTGATGACCTCCTGTCACGTCAGCCCGGTCAGTTTGGTGAAAATGACAGCCATATCACTCGCACCCAACAGCAGCAGCACCACCACATCCCTCACAAACGCCACTCTGCGGCCAGCATCTGCAGGTATCAGCAGTTCTACCATGTCTGAGGACACCAACTGTAATCCAAGTATGAGGAACACCTCCACAGTCCCCATTCTGGCCCCGGTGGCCAGGCCAGGACCAGCTGCAGATACCCCTACCTTTGACGTTGAAATGGAAGTTGAGGCTATACATAAAAACAGCCAGATGCAAAATCCTAGTTTTCTGATTTCGACTAAGGGAGCAACAGCAAATCGATCTGGAGGGGCTGTTCAAAGGGCTGCCAGTGTGCCCATTCCTCAGACTAAAGGCTTCCTGGGTCTAGAAGAAACACCAAACAGCACTGAATGCAACACAAATTTCTCCGCAAGCACCAACACTGTGAAAGAAAACAAATATAATAGCGCCAACATACCAAGTAATATGCACTTGACCCCTCCCACTGTGAACACCAGCACTGTTTCTCTGCTGAACACCAGCAGAGCTTCTTTATTTGGGGAAAGCAGCAGTGGAACATCAGCAAAGGAGGGTCTGATATCTGCTAAAAGCCTCAGGAAGCGTTCAGGCCTTAGTCCAGACCTCTCTCCGGACCTCTCTCCAGTAAAAAAGGTCTTCATGCAGCAGCAGCCAGCAGAGGGCACTGCTGGTCTTGGATTCAGTCTCAGAAACACATTTGTTAATGCCAGGCCAGGAGCTCTATCCAGACCTGAAAGTGCCCCAGCAACCAGAGAGGTAGAGACTAAAATGAACTCTTCCACTCAGGACTATGCTTTTTGCGCCTCCACTTTCAGAGCCAGTGGCTTCTACTCTGTTGCCAAAACAGCAAGCTCATTGCAGCGGAAAAACACTTCCACTGTTATGGAAACTAATGCATCAGTCAGTCACGCGTTAACACAGCAGCAGCAGGGGCACACAGTGGCTAACATGCACCCCGTACCTGATAACCAAAAACATCCATGTGTGAGTGATGTCAGTTCACACTCTGATCTACAACAGCAGCACTACATGCAGGCTAGCCCTTCTGCTGAGCCCTTAGACTTCTTCAATCAGACGTCATCATCAAACCAGCTCCCAATGCAGACCGACATGAGCTACTTTTCCTTTGACGATGACGTGACTCAGGACAGCATCGTGGAGGAGCTGGTGCAGATGGAGGAGCAGATGAAGCTCAACAACATGCAGCAGTTTGGAGACTGTGCCACACTCCAAGGCCAACAGGCTGTGATGTCAGACAACGTGATGTCCACTAATCAGACCGTGACGTCCTTGTATCATGCCGCGAACAGCACCAGCAGTGGCAGCAGCAGCAACCCTATCAAAACTCCTACGCCCACGCCCACGTCAGAGATCATGGGAGTTGGCCCAGGTCTTACGGGAGAGAGTCCTTGCTCCCGCATCGCCTCCACCACCCCAGTGGACAGCGCGCTGGGAAGCAGCCGTCACACCCCAGTCGGTACTCCTCACTCCAACTGCAGCAGCAACGTGCCCCCCAGTCCGGTGGAGTGCAGGAACCCGTTTGCTTTCACACCCATCAACTCCAGCATCACCGGCTTCCATGATGGCAGTACCGTCTCCAGTAGCCCCGTCAAGCCCATGCAGAGACCCATGGCCACCCACCCTGACAAAGCACGGCTGGAGTGGATGAATAACAGCTACAACAGCAGCAGTTGCAGCAGCGGGAGCTTGAACAAGTCAAACAGTGGGGTGGGAATTCTCCCCAGCTATCAAGGCCTCATAGGTGACCAGTTTCAGAAACCACATGCCTTCGCTGTCCCTCACGCCAGACACCATGATAACCATTTTGGACGCTTAACCCCCATCTCTCCTGTGCAGCAGCAGGTAGCAAGTATGGCGAAGCAAGAGGGTTTTGCTGTTCCTGCCCCTCTTGATAACAAAGCTACAAACTCGCCTGCTTTCCGATGCCGCAGCGTAAGCCCTGCTGTGCATCAGAAGAACTTCGCTGGAAACACTGGAAACCTCCCACATATCCCTCGGTCAGTCGTGTCTCCCTTTAACTCACCGGTGATGCCTGAGGTGTTGAATATCCTAGCTAACACACAGACAAATCTTGGGGTGAGCAGCATGGCCCAAAGGAGTCATTCTGTGCCACTCAATGTTATGATGCAAACCGAGGTGCTGCCTGCGCCGGGCCAACAGTGCAACAGCAACAACATCACCAGTGTCCTTCTGAACAAGCTGGACGGGGGCCATGACGACACATTGCGTGGTCTGGGCATCAATAATATACCCTCCAGTTACACTGCACGCATGAACCTCACCCAGATCCTTGAGTCCGACAACAACCTGGCCTGCAGTGACAATCAGCTCAGTATGATGACCTCCGAGTCCACCAGCACATGCAAGGCACTGAGGCCGAATTACCTCATGGAAAATGCTATTAATGAACAAATGAGTCTGTCAGCAGGTAACAGCAGAGGCCAGTCAGCCTCTGGAGTGTCTTTGTGCTCGCAGCAGACTCAAGAAGATCAGCAGCAGTGCGATTTCAGAAGCTCAGTGAAAGACCTCCTCACCGATGGAGGTCAGCTCATGGAGCAGGTGTCAGAGCTGACATCAGGTGGGGCGGATTTCCCGTGCGAAATCAGAATGACATCGGAGCTCCCCAGCAGCATCAATGACCTGAACTCACTGGACACAAACCTCCTGTTTGACCCAAACCAGCAGCAAGGGCAATATCAAAACACAGCTGGGGAGGAGGAGGAGTTTGTGAACGACCCGCTCTTTCAGCAAATAACCAGCGAGTCGCAGCATTCAAGTGGACTGGACTGGCTGGAAAGCAAAGATCATCCAACGGTTGGGCTGATGGGTTGAGAACAATGTGTTTTTTTTGTATAATATGATAATCAGTACTTGCTGTTTGTTTTATTTATTTTTACTTTTGTACTCTTTTTAATGCCACTCTGGATACTTTGAGGTTTGTCCAGTTTAAGTGCCAGGCTGAACTGCAATAATGCTGCAATGCTCTGATTAAAATGCTGGTCATTTCCCACCAATCAGAGCAACGCCTCACTTTGATTACAGGCATTTCCAACATGTAATCAAAAGGTGACTGTACAAAGGAAATTAGTCCTGATCCGATTTTGTGTTGTGTTTGACATTTTTATTTAAGTCATGGCAGATGTGATTTTTTGTGTGTTAGCACTATGGACATTTATGTTAACCTTTTTATGAATTATCTTTTCATACCACTATTACGTATGTTGTTTTGTCTACATCTTTGCAACTGCAACCATGATCTATTTAAAGCAAATAGTTCTACATTACAATATGTGTTACCATATATCAAATTGTTTGCTGTGAATTCAACATTTCTGAAAGAGCTAACTTACAAAGTACGGAAGTAGAAACAGCCAGTGGTACGAAGAAGCCCTTTTAAACACTTAGTTATGTGTGATGGACTTATGGGTGTCAGTCTGGTGCCAGGGCATTTCTCTCTGCATAAAAAGAATTGTATGACACTCATGTATAAAGCTATAACCTATTGAGGTATTGCCTAGTTAAAAAGACCGAGCAAAACTCATCCATGTAAATGCATTTAATATATTCAATATTATTATCTATAATCATGACTTTAACATTATAGAAATGGTAATAAATCATTTTATATACATCCTTACTCACATGCAATATGTATGGGTAAATTGTGCACTACTAAGAGGTAACAGTCAAGTGCTAAGTGTGTAATATGATGACATTTTTTGGTCTTTGAAGGGTTGTGAGTTGGTAAAAGTGGACACATCATTATCGGAAAATGGGCTCCTCTCCTGCCCTTTACAAAAGCTTTAATTGTACACTTAATTTTGTGGTGTCTATTACAGTGATGTTACACAGAGCATTGAAGGGGGATAGTGAGATAAAGTTCATGGTGGAGAAGTCCACACATATATGCAAAGTAAAGTAATTAAAATGAAGGTTCTGCTCCTCAACTGCTGTGAGGAAAAGGGGGAAATTGATATTATTTATACAACTTATGAAGCCAAATCCCCTTGAAAGGGATTTATATGCACTTTCTATGTACGACTAAAGAACCACTAAAAATAAAATGTTTAAAATGAAAGTCATTGTAACAAGCACTCCGAAAAAAAACATATTGTATCATGTGCAAAGTTAAGAGTTTATCTTCGTTTTAAAATGACAGATTGCACTAAGTCAGGGGTGGGCAACTGCTGGCACAATCAATATTTAACATAAAGGTATTGGATCTGTGCTGTCATCACAAAAGTATGCAAAAATACCAAATGCAAATATTAGTTATACACACACTCATATATATTAAGGGCATAGTTTATAGTGAATGACTTGAGCTTATATAGGAATTTGAGGTGTAAAAAACAGAATTGTGCTGTTATTGTACTGTAAAATATCCCATCATTACACGGAAAACCAGCTTAAATCATTTTTCTTCCTGTTGTCACTCAAACTTTTCTGTCCCGCTACTTTTGTCCGAATACATCTCCTTCAAGTGTTACTGTTTTTTTAACCTAAACCCTAAATAATGGGAGTATAACAACAGAGTGAAAACATTAAAATATTTCAGTCTTGTTTCTTTTAAGCCAACCAAGGAAAAATTGCTGCTTATAGTGTTGGGTTTTGGAGTGGCACCTGGGGTGTCCCATCCGCCTTTAAGGAGGTTCAAGCCTCCTATTCTGCCATGCCCTTGTTAGTTCATTTAGATCTAGCTTCGTGAATAAATATTTCTTTTTCACTGGAATTGAAAATATTTAACAGCAAACCATGTGTCTCTTACTTTGATAAAAATGTGCCCCTCTGCCTGTGAGAACAAGAAAACTTTACCCTGTTGTAACCAAAGTTGCCCACCCCTGATAGATGATTCACCTAAAATAAACATCTTTTCTGTAGTTATCAGAAGGAAGAATTTAGAAACTATGTAGCACTCAAACTCCTGCTCTGACAATCGGTTTCCTTGTTTCTCTGAACATAAATACACTGTGTTTGGTTTGGAATACTTTATCATTTATGCACTAAGGTTGAACAGCTAGTTATTGATCAAAAAGGGTCTTCTTGCTGAACAGAGATGATGGGCTTCTATTCTTCCTCGAGCCTTATGTCCAAACCAAAGAGTTTATATTTAATTCAACACCCTCAAATACTGTGCTCTTAGATTCTGGGTGACTGATACAAATCTCCTGTGTAACAGACATACTAAGTCATCATAGACTAACAGTCATAACAAATGTTTAATATAATGTTAAGAACAAACAAGAAGACATTGGTGATATTTACTGCCCTTAAAATGTCTTTATTAAATGAAAAATCAGAGCAATATTAAGCATTTTGTTTACTATTGTTGACACTTTTATAATCCTAAACCTTACCTACTGTATAAATGGTGAAAAACGATGTAATTTGTTTCTCTGTATTTGATTTGGTCCCTGGGTGTCTTTGTGTTTTTAGTCACACTAACTTAGTTGTACAGAATGTCTTGTGTGTTTTTGATTTACTGCTATTTATTGAAAGTTTGTTGTTTGTACAGAGGATTTAATCTTGATACCATATAATCTTATGAATTCACAATAACCTAACTTGCACTGTTAAAATGTTGTAGTGTCCTTCAAAAGTATCTCCACGTATCACTACTTAACCAAAATCACACATCGCACAGAGAAGATCTACAACATCCAGGACTGGTTTTTAAGAGAATTTGGGAAACTTTGTCCTCATTTCAAATATTAAAATTACACATCCATTATGACAACATTTAATATGAAAGTCCCAGTGAAATTTAAACACAACACAACACAAAAAATGTCTGTCTGTGTGCTGATGAATGAGTCTGATCTTTACATTTTCTGATGCTTGACCTTCTGCAGTAGCAGATGATATTGTAATATTTTGACTCGTTTGATGACTATTTGATATTGCGCTATTCAGGCTTTACACTTTCTTGTTAATTATCAAAGCTGGATCTTTTTTCAGCTTTTCTGTTTATTTTTATTGTGTCTGTGAAAAAAAACATGCTTTTATTGGTTTAGCACTGATGTTCTTGTTCAATGAAGACTTACCCTTCCTCTTGTTGAAAGTGGCTCAGAGCTGTAGAACTGCCCTCCACTGTAATGCTGATTCTTTTTCTTGTTTTGCATACTAGAAAGTGCTTTTTTGAGAGGAAGTGCTGGTTAATAATACTGGTTTGTAAAGACTTTTTAATGCCAATAAACATTTTTAAGTATATGCGGAGTTAATGTTTCTTTTATATTTGTATGATGAAAAGAGGTAAATGATTCAAACTATCCATGAAGCAGGTAAATCAATATGTCTTTAATGAATAAAACTTAGTCATCATCCAATGTTACATACAGGTCTGCATATGCATACAGGGCTCATGCTTTGAGCAGACTGAAGGTAAAAGTAACAATAAAATAGGAAGTTATGAGATGAAGCCATATGGTGGATTGTTGACTCATTTCATAAGCCAGTCAGTAGTGATGGGCAAAATGGAAACAGTTCTTATAAATTTCAACAATATTTCAAAGTCTTTTATTTCTTTTTAGACAAAAATAAATAATAAAATAATTGACCAAAGACAAAAGTAAGTGGAGGAAATTGGGGATGCTATGTATTGACTCTTAGAGAGGTTGAACAAGCTTTTACATGGAAACCAAGGCTGGTCAATAGTGAACAAAAATTATACCTCAGGCTGAAGAGAACAATATAATAAATGGATCTCAGTATTAATCTTTGTAAATAGACAAATAGTGCTCACAATGTCAGTCATCAAGTTTCAAATTTATTGCATTAAAAATCAAATATCCAAACCTTTTTGGTGTAACCACAACAAATATACAAGTTTTAGAAATCCAACTGTTTCAACTTTCCATATATGAGGCTTATCAGCATTTTTTAACCTTTAAATACCTTCAGTTTCAAAATGATGTCATCTCTGTTATGTTGACAGTCTGTAGTATCAAAAGACAGGAATTAATGATTTTGAGGCAAATTTAATTAAAGACAACTATCTGGAGTCCACAAATATGGTCGAGATAAGGCCATATCTGGAGGGTATTGAATTTCTCAGGCAAGTTTCATCCACTTTTACAACCGTTTCAAGTGTATCGGTGTAATTTAGACAATGAGCAGAAACTTAGTTGTAATTTTTGACAATCAATTGACACAAACTGGGTGTTCTGGAGTTCAGTTTTATTGCGATGGTATCAGTCATGTATTGACATGTTTTGATTTTATAAATAACTTGGATGGTTCTTCAATAGATAACAACTAAGTTGACAAGGCCCAGTTTAGCTTAGACATTTAAACCACATCTCTCCAAAGTACTGCTAAAATTCTGTGTGGTTATAGTTACAGAAGATGACATTTAGTTACAAGCATGTTTTGGTGTTTATTTCAAAATCAGCATTCGTCACATGTGCTAATGTGCTAGCTTTGTGTTAAAACAGTTAATCTTTTGTCATTTCAGGCCTAATTAGTTACTTTATTAGCTTTATTAGTCACTAGTACTTGCCACCCTTTAACCTTTTTAACTTTCTATCATTTGCTTATTTACCCACACTAACCACAAGCAGAATTTGACTGCTTGACCAAAGACAGCCCGGAGCATTTCTTCCATTTTCTAATCTCAGCTACTGACAATGTTTTTCTCCAAATTTCCTGTCTTTGAGCACAAAGCTGATTATGATACAGCAGCAACTTTCCTGACATGGTGAAACCACAACTGGAAATAGATTATACTCAAAGATTCTGGTTCCCTAAAATAGCCAGTGAGTTTGAGAACTGTCTTTTTTATAATCTACACACTAGGATGTATATCGTGTCATACAGGCATGAATAGGTCAGTTCATTCATGATCACTCCTGCAATATATGGAAGCTTTGGGTCTTATGGTTAAACTGGCATTCATTCTTACAAATCATATTAAAAGGGAGTCATTCATCACCAAAAACACTCATCCACTGACAGCTCTCCTATAATGAGCTTGGTCATCAGTTATGGTTATCAAGATAGCTTTAGTGCAAAAATAAAAAGCATGTACTGTATAACTGTATATCTTTTCAGGCCAGAATGCAATTTAATTACTTTTTGAAATAGGGAGGTTTTATACATTTCTGACAATATCTCTGTAAGCTCTGAACAAATTTGAATGACTTTTTCTGGGAATGTTGGTTATGGCACAAGGAAGAAATTATCAGATTGTGATTTGGTGGTGATCTGAAATAATAGGAATTATTTCAAGAATTTGTTAACAGTGTGAGATAAGGCAGATTTCAACATTTTTGGCAATAACTTGACCAACAATGTTGAAAATGGAATGTCTGAGGATTGTGGTCATGGAGCACTTCTAGTTTAGTTATATTTCATTGACTTTATCATGACTTCTGCTTCTCAATATTTAGAAAGAGAGAATTAAAAGTTAAACTCAATTATGGCATGTAGTTTGTGTAGTCAAATGATTGAGCACTTCTGTTTTATTATTGTGTCTATTGAAAACTGCGATTATGTTTGCCATAAGATAGACAATTTATTCCAGACTCAAAATCCATATAAAGTAACTGAGCAGCTCTGTTGTTTTACTTAATACTCAGATTCTACAACAAATGTAGCACCACATCTCTAAACTACACTCAAATGAAAGTACAAGTTCTGGTTTAGAAAAGTACTAAAAAATACAACATGGGAAAAAGGGACAAAACATAGTTCCAGTAACTTCAGTAACTGTTATTAGTTACTTCTGACCCTGAATTTAGGGCTCCATAGGGATCTGAACATCTCTGCTTTCCTGGCCCTTGTCCTGTTTCTCTAAAACCCCATTCACGCTTGGAAAACCCCCCTGAAAATACCCAGATGAGCTGCATGTGTGAACACAAAAATCAGGGTATTTCCACCCTGAAATTACACTAAAATTACCTGGTATCCTTTTAACATAAAGTGGAGGGAAACCTCTGTCTAGGAGGGGCCAGGTGTGAACAAGAAGGTCAGTGAATTATCTGGGTTGGTTACCCAGGTCTTTTCTAGGAAGTATTAAAGGTGAAAATGGCACAGAAAGGCTACTTGGATAGGTCAATATGTTAAAGGAAACATTAGGGTTATACTTATGATACAAGACGGACGTTAAAATATCTGGGTAGGGTACCCAGATATTTCATAAGAAATGTCAGGGTCATAGGTGTAATAGAGCTCAAGAAAGTCAGGGGATTATCTGGGTGAATTACTCGGGTATTTTCTCGGAAATATCAGGGATGTATGAGTGAAAGCCTTTAACAAACTGATGATGCCTTCAGGTACCTGCTCACTGCTGTGGTGCTGGGCTTTCTCCAGCCTTGAGGTGACAGTACTCGGGGAATAAGAGGATGTAGAAATGGAGGAGGAGGAGGAGGAGGAAAAAAGGGGAGGAGGAGCAGGAGGAGGACAAAAAGAGGAGGAGGATGGACACAGCGAGTAACGACGGTGTCACAACTAGCCAGTAGGTCAGGTTCACGATACCCAGCAGCCTAAACAGGCGGAGGACATAAGAACAGAGGCAGAGAAACTCAACGCTGAGGAGTCTGTCCAGCTTAGGGGACCACTGTCTGCTTCTTGCCGTCGCCGCGCTCAGGCAGGAGGAAGGGCGAGGATATTATGGCTGCACCCTCTACACAGATTCGAGGACTTCAGGCAGATGAGGTAACGTCAAACTTACTCCTCTCCTCTGCCAGCAGATAACGAGGCTGCTTATGTGAAGCGCGAAGACAAGATGGCTAACTAGTGAACGCTAACTGTTGCTAACTAACTAAACTGGAACATTCCGGAAATTTTACTGTCGAGCTGACGAACCCACAGTCACACTCTGGGCAACTTGGAAGGAGGAGTTTGGCATGGGTTCAGATGCTTTATCGTTACTCATTGATAAGAAATCGATACTGCGGGCTAGAAAACGTTTAAAAAAACATAGTCCTTGTTAGCTGGTCACTTTTTGTAACCAGGGGAAAAGACGGAACAGTGAACGCATCTCAACGTCTGTTTCCTTGGTACAAACGCGCAAAACTGATATCGACCAGATGGAGGGGTTTCTGCCTGAAAAGTCAAGTTTTCAGAGCCCCAGATAAGATGGCAAGGCTAGAAGTACCGTAATCTACAGCAAGACAGCGTTGTGTATTTTTCAATCTTGTGATGATAATCTACAGCAAGACAGTGTTGTGTATTTTACAATCTTGTCATGATTCGCTAACTTCCCAGGAAAAGGCTATCTGAGTTCTGATGGGAAATGCGCGAAAGTGCCAGGCATTATCAGGATGTTACATCATACTGGAGGAGCACACACTCAACACGTCCTGCTGTTGTGAACTGTATGCATGCAACATCAGGGAGACCACACTGTTTCATTTAGAGATGCACGATGTTGGATATGTGCTGATTACTGATCTGACAGTATTTACAAAGTCATTATTGCTGACACCAATATTAATACCAGTATTTTTTGTCTCCCCTGAACTTAAACTGACCTGTTACTTCCACGGTGACAGTCTATGCGAGTAAGAAACAGATGTGAAGCAAATAAAGCAACATTTATTTCTGTGATAAATAAAACTTTTGATTCGTAAAAGTAGACAATGATGTTGAGGTAAACCATTATAGTACATTTGTACATTCTCCCAAAATCACAGCCAGTATATGAGATTTATTTGGCATATGTGCAGCCTAAAATAGGCTGTGTGTGTCCAAAGAAACAGACATATATTCCTATACTGATAATCTGGGATGGGAATTGATAAGGTTTTATGTATACCAATGCCATCAATGATTTTGCTTATGATCTGATTCTGTAGCAGTTCCATCATCAGTTCCTGCTGATTTTCTGTATCGCCAGCAGAAGTTGGACAACAAGGATTTGTTGGCAACAATGTCAATCACATGACACTCCTTATAATCAGTGCTATGTTGCATAGGTAAATACTCCCACAAGTTTCTGAATGTTGTTCAATAAGGGGCTTTTTGTCAAAATTTATATAAAATGTCGACCATTTCTGTCTGGCATGATTTTCAGCTTCTTTGTAATATTTCCTGGGCGGCACAGTGGCGCAGCAGGTACTGCACATGCCTCACGGCAAGAAGGCCCCCGGTTTGATTCCTGGGTCGGACAGGGCCTTTCTTGTAAAGGTTGCATGTTCTTCCCGTGCACGTGTGGGTTCCCTCCGGGCACTCTGTTCGGTGTGAACGAAGCTTTATGATAATGATTGTTTGAGGCAGTTTTTTGATTTTCTATTGGGATTGGTTTTTGACTCCCATCCCTAATCTCAGCAAATGCAATGTTGATTTATGGCCTACATAAGAACATTAAGTCTGCATTTGACTCATCCATAAAAACAGTTGGGTTAAGGCAGTAAACAGCAGGATTTGTTCCACTATCTCCCCCATCTTGAGGTCCAAAACCATTTTTTGCTAAGCATCTCCAAGCACCAACACTTCAATAAATTTCAGTAGCTTTGTGCAGTTTTCTCTTGTTATGTGTCTGATGGTGGAGATGTGCTGCCAGTGTGTGTCTTCTCTGCTACACAGAGCACTGCCATGGGTGGATCTATTGGTAGGCAGCCAGGGCTAACCAGGCCCCCCTAACATCTGACTGGCCACCCCAAATCCTCTACATGTTTAAAGAAACGTTTCAATGAGGATTTTTTTGTTTAAGCACATCCTGTCACTAACAATATCTTAACCTGCACTGGACAAGTTTTAAGAATTTAGCAAAGCTGAAGGTAAGATGTGTCAAAGTGGCCTGTTATCCTTATTATTTTGTCTTTTGTGGCATTCATTGAAAATGGTTTAAATGTTCTTGAACTCTTCTGGTTAGATCATTGTTATAGGTACAAGGTTTTAGACCGTGTGCCAGATATAATATGGATTTCCAGTTAAACATCACAGCTTAAAGTGCCTCACTGCTTTATGCAACGTTCAAGGAGTAAATTATACTATGAGAAAAAGTAAGCGATCAGTTCTTTAACATACCATATTCTGCAACTTGACTGCAGTTGACAGTCAGCACATTGACGTTTCTGTGCTTTTGCTTGGTTATGTTTGTCTACATCTTACTAAATATCAGCTGTTTTAAACTCAATACATGTGCTATAATATAAACCAACCTGGAAATAATTGGTCTGCTGTCATCTGAGTTGGCAGTCCCTGTGGTGGTGTATTTAACGTTCATCAGAAGAAAAGATAAACAGTAAGGCTTAAAGTTGAAAGTCCTGTTGTTGTTGCTCAGCTCTCTTGTGATTAATCGTATCAAATCAAACAATCCGGTCAAGGTTAACTGAAATATGAGCATATATTTGCAGGATATATGAGCATATGTTTTTACCAAGTTGGTCCATTACAAATATTGTTTTCACATTGTTTTAATCATTAGGAGCTGCGTCATTAACACCATATATTGTTTTTTTTTCATTCTGCCCCCGTATTTTTAATTAAAAAAATACGAGGTCAGATCATTTTAAAGTATTCCTGGAAGAAGCCCAAAAGCCAGTCTTTGTCTCTCTTGACTTCACACATGGGAACAAATTATACTGTCCAGAAAAGGCTGTTAAAATTTAATTTCACCTCACATCTTGGTACAGGGGTTGAAAATGCTCTATACCTCTGACTTTATTTCATAATCAAACTCACAATGTCATCATCATCATTTGTTTTTCCATTTCAGGAGGATACCCGGATCTTGAAAGTAAAGGTCATAGCAGGCATCGGCTTGGCCAAAAAAGATATAATTGGTGCCAGGTAAGTTCATAATAACACAGTTTGCTTACACATAACAGTTTAAACACTGGAGGTATGTTGGCTGTGTTACGGCTGTGGCACTCATCAGCTCCTGATGCCACAGGTTTTTGAGTTTTTGTGTGTTAAGTGTTTGCAGCATCTCCTTGCATATGTTTTTCTTGGCATTAAATGTGAAAGATTATATACATCAAAAGAAAAAGTTTAGCTGTAAAAAGGAAGAAGTAAGTTCAGAAAGAGCCAGAATAACTCTTCCCTCAAGTGACTTTTGTCAGTGTTAAACTTAAAGGTGCTATGAGGAGAATCTATTACCGGCGACATTAAGACTCTGCTACCCATAAGCACGCGCGGCGACTGTCGTAATGCTGCGTTCCAGTAACCTCGGAACTGGAAGTGATATCTACGACTTATCGGTGTTCTAGTTGAAGTCGGAAAAAAACATGCCGATCTACCAGGGTATTGTTAGCTGTTGTTAGCACGCCCTGTGTTGTTGTTCACAAATATCACATGAAGAATGTGATTATCACTATGGCAGCATTTTTGTTAATATAAGTCTAACAATACGATGTATACAGCTGATCTAGAGCAACACACCCCAGTCAGAAGTGCAAATAAATTGATTATTACAGGAGCTAAATAACTGTTCACACTGGGGGCATCCATCTACGATTGTCAACTTGGGAGTGGCGAGGTTTCACCGAGTTCCCAGTAGGAAATTCCGACTTAGGGGGACATTCTAGTTGCATTTTCCTACTGGGAACACGGAAATTCCTACTTCTGACTACAACTGGAACGCACCAAAAGATGTAACTCAAACCAGCTGACTCGAACTAAAGCGTGTGTGTGTTGTGATGCTAATAAATGCAGTTTGGACCTTCCTCAGAACTCTGCATTGCTTTACAACTTCCTTTTTCAACAAGGGGAGGTAACAAGGAGGTATTGTATCTCTTTCTAGTTACATAGCAGTAGTTTTTGATGTGTGACAACAAGCGATTTTTGGAAAACTTATTATCGTAGTTGTAGCCGGCTATATATCACTACTTACAGCCCGGTGCTCTAA
Organism: Scarus forsteni; assembly: GCA_036419115.1. NCBI lineage: Eukaryota > Metazoa > Chordata > Actinopteri > Labriformes > Labridae > Scarus > Scarus forsteni. The sequence continues at coordinate 8,888,571 of JAZDUH010000354.1, read as the reverse complement.
GACGTGTCCGAATAATATAAATTTGCTCTAGTTTTAATTGTCTTGTTCCCGAAGTTGAGTATCCAGGGTAGTCCAGTCCTGTTCGACTCGACCAGAAGGCTAAGGAATAGCATTTATAGATAACCTGCTATGCTATAAAACTCATCTTAAAGTTTGTATTTTGATCAGGCATATCTAAAAGTGAGACTTTTTGTAATTACTTAGAAACTCCTCACAGTCCCTTTAACAGTTAAAACATTCAGAATGAAGGCATTCTGCACAACTCTGGAAATTTCTCCACAGAGATGCAAAAACAGGCCTGAAAATGAAAATGTGCTGCAGCAAACACACAGCCAACATATATTCACCCTGAGTGTATGAGCAGGGATGCTACTTAATGTTGCTTTAGTAATTAACAAACATGCTTATTTTTTATCTTGGTTTCATTCACTCACAGAATACAGATATAAGTTGCATAAGGGAAAACACTGAGATATGTGTGCGAGAAAACTACCTTCTTGAATTAAATAAGTCCAACTACAATAAAAGCCTTTTTGATGCTTATAAGTGCTTTAAAGTCTTCGGGCAACCAGCAAACAAGCTGTTTAGAAAAAGTAATCCTAACAGTTTTTGAGCTAAGACCAAAATGAGCCATGCCTTTTTGAGAGTGTCCTCTAATTTTGAATAAATAATGAAACCAGACTTTGTTTTACCTAAGAATAGAACACATATATTTCATCTATACCTTCATGACATCAGTAAAAGTTTTTTGAATGTGTGTAAGTCCACCAGAGTATAATTCACTCACCGTTTTTTATTAGATGAAAGCCATACTTTTTCACACTAATCATCTACTCCATAACCGTGTTTTATCTTTTCATTTATTGTCATTCAGCTTCCATAATGCATTGTTATTTTAGTGTTTTGTATTTCTTAATTGAAAATTCTGTTGTTTGAAAGAAGAGACGTGTAATGACAAAAGACCCTGTAGCCCTTTCTTTGAAAAAAGAAGAGAGAAAGAAGTATCATCCAAAACAGGAAACAGAATCTGGAGCGTCAGATACCGTTGAAACCACAAGTTTACAAACACTGTATGAAAAGGCACATGACCTTTTTTTTTTAACACTGTCTAACATTGAATAAACTTTTCCTGTTTTTGGTCAATTAGGTTTACCAAAATTATCTGTATTTGCTAAATGACTGAATAACCGGAGAGATAATTTTTAGAAAACTTTTTTATTATTTTCTTGAGTCAGAATTTACATACATCTCATTAGTGTGTGGTAGTATTGCCTTTAATCTGTATGACTTACGTCAAACATTTTGAATATGTTTCTATAAGCTTCTCACAGTAGTTTGCAGGAATATTGTCCTGTTCCTTTTGGTAGAACTGGTGTAACTGAGCCAAAGGTTGTAGGCTGCCTTGCTTGCACATGCTTTTTCAGCTCTGCCCATAAATTTCAATTGGATTGAGATCAGTGCTTTGTGATGGTCACTCCAAAACATTGACTTTGTTATCCCTAAGCCACTTTGTAACCCGTTTGACAGTATGCACAGGGTCTTTGTCCATTTGGAAAACTTACTGTGCCCAGGCTTTAACTTTCTGCCTGATGTCTTGAGATGTTGCTTCAGTGTTTCCACGTAATGCTCTCCCCTCGTGATGCCATCTATTTTGTGAAGTGTCAGTCCCTCCTGCAGCAAAACAACTCCACAGCATGACGCTGCCACCATGTTTCACAGTTAGGATTTGTTCTCAGGCTTTTAAGCTTTCCCCTTTTTTCTCTAAATGTAATGATGGTCATTTGGGCCAAAAATTTCAATTTTAGTTTCGTCAGACTACAGAACGTGTCTCCAAAAATTAAGGTCTTTGTCCCTGTGTGCATTTGAAAACTTTAATCTGGCTTTTTTATGTTTCTTTTGGAGTAATGGCTTCTTCCTGGGAGAGTGGCCTTTTATCCCATGTCGCATTGACACACTCTTACCAGCTTCACCCAGCATCTTCACAAGGTCTTCTGCTTTTGTTCCTGGGTTGATACGCACTTTTCAGACGAACGCATGTTCATCTCTGGGACACAGAACCCGTCTCTTTCCTGGGCAGTATGAAGGCTAGAATTGTTTGAACAGATAAAAGTGGCACCTTCAGGGATCTGGATAAAGCAGACTTGTGCAAGTCCACGATTCTCTTCCCGATATCTTGGCTGATTTCTTTTGATTTTCCCATGATGTTAAACAAAGAAGCAGCGTGTTTCAGGTGTGCCTTAAAATACATCCACAGGTGTGCCTCTAATTAACTCAAATGTTCAACCTATCAGAGGCTTCCAAAGACATGACATCATCATCAGGGCTTTGCCAAAATGTTTACAGGCATAGTAATCTTAGTGTATGTAAACTTCTGACTATGAAGAAAGCAATTAAAATAGTCTAAAAAAAATCATTTTCTCATTATTCTGGCATTTGGCAAATAATTTTGGTAATCCTAACTGACCAAAAACAGGAAAATTTTAATCGATTTCATGTTAGATGTTTTTATTTAGTGTATGTAAACTTCTGCTTTCAACTGTATGTCAGAGGTTTCTAGCTTTCCTCTGTAAGATGAAGTAATTGCTGAGGTGATTGGTGTTACTTTAAAGCATGATCTTGAATTTTTGCTTAAATTTAATGATAAAAAAAAATAATCAAATGCCCAAATTAAGAGAGTTTTTGGACAAGTGCTGTAAGTGAGCTTTTAATGCAAAGTTCAGAATTTTCAAAACATTTTAAACCACTGCAGCATCTTGATGCAATAAAGCACTAACATCAGATCAAGGGGTTATGATAATAATTACCTTTTTCACTAATGGATATTTTATTGTTTATGTTTCAAACCAATTATTGTTATCTTAATGCATTATTAATGGCTACAAGTCTGAAGTGATTCTTTAACGGAATGAATCAGTAGATTTAAGAGGTTTGAATTCCCATCACAGCTCAACAAGCATTAAAAGTCAACACTCCATCTCAGCTTTGCGGTGAGCTTAGAGTTTCTGAGAATATTTTTTTAATGTTTCTGAGGCTAAATGCACCCCCTGAGCTGATTAGCAACTCAAGATAAGTGTTTTGCTTCCTTTCAAAACACAGAGAGCTGCAGAAAAAACGCAGACACCACACCGAGAAGGAAGTAGAAAGTTAAAATCTTCATTAATTGATGTTTACACAACATATTGTTTCCAATGTGTCTCCATTTCTCCTCACAGTGATCCGTACACAAGACTGTCTCTCTATGACCCTGTCAATGGAGAAATCACAAGTATTCAGACTAAAACCATCAAAAAAGTGAGTGTTTGAAAATCTATGACTGCAGTTTCTCCTGTTTGATTTGTGACATACATATTTGTATTTTGAATTAAATTCATTTTCCTGTTTCATGGTTAATGAAGACACTGGACCCAAGCTGGAATGAAGAATTCTTTTTCAGAGTAAGTCAAACTCAGCAACACCAGTCATGTAAAGTGTGTCAGATAGGGTCAGCACTCATTCGCCATGCTAATGCTAAAAAGTTACACCATTGGCTCCTTTGATTTACGTTCAGCCCAGTACTTCTGCATTTATGATAAACCATTTTCATCATGTTTCAGGTAAATCCCAGAAAAAATCGTCTGCTGTTGGAGGTGTTTGATGAGAACCGCTTGGTAAGTGAAGCTGATTTTAGGTACATTTTTTGATAAGAAATGCTGAAAATCATGGATATTACTAACTTATCCTGAAACAATCTGGCTCATAATTAACAAGAAAATCTCTTAGCCTCAGGATTACTTCATTTGAGAAAATAAGCTTATTTACTAAGAAGAGTTAGGAAATAGATTCAGGTTTCTTACACTAAAGAGCTATAACTTTTTTGTTATTTATACAGGAAAAACAACTTAAATAACAAAAGTGTTGTCAGAATATTAGTATTAGAAATGAGTGTAGCTCTTTCTAAAAACCATCTTAGTTCAGGGCCCAGTCACTTTTTTGTTTTTGTGGAAAACAAATCCTCCACAAAATCATCACATCCTATCACACTTTACACAAAGTACACAAAACACCAGCTTCTCAATTCTAAATCCACAAATATTTTAAGAAGTGTGTAACATGCGGTATGTAAGTAATGTTTGTCCTTTAGAATGATTTAATGGTGACTCAACTGTTCTTAGAAACGCTGCATAGTTTACGCAGGAAGAACAACTGTTTCTATTGATAGCATTCACCTGCCGTCACACACTTGTGAAACACCATCTGAGCTGCAAGAAAGGCTTTCTTCTGCTTAACATGAAGGACAAGGTGGCAATTTCATTGCCATTGGCATGTTTTAACTGGTATTATTTTTCTTTTTCAAGTGAAATATGGTTATTGAATAAAATTATCCTTCCACAGAGCCTTATCTCAAATAGGAGATTTAGAGAGTAACACATGATGGATTGACGCTGTCAGATACTCGACTGTATCTGTTGGTTACAACAGCAGGTTACAGACAGTAATTTAATCCTAACATTGATCGTATTGACCGAAATGAAAATATGATTCGATAAAACAATAGCGTCAAACACTAAGTAAAAGTGACAGATAATAATGATCCTGAAACTAATGTTCAATAACATCAACAGGCAAGAGTGATCTTATTAGCACTTGACACTTTTATGAAGATAAAGACCTTTTATTCATTCACCCAAAAAGCAGAATTATGGGTTCAAACACATGGGAAATACATAAAACAATCTATTTTTGTTTTCATCTTAGCTGAGTTTTAAGAGAATGAATCCTTGAATATTACGATGCATAAACATCACTGAAGTGGCATTCTGAAAAATAATCAGTTACCATAGCAGATATCTTGGTGAAGACAATGCTGTCTCTTGTTGCACTGTCTCAGTAAACTGATCTGGGTCTCTAGGTTTTCTTTCATTGACAGAGTCTTGTAACAGTTCAGTAACGGCAAATAGGTTTTTGGGAGAAAGTGACTGCTCTGAACTGTGTGACCTGACGGGGACAGTTAGTGCAATTTTTCCAAGTTTGGTGACCTCTGGCAGCATAGCTCTCACACGCTTCCCCTAATCTCCTCACAAAAAGTCCAACACACCCTGAAGAGTAGACAGATTTTGTCAACTGGGATGTACGTTCAGAAAACAAGTTACCCTCTAGTTGATTTTGAGGTTTGTCTGACATCACTGTGCTATGCAAAGGGTTTAGGGCAGTGATTCCCAAACTTTTCCCAGCCTGTACCCCTTCAGACACTTGACCTCCAGCCATGTACCCTCTACTCTCACACACTTCAAGCAGCTAGAAAAAAAAATGTGTCTGTAAGCCTGCCACCATCCCCATCTCCCACGTTTAAGATGCATACCATACACATAAAATCTCTAAAAATGAATTAATTCTCACTAGATGGATTTATTTACCAGCAATGTCAGTGGGCAACACCCGTTCACCTTTGAAAAGGACATTTACATTTCTGAAACACATTCAGTTATGAACTTGAAGCTGTTACAAACTCACCACAGCTTTAATGAGAAGGCTGTCTGACTGAACTTATATTACTGTAAGAATCTTAGATAATTCAGGGGAGATTTCCTTCTTCAAAATGCCTCACCAATCCAGCCTCTCTGCCAACACTTAAGGCCTTTTTCAAAGCTCACAATACGGACATTTACCAGTTTGAACTTGAACTACTGAAATAACTTTTTGAAACCTGACAAGTATTTGCATCCCCAGTTTGGGAATCACTGGTGTTGGGCAGCAAATCAGTGATTCTGACTTATTATTAGCACATGGGTGTTTCAGACTCTGGAGCTTCCACAGGATCGGCATTAATGCAGTGTACACAGGACCAGTCAGATCAGTGTAGAGGCGAAGGAGCAGCAGAAACAACAATGATAGAAGTTTGAAGGTATATTGAGTCCAGAATTCTCAACATCTGAACAGGTTTATTAACACTGCACACACACAACCATGTCTACTAATCTAGCTGATTACGTAACAAATTCTGCTCAAGAAGGAGAAAGTCTTGGAAATGAGTTCAGTGTACCAGTTCAAGCAGCTACATGTCAACAGGTGACTTTTAGTTTGTCTGTGGCTGTGTTTGTATTAATGTAGTTTCCCTAGCTTTATTATCTTAAATACAGTACATTGTACTGATTAGTATATTTCTCTAGTGCTTTGACTTTGATATTAGTGAACATAACCACTCACTAAAGCCGTGTACCAAGACATTTATAACAGTGCACAGTGGAAAATGTAGAGTGTATGTGGGACTGATGGCATGGTCTGACAGCTGCTTATCAGTTGATTACTCATATCTGTTGATGGCACTAATAATTGCCTTTTATTTTATTGGTTTTCATCTTGGAGCAAGCACAAGTGTCGCCATTTTGTGGTTTATTCCTCACACAACTGGTAGTTCCATACAGCCTGAGCTCTCTGGTGTGTTCTCTGTTGGTATCCTCTAGTCCAGGCATCACAAAATGGTGATGGTTCTGTCTGAACCCTTGATCAGTCTGATAAATTCTCAAGAATAGATATTAATGGAGCATTTTTTCAGATGGGTATAGACAGCTGGTGCTGCTACTCCAGTTAACACAACAATAGCTCCACTCCGTTGAGCCGATCACATCATTATCTTACCCTGAGAAGCCAGTGCACCATTCTGCCAGTGTTGCCAAGTTGGCTTGTTTTTTCTCTAAAGTTGTTTGTACAACTTTTGAGTCACGGGTCACATTTTTTCAGGCTCATTTCTTGACATGCAGTTGCTTACTTGAGCTTGCTTTCCTGTCGGTGTGAATCCCCCCGATTATATCCCCAGAATGAAGCAAAACACGAGTGCGGATGGTAGTTTGTCCTTTCTTTCTGGTTATCGCGCCTGCCTGAGTCGATCAGCACGCCCCAAACACAATTGTGCACATGATGCATGCACAGTTGCTAGCTCTGCTTATTATGAGCGACTTTGGGCTTCCTTTTTGAAAAGTTGCTTGCAAATATTGGAAGTTGGGGGTTGTCTATTTCTGGGCTTATTCCAAAAGTGCAGTTGCTTTTATGGGCTTGTTGTGCCCCCAAACCATTGAGGTATCTAACACGCTCTACTACCAATATAAATTCAATTTAGGAGTGACACAGGCTACTTTCTCCCACTTTAAACACTGTAAATGTAAATTTTACTGTAAAAAGAGGGACAACAATGATGTTTCCACATAAAAGAACCCTTTAGCCAGAATTTGATTTAATTCTAATGTACCAATTATTGTTTTCACCATAGTAAACCTGTAGACCTTAGCTCTTCAGTTTTAGAGAAGAAAGGGGTTTTTCTGCTCTTTTTGCACTTATTTTATTCTGAGGTTTTTGCTTGATTTTACCTTAAATAAAGACCTTAATTTTTTTTTGCTTGGGCCTATTTTTATTTATAGGAAAAAAAACCAAGCTGTGCACTCAGTAAAATGTATCCTGCATGGAAAATTGACAATAAATATTGTTGAGACATGGAAAATGTGGACATAGGGGAAGGTTATAGGAAAAAGCTGGACTTTGGTTCAGAGCTTTTACTTGGTGGAAATTTTAATAACTGGACCTTGATGACTTTTAGTTTTAATTGAATACCCCTGCTCTAGTCACACTCATGGATAATGTCTTGGCAAGCATGTGCAATAGTGCTCATGATGCCAGTGGATGAAACACAAGGACAAACGGCAAGTATTGTGTCTCTGGCCTGAGGTTGTGTCTCCTTTCTGTGGCTGAGGGTAACTTCCAGTAAGTGCAAGGTTAATTTGAGTCCGCCTGTATTTTGCCATGGTCTAAGTGATATTGTAAAAACTTTTATTACCTTATAAGTCAGACCTGTAAATATGGGTCAATCTGCTTGCCTTGAGGCCATCTTAATGGTTGTTGCTTTGAGAGTTGATGGAAACTGTGAGAGTCACATATCACATCAGGTGTTGAATATCATGATGCTGGTGTAGATACGTGCAAAAACTAACGACTTTGTTTTATGAGACTCATTTGTGGTGGTTTTGGAAGATGCTGTGTAAAAAGTGAGTTATGTAGCAGTGTAAAAGAAGACTGTTGTATATTCTACAATAATCACACTGTAAGCACACAGCTATGTTGAAGCTCCATGAAATGCATGGTTGAAGCATGATATCAGCTGAGCTGCTGACCCAGTTTCATGCTTGTCCAATTCGCAGCAGGTCCTGGGACACCTGAGCAGGCACGCAACGGTGACAACTCCTCTGCCGTCTTAGACTGTAGGATCAGTATGGAATGTAAACACAGCCCAGGAGTTGGTGTAGAACGACAAAAAGGCCAAAGTGAAACTCCCGTGACATCAGTTTTTAGACTAAAATGAATGTTGTTGTGTCTTGACCTATAAAAGCAAACTAGCAGCAGTCACTTGAGGGGAGCATGACTGTCCTCCAGGAATGGTCACCTGCTTGAGGGTGTTCAGATGACTGCAGATGCTGATCCACATACTTTGGCACTATGACGTCAGGAGAATGTGGCAACATTTAGGGTTCATGGCTGTTATGGCCATCTCATGGTCATTCTACGAAGATGTATTCTGTGACATTCAGAATCATCCTGTACAACTATTTTCCAATCAAGAGCAACAGTTCTCTATAGTTTGAAGTGATGCAGACATGTGTCTTTGTCATTATGTCCTTGAGGAGTCATTTTGCCCTCTATGAGCTTGATGATCTTTTCTTCATCTTGGAGTAAATGATCTGTTTTGGTGGTTGAGTGCCTGGCATGCTAGAGACTTGGACTGTCTTTTGAGGTCGATGCTGCATCATTGTAGAGGTGATGCTGGCCATGTTTGCTTCCTACTGGATACTGATGCTGGAGTGTTTGACCAAAAACCATCCAGACCTTCAACTACAGCACTGATTAGTTCTTCTTGACATTGTTCCTTCTTGACAGGTACCTCTGGATAGATGTCTGATATATATTATCAGTTTTAAGACTGAAATTAATGTTGCTGTCTCTTGACTTATACACAGCCATTTTTATGAGTCTCATGCTAAAGATTCCCATGAGTCTTTTCCCACTTGAAAGAGGCAGTATGAGATTTTTTTAGCCAAAAAAGAAACACACAAGTTTGACTTAAAATTAGAACCACGTCCAATACTTAAACTCTTGATTTATGTGACTGATTAAGTATTTATTTTACATCCTAACAAGGATGTTCTGGGGTTGATCATTTCAGATAAAACGATGATGAGTCTAAAGTTGATAAAATCCTCAGAAAACAGTAAAATTGAGTGTCATTTATTCAGCACTTTATTTAAGGTTTCAGCAGGTTAACAGTGCAAAGCCGGTTTACAGCATGGCGTGTGGCTCACATTAGCTGCTCTAGCACAGCTGGCCTTCTATTCTCTTTTGAACACACATTTCTGTGCTCCTTGTGGTTACTTTTTTAATCAGCCCAGTAGTTATACCTAAGAACAACATGGCCTAGCCTATATAAAACTTGATCTCTTGGTTTTTTTAATGATCAAACTGCTACTAAATTGAGCTGTTGCTATGAGATACCAAGGATGCCACTCATTTGTACCCTATCAGTCGTTCAGTATTCTTTGTTTACACCTGGTTTGGAGGGCAGTTTGGCAGCATGGCAGCTGTTGCTATAAAGTGGACTTGCAGTAGTTACAAGTGGTGGCCAGTTGTGTTACAGTTAAGATGGAATAATATAATTGAGATTATGGGCTTGTAGTGATTGAAAAGGTAGAAATGATGGAAAGAGAGAAAAACATTGTTAACTAGATAAACAAGATGGCGGAGATTGGTTTATTATTTACCTAGTTAACTGCATGCACCCCCAATAACTATCCACCTACTAAACCTAGCTCAACAACATAACCACCCACTTGTGCACATTTTGGCAAGTGAAATGAGTAAACACTGCAACCTAAGCCAGGGAGCAACAGAATCTCAAGATGATGTTAAAAATTAGACAGTCATTTTTAACCCTTAAGTGCTAGTCAAATGGTATTCTTGATCTGTGACACAATTGCCCACTACAAGCTGGAGCTGGAACCAGAGTCACTGACAAGCTGAAGCCTCTGTTAATGGGAATGCTATCCATGCTCTACTACCTGGATGTATGCAAGCATAAAAAAACATTAAATTTAAATAGATTATTTCTAAGTAAAATTGTTTGAAGTTTTCTTTAAAAAAGTATATTCATCAATCCATCAAACAACAAAAAAAATGAATGTGCAATACAGTATTACTCACCCCAATTCCACCCATTCAAAAAAATCAATTAAAATGACACCCCTATCATCCATAAATAAAAAATGTCCAATACAATTCCCTTTTTTCACTCTTATATTGTAGAAAGCAGTGTGCTACATGCATGTGATTAAGTCATAGCATACTAAATATTATCAAGTATACTTGCATGAAATTTGTTTTTTGAAAATTCCCACATTTTACAACCCCAGCACCATTCATTTTTTACAAAGTATTGCCATTTTCCTGTAGCTGGAGTAAACTGTGAAAGTTCTTCTCTGTTTTAATCCCCATGTTGGGAAAGTTCTTCGTTAACCTGTCCAAACTAGTAGAGTTACTCAGCCATAAAACAGAAACCCTGGGCTGCAGTTTTGGAAAACTTAAGCTGATCATTTAGAAATCAGAGAGAAATCTTAAAGTTTACTCAACACCGAGCTATCAGTACTGTGATTACGACATAATCAGACGAAATCAAGGCATTGTTGTTCTTATTTAGAGGATTTCTCTTTGTTATTTTCTAGAAGTGTTTGTATGTACCTTTTGGTTTGAACTGTTTCCTTCAAAGATAAAGACACATGCATTGGGCTGATAAATTTCATGCTGTTGTGTTTGTTGTGTGGCTGAACCTTTCTAGACATTGTTATTATGTCACAAGTTTATGCTCACATGTTTTAGCAAAATCTGGGTGTGACTGACTTGAGGCTGACTTGTCATGCTTGAGAACAATTTTGTACAAATCTGTGGAGGGTGTGTTAGCTCTGTGAACGTGCTTCAGTGCATGTGTGTGTGTGTTGCACTGCTGCTGCAACACTGGAATGATCAGAGGGAAAGCAAGAAAACTCACTGAAAGGCAGGTGTGAGGTCTGTCTTATATGGATTCAGCAGCTGAACTGGAAAAAGTTTTTCTGAGGTACACTTCCTGTAATTATTGTTTGGCCTCATACTTTGTGCCATCTTTAGTTTATTTTATTTGTCTTTTTGTTAACAGTGTACTTTGTAGATTTAACGCCAGTTTGGTCTTGAAAAGTGCTTCCAGACTGAAACCTGAAAAGTAGATAACTGAAAAATTTTTTCATTCGTCTCAAGACGGATGGAAACCTGGAATTTTCAAAGAAATTACCTACCAGTCAATAACTGGTTGAGTGAAGGAAAAAGGCACAAAGAGTATTACAGGGAAGTTTAAGTGTAAAGTTTTGGTCAAAAATCAAGCTTTTTCATGCACACAGGAAGATCACCAAGGTAATATCACAATTTCTTGTGCATGTGTGAATAAGGCCTCAGAGTATAGCCACCTTTTAAACAGTTTTTGTTTAAAATATACACCCTCCATTGGCAGGACTTCTATTCATTATTGCGGTGCTGCCAAAAATATTCTAAAAATGTATCATTAAATGAAACAGATGAAAAGTTAAAAACTCCTGAGGAAATTCCTGTTGGCTTTGAGTTAGGGGAAAGGGAGACATGCTAGCTTTCCCCCAAAACACTCCAGATGCTGAAGTCTCTTTATTTTTGTATACTTTGAGAAAATACAAACTGTTGGACTAATAAGTTAACTGAATGAACACAGAAGCTATGTCAGATTCATTTTGTGATATAAGAAGTAAAGTATCTACTATTGAGTCAGGCTGAGTTCAGCATTTTTCGTACCTGCTTAGCTGGTTGAGCTGTTGGACTGCTCCAGGTGAACTCTATCCTCAGGCTCATGAAATACATGTTGACTTAAATTTGTGGGTATGGTGATGGAAAAAAAAAACTAATATGTTTTCTTTCAAACACAACCTCTTTAGAAAAGAAAATAAAGTTTCTTACCTAGCCATTTAGCTAAGGCGTTTTTTTATCAATACTACTAACACAAGTCAAATAAATAAAGATACGAGCTGTGCAGAACATTCTCTGTCTTGCACATATTGGTGCATAATTGGCCTTTATTTCTGTTTTTGATTTAAAATAACTTTCCTGATGAGACCGACTCAAGTTTAATTTTGAAGTTTATTCTTGTAACAGAAAATAATTACTTAAGCTACAATAGCAAATAATTATTTATTTAACTTGTACTTCATTATCATGTTCTTGTACAGTTTTTTTTCTTTACTTAACCACCAAAGAACAGCTGTTCTGTGCTGACCAGTGGAAAAATACTTTGGGGAAGGAAAAATAGTTCAGCATAAATGACAGATTTTATTAGTTTATGACACAAGGAAACCTTTAAGAATTGGCAGTGCACATGTGTTGTCACATGTTCATTTATGCACTTCTCCTGGATCCTCTTTTTGCACTGCTTTATCTGACGTTTTTTAAGTTTTCAGTTTTTTGCTGATGTTGAATATTTATTTTCTTTACTGTTATTGTATTAGCATTTAGATTTGGTATGTTGACAACCTTACTGCAGATTATTAAACTTTCTGATGTCTACTGGATGGTGATCAGACTAACGTGTTCTACTAGAAGGTGTCTTCTCACATTGCTCTGCTTTTTTATTTTGATTTATTTCTTTTTTGGGAAATTGTGCAAAAATATTGAGCAACAGATGCAGCAACAGTGGATTAAAAGGAGATAATAAAGGGATTAAATAAACAAGAAAACAGAGATATTGTTAAAATGATTGGTACATAGGCTGACCTCACAAAACTAGAGTAAAGTTGAGAAAGACAGTAGATGTTTTGAGATTCATATCAGACTGACCTCAGAAGTATCAAAAGTATCATCTTTAAGTACACTAATAAATACAGCAGGGCATTAGCTAGTCAAGTGAACAAACATGGAGTTTGTTTACTTTCACTCTGGTATCCTGTTCACAGTAAGGTTGTAGAAGTTATCTGGTTTTATGTTGTGCATATGCACAAACCTGACACGCTCTAAAGCACATGCACTGCAAACAGGACACTGACAAGTTTACAACTAATCCAGTTTTTCCACTACAGAAGTGACTGGGAATTTGGAAGAAAGCACACAACTTGTCAGGAACCTGGTTTCTGTCATAATTATGTGTACTGCTGAGTTGCAGTGAAATGTTTGTGGTACACTTGTTTGACCAAACGGGACAAAAGTTTAGTCGCAGTGATTTGATGAAGTTATGAAGAAGTCCAGATTGTTTTCAAGTGAGGGTTGCTCCTTACAACTGTTTGGACAACTGACACCAGCTGCTAGGGACACTATTTGTACAGCACAAACAAATATTTACATTTCATCGCCTGTCTATTTATATCCAAATAGACTGGGTATCATATTTTTTATTATCAATATGGAGTGGCAGAATGAAACCAAGATATGTGGCTATCCCCTTCTTCAGCTGACATAACAGGTTTGTTTTGTCACTTTGTGATGATTTTGGTTGTTGTGATGTTAAAACATTTCAATATACAAAATGATGTCTTTTCAGTGCAGTGTTTTGCAACAATTCAGTTGTCATTGTTTGTATGTTTCGTAGTAGGGCTCTGCATGTTATCAAGTAATAAGATATATCATTATATTAACAAACAAGACATACCGTAGAGAGGAAGACGGTTCTTGTTTTTCTTCTTCCATCCCAATAGCATGACAATGTTTTCTATATCAATATTTTTGTTGATTTAAAGCACTGCATAAATATTTTGTCTTTATATGGCCATTGCCAAGTGATTAATGAAAAGACTTGTAAAACAAATAGATATCAAGACTTATGCTAGATAAACAGAAGGTTAACAGTGTGGACCACTAACAGGAGTAAGCACTGGAAATCTTAGCTGGGATCTGATCATTTTTGGTCAATATTTTTCAAACATTCTTGAACAGCAAATCAGAATGGGTACTTCTAGCCATGAAAACAAACCTCTGTGGTTGATACACCATGCGGCACTTTTGGGTTGTAAACAAACTCATCCACTTACCTGCTGTTGCTTCTTCTCCATGTTCCTCTTAAATAAATTTTGGTAGATTCCTGAAAGCTTGTTTTCAGTTCTAGTAATTTTGAATATTGATCTACTGTTTTATTCTTCATTGAAAACTCCACTGAAAATTACAGTTGGATGACTTTAAAAAAAAAAAAAAAAACATTCTGCTTTCTTTTTTCATGCTATTGAAGCTTACACAGTAAAAATGAACAGAGAAACAAAACGGGAGAGCACCCAGTAAAATAAAGTTTCTCAAAACCTTTTACCAGCTACAAATAAATCAAAAGTTGAAGTTGTGTGGTCTGTTGGTTGGACATCCCTGTAGTCTATGTTTGCATGTTTGTGGTGGCAAGGCAGTTGTGTAAGAATGATCATATAAAACCAATACTAGTAAAGAATCAATAATAGCTGAAGAAATCAGTCATATTTCTTTTTGCTAAAGAATTTCCTCTTCAGTGTCTTCCACTTAGCTCTGGATGCCTTGCATATCAAGAAGGTCACATCAGAGGCATTAGGCACAAACAACAACAGAAAAGTTAAGGGTATAATCATGGCAGGCATGGGACAGAAGCAGTCAAAAATGTGACTAAATTTTAAATGGTATACTGACTAGAGGTGAGAGAAAAAAATCGATTCACATAAGTATCTGGATTTTTTGTTTGACGATTTTTAAATCGATTTTTTTGTTCAAAAATTGATTTTTTTTCCAAATTTAAATGTTTCATTTTAGTCTGTGTTAATAAGCCACTTTAAAATACAATTCAGGTTTTTGAAGAGAGAGTATAAACAGCTGGTTAAAATATACTGCTGAATAAATTCTAAAAACCGACACGTGATGTGTATTTTTCATGATACAGTCTGTAGGCTTTATCATTGTTCATCTTTTTCGCTGGTGTTAAAAAAGCTACCTAAAGATGGCTAAGATCGGCAAAATCGTAGAATCACAATTTAAATCGAATCAGCACCTAAAAAATCGAATCGGAAGAAAAGTTTATTGTGGCTGTGGCTGTGTCCGTGTGATTTCAAACAAGTGTGGAAGCTCCATTTGTCTTTGTACAGTGACATTAAATATCAGGAGTGCCATGTATTTGACAATGTTTACCTAGCCCTCTTTTGTGCACACAGAAAATCCACAGGAATCAACGGGAATCAAAATGGAATTTAATTGACAGGCAGAATGGAATATGGCATTGGTATCATTGTATCTTATCAATCCTCATGCCCACAGCTGTGGATCACCAACAGTGTTACCATACAAACTATTTGGTTCAGCAGCTTGTTATCTGAACTTGTTACAAATCCCTCTACTGACTGTCAGAAACCTCTTCTGCCTCTTGTCCAGCCTCACCCCGAGCCACACCCCACTGGCCCATTTTATTGTCACATTACTGTTGGAGTTTATTAAATATAGTCTGTCCTTCAGTGCTGGGCGGGCACATTGTTCGTTTTCAGTGACACATTCATTTGTATATTACAGGCAGCTTTGTTTTATTGTTGGCCTATTACACTATAGTCTATGACTTGGCATAAATGGGTCGTGTGCGTCACATGTCTTATCTCCGGGCTGGGTGAGTGATTAATAGGCGATCACAAGGTTTCCTGGTAGCTCGTCATGTTGGTCTAAAAAATAGGTGATGAGTTCCACGCTGGTCCTGAAGTGAATCATGTCTTTATCCTGGATGTGTCTCTTACTATCACAGCACTATACTGGAGCTGTTTGGGATGCAGCGTAATGCCCTGAAATAGGCCATCCTGGCACACAATAGTCTGCTGTTAATAAATAGGACTGTCAACAAGCAGGGGAAGGAAATGAGAGCTGCATTGACTGTTACATAGAGTGTCATATAACAGGTGTCGTGTCACCATGGAAGCTATCCTGGTTCTGAGTGGTTCCTATCACTCTTTTATCTGTTTTCAGGAAACATTTTGTAGCAGATCCTCAGCTTCTGTTGCATGCAAAATCACTTCTTTAGACATTTCTTCACTGTATCTGTGCTTTTGAGTGAAGAAAATTGTTGCTTACTCAAACATATTATCACTTTCTGGCATGTTTTCATAATCTTTAGTCGTTTAAATATGTGCAAAGTCATTTTTTCTCATACTTCTGCTCACTTTTATGCAGAATTATGTTGAACGCCATTCTCTCTGATTTCCTGTAACTCTATAGCAGTGGGTAAAAATATTTGTGGGAGCACAGAGCAGCAGAAACATTAGAAGCATAGCTGCTGCAGGAAGTAGCGTCTTAAGTGAGTGGCTGAGGGCAGATATAACAGTTTACCAGCACTTCAGTCTCAGCTGCAGCACAGAGGGCTTCCTTGTTTTGTTGTTTTGAGAAGGATACACAAAAGGAAGGTGACGGGGTAAAGAAGGCAGATTTTGTTGTCAGCCTGGCTAGAACTCAAAAGGAACAGAGAGCTAGCAGCTAAGCTAAGCTAAGGTTAGAGAGCAGGTCAGCAGTGGAAGAAACTCCTGAAGTTCCTGAGTGATTTTGTTTTTCTTTTGGTGCTCATGCTCTCTGAAGGGGCTACCGTCAGGATTGCTCCAGTTTCAAAGGTCGTATGTTTGGGTCATGTCTCCAAACAGAACCACTGACCTCCTCTGACTAAAAGCTGAGATCAGCCTGCAGAGGAATGTAGGTTGTCACCAGAGCTATTTTGGCAATGTACAGCCGCTAATGATTGTGATCACAGAGCAGGGCTTGGAGCAGTTGCTTTCCTTTTTTCCGACCAGCAAGTTTGATCATGCAGCTCTCGCCAGCACTGCAGGGATTAGAGAGTTAAACGAATGGCACGTCGGCTGCGCTTGCATTTCGCGTCAAGACGAAGCAACACGGACCCTCTGTCAGAGAGTCTCAGCAGCCATGGTGAGGAGAGCGGAGTCAGTGTGCCACCTCGTTGCCCTGCTGAGATTCTGGCGCACAGTTCCGTCCACTTGAAGGTGACTCCTCTGTCACCAGAGTATGCTAATTTACAGCGCTATTCTTCAGTACTTGTACCCCGGGTCAACACTGGAGCATGTAATAGGAAGAGCATTTTGCAGATCTCACTGCAGCCCTGTGGCAAGCCCAATGGAGAGGTGGACGGAAGCATAGAGGATGGGGACCCAGCCAGTGGCGAAGGAGGAGCAGGTAGTGGCTCTGAGGGGGGTTCATGCAGCAGTAGCATGGCCAGCGATCCAGGGTATTGTAGCAGCAACAGCATCTTTGAGCCAGAGGCTCCAGAAAAACACAGGACCACCCAGGAGAGATGTGTACACTGCAGTAAGTCGAAGATCCCACTGAGACGGTGCTCCTCCTTGGTTATATTCCCGAAGAGCCCCTGCAGCACCCCACCTGCATCCCCAGTCAGTCCGGTGGCTCTCCCAGCCCTCCCACCAACAAAGGGCTCTCATCAGTCTTCTTTTCAGACATTTCAGACATTCTTACAGGACGAAGAGGAAGTGAAAGGGTCCACCACTACAACAGGAAGTGGCCTCCGTCTCCCAAAAGGAAACTGTTCAGCTGAGTCCAGGGATACTAAACACATGGTGCAATTTAATATTCCTTTACAGGATGAACCAAAATGTAAAATGGACGACAGGAGTAAAATAATGGATCTGTCATCAAGTCATGACAGATCGAATCGGCACTCCAGCAGTGTGCTGCTGCATTTTGCCCACCACAGACCGTTGATTCCTGTGAATGGAGCTACAACTATGGCAACAGTGAATTTAGGATATCCTGAAGCTCCTCATCATCTGGAGGGAGAACTTGACCCTCGCAAAAAACTTTATCGCAGTACCTCTGCTTGTTTGTTTTCCTCAACAAGACCACAGGAGAAAAACCCAAAGGTCTGTTTATCAGGAAAAGGTCAGGAAAAGCAAGAGGAAAAGCATTGTCATCGCGCCATACAAAGGAGCTTTTCCCTGGAAGTTCCCTACGCTAACACCGGAATTTCATGTCATGTTTCAAATCCAAAACTCAGTAGCTCTTGCTCCCCTCATGTGCACATTCATTTGTCTCCTTGCTGCCCTGCTAAGTTGCCTAATTCTGCTATGGATATAAACACAAGCCACAGAGAGAATAGTACACAAAAGAGCCCAGGTCAAAAACGCAAGGTGAGTTTTGAGTTTTCAGATGCTTCACACTAATTGAGACACAAACAAGTCTGCAATATTCTTTGCCTCAAGAAACTGTGTCATAAAGTCCTTTTAAAGGAACCCTTCGCATTGTCCTGTAATGTTGTTAAACTGGTTCAAGTGGATTCCAAACCTTTTGTTTGACTGCTCTCGGGACTTTAGATTGACTTGTGCTACCAAGGTTAAACAGTCATGGATTCCACAAATACGTAAATATTCTTAATCTAATATATTTGTCTAATTGTAAGGGGACATTTAACATTTTTATGTTAAAATTGTATTCCTATTTTTCAATCTAACACTTGAACGCATTAATGATGCTGTTCTTCTTTAATGTATTGCCATTCAAACCCTTTCAAACTCTGTGTACTCAGCTATTAGGCTTACCACAAGCTAGAGCGAAATTCAGGAACTGAGAGGATTGCTACAGCTAAGTCATGCAATTAACAAGCCCAATGTGGACAAACATTCAGAGGTGTTAGGTTACATTACAGTAAATCCATTTGCATATTAGTTACCAGGAAAAGAGAGAGTGAGAAGGAAAAGAAGCCCATTGCACAACTGTAGGTCTGTTTGTTTATTTATGTGTTCAGATTTGCTCTACTTTAGAGTAGTTCCCTCTTTTTTTATTATTCTGTTAGCACTATGAGTAATCGACTTAAGTATTTACCCTGGCTAATTTTAGTGGTGGGAAAAGCAGTGCCTCTTGCTGGTATAAATAAAGTTCCTCTGAAATATTCCCCCTGACTCCAGATAGTCTGGTGGTCTGTAGCACTGCCCAGTCCCGTGGATTCAAATTTAACAGCATGATACTAGAGCAGCGCACACTCATGCCAGCCATCTGTGGACATGGTGTGAGTGTCTGTGTGGTGGGGGTAATGTAATGTAGGCAGAACGAGTGTGAGCCTTTCCCAGTAAAAGGGTGGTGTGTCCCTTCCCTATGGGTCCCCCTGCCATGCAGTGTTTGTGAAGTATAAGGTGTCAGCCTCCCCCCTGCGTTTAGCAGCTTGTCAAGTAAGAAGGTCTCCAGTAATTAACCAGACCGTTTATTTCAAGATGCACCTTTGATTTTCTTTTTTAGATTTAATCTTACTTTCTCATGTTAAGTTAGCCCTGAATGAACCTCCCTGATCATAAGGAAGTGTTTGTGTCAAAAGTCCTAAAGATTAACTTTGTTCGAAGTCACATCACATGTTTTCTGATAAGACTGCATCAAATATAACACACCTTTGTTTACAATCTGAAATCATACAGCCACAACACAACAATATTCACTCTCTCAACAAAAAGAAATATTCATTTGTTCATTAAAAAAAAAAAAAGTTGAAAAATGCAAGGGTTACTTTTCGTTAAACAATCAAGAATGATCTTGAATGGGCTGCTTTTTTAATTGGAAGCACAGTGCCACAGCGGGTAGTGCACATGCCCCAAAGCTAGCAAATTGCTGGTTCGATCCCCGTGTCAGTCAGGGCCTTTATGTGTGTAGAGTTTGCATGTTCTCCTCCCAAAACATACTCACAAGGTTGATTTGTGACTAGATTGCCATTAAGTGTGAGCGTGAACGGTTGTCTATCTCTCTATGTGACCGGTCCAGGATATGTTTACCCCTCCTCTTGCCCAATGTCAGCTGGAATAGGCTCCAGTCTCCTGCAGCCTCGAAAGGGATAAACAGTGCTTTTTAAATTTGCCCAGTGTAGACCTTTGTACCATAAATGGCCTACCTTTTTTATAGCAGTGGTAAAAAGTCATGGCCTAATGCTTTTACAAAGTACAACATAAATAATTAATATTTCTAGAACAAAAAAAGATATCTGTCGATGGAAAACATCTACATCATAACAAAAGTTGGCTAAACTTAAAAGGGTGAATTTTTTGACAGTCTTTTCTGGATTTGTCAGATGATTTCCACATCTTTTTCCTTTATTATTGTATAAACAACCCAATTGGAAAAAAAAATAAATGTGTTAATTTGATTCCGCTGGCCTTTGTTTCTACTAAAACTCCAGGATGGAAATGTTCTCTGTTGTCCTTATCTGCAGTGCCCTCATAACCTCACACGCCTTACTCCATGAGTTAATGAACAACCATGAGTCACCACATTACACAAGGAAGGTCGTCAACTCAGTCACAATTTAGTGAAGTCATTGCGTTTTTAAAGACAAAAGATCAGAGATAATGTCACTGAGAAAATATTTATTTACAAAAGTTACTTTTTCTGGAGACCACTAAGTTCAACTCGATATGTTATCCATGCACACACTACAAAATGAGTCGAATAGATAGGGGTGCACAATGTCATTGCTGTACGTAAAGTGTAAGCAAGTAATAGTTTGAAAAAGCTGATGTGAAAATTCCTATAGATGTTTATGGCCAATATTAAACATGCATGTTAGCCAAACCAATCACGGATATCAACAAAAAAAAACTGACAGAATGCACCAGTGCATCTTGATAAACTTACATTTTTAATGTTCATCTCACACTTCTCTTTGAATAAACATGTTATCCAAAGAAAATATTGTTATAGTACTAACATTTGAAACACTATAAATCACTGTTAACAAAATAATCAGGTTTTGTTTTTCTATGTTTTTGTTTAAGATTTAAAAATATACCATCATATGTGGAGAACAGGTCACTTCTAGTATTGAGGAGACTTTGTTTTTTTTTTAAATATATTCTGAGTCATAGAAAGTTTATTTGTGTAGCACATTTAAGCAACAGGGAAAAAACAAAAAAAGTATCAAAAGAACCAATTAAACCCACAAAAAATAGAATCATTTACAGAAAATAAAAACTTTATGTTGTTACAAGTAGCTACAAAATATTTTGAAAATATTTTAATGAAAAAAAATGCACCAAACTACATCATAATATTTGATGATATACGCTGTACTTACTGGCATTAACGGGCAAATTCTTTTTTGTTTGGTATGTAGTGAACACTTTCCATATGGCGCTTCAATCCAAAATATCTTTTGTTGATTTGGATATTGTGGGGGAGCGTGGGAATGGGGGTCGTTCTCTGTTTGTCCCAGTTAAGGTAAGCCGTCCTTCAAGAGGTACTTCTCTCTGCTCGTAAATGTGGGAAACACTATTATGATTATCAGCTCAGTGTGCACACTCTTTTAATATCCCTGTTAGCATCCTTGGATCAATACATTGTACAACCTAAAATACAAAACTCACCTTTTAGGCTGTATCATTTTGAAACACGGAGATAGTGGCCTTTTTCTTTGGCAGGAAAAAAAGATAAAGTCAAATCCACATGAACTAAATGTCATATTTAAACACGGTACTTATCTGAACAAGCTACATGTTGGCATGTACCTGAAAAGGGATTGAGGGGATCAAGCACAGACCATATGCGTGCTTCAGCCGGTCTGGGTTAGCCTGTGCCATGTTTGTAGAGTGAGTGGGTTCCCCCTAACACCCCCTTTCACAAGCCTATCAAATACATTATCTTGGGGTCACTGATATTACTGTCAGTGTTTCTTAGCTTTAAAAATGATCTGTTAGCTGAGTATAGGGACTAGCATCTATTTTCAGTGAAAGTTAATGTAAACTATGACAACATAAACATGTTAATGCCCTTTATAATGTCTAAAAACATTTGATTTATCTTAGAAACTGGAGCCCTAGTTTTGACTTAACTTTATCATGACCTTTAGCTCAGTGTCTGAAGCTCTTATTACCCTTAAATGAGCTTCATCCATCTGGACTTGTTTTATGGACCTCTTTCTTCAGTGTGTCAATAAATTCTCAAATTGGGTGGCTCATCCTCAGACACTTTTCCTGCTCCGATAAACTAATCCGTGTGGCTCTTCACATGTTTAGCTTTCACAAGCTGCAGTCCAGTCCACCTGTTAAAAGAAGTTTATGGCTGCCAAGCTATGATGGATATCAGTGAACTTCATCTCCACAGATACAAAAACATGTGTCTGCCACTGCTGCCACAAGCACATGCAGGATGCGGTCAGAACTGCCGAATGCCACATGCTAAACTGAGTTGTGTTTAGTGTCACATGAACCTTTGGGGACGCTCTGAATGGTCATTTATCTACAGTTGGCTTTCATTCTGTGTTCAAGCATACACGCAGCCCTTTGAAAAGCTCGGCCTCAGCTGACACCTAGGGAGACTTTCAGGGAAAATAATGAAAAAAATCTCTTCAGCGACTGACTTAAAACTTCTAAGCAAAAGGGACTCACAGCTAGTGATTGATTTAATACAGGGCTGAATTATAATCATTATGCTGCTGTATTAAGTATGGACATTTGCCTCAAACAGCCCCACATATCAAATACTGAACAAATTGAACAGAACAATAGTTGGTCAGGATAAAGGCTCAGAGTATGTTTTTAATATGCTGATTTCATGGCTTTACAAATGCTGCATTTGAGATCAATAGTGCAGTTCAAGTCTGTATAATGAATCCCAATATTACTCACCCCCTAGGAGCTTTGGCTTTTGATACAAAAGCAAATTATTTTACTTTATTGCAGTAAGTGTGAAAATTATTTAATAAAACGGGCCATGTCTTTTTCACTCAGCCGATGAACATTTGAACTGACACCTTAGTGTTTATGGCAGTGCTCTCATTTAGGGATTTGAATAGAGAATATAGATTGTGTTTACCTATTATTCGCTGATTCTTCCACCGACTGGTTCTTGTGGATTTTGTTTGTGTTTAAAATGAAAAGATTTTTCTGTGTAAACAATGTCAAACACATAGTTTTCCTGTATTTTGAGCTGCCAGTGGAAAAGTGTTTCAACACGTTGCCGCTGTATTGCTAGAAAAATCACTCAGCCATAGACAATTTGTGCAAAATATGCAACAGTTAGGGCCGTCTACCATGTTTATCTCCTTCATCCCCAGCCATGAAAGTATGATAGTGTTGTTTTGTAAGGCATGCAGAACAAAATGACAGTCATTGACAGAAGAATAGTTCAGCACAAAGGCAAACTTTATCTGCAACCTCAGATCCCATTCCTGCTCTCAGTCTGCCTTTAAGTTTGCAATTAAAGCTCAGACTTATCTGCTACACTGAGAGTGAATGATACTAGTTAAATGCTGAAAAAATAATTATGTTTTAGAATTATTTTCATTTTCAAAGAAAACATGTTGCAAGCACACAAAGCTGAGGCTAGTACAAATCCTTTGAAGATAATTTATTTGCTGCTCTTTGTGTTTATCACAGTATCACTGTTTCCCACATGTGGACAATACTTGGACGGGCCACACAGGTGGATTTACAGAATCAGAATCTCTTATTGTCCTGTGAAGGGAAATTAGTTTTGAAGCAGGACACACAAAAGACAAGGTAACAACATCAGTGAACAACACAGTATAAAAAAACACCAAACACAAAACCACTAACAGCCACCCAAGTTTATCTGCCAGGTATTTTTGATTATCAGAAAATTTGCATCAGCTCACCTCCTAAGTGCATGAGTGACGTCCACAATGAAGGTGTGACATTTCTTATTAAAGTTCTTTATGCTGTCATTTTCTACATGCACTTCATCTGCTGTAGTTACAGATTATCCACCGAGGTGCGAAGAAATGCTCAAAATATTTACTTGGGATTCCTTGTAGATTGTAATCTGCTGCATTTTGTCAAGAGTAGAAATGCGTAAAATGAACTGGTAATGTAAAGTCAGGCAGAATAAAAGTCACCCTGCTCATCTACTCATGAGGTAAAAACAAAATACTTTGCAGTACTATTAAGTACAGCATTAATTTCATGTTTATTTAGATGTGAAATGACTGCATTAGAGTTTTGATGACACAAATGTTAATCACTCTGTCTACAGCTCATTCAGCCTTCTGCCTAAGTCACACATTCCGTTTCTCATAGTGACTGTGCACAACTGCACACGATTGGCGAGGCTGGTGTGATCGCTATGATACGGGATGAAATGACTGTCTCACCCCTGGACACACACCATAAATACACCGTCAGTAGCGCTTCTACAGCGCTTCAGGGGACGTTCATCCCGCTTCAGCTAGGTTAATACAGCAATATGACGAGGATTCCATGAATTTCCATCCCGCTGACACAACGTCAGCCCCGCTCGAGCTCAGTTATCGTCACGTAAGCCCCGACTGAGCCCCGTCGCTTGCGCCATCTTGAACCGGACACAGTCGGGGCACAAACGGATACATCCTTGTCAGTTGTCCTCATAAAGCTTTCAGGATTGAGCCATGATCAGCCTGGCTGAGCTCCGTACATGCCATGTAATACCGTTCGCATTAGGACTGCATTAGGCTTTACCCTGCTATACCAAGAGCGGCGATTCTCCACAACAGTTTTGAACAGTTCAAAACAGTTTTGAACAGTTCAAAACTGTCGGGACCCTTCCACCTTCCCCACTGTTCATCCACGACTATACAAGGCTGATCCAGACCAAGTACCGCATGCACCACGACCAAGGAACGTTTCATCAGGATTATGACAATCGTGCACAATCGCTTTGAGAAACGGGAATGTGTGACTGGGGCTTAGTGATGTTTTTTGATTAAAAGAAATTCTGTATAGCAGAGGTAAGCAATGCAAAAGTAACACCAATATGTTTAATCCCTTCAGAGTTTTTTGCATCCACCAAACACTTCCTCTGTGTTAAGTACAACAACAGCCAATACAACATCTCAAGAGAAAGTAGCTATGTCTCAGGTTCTCTTACTTAACATTAGAGTGTCCCACAAACACAAATGGCAGGACCGAGGAGTAAAAGAATGTCTCTCTACTCTAGACCTTGTCCAGTGTCTTAGTTATTGTGCTTTTTATCTCTTAAACTACAGAGATTTTTAATGGTCTGTTCACTCACCTAAGCTGTTCAAACAAGCTAGTAACATAGTGCATGATGATTAACATGTGTTCTGTGGCTGTTTTGGTGAATCACAGGTATGACACAAATCCCTGCATTCCCTTAATTTATTTTCTATTATACTTAAATGGTGTGTAGATTCATATAACAAACAAGCTTCTCTCCCTTTCTGAGAAAACAACATATTTTGTGTAATTCTTCATCTGAAACATACATGACTTAAACAGTATGATACCCAAAGGATGCAGGGGAACAATGTAAGCATTACTTTCTTTATTTTCTGTCTTTTTTAAATTAATTTCAAACTCAAAAAAGTAAAATCAAACGAAGTACACGTTTATCAAACAACTCTTCATGTCCATAAATGAACAAAATGCATATATACACACGTATGTACATGAATATCATACAGAGTGAAAAAATAAGAGATGTGCAAACACAGCATTTCCTCACTTTATTCATTTCTGAATTTTTTATTCCTAAAAAATACTAAAAATGTGAACTAAACTATTTTTGAAAAGGTGGTGTTATATTTTTTTTCTCTTTAGTGTTGTGTGAAAATCTTTAATAGTTTTCCCAAATACATGATCTTAGTTACCTTTGGTTAACTATGGGCAAATTACATCTAAATCTTATCATCATAATTCCCCCTGAATGACATGAGCAAAACATGTGATGCACATGTGTTCAATTTGGCTGTGATATTGTGAATTGTGACAGTTTAAAGACAACAAAGAGTCCAGATGACATGCATATGCCTGTCAGTTTCCCATCCTATCCTATGCAACCCCCCTGTTTTAAACAATAGTTTCAGCTGCAACATGTTTTTTCTACATTTAAACGAAAATGAAAACACTTTATCCCCATTTAACTGGCACAAATACGTTTAAATTTTGCTTAAGGCCTCCTGTAGCTTTATCTTCCTGCATCAACAGGTTTAAAAGGAGGGTCATCATAAGACAAAGCTTTGCTTGACCACGTTAAAAAAAGTCGATTATAGCTTATTGTGGAAATTTCAGACTATTGTGTTTATTCACAATGTCCTTACCTAATCAAAATGAAATTATTTTGAATTTTGGTGTATCCTGTATTCGAGGAAAAAAGAAAGCAGAACACTGCATTTTCAGTACTGCGATAAGGACATGGCGAAAGGGATTTAGAAGAAATAGTGAACAACTACGCTTACACTATACTGGATATTTCCCAGTATCTGATAGACTGATATCTCTAAACTTACTTTGTCTAATACCGATATCCATACCAGTATCATCCATCCAACCATCAATCCATTATCTAAACCGCTTATCCCTTTCTGGGGGCTGGATCATATTCCAGCTGACATTTGGCGAGGCAGGTAGACCCTGAACCAGCAAGCCAATCACAGGCAGACAGTCATTTACACTCACATTCATACCTAAGGGCAGTTGAGAGTCACCATATAACTTAGGCTACGTTTACATGGATACTGACTTATAGACGCAAAGATTTGTCCTTTGCGTTTTAGAATTCTTCTGCGTTCAGACGACGACACTCTGAGACAAGTTAATCCGCTGTAGTAAGCATGCCAGTTCAGTAGATGGCGGTGTAGGTCTGCTGAGAGGCAGCGCTGCTACAATACAGGAACGAAGAAGAAAAACTTTCACAAACAACAATGGTGAATAGACGCACAGAGACGCAGGAGTTTCTTTTCTGGACAACAAATCAGTTCGGACAACAAATCTGTCTGGATAATTTTGTCTGGATAACAAACCGATCACGGAAGAGGCTAACACGTTACTCGGCGGACGGCCGAAGCTGTTGTTTTTCCTGGTATGCGTGCGCAGCCTTTATCTGAAAGAGTACTGTGCATGCAGTGACGTCCACGTTTCACCCTGAAACGCTTTGATACAGGTTTACACGGAGCTGAATGGAGAGCGGATTCAAATCTTTCCACCCTGGAGCCTGTTTTCAAAAGTTTCCGTTTTCAATGAGTTTCCATGTAGACGCAAGGCCAAAACGCAATGAAAACTTATAAGATTTGACCGTTTTCTGCGCCATGTAAACGCAGCCTTAGTGAGCATGTTTTTGGTCAGTGGGAGGAAGCTGGGGCTCTGGAGAGAACCTACGTAAGCACAGGGAGAACATCCAGACTCCTAACAGAAAGCCCCCTGACCAACACGGGGATTGAATCAGCTATCTTCTTGATGTGAGGCACACACACTACCTGCTGCCACATACCAATACCAGTATTGATACAAAGAACTGGCTGAAGAAGTTATTTTCAGAATACACCTATTTTAGATGTAAAACGCCTTTTTGACAATCACAGGAAAATCAAGCTTCATCTGCCTTTCTAAAAGCCAAAACAATGATTTGTTTACCTGCTGACAGACACAGAGAGATTAGACCCTCAATTTAAGATTATGATATAATGAAAAAAAACTCTGCAATCTTGGTGTAAGTATGCAAGGCTAAAATGTTGGAACTACCAGCAGAAAATATCACGTTTGCTGATACAGATATGACGACTTTTGAAACGACTTCATGCATCCTTATGAATAACAGTTCTTATCTCTAGCTTACACTGTTTGCTACATGTTTTTCATGAATCAGTGTTTCAAAGAAGCATGTTTTTGTTAACTTTGCAACAACTACAGCAGTAGGGGTGTGACTCTTTCAGTGTGTAAATATTTGATTTGCTTCTGATTCTGGTTTCACAATTCAATTAAGAATCAATTCACAGTTTGAGGATCTGCCTCTGCCTGCTGTGTAATGAGAGGCTGTATAATATAATTTCACTTTAATGAATGAGTTCAGGATGTACAGTGTGCATAGTTTTAATGTTTTTCTTATCTGATTACTAAAAGACAGCATAGTGGACAACCAGGAACAAACAAAACATCTATGCTTAAATTGAAAAATAAATTGATTTAAGGGCTGGGAATGCAACAAACATGCCAGGAGCATCACATGCCCTGCTCAGTGTGGAAAGAGAGGAGAGGAGCTGATGGAAGAAAACTAATCCAGTGGGTTTGCTGTGGTGAGCTGTTGGGGGCATTTACTTATATGTGTTTTAATGTGTCTGCAAAACTGATTCAGAGACGTTTTGAACTGATTCTGAATTTTATGCCTGAACTTGATACGGTTTTCTCTGACTGAATTAAAATGTTGAGAATATGCAAAATGAATTTTTGCTGTCAAAAAGCATGATGTTGTTCAGCATGGATATATCTATTATACACTGCAAGTAAGTCAGGCTTGTGTACTGTGGTGATGACAGAAGCTAATATTGCAATGACATGCCGATTCATGGTGCAGCCTCGCAGTAAAGAGCCTTTTCCTGCCTCGCTGTAGAGCAGTAGTTACAAACTTAAGTATGCTGCAGCCCTCAGAAGCCTGGAAATCCTAATGGCCAACCAAACATCTAAACCTGAGACCCAAATACTTGTCCCCATTTCTTTTTCATAAACAGAGAATTCCAATGTAAACACGTAGTTTTGCCTAACAGAGCACAAGCAGTGTTTTTCAGAAGTTATGTAACATGGCAGCAGAGCAGAGACCTAAAAGTCCCATCCATAACTGGAATAGAGACAGACAATTTATGAAAGAAAATCTGACCAAAAAAAACCATTTTAATGTTGAATGTTGAGACTGCTTCACTGTGCATCAGCGGTGTTACCCATCACTGCCAACTTCACAACAAACTATCCATTAAAAATGTTTGTTTAAATATATCACTGAGACAAACAATAAGGCTTAAAAATGTTCCAGGGAGCATGCTTTACATAAATAACATTGATTAGAAACTGTATTTTTATGCGTACAATATATTGGGTTCTTATGCTGCGTTACAGTAACCTCGGAACAGGGAAGAGGGAGTGACGTCATATCCCAGTTATCAGCGTTCCAGTTACAAAGTTGGCAAAAAATGTGCCGATCTACCAGGCTATTGTTAGCCGTTGTTAGTCGTTGTTAGCATGCCCTGCCTCGTAGTTCACAAACAGCACATGGAGAATGTACATATCACTATGGCTGCATTTTTGTAAATATACTGTGTGTACAGCTGATTTAGTGCGACGCACACTAGTCCGAAGTGCTAATAAATGGATTATTACCGGGGCTTAATAACCGTATACACTGGGGCAGCCATCTTTGATTGTCAACTGGGGGGTAGTGAGGTTCCTCCAAGTTCCCAGTAGGAAATTCCGAGCTCAGGGGGCGCTCCAGTTGCAGTTTCATACTTGGAAATTGGAAATTCCGACTTCCATCTACAACTGGAATGCACCATGCTAATGCTAAGAAAATGAAAATACCTTTTTAGTGAAAAAATTGGCTGCTTTATTGCAATATATTGTATTCTGATTATTCATCACCTGTGTTGTCTGAACGCACCACTAACTGCCTTGAACATTTTGTAGTAATAGTATTAGTAAAACAAAAAGTGCTCTCTCATATGTCCGAGAGGTTATTTCATTGCATTGGAATTAATAGAATATGTCTGAAAGAGAAGTCAAGTATTTTATGATGAGTTTTAAACATAGTATCAGCTTTATAAATCAGGTTTAATGTTTTTATTAACTGTAAATGACCTCCTGTGGTTCATCCGTAGAGCCCCCATCTTGGGGAAGCACTGCTGTGGTAATTTGACTTGTTTAATTTTTCACTGAACGCTGCTGTTTTTCATATCTCCATTTTTTTCATCAAGTTAAATATCGTGATGAATCAAAAAAATGATTAAAGCTCCTGTCTACGCTCAGAGGTAATGCTCACCTGCTGCAGTACTCGGATACTTTCCACTGTGCAGTGGCTCAGTTAAAGCGCATGTGCAGTCGGCTCTAAATCCTACAGCTCTGTACAACTACCTGCATTCATTTGCTGGATTATCTTTGCCTTTTATTCTGTAATAGGTGAAACAGTTGTCAACCTTCTAGTTTCCATATTGTTTCTGTAAAAAGTGCTTTAATAGGGTTAGATTAGATAAGACACAGTGGGAGACGTGGACACATTCAGAAAGCTCACAGCATGATGACTGTCAGTTTCTTTTCACCCAGACTTAACTGCTTTTCTTAGCTTTACTTTTCTAAGCACAAGGGCAGGCCGGAGGAGGCCTTACATCTATATTTGTTCATGTAAACACTCTATACCTCGTTTGAACACTTTGACCTGCCTCTGGTGTTAATTTGGTCACAAAGCTGACTCCCTGTGAAGTGTATGTTTGCCTTCCGTGCCTCTGCCTCTTAGACTGTAACGGCTCTAATAAGCGCTCACAGTAAACGTGCTTCCGACTCCATGTTACATGTTAATGATTTTGTTTCCTGACGCTGTAATAGAGTAAAGCTCAATGTGTGATGTTAATTCTCTGACATTTCGGCTAAAGCTCTAAATTTTCCAGTTGGTCAGTGTAATCTTTGTGTGGAGGATTTGAATTTTGCTTTTACAAATGTAGTGATATAAAAGAAAATGTCTTATTGGTGGAGTTGTCGGTGTAAACACATATACAGGAGTAAGATTAAGAGTAATGGTGAGCTTTTTTTTTTTTTTTTACCATGAAGTTGATCTGGGAAACATGGCCTAGAAATAAACTTCTGATATTTTTTACTCTCAACAAACTCGATTTCCAATTGTGATATTTTTTAGTTCCCAAAGAAAAAATATCCTCCATATGACAGAAAAATGATATAAAACTTCTAGAGCTGGGTTACAAAAATTGATTTAATCGATTTAAATCGATTTTCCTTTAACTGGTTCATAATTGATCCATAAAATCCAAAGATCGATCTTTTAACTTGGGTAGTTTTTTCTTCTTTGGATGTGCAGAGAAGCAGCCTGTGGTATCAACCCTGCCAGTCTCGTGTGATCAGCGTTTAGCGCTGCTTTCTACTGAACAAAATCTCATGTGATGTTACTGCAAACAAACATGGTGGAAGCTAGGCCTGTGCTCAAAATATCGATATGGCAAAATATCGTATCGCACTCCTTTGGGATACGTGTATCGATACGGATTCTACAGAATCGATACGGCCTAAATATTTTGACAGTTGTTGTAAATACACTTTGTGTAATGTTAACAGTGGCACAGTTTAAGGTAGAAGACGAGCTACATAATGAAGCATATGTTCTAAATTTGATCTTAGGTCTACCACCTTTGAGGATCTGAATTTATGTCTCTCAAGTTGTAGAACCACTTAAAGGAAAAGTTCGGTTCCTGCAGCTTTTACATTGTTTATAGAATGAAGAACAACAATATACTCACCCAGAAGGCTTTCCTGATGCAAACGGTGCTTCGGGAAATATTTAGATCCAAAATCGAGCAGCGGACACCGATATAATGGTAGCCCGTAGGGCATAGATCGCCGCTTCCTAAAACTGCATTAATCGCCCAAAAACTCATGTTTTTCACCGATATTCCATCATGATTTGTTCAAAGGACCGCCATTGCAGCCTGTGTCTCTCCACACAGCGCTGTGTGGCTGAACTAACCTCTGAACTGACGAGCTGTTTACATGCTCTTGGCGCATGCGCAGTACTCTCTGGAGCGCTATGACGCTTCCTTATCTGTATATCTGTATACTGTGGCTCCAAACTGTAAGGACGCCCATCATATTCAAAGTCCTCCTCCACAACATCTTCATCCCATAGACATTCGGCCCATTTTGCACAAAACTGGAAGAAGAAAGTTGATTTGTAGTTGCCGATCTTCCTCTGAAACAATGAGCCGACTGGCAAGATGCGCGAAGAGCATGTAAACAGCTCGTCAGTTCAGAGGTTAGTTCAGCCACACAGCGCTGTGTGGAGAGACACAGGCTGCAATGGCGGTCCTTTCGGAGCAAATCATGATGGAATATCGGTGAAAAACATGAGTTTTTGGACGATTAATGCAGTTTTTAGGAGTGGCGATCTATGCCCTACGGGCTACCATTATATCGGTGTCCGCTGCTCGATTTTGGATCTAAATATCTCCCGAAGCACCGTTTGCATCAGGAAAGCCTTCTGGGTGAGTATATTGTTGTTCTTCATTCTATAAACAATGTAAAAGCTGCAGGAACCGAACTTTTCCTTTAAAACTCATCCTTGTTCTTTTTCTTCTTATAAGAAAAAACTAAACTTGTCAAGAATTTTGCTTAAAGCATAGTCAATGTCCACAATTTACATGTATCGGGATACGTATTGTATCGTGGCCTTAGTATCGGGATATGTATCTTATCGTGAAGTTGCTGGAAATACCCAGCCCTAGTGGAAGCACTATATGGGCACAACTGGCAAGTTTAAAAGCTGATGTTTGGATGTACAGTATTTTAGATTCAACAAGTACAAAGGAGAATACAAGTTGGACAAAAAACAAGTAATATGCATTAATGCATA
This sequence comes from Scarus forsteni, assembly GCA_036419115.1. NCBI lineage: Eukaryota > Metazoa > Chordata > Actinopteri > Labriformes > Labridae > Scarus > Scarus forsteni. Next base: position 8,856,204 of record JAZDUH010000354.1, on the reverse strand, counting down.
TCATTAAAATATGATTAATGTAACTGGTTTGGGTTAAGTTCTTCGTGTTAAAACATGGAATAAACTTATTCATATTCATGTCATTAAAAAACAAATACAAACTTAAAAGTGGGCCTATGCAAAAAGGTTAAGCCTGCTATAATGAAAACAAAGGAAATATCTAGAGCTGAACAATACTTTCAGTGTGATTTTGGTACTGGCTGATATCAGCCTGAAAAGTGAAATGCTGGTAATATTTATGTCTTTAAAAAATACCACAACTTTCATATTGCTGTTGTGTCTCAGTTGAAATGAAACTTGGAACATTTTATTTCCGAGGGTTCAGAAAAAAAGTCTCAATTTGTTTTTGTTTTTCAATTCCTGTAATAGAAAATTTGAATAAACTTAAGCGAAAGACTTAAGCCCAGCCCTTCTGTAAAGGCAGAAGTGGGCCATAAAGTGCTGTTCACAATAGCATTTCTCTTCTCTCTTAATGTTGGAAAATTAGAACAAGATTGCTCCTTTTGATTGTCTCATTTCAAATAAAATATTCCCACACAGCTTAGTGGACAAGTTTAGTAAAATGTTCCCAATGATACCAAACTGTTCTTCATTGTATTGTTCTTCTGAGCTTTATCTGTTTGATCTGTAGCAAGTTCTGTGGTACAGCTAATGATGTAACTCACCAAAAGTTCCTTTTTCTTTCAAATATGCCAGGCTTTTATCCCAACAGGAAGGAAAGTACTCCTGAGGTAAAGACAGTTCAGAAACAATGTTAAAAAACATTTTTTTAAATCTCTTTCCTTAGCTGCGTTTCTTTAACAGTGAAAGCATATAAACATGAGCTCCCACCAAGTGTCAATGTTTCTGCATTAACCAGGAATCGATGAACTTCTGAATCTTCCCATTAGTGCACTCCTGTATTTCTTTTTCATTTGGAAAAGTTTATGAAGTGATGATGTAGGCTTTATTTTTTTTTTGTTTAACTCCTACCTTTAATCACATGTTTTATGGGATTATGCTCAACCAGAGTTGATTGCATTTGCAAGCTCATTGATGTCCTCATGATCCCTTTAGCTTGCAAGTTAGCCGAATGTGGGAGTGTTGTGTGTTATTGTAGGTAAATGCAAGTTTTCTGTGAAGCTGGAGTAAATGTTTTTACTCCAACTTGTACAGTCCAGCATTGCTCCTATTTTTTAAATGAATAGTAATGCTGAGGTTGAATTGATGCTAAGGGTCTACAGAGTTTGCATATGTTTGCACACTCTGGTAGGGCGGATCTAGCATTTTCTGCAGCTCTTCATAGTAAAAGCTTGGACGAAAAAATTAATCTACATCATAATGAATTGCAATATGGCCCATTACTTTTTAAAGCAGGAATGCAGTATTTCCTTCTGGTCAAATATGTGTCAACATATCATTTAAATGTAAGTACTCTGCAGTAGAAGTGATCTGGCTTTAGTGTCATACACAGATAAGAACATAAGAACATAGTTTTTTTTTTTTTTTGTCCTCTAAACATTATAAGACATGTTCCTCTCTGTCCCTAACCAGAAACCTAAATATGGCCACGATGATGGAGTTATCTCAGCCTAAGTCTCGTCAGTTTTTACAATCCGATGGTCAGAATAATGTTCTACCATTGTTAGGGGTGTCCCCATACAACTATTTCACCTCCGATACGATACCGATATTGCAGCCTTGAGTATTGGCCGATACGGATATCAATCCGATACGATATCAGCAGGAATCATACAGACTTTTATTACTTATTTTGTTGTCTGGACTGTAAGAAAAGGCTCGATCAGGTCAGATTACTCAAACAGAGAACAGTAGGCAGCAAAAGTAGGTATGAGAAAAACTGACCCATTTGTTATTAACCAATAGGTTAAATAAATTTTAACCTTAAACATAAGAATATACTACAATTAAAACAACACGAATAAAAAATATTAGAAGACCCTGAAAAGTGACCTCAATAAATCAAACAAAAACATATTTCACCAATTGCAAAATAACCACTGTGTTGAACTTAAACATAAGCATATTCTACAACTGAATAAAATAAAAAATAAATATATTAGAATGGACTGCTTGTATCGGAGTGCTGATATCGGAGATTTAGGATGCAGGCCGATATAATCCGATATTTGTTTTTTTGACCAATGTCCGATATCAATATCGGGACATCCCTAACCATTGTGTCTTTCTAGAAATTAAAAATGTATTAGGGTTGTAAAATGTATGGTGAGGGTCTTGAAAAGATTTGAAAGTTTTAGATTCAACCCACTCATTGCGAATTTTCCTCTGTGAGCCACAGTGATTTTAAAAAAAATGTAAAGTTTTGATCCTGAAAGTACTTGTCTCAAATATTGCTAAGAATTGATTCACATTGTAAACATGAAATTCAAAGTCAGTTGAAGTGCACAGTTTGAAACATGGGATTAAAACTGCAAGTAAGTCTTAAAAATCAGCTTTTTTATCGTTAAAAATAACATTTGACAGTCCTACATATGTTTAAAATGATATAGTGGATACATTTCTCTGGTCAAAGAATGAACATACATCATACTTAAGATTTAAAATGAAATGTTTCAAAAATACTCTCAGCATGTTCCTGTGGGATCCTCACAGTGGTTCACGTTACCCCACAGATGACTAGTGAACAAAACATGTCCAGGCTGGTCCTGTGTGCATGTGTGTGTGTGTGCGTCAATGATATTGTCATGATCCTTACTTATGTTGGTGTCCCTCTCTCTCTTCCTGACAGACACGTGATGACTTTCTGGGACAGGTGGACGTCCCCTTAAATCAGATCCCGGTGAGTCATGGTTGCACGAGACCCTTGCTCTTTGCATACTGACGTTTGTGACTTTTTGAAGTTCACTTAAGTTGAAGGTATTTTGCTTTTACTGTAACATTTACTGTACAAGCATGCCCTTATTCGAAAGTGTGTTCCACATCATTGTCTGCAGTTTTGGAAACACAGTCCGTCATGTTTATGTTGCGCTCCTGCTTTGTTTCATCACAAATACAACACCCTCAAATTAGCCCTGGTGCTTTACTGTCAATCTCAATGTATCCTGTTACAGTATCGCTGATTGGATAATGGAGTTGTCAAGTATTTGAAGACTTAGAGTATTTTTTCTTTCATTTGTTTTCTCAGACAGAAAATCCCAACACAGAAAGGCCATACACATTCAAGGATTTTCTGCTTCACCCTCGAAGGTTAGCCTGATGCATGGTTATTGCATTTCTTTTTCTTTGTTTTATACATTACATTTTTTTTTTCCAGCTCATTAGAGAAATTTGTTTTTTTTTGTCCTTTTGGCCATCATCCCTATAATATCTGTTTACTTTGCAGCCACAAATCCAGAGTCAAAGGTCACTTGCGTCTCAAAATGACCTACCTGCCAAAAAACTCAGGTTCAGAGGAGGAAACGCCAGAACAGACGGAAGATACAGATGTAAGTATGACTACAGTAATGTCTTCAACTGAGTTGTGCAGGGGTGATGTATTTTTGCGGACAAACAGGATGTTAGCATCACGCTGGTCCTCTTGACTAAAAGCCAGCGGAATATGTCAATAAGTTCTTGGGTTATTGCTGATAAAAGGCTCTTTGGGGAAAAATGCATCTTTAAACATACATATTTTATTCATCATGATAGTCTTCACAACTGAACCTAACTTCACAGCTTTTTACTTAAATGTAATTGGCGAGAGTGAAAAAGCTACAATGAAGCTATTATGGACTTCAGCCACAGTTTCAAATTACAGAACTACAATAACTTCATGTTTGAGGTTTTCGTCTTAATTGAATGACATGATCAAATTTTGCCCATGGCTCTGACTTTTATGTATGTATAATTGTTAATTTTAAAAATGCGATGAAATTATTGTATGGGCATCCCAGGCTTTTTTATAATCTTTTAAGCAGTTTATTAGCAGCCACCCTTTTAAAAACACAATATTAGGGCTGGGTATCAATTCAGACTGTCTGGATCGATTCGATTTGATATTAAGAGGTCTCAAATCGATTTGATTCACGATTCGAAATTTGTTCAGTCTGGGTTATCTCAGTAAAAATAATGCTGTTAATGACTTTTTGACCTGGTACATTATTAAAACTGTTTTTACATTAAGAACTGAACCCAAAGCAGTTACCTTAATCATATATTAATGATATGCATCAATGCATATTCTGCAGGTTACTTGTTTTTTGTCCAACTTGTCTTTTCTTATATGCTTGTTAAATCTGAAATATGTCCAAACGTCAACTTTTAAACTCTCCGGTGGTGCCCCTGTAGTGCTACTTGCTTCCGCCATGTTTTTTTGACTGCTTGCTGTAACATCTCATGAGATCTTGTTCAGTGGAAAGCAGTGCTAAACGCGAGATTAGCAGAGTTGATACCACAGGCTGCTTCCCGGACCGTCCAATGAAGAAAAAACTACCCACGTTGAAAGATCGATCTTTGGATTTTATGGATCTATTATGAACCATTTAAAGGGAAATCGATTAAAATCGATTAAATTGATTTTTTTTAACCCAGCCCTACACAATTTTGCTTTGAAATGCAAAATCAGGGCCATGTCAGATGACATGAAAAGTTTAGTTTTCTTGTTTTTAACACGGACCTTACTTCACATATCTATTTGAAATGCTCGTTTACATCCTCATACACTTAGGGCCTTGATGTACAGGTTGTGCTAAAATTCTAACTCACTTATGCATTTTAGGACTCATTCTTGCATCACTCTACAGTCTCTGGGATATCACAGATACCAAAGGCCTAAAGCCTTTACAAAACTGATGTTTATGTCAATTAATGCACTCTAAGAATAGTGGAGTAAAGTCAAAACTCACTCATTAGTTATAGTTGTAATATTAGTCATTATGTTTGTACAAATTGCCATGGCACATGTGTTTCAGAACCACTGGCCAACAATATTACAACATTATGGTTATTAACACTCATCAGTTAACCAGCTATAGTCAAAAAAAGTGCAAGTGAGCAAAAAATGGGAAGAAATAAAAAACAGATAAAAAAAGGCAGATGTTCAATAAAGTAGATTTGGATTAATATTTTAAAACACACTCTTGAGTGTCTTAGGCTCCTCTTTGCAATGGTATTCATAAATTAACAGTGTCTAAAGGTTCAATCTTTTTGCTTGATTTAGAACTGGCTGACAAGTGGAGTTTAAGTCTTGAGCACGACCTCGTGTAGCATATCAACTGTTTCTGTGGTCAGATGATGCACAAGGCCTCTAATCCATCAGCTGAAAGTTGGACAGAGGCTTAATATGTTCAACCAAAGAGCAAGAAAACAACAGTTACAGCTATTTTTACCATCTTGTGTTGTTGCATTTGGAAATCCTAGCGGTTGAACATGTTGTGACCCCCATCTTACAAGATAAACAAATACACAATGTGGGACATTCATTACAGTGACTCCAATGTTCTTTAATAAACCGCAGTAAAACAATTGAACTGCATTCTTGGATTATTTGAATCTAAAGTATCACTTAATGTCTGTTGGAACCCAGTGGGTTGCAAAGCTGCTTTAAGTCAGTTGTATGGGTTTTTTAAGGTTTTAACGTTTTATCTATGCATATCAAAATTGTTTATTTTTCTTGAGAATGCTAGAAAACAACTAAATTTACTTAATACTATTGCAAACAATTAAAAAACAAAATGTATAAATGTCCCTACAGTGCTCCATCACAGTGCCTCTGTAATGATGCGCTTTTTTAAAAATGTTTTTTTTCCTTCCTCCTTTTCAAGTTATGTTTTCTTTCATCTAAGACCCAATCTGCACATTTTTCATGATTTTTAAATGAGTGGTTGATAACCTCAGAAATCTGAGTCATTGTTTCATATTAAGGAGTTGGTGCTACGTATTCTGAGGCCACAACCACTTCTGTAAACATTCAGGTTCTTCTAGTAGTGTTTGTCTTGAAGTGTTTGGATTGACTTAATAACTGGAGTGTTTTTCTGACAGCATAGAGGTTTAGTCGCATTTACATCTGTCTGCTACTTCAGTGTGTGTCATTAAACAGCTGGTGTCAGGGTATTGTCTCCTTCCCATGAGTGCTTCTTCTTAAACTCTGTTTACGTTTTTCAGCGTGGTTGGGAGTTTCTCGAGGGCCAGGACATGTCAGGTCCCCGACAAAGCCAGCTTCTACCCGCTCTGCCCTCTGGCTGGGAGGAACGGCAGGACAACCTGGGAAGGACCTACTATGTCAATCATGAGAGCAGAACCACACAGTGGCATCGACCCACAATACAGTAAGAGCGTGCGGCCCTCCTGAGCAAAAGTTCATCCTAATTCTTGATTTCCAGTCCTGATCAACTGTGTCTCTGCCCTTGTGTGTGGTTGAACAGGGACAGTGATGTAGGGATACCAAGAAGACGCAGCAGTAATATGGAGGAACATGCATTCATTGCGCGCAGACAGATCTCAGACCATGAAGAGAACACTGCACGAGAGTCTCCTGAGGTAATTTTAGCCTTTTACAACCACTTTGCATTTCCATTTGCATTTTGCCCTCGACTCTGTTCTGCTTGTATTGCTTTATTGTGCACTTTTCAGATGTACCTGTATTTTTCCATTCTGTTAATGAGGAACAGATGATGAGTTATGAAATGCTTAAAGCTTCTTTACAAGCTCAAAGGGGATGTAGCATGTAAAAGTCTCAGCATGCCTTGTTAGAAGTTGAATGAATAGGATTTGCCACTTGTTCTCTCTTCTCTCAAACTCAACAAGAGAGAGAAAGAGTCAGTGGGAGCTCATAAGCAAAATCCAGATTATAAGTCGCACTGGTATGTAAGCAGCTGGTAGGTCTCAAGAATTTCCCAGAGGACAAGGGTTTTTTCACGTGATGATTTATGTTTGATTCATACAAGTCCACAGCAGTTTCTGTGTAGCCGCATCATTCTGTTAGCACCGTCTGCCTTTGCCAAGTTGGGCTCACATCTTTACCGCCTCTAGTCCAACAGTTGAGCTCTCACCCCGTTGGTTTATTGTGAGGGAGTAATACATAACCTGTCAGTTTTGCTTCCAATTTCAGCTTGTTGTCTTTTCATGAAACAAATCAGGGATACACACACTTTTCATTTACTTCATGGTTTACCAACATTTTAAGTAAATGTAGAGACCTTGATGATGTTGTAGTTTGCAATACATAATGAATGGGGGCAAATTTAAATTGTGTTTTTTTGTGATTGTGGCGACTATACTCACAGTCATGGTGGCTTTTGTATAATATAGTGTTATCTAGGTTGTACAGGTGTTTATAAACCACAGTCCAATTTTTACGATGACATGTAGACTAATACATCATCAGAGCTTAAACACCAAACTTAATTAGAAGTCTGGCTATGACTTTAGCTCACATAGTTTAATATAACTACTGTCCTTGTCCTAGTATGCTCGACTAAAGATGAAATTATTTATCAACAGGGACTTTAAAAGTTAAAAGAATCTAAAAAAATGCCAAGAGCAGCTGTTCTCAACTTGAGAATCCTGATGGAAAGTTGCAAATCATGATTCCAGGCGTTGCCAAATGGCTGTTAAAAATAATTTTATTACATAAATTAGCTGTCGCTGATGTAATTTGAAGGTCTGTGTAATAAACTCCTGAAAAAGCTGTACATGTATGCTTGCTGCATGTCATCCTATGCATGCACTGTTGCAGTGCTGATACTCACCGCTCCTACTCGTGATGTCTTCATAAAGTCCCACAGGCTGCATGTTCACTGCCAGAGTTTACTGCTGTTTGCTCGGTCTTTCTTTTAAACAATATGTAGGGCTCCATGATACTTCCTTTAAAAAACAAAAACTAAGATACTCAAATGACTGTAACGACAAAGAAATTTCATTAAACAAGTTTTTCCTGCACTTTTATTAAAATATTTCACTAATTTAAACTAAATTTCCCTCCTGGATTTAAATTGCATGCTGTTATTAAATGTTCTACATTGTCATCTCCAATTATGACAGCTCCTCTGTTTATTTCAGAGGGATTAACATACTCCCCTGTCATAATTTAATCTCATTACATAACAAACACAAGCTTAAAATGCATGTGCAAGCAATAACAAGTTCTTCTTTCATTAAAATAATAAAGATTTTCAGTATTTCTGTCTTCAGACAACTTCCAATCTGCTGTGTCTGTGTTTGGAGGATGTTTATTGGAGGGTGTAGACTGCTAGAGAAAACAATTGGTGGAGCAAGTCAAGGGGAAAAAAAATTTAAATTAAAAAAAAAAAAAAAAAAAAAAAATCTCAACTACAGGGGCTGAACAATTAATTGCAAATTAGATTAAATCGCAGTATGGCTTGTTGCAATTTTCAAATCGCAGACAGTGCAATATTTTTAACCCAAAATGTGTTGAACATTTTGGCATTGTGATGTAGTTTCTTGCAATTTCATGCCTATTTTAACCTTTTTTAACCCAGTTTTTACAACTTTATGTCTGTCTTGCTCCCATTCACCTTTTTTTTTTTGGCCACTGTCAGACCATATTTGAAATTTTTACATGGTTTTAGAAATTTAATCCCAATTTTGCTGGTGTAATCAATTTTCCTTAGTCACTTTTGATTTTTTTTTGCGCTTTTTTATTTTTGCAATTTCACACCTATTATATACCTATTTATTTATTAACTTTTTTTCCGCTTTCATACCATTTTTTTACCCAGTTGTTACAATTTCATACCTATTTTGCTTCTGTTCTTTACTTCTCCACTTTTTCTCAAATCTTTTGTCCTTAGATTGATTCAATGTCATACTGGTTATACTATAAAACGATCTACTGCTTATGTTTGTTTAAGAATACATAAGATGATGAACATTAAAACAATCGCAGAGTAAATCGCAATTGCAATATTGGGGAAAAAAATCGCAATTAGATTATTTTCTCAAATCATTCAGCCCTACAAAAAATGCCGATCAATTGATTAAGCTGACATAATGCTTTGGACCAAGTTTGTGCAAGCATTCGCATTGTACTGTAAAAGTATTAATGAGTGATGCCACTTGGAGACAGGGCACTATGGGCGACTGTTTAGCATGGTGTTACGTACATGGGTGCCTTGTGAGGTGATTCTTTTTTATCAAAAGGGATCTCTTTATTCTTCTTCAGCAAAAAAAGCAAAAATAAAAAGAATTGTGAGAAAAGGTAGACAAGCTATTTGCTGTATGCTGTTAATTCCTTGATGCTTTTGATGAAGCACATAAACACCCTGTACACAACAAAATGCTTAAAACCACCCTCTAAAAAGTCATCTCCAATTATGACAAGGCTCCTCTGTTTATTTTAGAGGGATTACCATATTGTGAACCTTTTATCCCCTAAGAAACTTTACACTGTTCAGTCCTGCAGATGACAAATCACAGACGTACAAATTACTCCCTCAAATCCCCAGGTTTATTTTAAGTATTTATTGTCTTTTCCCACAGTCTTTTTGGTTTGCATTAGGCAGCTGTTTTCAGAAAAAGAACAAAACAGAAAACCATTAATTAACTGCTTAGCACCAAAAAGCCGACTGATTAAAGAGTTAGATTTAACAGAAGAGACTGAAAGAATTTAATGATGCTGTACTGAGCTCTATATCAGGCACTTATTTGCTGATTAGTTTGACGAAACCCTTTAAATGTGGGGGTATGACAGTGTTTTTGTGAGGGTTTTAAAGTATGTTTGTTGGACAAGTTCAGTTCAATTTTAGATCAAGCTTGAGTTTATGCTGTTTTCTGATCATTTTTTCTCGTAGGCGAGTTGATGTAAGATTTAAGGGTTCAGGGATCCTGTGTTGAAGCACATGATGCTGTGGTGGTTGTGGCAGAGTAGCTTTGGCTTGTCCTCTGAGGAAATCTGTACAACAGAGGCTTACGGTTTGGATTTCTGCCATCTCATCTTGTAGAGCTGGGAAATTATCACAGAGGACGACTCCACCTTGTACAGCAGTGACCAGGTCACTTCGCCTACCCCCCGCACACCCGTGCCTGAGTTCCTTGCCTTTGCAGACGAGCTGAGAAATGTTAACATTTCAGAGCCCGTGGCTGGCACCTCCCAAACAGTGAGTCTTTTTCTTTGTTTCTTTGTTGCAGCATGAGTTTCTGGTTACCAGAATTTTAGAGGCAGACGGACTCATAATGATAATTATGTAAACCACGATCTTTCAGAGAGAGAGATGAAAATAAATTGACATTAACAGACAAATGGTTGCTATTGTCTTTCACATCCTCTTTCTTACTGCAGAATCACACCAGTAATTCAAGCCATTCCAGTATCAGGAGGAGCTCACAGCCTTCTTCAGGGGAGGAACATCCCGTTAATCCTGTGGTGAGTGTCACTCTCTGTTGAAAACACGTCCCACAGTTAAACAACCTGCTTTGCACCACAGTGTTTCTGTGCGTGTTTCTGCCTCTCAAGTATCTCACTGATCATCACAGCTGCTTCCTTTATGCTCACAGAGGTGTGGATGTTATCAAATGTCTTTTTTGTTTTTGTTGTATGGCGTGGACTTAAAGTTTGAAACTGTATTGATGCTGTTTAACTTTTATGCCTTTATTAGTTACTTCCAACCTCAGCTGGGTTACCCCCAGGCTGGGAAGAGAAGCGGGACCCCAAAGGCAGACGCTACTATGTCAACCACAACAGCCGAACCACGTCATGGACGCGACCCCTTATTCAGGTGAACAGGCTCTCTCATTGACAGGGGAGAAAGAGTAGAAAGATGTCGTGCTTACTTAAAAGAACTGTTTCTCTGATAAAATTTTGCTCAATGAATTTCCTCAAGCTAAGGTAGGATGTACATTATTTAAAAGGTCTTCAAAGTTCTGTAGAGTTTTTTGAGAACACTTGTTTGCTTTGTGCGAAGGGAACAAAAGCCGAAGTGTGATGAGTCAACCAGTTACTTACTCTGTTATATAACAGTGCTTTAGATGATGATCATTATTATTTTATTTAACCACAGATTTGCAGTTTTCGCTGCCTGATATACGTATAAATGATAAATTATTTAGACATAAATGTACTTTTACGTTATGTGAGCCATTATGTTGCATAAACATACTATTTTTGACTGTTATTAAAGAAATTTGACTGGCTTATTTATTAATCTACATCGTAAGCTTTGTAGTGATAAATATGAAATGACCAGAAATCATTGATCTTGTTGTTCATGTATTTATGATGTGATTTTGTTGTCCAGAGAACCTCTGAGGTACCAGCTGCAGCTGCAGCTACAGCTGCAGCAGCGGCACAGACACACAGTGGTCCAGTTGTACCTCAGAGCCCATCCCCACCTCCCCAGCCAACATCTCCAGAGGAGTCTCCGCAGCACACCCCAAACGCTGAGGCCACGTATGAATCTGGATTCCTACCAGCCGGTTGGGAGGTTCGCAGTGCACCAAATGGAAGACCCTTTTTCATTGATCACAACACAAAGACAACTACCTGGGTGAGAAATCAGAATTCTTTTTCGTGTTTGAATGGATGAACAAACGTTTGTATTACTGTGGTTCAATGGTCTTTTGGAGCAGACACCCAGAACACAAGTGTCTTTTTCTTGTCTCTCTGTTAGACCAAGAAAGGCATATTCATTACAGTTATAATCCTCCAGATCTCCCCCCTCTTTTTCTTTTAACAGACATTTTACACTCCCATTCCCCTTATTATCAGTACATTTCTTTCTGACACAGTCCACAAACCTCTTACAACACATAATGAACATTACAGAGTAGTATATCAGGAGGGGGAATTTTTCTGAGCTGATGAAAACCTGGGCCCTTCCAAGTGCAATTCAAGTAACCATCCCATTCTCCAATCCATAAGCTTAGGAAGTCTAATCAGGAGGCCACAGACAGAAGTGATGCCATAGAACATAGAAATGCTCCCTCTGAATGTGGTGGCTCTCGAAAAAAAATGAGAAGTAGAGTCTTGTTTTTCTAGTAGTGTCTAAAATAAAGCTTCCTCTCTTTTATTTTTCTGAACAGGAAGATCCCAGGCTACGGATTCCTGTGCAGATGAGAAGAAAAGCCTCACTTGACCCGTCTGACCTCGGCCCCTTGCCAGTAAGAAACTTTTTTTCTTAAGTGTATTTGGAATTTTAGCCTTTGTTTTGACAGGACAGTGATTAGAGAAATAAATCAGAGAGAGGGGAATTGGTGAATAACATTTAGGGAAAGAGCTGCAGCCCAAATTTGAAGCTACATCAATTCTTAGATTTGTTTCATACTGTAGTTTAATATATATTTATATATGCTTGTCATTAGTTTATCTTGGTTTACTGTTGCCATTTTGGCTCAAGTGTTGCTGTATTTGCAGATGTTTATGTTGCCGTCTTTTCCAAGTATGCATTAAAGTCCAAGTGATGTGATTTGTTTGGATTTGTTTATTTTTCTGTGCTTGTATAATGCTCAGTTATTTTCATTATATAGTACTTGTTATTGGAACACTTTATAAACAAATATATAGAACAAATAGCTGCTGTAAATGGAGCACGAACTAACCTCTGGCCATCTTTGCTCCTTATTTCATCAGTAAGGAACATTTTTTGACAAATTTGAGAGAAACATTCAACAGAATCTTTCTGTCTACCTGGGAACAAAAACCTGTGGAATCTTATTTGCTTAACTTTCTTTTGATATGAGTTCACAGCTGTTAGTGTTTGTTTTTTGTGTTTGGTTGTCTAAACTTACTGAATAAAGGACTGTTTTCTGAAATCTTAGCCAGGCTGGGAGGAGAGAATCCACAGCGATGGGAGGATATTCTACATTGATCACAGTATGTAGGACATTTGTTGTTCAGTAGTTACTATCTAACAGGTTTCCGTACTGAGATATGAACTTTAATGTTTATTTTATCTTAGACACCAAGACCACACAATGGGATGATCCTAGATTACAGAGCTCAGCCATAACTGGACCAGTAAGTACAGACTATATTTGCCTTATTAACTATTTTGAACATATTAGCACAAATTCAAACAAACACATGTATTCAAAGCAGTTTTCCGGCACATATATTTCTGCTTCATAATAGGCCGTTGTGTCAGCATTGTTTTGTTCTTCCAATATATTATCCTCTTTGTGCCCACAGGCAGTGCCTTATTCCAGGGACTATAAACAGAAGTATGAGTATTTCAGGAAGAAGCTGAAGAAACCGGTGAGTGAAAGTGTAAGTGTCTTTGTATACAAGTGTCATCTCCTATGCAAGTAAAATCATCTCAAAAGCTGTTCAGATGGAAACTGGTGTTACATCCTCTGCTTATATTAATATAGTTAAATATATGTAGTGCTGGTTTAATGCAGAGATGATCATAAATGCTGTTGTGAATCTAAACACACTTTTAGGCGGACATACCAAACCGCTTTGAGATGAAGCTGAGACGAAACGCCGTGCTGGAGGACTCATACAGACGCATCCTGTCAGTGAAGAGGGCCGACCTGCTGAAGGCTCGACTGTGGGTGGAGTTTGAGGGAGAGAAAGGACTGGACTACGGTGGGGTCGCCAGGGAGTGGTTCTTCCTCATGTCAAAGGAGATGTTCAACCCGTACTATGGACTGTTTGAGTATTCTGCCACGTGAGTGCAAACTCTGCCTGTTTTATAACTTCATAAATGATATTGTGCATGATTAAGGTTGTTTGGAAAAGTACAGTAAAACACGGTAGAGTGAATTTAATGATATTTTGTTAGAGACGTATTCAGAATTCCAAACAGTGTTTGTTTGATAGTATTCATTATGGAGATTTGAATTAAAAAAAAATATATATATATAGGAGACAGATATTGATAGCTGAAAAACATGAAAGCCAGTAGACCGATGTGTGCGTGCTCCACATCCAGAGGCTCCAGGCCTGGCAGTGGTTAGCGACTATGCACCATGTCATGAAGCTCTCACCGTCTGTGGGCGGTTTGAAGCCAGGTCAAAGCCCCTAATCTCTCCCTGTTTATGAGCCCTTCTCTATACTGTCAATAAAGACTGAAAACTTGCCAGAAAAATCATCTAAGAAGAAGAAGATGTGAGCGCTCTAGATCCAGTTATGGAAGGGCCTCCTTCCTTGCTCGTCATTCCTCTCCTTTTCTCTCCCCAGTTTCCAACCCTATTTAAAAAAGGAGACATAAATGAACATGACTGTTGCCAATCATCTCTTGACAAAGCTGCTTAAATTTGATAGTTGAAAGTACATTTTCCTGGATTGGTTGTCTAGTTCAGATTTGTTAGGTCTATGAAAAAAAATGCAAAAAAGGGGGCTGACAAACAGAGACCAGACTGATTTATTTATTTACCTTTAAATCAATAACATTTCAATTTAGTATTGATGTTACATGAAAATACAAAAAAAGAATTAACAGCAAAAATTAATTGGAATGATATTACTTATGAAGTTACTTTTTTTGTTGTTGAAATTTTGTTTTTATTTGAAAGGCACATACATTTCTTACACTTTCATTTCACCAAATATCTCATGCATCCGTCCAGACCTTTCGAGCTCCATTGTGAGGTATCACATCAAAGTTCGTTAATCTTTCCACACAGGTCTTGGATGATAGGTGTGAAAAGTCTCAATGTCTCTATCATTGTTGCCTCTCAAGTTTTCCGTCATTGTTTTAACACATAACCACAATAACAGATGGAACAGAACAGAACAGGGAGCTTACAATAACATCATATATGAAGTTACTTTTTAAACTAGAGTAATATCTCCTCAAATTTTCATTTAAATTGCAGAAAAATATGTATCTTATTGGAGAACATGAAGAGCTGTACCATACTAATAGGAGAAATAAATGGGTTGGAAAAATAAATAACAAGTATTGACAATAATGTAATACTGCCCCTCTTTTTTGATGTGCCCAACAGGGACAACTACACACTCCAAATCAACCCAAACTCTGGTTTGTGTAACGAGGACCACCTCACCTACTTCAAGTTCATCGGCCGTGTGGCAGGCATGGCTGTGTATCACGGCAAACTGCTTGATGGTGAGCGCCTCCTGTCTATGTGCTTTTGAGAACAACACATATTTTGTCTAAGTAGGGACATTCTGGACATCTGACTTTTCCTGTAACAGTTAAATGTATGGACTTGGGGTATTAACATGCATCAAATAGCGTTGAGTGATCAATGCCTGACTCTGTAAAGTAGACTGGAGTCCTGTTTTTATGTGAAAAGCAACTTTAGCCTTGACCTGAACGTTGCTTTCCTGACTGAGTAACACACAGCTGCAGAGAAATACCATCAAACAGCTGACTCTTAACCGCACTGGGAATGGTTACCAGGTGTGTTGCAGACACATTATGTAACACACACAAAGACTTGAATGTGAAGTAGAATTTAAGTGTTCTAAACAAAACTGCAGAAGGACAAATAAAAGTGATCTGAGAAACTTTTTTTGTGCTCATATGCAGTAGATTCTAACGTGTTTATTTCTTCCACACAGCTTTTTTCATTCGGCCTTTCTACAAGATGATGCTGCAGAAGCCCATCACTCTTCAGGACATGGAGTCTGTTGTGAGTGTCAGCTGTTCACACTAATATTTAAAAGGGGTGCACAATGCTGGATTATGCAAATGTACAATATGCTGCATGCATACATGGCAGAGAACATCAGTACTAGAATTCGCTTTTATTTTAGTAGTCTGTTCCTTTTAAATCAAACATAAATACAAGCCAAACGTTTCATTCTACTGTCATTTTAATTTACTCTTCAGATTGAGACATACTTGAAACATAATACACTCACCCAGAAGGCTTTCCTGATCCAACCAGTTCTTCGGGAGATATTTAGATCCAAAATCGAGCGGCGGACATCCATATAATGGTAGCACACGGGGCATGTATACACCGCTCCTAAAACTGCATTAATCGTCCAAAAACTCATTAGTTTCACCAATATTTCATCATGGTGCGCTCGCGCTACTCCTCCAAGACAGTCCGGGGTTGCTCCACCCATGTTTTTGTGACTGTGCTGACCTCTGAACTGAAGACTTTCTTTACGGCTGCCTGCAAAGACATGGGTGGAGCGACACAGACTGTAATGGAGGAGTAGCACGAGCAGACCATGATGGAATATTGGTGAAACAAATGAGTTTTTGGACAATTAATGCAGTTTTAGGAGCGGCGCTATACATGCCCCGTGTGCTAGCATTATACGGATGTCCGCCGCTCGATTTTGGATCTAAATATCTCCTGAAGCACTGTTTGGATCAGGAAAGCCTTCTGGGTGAGTATATTGTTCTACTTCATTCTATAAACAATGTGAAAACTGTAGAAACCGAACTTATCCTTTAATAGCGATACATTACAACATTAACAAAATGTATTCAAAAGAGTACAATAAAACCAAACCTTATCTGCAGTTTGAGAGCTACAAACAGGGCTGTATGAACAGTGAGCTCAGTACTGCATGTGACAAAAAATGTCATGTTGGGTCATTTATAAGGACACTTTGATTTTTTTGTAAAAAAATTGTGAAAGTAATTAAGAAAGTTTATATGGATGTTTCCTAAAATAGTACCAGAAATATTTGAGAATGCTTCAATGAGTAAAGCCTGTTTATCAGCTGAATATGAGCATCTGATGTTGGTAATCAGCTCTTTTTTGTAGTTATGTAATAATGCAGCTGCTATGCCAAAAATATGGTTCATCCCAACTAATACTTAAGTAAACTACTGTATTGCCATCCTTGATTTATATTTGCTCTGGGAGTAATTCACTCTTTTAAATGTGTCGTTTTAGGACAGTGAATATTTCAACTCTTTGATGTGGATTTTGGAGAATGACCCAGCGGATTTGGACCTGAGGTTCACCAATGATGAAGAGCTGTTTGGACAGGTAAAATCAATGTTGCTGTCTTTGTTGACTGTAAGAGACAAGGGAGGAAGTGGCTCCCCAATTCACAGTTTTACCCTTTTCTGGTTCTAACGCTGAACTCGTACCAGCCACATTACTGATTATTTATGAGGTTAACTTATATAGAGAAAAACCCCTCACCTTGGAGCTTACTAAGGAGACAGTAAATGACATATTACTCACTGCTAAGTAGTAATAATTTATCATGTAGGCAATGTGCATCTTAACTGTGTATCCTTTCAAAACAAGCAGCACAAGATACGTATAAACCAAAAAAAAAACAAAGAAATATAGTTAGATTAGTATCTGCTTTATCAATCGTAAAGGAAATTCATGCACAAGGAGTCCATTTTACACATGTATTAGAGACAGGACTTAAACTATAAAGCAAGATGGCAACTAACAAAACACTACAACAGTGTAGCAGAGATTGTGCAAATCTTTGGTTAGGGGGTTAAAGAGCACAGACCCCTACCTAGACATTTCTGACATTTTTTGCTGAATTATTTTTAAAAATGTAGAAAACTGCATCGTGAATGATAACAATTCTTGAAAAAGATCCTGGATCTGTGTTTGGGTCACCCCCAAAATACAATCACTTCTCCCATGTGCCATGTATTCATAAAATTTCGTAAAAAAATGTTAAGAACTTTTTTAGCTACTTTGCTCAAATTTGGATGATTGAATAGATGGACATACAGACAGACAAACACGCTGACAAAAGCTGTCAAAAATATAGCCTCTTTGGCAGAGCTCATTATATAAAAATACATTGGAGTGATGCAGGAAAAAGTATAAATAAAAAGAACAAAAGAAACAAAAAATAACAAACAAATAAAAATACGTATTTAAAAATTAATAACACACTCTAGGGGAACATGATGTTGTGTACAAGTAAAGCAGAGAACCTGTAGGAAAATACTTCCTTACTTTAGTCCAGGGTCCTCTGGTGGCCTTCGGCGGTGCTGCAGGTGATTTGTTGTCATTTCCAATAAACAAGTTTAGTCAAACCTCATTTTAAAATATCCCAAAACATTGTATTACATTTTAAAATCTTAGAACTCATGGAAGTCATGGTTAAACAGGAGTTCAATTGAGTGGTGACACTCCATTCACTATTTTTTTCTGTTTTACTTGTCTCCTGATAATATAGATTATCAGGGCTTTCAGGGACAGAAAGACACCAGGAAAGGGTTTATGGAGCCACAGAGTACGTTCAAAAAGAGAATAACAAAAGAAGAATTAGTACAAAACTATGTTTTCCCTCTGAAATCTGCATGTGGTTGTAAAAGGGTTTTGGTGGGCCCCTGGATAATTTTCAGGTCCCAGAATGGGCAGCAGCCTCATTCAGTTTGTAGAAACTGGATAACATTTGTGACATTACATCCGTGTGTGTTGATACCCTGAGGGGTGTCTAATACAGCTGGCCAGTTTCCTGATAAGTGCTCTTTAACTGATCACAATGTAACAAGCCTCACCTGACATCTTACCCTAAAGACTTGATTAACGCGCCTCCCTCTTTCTGTTCAGACTCACCAGCATGAACTGACACCAGGGGGTGCAGACATAGTTGTCACAAATGACAACAAGAAGGAGTACATCCAGTAAGGAACAACTACAAATCAGTAACAACACTTTTATCTCCTCTGTAGTGATGAGCTGTGACTCTGACCTGCTGTTCTGTTTTTGATAGTTTGGTGATGCAGTGGAGGTTTGTGAACAGGATACAGAAGCAGATGACTGCCTTCAAAGATGTAAGACTTTACTATTTTTTTATGTGGAAAAATCAAAATGAGGTGAAAGATTAGACTAATCTGCTTTGTGTTTGTGCTTGAAGGGATTCTTTGAGTTGATACCACTAGATCTGATTAAGATCTTTGACGAGAATGAGCTTGAGGTGAGTTAATCGGTTTTATTTAATGTGCTAAATAAACCAAATACATTCCAGAAACATGACTTTCTCTCTCTCCCTGACCACCTGCCATCTCGTCCTCTCAGCTGCTTATGTGTGGTCTAGGAGATGTTGATGTGAACGACTGGAGGGAGAACACCAAATACAAGAACCACTACTGCGCCAACCACATCGTCATCCAGTGGTTTTGGAAGGTGAGGCATCTTTCCATGCCTGGAGCCAAAGCTAAGCCTCCGTTTTTTTTTCTCTTTCAAAACAATGACTTTGTTTTCTGTTTCTTGGATGTGTTTTTCCAGGCCGTGCTGTTGATGGATGCTGAGAAGCGAATCCGACTCCTACAGTTTGTTACAGGAACATCGAGGGTCCCAATGAATGGTTTTGCTGAGCTCTATGGTGAGAGTCTCTCAGTGTGTTAACTAGCACCTTCTGTTGGGTTTTGTTTCTTAATATTTCAGTTTCAAGGCTAAATTTTTCCCTTTTCCTTTATGCCTTTTTACATGCATTATTTTCTCCCTTCCAGTTAATTCACAGTTTGCTCTCATTCTTGCTTTTATGTTTAATTTCTTGTATCTGAAGTAGAACCATGCTGAATGTTTTTTCTGATGTTTTTTTATTTTCAAGGGTCTAACGGACCACAGCTGTTCACCATCGAGCAGTGGGGAACACGTGACAAACTCCCTCGAGCCCACACATGGTAAACACAGCACCATGATGCATTACAGTCCTCAGGAACATGTCTCTGTGTTTTTGTTGCTTTGAGTATGTTTGGCAGCAATCAAAGCAACATTATAAAACTTTTAGTTTGCCTCAGTTTTGTCATCCCTGGTTAAAAAAGCAATCTCACTCAGTAGGCCATCCTCGTTCTGCTTTATTGTAACAGGATCACCAAAGTATCATTTACTATGAATTTAAAAGTAGGTTAAAAAAATGAAAGAAAAAAAGGGATTTTCAGTTTGTCAGTTCAAAGATCTAGGGTGAATTCCAATTCTAACCCTGAGCTCTTCCCTTTTGTCTCACCCCTTCCCCTTGGCCTTAAAAACAGAGGGCCAAGGGGAACACTGCTGAGAAATGAGACGCCACTCAATCCCAGCTATGTCATCACCCAGAGCCACTTGCTAGCTGTGATGTAGGCAGATGCGACAGTAGCTGTAATCAACAATTCAACCATGATTAATATTTATTTAATAATTTAATAATAAGTTATAACTATGCGCTTCCTTTGATCTCCGCTCTGCCTTCGTATCAGTGGATGCATCATGCATTATGGGAAAATCTTACACCCCTTCCTTTCAAGTGAGGTCCTGGTCTGTTTTCATTTCAAGGGCTGTGTAGCCCTTCATCTTAACCCTACGGAGTATTGGGACACCCCTTCACTAGACGTGAACATGCAGGGGTAATGGTGCGTTCACACCGGATGCCACTTATACTACCTCGGCGATCACTCTCCATTCAAAGTCAATGTATAGCCCCGATGGGGCGGGGCTAACCCTCCCGCGATGCGACAGCCGCGTACAAGGCGACCACTTCTCTCGTCGCGCAATGTCAAAGTTAAAAAAAGTTGATCTATTCAGGTGATGTCGTGTGTGGTTGTGCAGCAACAGCCAATCAGAGGTGTGTGTACATGTGACGGTACCCGAGACAGACAGTTATTCATCCGGACTACAGGGTGGATGAGTTCCGTCTAGGCAGAACTAATGTCAGTGAGGACTTTACTTCCCCCTAGACGGACCGCGGTAAACTCACAGATGCTGCAGCTGCAGGGCATCAGCTGCAGTGTTTTGTGGTTGATAAGTGAGTGAGAAGGATACAGCTGGAATAATGTCCGCTTATACATCCTATTACGGTAAGTATAATGGTGATGTACTTGTGACCCCGGCACATATCTGGGTACACTTTCCGTCAAAGTCTGGCTCATTTTCTCAGTGTGTATTAGGGTTGTCGCAATGAACTATTATAGGTGACAACCATCTTTTAATTAATAATGACAACAATCATATTGAGCTAAATATAGGCATACAGTAATATGATAATACTGTGTGACTATTTGGCCCAAACCTCCAGCCATGTTGACAAGAAGATAACAGCAGAGCAACAGAGAGATTGCTCTGACACAAACAGCAGAGTGAAGCAGACAGAACTATGTAGCATCCACCCTGTGTAAAGTGCTGTGTGTTTATTTACAGCATGCTCCTTCCTCTGCCAAATATTTGTCTTTTTCTGTAAAGCGGGTGAAACTACATGTATACATGTACAGAGTCTGGAAATACTGGTGTTTTTTTTTTGTAGCAGGGACTGATTTTCATCATAAGTGTGTCAAGTGTCCTTCAGATAAAAAAAGTCTGATTTTCTGAAGGTAGACATAAAATTAGTCAATGAACATTAGCCTTAACTCCTCACAGCAATGAAAATGGGGTCTTGTTGCCTTCACTTTAGCAACCCTGAGATATGTTACCAGTCTTTACGAACATTTAAGAGAAAAACAAACGAAATAAAATGACATATAGAATCTTACAATGTAGTAAGTTTATGCCCTCTGGTGGTTGGATGTAGTCATAGCGCTCACTCATCATATATCCTTGGAAAATGTTGTTCCGGTCAGTTTGCTCCTTATGCAAAAGCAGAACGTTCAGTGTTAAACTTCAATTTTGCAGCATTGATGTAATTGTCAGATTCAGTGTTTTTAAAGCTTATACTATCTGTTAGGCTAAAATAAGACTGAAATGTAGTCCTCTGTCACCGCTGATTTGATGATTAATGAGCAAAGCTTTGTAAAATCTATTTTTTATTCTTTCAGTGCCAGATTTGATTGTGTTTTTCATTGTCCTTTTTCTTATCTTTCTCCTTAAAGCTTCAATCGCTTGGACCTTCCCCCATACGAGTCCTTCGAGGAGCTCAGGGAGAAACTTAACATCGCCATTGAGAATGCTCAGGGCTTTGACGGGGTGGATTAGTGCTTCAACAGCACACAATGGACTTGCATTACTGTCATCAGTATAAAGCCATTGAGCATGAAGTGGAGAAGTTGATGGAGGAACAAGCTGTGCGTCGTACATGTTTGTGTGCCAGCTGTGTGACACATGAAGGACGGTCACACAATCTTCACCAGCATGTGGAGGAGTGAAGTTAAATCTGTAGTGTGAGGGGTTTGTAATCACTCTGCATGCTCTTAAGTTTACAAAACTGAAACACAAAGATACATACTAGATATAAAAAATAAGTTTCATTCTTGCTGAATGGTCCCAAAAAACTTAGCACTGATTCTCGCAGCAGGTACCTCTGAGAATACGCCTAATAACCTGTGTCATTCAAGCACATAGTTAGAAAGTGAGTGAACAAGTACAAAAGGAGAGAAAAAACAAGTTTGTCAGGGGTTTAGGATGAAACGATGAAGGCAATGATGTGTAATAAGTGCATGATGGATATAAAAATGACAGCACAACCTACAAAAATGCCCATCCCAAAGAGCACTCTTTTTTTAACTTCATTATATTTAACTTTTTTTGTAAAATTTTACAGATTTCATTCCATACCACCAGAAACACTGATGCAAATCCCCAAGATATGCATTTGAAGACACGATTTAAGCTGACACACAAGTGAATCATTGAACCATTATAGCAGGAATGAAACACCGGACCAGTAAAAATCATACTATCCTGTAGTCTGTGTATCCACAGATCCAATGCAGTGACTTTATGCAGTATTAAAATGCGCTGTAATCCTATGCATATTGTACATAGAAACAGGAGATAATTATTTTAGTTATCAAAATGAATGTACATATAAATGTAACCTTGCCTTCAACAGAGTAATGTTTCTTAAGTCATTGAGCATCACTCAAAGCTGCCATGATGGTGACTGGTGTGCTTAATCACAGTAGGTATCACTTTTCATTCATGACTGATATCTACTTATACTCAACTTCAATACTGACTGTTATCAGAGAAATAGATGAATGTTGTAATCTCCTGGCCAGTACAAATTCAATCCAATGGACTGACTATCATGCAGTAAGCATACAGTATGTTGAATATACTGATTTGTCGCCTTCATCTGTGAGTGATATCATTTTGTTTTTTTTCTACTCATCATGGGTGTTTAATCAAAAGCACAGTGCTCTATTTTTAAGAGTGCAACTTTAAAAATTTTTTTTGTTGGATATGAAAATATGTACAGACTATTTTCTGTTTTCAAAATGAGTCGTCACTTGTAAAACCTTTATAGAAAAGTACCAGTACTTGAGCAGTAGTTTTAACATTTTCTGAATGGTTCAACATGTGTTTACACTGCCTGCCATGTTTACAGGTCGTTGATAAAAGAACATATGGAGGGCTGGTTCTTGTCTTTGACAACAATTTTATACTTTTATGCTTTTATAAAGTGAAGCACTTTGTGAATATCGATGAGTCTTACTTCTGATCTGTCTGAAGCTTTGCCAATCTGTCGCCTGCAGACCGCTTAAACCCCTCTTTAAGATGATGATCCTATGCTGAAGTGCACATGTTTAAATGTTTACATGTAAACATTGCTGAAAATAAGCACATTCTCTCCTTTCCCTTATATTTAAATATCAATACAGAGGCCTTTGTAATATAGAACTTGATTAGTTATTGATGTTCTTTTATCTAAATAAAAGTCTGTCATATTTGTAATATTGTCAATGGAGTATAGATAAATAGATAACTTTTTGTTTGTAAAAAATTAATTATGATAAAAATTTGATTACTACACCTTTCAGTGCATTACAACAACATGCATGCTAAATGTATCCAGCATTTTAGGGGTGAAATGAACTGTAGCTGTTAAATCTGAATTTGAGGACCTATATCAAACCAAATTAAATATATTTGAAAAATAAAGAAAATTTCACATTAGTCTCGGTGTCTGTTATCTTGTTTACATTCCTGTCGTGCATTTCTTTTCCGCTCATTAAGCACTGGATGTGTGTGTACAACTGTGTGTGGACTAACTGATGATCACTGAATGGCAGATCAAAGTACTTCACAGGTTCAAAATCATTATGTGACTATAACAGCATTAAAGATATTAAATTAGCAGTAGTCAAACAAACATAAAACAATGGAGGATTTTGAGGTTCAACCTAAGATAATTTATTGAAATTATTATGAACTCCAGGGTCCATATCACCTGTTCACCATTAACCACCTGGTAACTAGCATGTTAGTAGCAAATGTAGTGTTAATTGGTTTGTCTTTGCACTACCATGCTGGACGCTGTTCATGTCTCATGATGTCCAGAGAAGAATTAAAGGGGACATATCATGCTTGTTTCTCCTTTTCACTATTCCAGACTAGGATGCCTGTAAAGCATTTCTGCCCTCAGTACAAGTCATTTAGTTCCTTCATTGCCCCACAATAGCATTCTCAAAATCCTCATTTTAGGCCATTATCAAGCTCTCGTTGAAACACGAGGATCTCAAGATGACCTACAGTTACCTTGCAACGTCACAGCCCTTTGTGCTCTGATTGGTCAGTTCTATCGGGGTAGAGCCAGCCTGTCCTTCTTCTTCTATTGTATTTTCCGGCAGGCTCAAAGCAGCGACCGCGTATTGACCCCCCCCCTGCAGGCCAGAGCTGGTAATGAGTGAGTGTGAGCTAGGGATCTTTATACTGCTGCTTGGTGGATGTGTTCCTCGGTGAGGGTTTTGTGGCTAACGGACATCACAGAGGAGGAAGTGTTTTATCAGATTACTCCAATAAAAAGAAATGTACCTCATGTCGTCACGACGATTTCAATCTCGCGGACATCTCGCAATGACCTATTTTCAGAGGCATCAAATCTCGTTCTAAGATATCAGAAAAAATACAATATCTCATTTTTTGAAAGTTAAGGGGGTGTAAGGTCTTGTTTTCAAATTTATTATATTATATGTAAGTATTAAATCATGCATCAGCATGATATGTCTCCTTTAAATTGACATGTTTTTTTGTTAAAAAAGAAATTGACTTGGTTCAATTGTGTTTGTTTTATCTAAGGTCCAAACATCTTTGTTCTCAATTAATAAATACATTGGAGTGGTTGAACATTTTCATCAATCATAGTTGTGATTTTTCATGGAGGTGGAGGGGATGGATGCTGAGACTAGACCACAGTGAGTTCTTTAGTGTTAAGAGTGTAAATGAAGAAATGAAAAGGTCTGAGAACATGCCCCCTTTTCTGGATTCTTAAAACCTATTTTTTGAGTAAGATTATTTTTACTATACCATCTGTAGAAACAAATATTTTTAACAGATAATGCTTTCTCCTCTGATGTTTCTAGATTTTATGGATGCTCAGATATCTTAACCAAAGGTAACTTGTTTCCTGCTCTAGGTTCAAGGAGCTTTAGTTGTCTCAGTCATGTTGTCAATGACTGTCGTACCAATCTCTACCACCAGGAGGAAGTAAAAGACACTGTTACCTCACAGAGGGACATCAGCCTCGGCTTATATCTGCCAAAATGAAACTAGTTGTCCCCACGTTTTCTATGAGAACACTAATGTTGAGGCTCACTATGAGCTGGAAAACAATTTCAACTTAAATTTCTTGCCTTTGCTGATCCTTAAACTTTGTGATGCATTTGTACATTCATCCAAATTTGGGATCTAAGCTACATTTTCTAAACAGTTTCTGCAAATAGGAATATAATGCCAATGATATGATGCAGTCCTTGATTGTTGTATCATCGTGGCATTAACAGACACAGGGACAAAAAGTAATGGACTTGTTTGTGCAGTGTTTGCTCTTCATGAGTTTTAATTTTGGAATTTCACTAATGAAGTTTAAATGAATCTGTTTACCAATGTTAACCTTTTATTCATTTTATCACTCTTTGGTTCTCATCTTTGGTTCTTTAGTTTCTTACTGGAGCAGAGTCTAGGAAAAGAACTTATCTCTATGGTCAGGGCCTGTGGTGTGATTCACTCCTAATTTCTCCACAACCCCCCGTCATGGCACTCAAAACCCCCTTCCCACCACAGGGGTCAGTGGAAAGGTCACACGGGATTCAGGCCGCCATTTGGACACTTCTGGGGTCAGCGGGGATGGGCATGCGTGATAGCAGGAGGATCAGCACTGACCAATGAGATCAGGTCGGCTCTGCCCACAGCCCTGCCGACATTCATAACCTGATAATGACTTTTACTCCATCGATCAGACCTCAGAGCTCGACCCAGATTCAGATTCAGGCCCACCATCACTCCACCCACAAACTCTGCCGTATTGACAGGTGCTGAGACCCAGGTTTTGATTAATTAGACACCCTGGGGAGATCCTCACGGAGCACGGCTGAGGGCAGGGAGTCACTTTCTCACATTATGTAAGAGAGTAGAATACATCCTGCCTTGGATGAATACATGGTTATGTCACAGAGTACAAGTTTTTTACAAGTAACGTGACTATGCTGACGGAGAGAGGAGCGTAAAGCGTGTGCAAAAAGATAGTGTGCTGAGGAAACTTCTGGACTGTGTCTCTGACAAGGTGTCCTAAAGTAGATAATTTCTTAAAGCTATTTTTTAAAATCACTTTACATTAAACATTTTAAATGGAAAGACTGCATGCTTCTCAAAGCCATTAAACAGGGCCCTGTATGAAGAGACAAGTTAGAGTAATTATGAGGACCCGTAACAATGTTGTTTTTTCATATGTAGTCATCCTCTTAGGGGGACTCTGCAGGTCTTTTGTGCTGAAGATGAGAAGTGATGGTAACCCCCCAATTAGCTTAATGGCTGACAGATAAAACATTTGTCAAATGACCTTCCAGTTTTTCTTGAAAGGTTCTATCTATTCCAGTCACTCTGGTTGGGATGTTGTTTCCTGGTTGGACTTGAAAAAAACTCCAGTGATATGTGAAACAGTTCATCTAGTATGTCAGGTTAGGTTTTGATGGGCTCCAGATAAATTTTCAGCTTTTCCTTTTCAGGAACATACTTCAGTTTCAGGAAGGCTTTAATAGCATAAAGTAACTTGTGGAGGAAAATATGTTAAAGGTTCACAGGATCTTCTGATCTGTGATAGGGTTCAAAGAGCAGATTTCAGGAAAACAGATGAACTCTCGATTAGGGCTGAACGATTTGAGAAAATAACGTAATTGCGATATTTTCCCCAATATTACAATTGCGATTTACTCTGCGATTGTTTTAATGTTCCTCATCTTATGTATTCTTAAACAAACATAAGCAGTAGATCGTTTTATAGTAAACCAACATGACATTAAATCAATCTAAGGATAAAAGATTTGAGAAAAAGTGGAGAAGTGAAGAACAGAAGCAAAATAGGTATGAGATTGTAAAAACTGGGTAAAAAAAAATGGTACAAGGTGGGAAAAAAGTTAATAGGTGTAAAATAGGTATGAAATTGCAAAAAAAGAAAGGCAAAAAAATTCAAAAGTGACCAAGGAAAATAGATTATGGCAGCAAAATTGGGATTAAATTTCAAAAACCATGTAAAAATTTCAAACATGGTCTGACAGTGGCCAAAAAAAAAAAAAGATGAATGGGAGCAAGATAGGCATAAAGTTGTAAAAACTGGGTTAAAAAGGTTAAAAAAGGCATGAAATTGCAAGAAACTACATCACAATGCCAAAATGCTCAACACATTTTGGGTTAAAAATATTTCACTGTCTGCGATTTGAAAATTGCAACAAGCCACATTGCGATTTAATCTAATTTGCAATTAATTGTTCAGCCCTACTCTCGATTGCCAGAATATAACAGAGGGGCACCTACAATCACCTGCTGGTGGTGGTGTTGATAGTGTGGGAGATATCTGTTGCACTTTGGGCTTATTAGTACCAACGAAGCGTCATGGAAATGCCATAGCTACCCTGTGTATTGTTACTTACCATATCCATCCCTAATGACCACAACCTGCCCATCTTATGAATACTACTTCCAGTGGGAAAAGTTCACTGCACTCCAGTGGCCTCCAAAGTCACTAGATCTCAGTTTTCTCCAGGTAGTGAAGTGCACGTTCTTTTGTGCATATACAGTATATATTATTTACTTAATCAAAGCTATATCTTGTTACAATTTAGTGACCCTTCTTTGCCCTTTAACTGTGTATTTGTATTTCTTGTTTTTGTGAAAAAGCACACAAAAGACTTTAAAAATCCATCAATTGCATTCAATCTTTTGAAAAGGGAACATATTCTAAAATGTCTCCCCATAGTGTGTATACCATAATACATCCCGTACATATACAGTGTATGTCCATTTAAACAGACTCATCATGATGCCACTGTTCTGTTGTGTTTATAAACTGAATCAGAATTTTCCATGGCAAACTCAGCACTTTTCCTTTTCCTCTGATCCCAGCTGGGCAGCGGTCCTGCTGCTGATAAAAGTTTCCCATGGGGAGGGGGTACGTACCGTGGGAGGGTGGGGGTTTGATTGCCCTGCACAATAAGTGATGGACGTTGGATCAATATCGACATTGACACAGCAGCTGTCCTGCTCCTATCGATGCTTCCTAGTAATTGCAGGCCCAGTCTAGGAGGACAAGGGACAAACTCATTTCCATTAACATCTTTTTTTTTTTGTCAGCTGAGAACATTTGGTGTTCAGTTTGCCTCTGATACTGAGGGATCAGCTCTCGTCAATACAGCTGGTCACTTCTATTGATAAAGCTAAAGTGGAAGGATTGGAAATGTGAGAGAGGACAGAAACAAAGAGCGTTTATAAAGGACTGTTGCTCGACTAGCACATCAGAAATATGATACATTTTTACATGGACATATATTTTTTTCACAAGTTTTATTTCTTTACACATAGGAAGTCTGATTATTTATCAGATGTTCTTAATAACTATGAAACAGAAATTAAATATGTTGTAGGGCCAAAAATGCAATTAATACTGAATTATGTTACAGAAGAAAAATCATAAAATCTGCTTTGTCTTTATTTTACATGTAAAACTTGTGTGGGTAAGAGGCAGGGTGAGTAGGGATCCACATTATTTTCTGTCAAAGCTGCAACATTTAGTTGATTAGTCAATTGATTGATCAAAATAAATTAATTGCACACTATTCGGAAAATTGATTATTCATCTCAATAATCTTTAAAGACAGACACCCTCAATTAATCCTCGAAAAATGAAAGGATTTTATATAGACACTCTAGTGTGTGACATATTGAAATACAAGAAATACAAAATATCTAAAACAACAGTATCTGATAAGTTATGTTACAGTACAACATGACACAACACTACATTATGATCCAATACAACATATTATGAAATTGTACCAAGGGATATACTGTAGTATACCATACATCACAATACAGCACAGTATGGTGTGTGATACTATAAAAATGGATAAGATACAATTCAGTATGATCCAGTGAGATTAGATATGATACAAACTGGTACCATATGATATAATACAAAACAATATGACTGAGTACAAAGCATGCAATAAAATAAATTACAATACAATGTGATCTCACTGGAGGTCTTTAACACCAAATGAGAGGTTGTGGGATGCAATCCTTAAAATAAGTAAAATTAAATTGATTTCAAATGGTATATTTCAACCCAAGTTCATACATAACATATGGTAGTTTAGAATTAAATAATACAGCAAAATAATTATAGTATAGAAAAGAATATTTATATGTTACTTTACTCACATTTTATTTATCTCCAGGGACAGTGGTGGTCCCAAGTTGATGGCACATTTTTTGAGGGATTGCAGGTGGAAAAATATTTGAACCTATGAATACATTATAACACTATTCTGCAGTATGAAACTTTCTTTCTTTAGCTGGACAGGAACAGCACAGCTTATGAAGACTTGACATGACTTGATATGTTTGATTTGTCATGACACAAACAACGTACATCCATCACACCATACATACCAAACTATACAAAATCTGTATTAGGCTTTCATACAAAGCTGCTGATGCCAAAGAGGGAGAGTCATTTACATTCACTTTGCTTTCAGCTGATGATATACTGTTAAGTGAGGGAAGCCAACATGGTGCCCATGAGAACCTGATAGTCTGCCGGGGATCCTCTGAGCCACCACAGAGCTTGAAGAGGCAGTGTCATAAGTACCCGCTTGACTGCATTATATTAATTATTTTGGGGCAAACTATACAAAATGATATTCAGAAACACTAAATCAAACAAGTAGCCCTCAGTGGTGCTCTTCATCTTTGGTTAGCTCTCATGCTCAAGCAGGTTGAAATGTACACTGCCTTTTCTTTCCAAGTACATGTATTTTTTCTACACTGATGATGATAATAATAATAATGATAATTAAAAAACTTAATTCAACCAGGAAACTCTCCTCAAGAGTAAGACTCTCATTTACTAAAGTGTCCTGGCCAAAAAGGCAGCAGTACATTTTAAAGTTACAAACATAGTTATACAATCTTAGCACCATAAAGCAGCTCAGCAGTGATCTGCAGCATCCTTCTCTAATGTCTTTGAGCTGCTCTCAAAAAGATTTTTGAAATCAGCTCCCCAAGATCCAAACTTTTCTGCAGGTTCTGGTCTACAGGAGCAGCATATCTGAAATTTCTGTATGCCACTTCAACAAGAACTTTGGGGACAAATTAGGGCTGGGTTAAAAAATCGATTTAGTCGATTTAAATCGATTTTCCTTTAACTGGTTCATAATCGATCCATAAAATCCAAAGATGGATCTTTTAACTTGGGTAGCTTTTGTCTTCTTTGGATGTGCAGAGAAGCAGCCTGTGGTATCAACCCTTCTAGTCTCGTGTGATCAACGTTTAGCGTTGCTTTCTACTGAACAAGATCTCATGAGATGTTACTGCAAACAAACATGGTGGAAGCACTATATGGGCACCACTGGCAAGTTTAAAAGCTGATGTTTGGATGTACAGTATTTTAGATTCAACAAGTACAAAGGAAAACACGAGTTGGACAAAAACAAGTAATATGCAGAATATGCATTAATGCATATCATTAAAATATGATTAATGTAACTACTTTGGGTTTAGTTCTTCATGTTAAAACAATTTTTAATGATGTACCAGGTCAAAAGGTCACTTTTTAGATTTATAGCACTATTTTAACTAAGATATCACAGACTGAATAAATATTGAATTGAATTGTGAATCAAATTGATTTGAGAGCTTGTAATATTGAATTGAATCGATCCAGAAAATCTGAATCGATACCCAGCCCTATGACAGATAGCAAGTAAGTAAGAGCTGTGACTGTAGCCACCAGTGGGTTTCACTTTATAAATATCATTACATGAGTATGGGGGAAGCAAATTCAGTAAAGCTTAATGAATCAGAATTTCCCAATGATTTTGTGTATTTGATCACAGAAAACCAACCAACTCTTCAATAAAGACAACCATGATGCATCAGAGCCTTGAGATTTGTAATCCAAAGATTCATAAAGGGCTACTGCTCTAAAGATTTAAAAAGGCGACCCAAGTTAGTCACATCACGTTTGATCAGGATTTTTTGAATTTGAAGTGACAAAAGAGAGTTTTTTTCATTAAAATAACAGTATCAATCTCGACACTCCTTAATGAAGATCCTCAACCCCTGGCAGAGCCTACAGCTTGCTATTGGGATGGTAGATGGTTGAAAGCAGGAGCGCAGTACTGATGTGGGGCAGAGCTGGCAAAGTTTGGATAGAGAAAATGTTTCTTTGAGTATTAAGATAGTTGGTGAGAGTGTTGTCAGGCGATGCACGTCAGGGGTGAAATCAGTGCAACTTGAAACAGAGGGTGAATAACACCATTTTCAGTTTATTTATTCATTTGCTGCACTTATATATTTTTATATTCAGTGTATTTTTCAATGTGTTTTCCATTAAAATTAAAAATGACTTTTTATTCAAATGTAGTGCATTGGTGGAGTAACATTTATCTCAGTAAAACCTGACAAATGCGAAGAGAATTTAAGAGGATCATGTTTTGCCCTGAACCAACACTAGGAGGCATGTGTCTGAGATAGTCAGGGCAGTCCCACAGACTGATGTCCATCCCCGCGGAGGAGGCTCCTCTCCTGCAGCTCTGCCTCAGTCCTGCTCCTCAGTGTCAGCGGAGTTCATCTGGAGGAAGCAACTATGACTGAGTAGCTAGCAATGCTCGGACAATTCATTTAAATGGCGCCCGTCAAAAGGAAATTATACCTGCGGTTCTTGTTCCTGCTCGTATTTCTTCCTGTCTCAGGTAAGAAGCTTTTTTTTACGTGTTTCATTTGAGAGTAAAGACTGAAACTTCCCCGGCGTTTGGCGCATCAGTGTGCTGGTGGTTAACCTGCCCGGTGCTCGGTGACCGAAGCTCCTCCGTTAAAAGTGGACGGTTTTAACGGTTTAACGGTAACGTCACAGCTGAAGTCTTTACGTCAACGGTGCAAATATGAATCCCGAAAAAACGAATTTATTGATGCATAAAGTATTTTATTTAATGTACGTTTATCAAAAACACACCCCAAACCTTTAAGTGAAGTTTGTTAAATCGATTTTAAAGTTCTTATATATTTTTTATTATTCATTTTTATTTCCGTGATAACCCATATAATGGTTCATAACACTGTTCAGGCAAATGTAAGGCTGTTTATCACAAGGAGGTAAAAACGCTGAGGGAAACAAAATGTGATAGTTTTCATTTTGTGATATCTTGCAGTCTTACAGGCGTTTTTCATATTTAAAGCAATAGTACAACCAAACTGTTGGTATTTTGAGGCAAAGCAATACAAAGGAAGGTTACAGGGGGGGGTTTTGGTGCTACAAGGGGCCGAAAGATCAAACTTCAAGAGCATCTCATATTAAGACTTCCAAGAATTAACTACAGGGCTTCAGTTTAGACTAGTTGCACAAATACAGTGTCAATATATGGATCAGTTTCTTGTTTCCATCTCTCTAAACTTTGCCAACTTAGTTTGCATAATTTCGACAATGTCAGATGACTTTGCAAACTTCTTTCTGATTGATTTTGCTCTTATCTAAACTTTGATTTTGTATGTTCAACTTATTTGTACCACACTTACAATGTTAGGAAAATTACATGCAACTTTTTTTTTCTTTAAACATTTTCCTCCATCATCTTGCACAATCTTCATCATTTTGCTGTAATGTGATATTCCATCCTATTTGTGCAGTTTAGACCGCTCTCACTTTCTCCTTTCTGTTGGTTAAAGTTGCACATTTCTGTATTTTGTTACAAACTGCCAGAATAGGTTGATAAGCTCATTATCAGTGTCAGCCATGTTCCCCCAATGCCAACTAATTAGTGCAATTGTATTACAACATCAAGCAAATGTGTTTAGCTTATTATTATTTCATAAAAGGTAAATTCTGAAACGGTAGGCAACCATCTGACAATATAGATTCCATAAAGGAGTTTGCCATTTTGGACAGCAAGTGTTTAAACTGCATTACAATCATGTTTGCCCACTCAAGCATCACTGCAAATCTTCGCCTGCTGTTGACCAACTTTCCACCATCCTTCCACCAACTTTTCCAAATGTTGCCATCTGTTTTTGCACTTTCATAGCTCATTAAAGCAACATTGTCTTAAAAATACAAAGACCAAACAAAGTCCTTATACTGTCTAAGTTACACAAAGAAGTTGATAATTTTTGAACATCGAGTGCTAAATATTCATTGCAAAACTGTCTGTGTAGTTGAGGCAGTGCATTTTCTCCTCTGATCAAAAAAAGATGTCTAATTCCTGCACTATGTTAAAATGCACTCAGGTTTAGGCTCTCGCAATTTTATTACCAATTAAAGCAAATCCTTAAATAATAATAAAAAAGTCTTGATATCATTTTCTGAGAGATGTTATGTTTTTCAAGCAAGGTCCTCTACAAAGTGTCGGCAAAGTTTGGAGAGGTGTTGAAACTGTATTGCCAGCATTTTTGCGCCATTTAGACATTATTCTTTCTTTCTGTTAAAAAATATCCAAAGATAATTAAGTTTATGTGTTTTGAGAGTTCCTCAGAGAGCCTCAAAATATTTAGTTCATATGCTATGATTATGTTTAGCATAACGGTGAATGGTTCTTCTTCATTGGTCTTCTTAAGGCCTCCAAAACACTGAAACCTCCTCTCTTGGACAGTGACATTAGTAAGTCAATTAGTTTTCTGGATAATCCATTTGAAGAGCTGCTGTTAGACCATCAAATACAAGTAGATAATATTAACCTACATAACTCTGCTTGCATAGG
This sequence comes from Scarus forsteni, assembly GCA_036419115.1. NCBI lineage: Eukaryota > Metazoa > Chordata > Actinopteri > Labriformes > Labridae > Scarus > Scarus forsteni. The sequence goes on along the minus strand of JAZDUH010000354.1, from coordinate 8,822,293 downwards.
TAATATATGACTTAAAATAAATATTACTGTAGTTGGGGTTTGTGTATCGGACTGTCTTTGGTTCGGGAATAAACCTGTCTGTTTCCATTCTGTGTCTACTGTTACCAAGAGGGCTGTGACTGCTTTGAATTCAGGTGAAGACTGCGCAAATATGCTGCACATATGTTTGATCAACTAAAGCCATAAAACACTTTCTTTGTCTTTTAGCCCATAGGTCACTTTAATGTGACTTTATGTAAGAGCTCCTGCTGGGCGATCAGTGATAGGTTTCTGTGTACACTATAGGGACTAATAGGATCAAGCATTTCACCTTCAGCTAGTGACTTTATGAGCCATAAGTAATTGGATTAAAGTGAAGCAGAAGGACTCTATGACTCTTCAATTTGATTACTGTACAGGACATTAGACCTCCCGCTGGCAGACCTCCAACCCTTTCAAATGTGATTACTCAGCCTTGAAGGGACTTTTAATCTGTGTCACACTTCAATCCAACTAAGATCACTTCATGTTACTACTGCCTCACACTTTTGAACTGTTTTAAAGTCCCTCTGTAAGACAGAAATGAGAAAGTTTTGTTTTCCTGGACATTTGTTTTTGCCTTGTCCCCCCACCGTGCTGAAAGCTACCCTCTGTCCTCATGTTTTTTTTTTCTTCTTTCTGTCACAGGTGTTTTATGCTTTAGTGAATTATTTTTCATCAAAGAGCCCCATGATGTCACCGTCATGCGGAAAGAAGCATTTATTTTGGACTGTCAGGCTCACGGAGAGTCGCCCATCGATGTTCGGTGGCTCAAAAATGGAGTAAAAGTCGTGGAGAATGAACGCGTCTACCTGCTCGCCAATGGCTCCCTTTTTATTTCGGAGGTGGAGAGCAGAAGAGGAGACAAATCAGATGAAGGGCTCTATCAGTGCCTCGCTCAGAACAAGTATGGAGCAATCCTGAGCCAGAAAGCCCGTCTTACAATCGCAAGTAAGTGGAACGATGTTGAAAATACAACAATACAGAGAAAATATGGTGTGATGTAAACCCTACCTGCATGAATCATTCATAGAAATATTAACCTGATCCTCTGGCAGAGCCTACAGATGGATGCTGGAAAGGTGGAGGGTGGAAAACAAGGGGACAGTGCTGATGTAGGGCAGAGCTGGCAAAGCTGGAAGAAATAAAGTCTTGTTATTTTAACTACTTGACTGTTGGTGAGAACTTTGATTAAATACAGTTCAGGGATGAAGTCAGTGTAGCTTTAGTTATGGATCTGATTTAAATGCAAGCTACTCCCCTATGTGTTTCTGTGTACTAAAATCTGGCACTAATGTCAGCAGATTAAGTCTTAAAAATCTACTATTAGACTTCTGCAATGTTTTAACTTGGGAGAGGTGTTTGATTGTACATGGCACTCTGAGACATACTTGTCAGTTCTTTATCAAAACAACATTTAGTCAGTGTTATATGTGCTGTGGTTGGCTTGCTTAGTGACAGTTTTTACAGCATTTGCAGAAGCATTAATGGCAGTGTAAGATGTTTACAGTCACAAAATGTGACAGATTAAATAAATGACAAGAAGAAACTAAATGCAAGTTCAAGGAAAAGGGGCTCCAGCCAATAAAAGACAGGGAGTGGTTTGCTGGAGCAACAGTGATTAGAAGGTGACATGCTAAACCTTTATTTAAAAAAAACTTTGGACAGTCAAAGTTCATGAGTTGCCTTTAAAGAAAACAAAAACATGCTGATGCCATGTAGTGTGAATTCCCATTGATTTGTCTTTATTTTGGTCTAAATGCAAAACATCTTCAATAGGATCTAAAGGTTTGCAGCAACACACCAATGCCAATATCTGTTCTGCTTATTAATCCAATTCTTTCTTGATTTCCATATTAGTTCTTGAGGCTTTCTCGGGTTTTCAGTGACAATGTCAGACGCATTGCACTCCTGATATTTAGAAAGCTGTGTCAAAAACATGTTCAGTGCTTTGCAGGTGTTAAGCCACAGACATCGCACATGGCACTGTTAGTGTGGGATCATGTAAAATGAAATCACACTTGAGGTCACCTCTTTCTCCTGCCCATCAGGATAACTTATTGTCATCAGTACTTGCTGCCTCTTGCTAGAGTGTGACATTGATTTATAAGACACATGGCATCAGTTAGAGGGCATCGATAAGGGACTTATCAAGATGACTCTGTCTTAAACTCTTGTGAAGCTGTTCGTAATGCCCGTTTCTGATTTTGGATAGTATGGCACAAACATGCTGACCTCACCGAATCACCACACAGGTTTTGATGCTTCATTTGGTACCACGTTTTAAATGTCAAAGTCTGCTTTCTCTGATCGCTGAACTGCCCAACATTCCCCCTGTCTTAATGAAGTGGACATTGCAGACAGTCGACACATAATCACGTGGACTGCAACAAGAGTTAACATTATAACACTGTTTTTGTCATCAAAGTATCAACTCAGACTCTGTCCAAGCACAGTGTCTTAGTAACAAATTTGCACTGATCAGTGAAAACCCCCAACTGTATCCAACTTAATTGAATCTTAGTTTATTTGACTGTTGCAGCATGTTGCATTCAGGCAATCTTTGGCAGCAGCAGCAACAGAAGAAGGACAAATTCTTCAAAGTAAAAGCCCAAAGATTGTGTTTTTTGAAGAGAGTATATGCCCATTGGTGTGTTAATGAAGGAGCAGCAGATTTGAAAGGTTAGGAGCTGTAGAGGATACTGGTGCTCGGAAGCTAAAGAGCAGATGACCCCTATTCACAGGCTGAGGCTTTCATGTTATTGCACCCTGATCGCTTGAGGAATTGTTCTTTTGGAATGCTTTCTCCTCCTGTGCCGTGCGAGCTGGCCTCATATTTTAAAGGGAGGAGGGGGTAGAGGAGCTCTAGGCAGAGTTGGTCTTTTGGGACCTTGTATCCCCTCCTCCCTCACCACAGGCCATGTATCTTGCTGTGCCACTTTTGCAGAGTGTATGTTGACCCTTTATCAGCATCCCCATCTGCTCTTATACATGCATTTTCAACTTTCCAGGGGAGATTTGGAAATTTGACTTTTGATTATGTTTTGCAAGGCTGTTGTGTTGTCCTGGTAAAACAATCTTTGATTACATGTTATTTGTTTGTGGATTGCCTGTCTTAACTGAAACCTCTGCATTTTTAGCAGTGAAAACAGTCTCTAATGGGACCATCATAACTTGAGCTTTAATAGCACTGTGCTGTCTCAATGAAACTTTATGGTCACACTTGTTGACCAGTGCAAGTTACATAACAGTCCTGACCCATAAAACAAGATTTTTCCTGAAACTATATTTCTGCCATTAGGATACCTGTAGTTTTATCAGTTGTGTTTCAGTTGTATAATAAGTTTATTAATTGAGAGAGTAGTTAACCTGCTTTATAGATTAAGTTAAGAGGTGGTAAAGGCTGCCTGTAAGCTTTACTAGTTTGTTTTAAAATGGCACTTAGACCTGCTCGAGGGTCTATCTGGAAGCTCATAAAGTTTGCACATACCTGAGAAATGCTCAGTTGAAGGACACAGTGGAAGCTGTGGGGGTTGTTGCGAGTGTGTGCACACACACGTACGCACACACACACAAATGTGAATTGCCGTTTCCCAGTACGACTGCCTTAACCCACGAGTGTCTAAATGACCAAACTTTATTGCAGCCCTCACCAGGTCAGTAGGGGCTGAAGGCTTTTGCACACAATTGCTTTCTGCCTCACTACACCGGTGAAGGAGTGAAAAGCTTTTCACTCTGACTGTTTTTGTCCCTATTAACCCCCTGCTCGCAAAAGAAAAGGCTTTCTTTGAGGACAATTGTTTTTCCCGCTATCAGTGGACAGAACAGCTGGACCTGTCCAGCTCTGCAAAGCTAATGACTTTGATTGAAACACTGATCAGAGTTTGATTTTTAGTTTTCATTTGATCTGAGAAACCACCGTGAAACTGCATGGGCTTGCTTCACCATGTGCCTTTTGCAGACACTTTTCATATAAAGACAGTTTTCTTTGTTGCATTTTGGCTAAAAAAAGAGATGAACAAATAAACATCCATGCAATCAATGTTTGTGCTCTAAAATCTCTGCGTATGATGACTCCTCAGCTGAAAGATGGATAAATGAAACACATATAGAGCCTTGCTCATCATGTTTTACGTACAGTTTAGTCAAACTATTCTATGATAGCTCCATTAGGATTAAGATCCTGTGTGTTTAGCCACCTGAATCTTTTAGGTGGCATAACTAAAAGATGGCATCAGATTTAGTCAGTTAAGCTAATCATTAGTATTTCTTATCAATCGAGGGCCCAAATCCTGCTCATACATTCTGTTGAAACTGCAACACAGCCAGCTGGTGTCAGTAAGCGCTTAAGCTCTACTTGATGGTTGCCTTGCTGACAAAATGCCTCCAAATCAGAATGTAAACAAAGAACACTGAACAACTGTTATTTAACCAACTTCACATTTCTAACCTGCTAAAGCCAGCATTACAAAATGTATTAACAGTGCATGGTTTTAAATGTTTTGGTGCTTTATTATTTAAAGATTATTTAAAGATTGACTAGTTAGATGCGGTTTTTATATTTGTTTGGCCAGATTTGAAACATCTCTGATTGGAAACTTTATTTTCAGAGTATACCGATTGAGAGAAAAATCAGTTCATTCACAGTTTATTGATGTAACTATCTAACCATATCCAGCTTCAGTACAAATAGATACATGCATGCTGTTCCATTGCTGAATGCTTCGCTCAGTTTGGGTTCACTAAAGGTGTATACATCCAAGGATAAAGTAACCTTGAACCACTATATACATCTTCACAATACAATTTATTTTCTTTAAACCTAGATGTGGAAATACAGTGGATGGTTAGGATGCCAGCTTTAATGACCACTTTAATCCGCTGTAGAAGCTTTGGTTTAAGCTTTGGATGATGGTTGTTTCCAGAGGAATGTGATGGTGATGATGGAGGGCAACCTTAAACATTGAGTTGCTGAAGCACAAAGGTGAGAAAGGATTTAACCATGATGAAAAGGAATGTGACACACGAGCCTCACCATGTGACTTTTGTCAATACACTCTAGATTGATGGGGGTTTCAGTAGAGAGATTGCCCTCTGAAGTGGCTTCCTTTTTTAGTCTGCACAGTGCGATCACAGGTATACAACACATGTTAGTTGTGGAAAAGTCCTACTTTTTTCCACCTTTAACAGGTTTACATATCAGATTTGGTCATGTGAAGGTCAAAAGACAGCTCCGATATCAAGAGCAGTTTCATGCTGATGTAAGGAAAATGCTTGTCAATGCAGTTGACTTTTGAGGTACTGCTTGTAAAAGCTCTGACCATTTTCAATACTTATAGTTTCTTTGATATCGTGTTTCAGAGTTACATCACATCTGTGTCATGCTTTCGATCAATGGTATCTATAAGCCCTAAAGATTTGAAAGAAAGAGCAAGTCGTATTTATATTTCCAACCCAAAGCTGATAATAGATAAACAAAGAAAGCTCAGTCAACAGTCTGATAACGTTCAGGTGGTGTTTTTATGCTCAGTCTTTGCATGAAACTGAGGAGTGCTTTGGAAATAAAGTGTCTCATCCATCTACCACTTTTATTTGACTGGTGGCTTATAATATCCATCTTTCACTTGTTTTTATTTATTTTTTCAAGTGGATGCTTTATTGTTACTGACCGGTCTTTGCCATGACAGAAAACCCTGAATTTTTAGATATGGATGTTAAAAAATTAAGGTGCTATAAAAACATATAAACTCTTGGTGTCAGTTGTGTGGAGATAAAATGTTGTTGTCGAATGCTTTTCTTATAATAAGACAGAACAACAACTGTAGCAATTTTAAATGCTGCTGGATCAATAAACAGTATTTTCATTATCTACTTTAACCATGAGTTACAGCCACATAAAAAAAAATCATGTTAGCATGGAGTTAGAGTTGATCAAGTAGAAAACTAAGACTGAATTTAAGTACATGTAAGCACATTTCGTTGCATTTTTTTTTTTTTATTTACCGGACACTGTGGCTGGTATTTGCTGAGCAATTCACCTGAACACTGGGCAAAATCACCAGAGTTTGGCAGGTGGTGGGCATTAATATTCAACACTGATGTGACTTCTACTTTTCTTACAAAGGTGTAGAAAGAGGTTTTTGAATTTTTGGTTTTATTAGAATCCTATTGAGAACTTTAAATTCGGATATTGTGAGCTGGACATGGCCATAAGGACTAGGGATGGAAATTGATAAGATTTTATCAATACCAATGCTGTTAGCGATCCTGCTAATCAATCCAATTCTTTAATGATTCCCTTATCGATTCCTGCAGATTTTGCGTGTGGGCAAATGTTGGCCTCTAGATTTTCAGCGGCAACAATGTCAAACACATCACAGCATAGATAACTGCTTCTCCAAGTTGCTGGTGCTTCCACTCACTTAAGGTTGTGCGGTAGGTGTCTTTTGTAAAAACTAAAGCCACAATTCTGACACTTTTAAACCCTTTCAATGGAAGGAATTGATAAGGGAATCGATAAGCAAAAAGATTAATGATAGCGATTCTTTGATGGAGCTGTTAACGGTTCTCAACTGGAATTCGTTTTTGATTCCTATCCCTAATAAGGGCCAAATACCATAAATTGAAAAATATCTGCTTTGTTGGATACAGTATGTTTATGACATAGAAGTATGCTATTTAATATCAAAGTAATGAAATAAAGCCTAGACAGCACCAGAATTACAAACTGATATTATTCTAGCTAATATTAAATAATAAGCCCTGTTCACACATGCAGCTCTGATATTAACAGGATAATAGCCACACAGCCTGCCGGGGTAATTCACTGACATGGCCGTTCATACTTGCTCCTCTCAGCAGGGAGTACTCCCTGCTGGACGGGGGAGAAGTCTTGGAGGGAGGCGGGTGGGGTCGCTGAAAGGCAGCACACAATGCCAAACATACGCAATGGAAGTCAGTGTTTTTAATAAGAGAGCAGACGAATAATTATCCTTATTTTAGTGATAAATGACAAAAAGCATATCAGCAGCATCAATGAAAGAGTTAAGAGAAGCACTGTTGAACACAGAGGTGGATATAAACAGCGTCACTGTGTGCATGACAGTTACATCAGAGAAAGAAAGCTGCAGTGTTTCAGCTTTGTATCCAATGGCAGCTCGAGAAGGCTCTTTGAATGTGCAGGGTGGGGATCACGCAACACTTTAAAACGTTCAAACGCAAATTTGGTAAAGTGTTATCCTCTTAAAATTAGACAAACTTCTGTAACAGTGGATGTTTTTATCCCGGCTGCCAAGTTTCCCCTTTCTGGTTTTGTGCTTTAAATTATTTTTATTCATGTTCATGAAGGCATTTTAACTTTTAAGAAATGTTCAACTGGAGCCATTAAGTCCTTTATACATGAATATAAATGTGTTTTCATAGTTTAATTCACACCAAGCTTTTCTTTATAATGTTAACAAGCATTGTATTATGGAATTTAAATGTCCAAAATTACAGTTTGAACTAATTGCTGCCTGCAACCAGTGTTTGCCAAATACCTCTAAAAGTGAAATTAATTACATATTACTCAGTTGTTTAAAAAAAGCAAATATGACTTAAGTGTTAAAAGAAACTACCGGTAACTGCTTTACCTTGAAGTTTCCTATTGTTTCTTTTTGTTTCATTTTTTATATAATGTGCTGTAGAAAATCTTGTGGTCTAAAGTCATATTACTGTTTGTTCTTCTACTGTAGACAAGCTTTTTACTGAATGTCAGACCTGGCATCATTGTCCTAAAATTAACAAATAAAATAAAACTTTTCATTTGGTTTCCAGCTGTGAGCAAAATGAGCATAAAGACCATGTTTAAAGGAGCTGCTGCTGTGTGTGTCCATCACCGGTGCCACAGCAAAAGTTGCTAAGTAGTGAGTCTGACTTGCACCAGCTTGGCACAAATAGAAACCCTAATAAGAGGAAAGTAAATGTTGCACAGTGTGAGCTGTGGTGTGAGTGAAAGAAATTGCCTAAAGTGAGACAACTCAAAGCCTGGAATCTTGTTTTTCTCCTCTGCTGGACACGAAAGGTTTCCATGGTTCCCCTGAACGGCAGGCCCACAGGTCAAAGGTCTCTTTAAATTGTTCAATAGATGGAGGGCAGTGAGACAGAGCACAGGACTTAAATCTTCCTCCCTGCAAAATTAATGGATTTTCATTTAGATATGTCCGTCCCTGCAATTCTCAAGAGCATGGTTGTTTTAATGAACAACACTCTCACCTACCAGTGATGACACTGCTTTTATTCATTTATTTTGTTTTAATACAATCCCATGTCAACGTATTAAACTTTAGTTAAAACAGAATTTGGATTTCCACAGATTGACTTTTTCAGCTCCATGTGCTTGTAAGAAGATTAAAGACAATGAAAGCTCTGTGTGTGCTGAGTGCAGGGTTGCTGTTGAATGATTGGAAAACTTTGTGACAGAGATAAGGGTTTGGAGGAGGGAGGGAGGTTGAATGCTTCTTCCAACACTGCTCCCCCACTGCCCGGGTGGTGTTTTGAGAGGTCACACAGCTCATGGGAATAGGCCTTTGTTTAGCCAGGCCAGTGGTCACTTGACCGTCCTGCAGCCTGTGTGTAGCAGCGGCACATCTGCCAGCCAGCTCGTGATTGATTTGTGGGCTTTTTTAGCTCTGCATTCCTCCCCTCCTAGCTTATCAGACCTCTTTTTACCCCCAGAAGGTTTTATTTATGTTCAATGAGGGTCACTGAACATCGCAAAGAACCTATCACTCGTTAAGAAATGGTTATCGAGACTTGATAAAGGGTGAAGTTAACTTATTTTTTGCATAATCTGCAGTGTACTTTTATTCACTAGAGGAATAAGATCCAACATTAAACTTTTCAAGGCTGTTTGACTCATTCAGTGCTGTGTTTCATGGGTCTCCTGATGCCAAAAGCTATCAATTTAGCATGCAGTCTGCAGCCTGCAGCCTGCAGGATCAGGAAAGGATGATCAATTTTAATGTCCACCCTAAAAGATTGGACCCTGGGGGAAGGGTGGGCTGTGTTGGAGATGGTTGAGGGTCATCATTGCCATCCCCACAGTTGAACAAGCTAAGTGCAGTAAAGCTGAGCCTCTAACCTTTATTTACTGTTATTTGAACATTTGGTTTCTTAATGTTTTAACAGCACTGTCTGTGTTCTAAAGGATCAGAGTGAAAGAAAGTGATGCCAAGAAATCAAATTAACTGTTGTCCACAACAAACTAATCAAGACTAAACAGCATTCCCAGACAATACTGTGCTTAGGTTTTGGGCTGCATGATTTCTCACCTCTTCATGGTATTAGCAGCATGAGCTGTTAAATTTACCACATTGCTAATGCTAGAATTTATTGCAGTCAGCTGTCCTGGACTGAGCTCCAGCTCCTAAATGTTGCAGAACATAATGCTTCACTTACTTTGTAGTCATTAAAAGCAATTTGCAAGAAACAAACAAAAGTTTGCAAATAACATTTTATAGTAAATGAGTCTCACGCTTTATATATTTTACCACATTGCATTTTTCCTTGTTTATCTTCATTGGTTTAGCCATTTATAGTAAATGGAGTGCACCCTTCCTGTCCTCACAGCACAGCGTGGTCTGTTCCTTCTTTCAAAAGAGCTCTCATTTAAATACAAGTGAGGAGCAAAGGGAACTAAAGTTTAAACTCTAGTAAGTTTCAAAAGTGAGAGAGTGGAACAATAGAAGAAAAGGCAGCCATAAGTTAACAAAAAGTGCAGAACAACTTTGGTCAATTGAAACACCAAGGTTTGGAAAAGTTTTACCTATGACAATGCAAATTATTTGCAGAACTAAATAAAAAAGTACCAAAGCTTTTAAAGATGCAGAGCTCAGTCTCTGTTGAAATCCAAAGCTTTTACATGTGAGTGTGAACGTGAAGTTTTGAATGTATTGAGGCGAATGACATGGTCCATTGTCTTAATGCACAAATTAAAAGATGACAGTGTTGTTATAAGTTGTGCATGGTTTGCACTCCAAAATAATCCTGTATTTTTGTACAGCTGGAAAAACAAGATATCACATTTTATTTTGATCTTAGAATCTCTGTTTGTTCTCTATTTTCTATTGAACATAAATTGCTATGATTTTTGCTTCTGTTCGGTTCAACACTGGGTCAACCTTATGGAGCCACCTTAAATGATATTAAAATATATTGTCTACAGTGTTTTTATCATTTTAAAGTCAGAAACCAAACAAATGTCAAAGTTTTGTTTGAGGTGTTGGTGAACATTTTGAGACGATACTCTGCTATGTCCGGCCTCGAAAACTGACCAAAGAGGAGAGGGCTGAACTAATTCCTGGCATTTGTGAGGGAATCTTTGTTTGGGCCTGACCTCTCCTGCTGACCTTCAGTTTGTTGAGCCGCTGGCATCATCTGGCCCATCTGGTGCAAAGTAAAGTGAGTCAGGCACAACTTTACCTGAGGCTCATTTCAGCCTTTAGGTGGAACAACGTGTTGTAATCAAGGGATACATATGGACAGCCTGTTATTTAAGCCTTAAGGTTTAAATTTGAGTTTGATATTTTTTTTGTATCATTCCAGTTTTTCTTGCATCCACATTGAATTTCAGAAACTAATTTAAATCCTTTGAGCAGAAAATGATCTTCAAACAGAATAATAAGATGCTTTTAAGGGAGTTTGCAGGTAGGCTGTGAACAGCAGAGCTTCTGGTTTCAGATCATGCAGAACGGTGATCACCTTGTTGGGTGCAGAAAAGGATTTGTGGGGGTCAAAGGTGAAAGGGCAAATTGCTGGGAAGAGCAAATCATCAGAACTGTCTCTTTATGCTTTTGGGGAACACGCTGAAGCAGACCAGGGCAATATATCAAGTTTTTAATGTATAACAGTCTTACTTTGGAAAAAAGTAGTGTCATTTCTCCAAGTAAGTAGGTGATGTTTTGATAATTACAAACTTTCAGGCCCAATGCTCTGTAAAAAGATCATTCACAGTGAGGACTACTAACAGAGTTAACTTTAGTCTTTTCTACACAAAGAGGATAGTTGGGCTGGCAAGATGAATTTAAAAATCTGGTAATATGTGTTTACCCTCTGCAAGAGATGGGTTGTTTAAGAGAGGATACCCACTGGTGTATTCCTCCTGTAAATGCACTGAGTAAAGTGAAAAAGAATCTACTGTCAAAACTAAAAATTCTAATGGAGTTGTTTTGGATATTTTTCTGCCTGCTGCACTTGTTGTTTAGAGTGATTATTGCTACATGCTATTGAAAAACACCTTAGGATCCTCTGTTGTTACAATTGAATTAAGAGCGATACCTTCACATATGTAACAGAACACGAATTGTGTGCCTTAAATAATTGTACTGCTGATGAAAATTGGCAAAACAGGAGGGATTCACAGGGTTAAAAACAGAGTTCATCCCCAACTCCTCCACCCAGCAGCACCAATCAGTGGTTCGGCAGATTGATCAAGCATTTATCGTAATATTGCCAAAAGTGTTTTTGCTATGACCTTTAACTCTGTAAGTCGTGTTTGAAAATATAATTGAAGATCAACAAGTAATTGTCTGTTTTGATATAACTTATTATTTTGATTATTTTCTGATTAAGATATGGCAACATTGCCAACATCTTTGTACTATTTAGAGAGTGTTTAGGGGTTGTGCTGCAGTTTTTGGTATGAAAAATGAAAAATTTGCAACATTAAGTGTCTGTGGCTACCATTTTTGTTATCATCTTATCAAATAAGTATCCCTATTTTTGTTACCAGAATGAAATTAAAACTTCTAATACTGGCAGAAATTTTTAGTCTAAAAAGCCAAATACGTTTATTTTATTGTAATGTATTTTTTTTGTCATTTTAGTCCAAACTAACTAAAAACAGTTAACTGGATGATCTGATAATGTGTAGTTTTCATTATGAAGTGAAAATGTGGCACAGCAGCACTGTAGCCTAGATTTTTTTCATCTACACAACATAACAGCCCCCAGCAAACATCATTGCTTAAAGCAGAGGGTCAATGCACTACCCACAGGCACTTATAGATTTCCCCCCTTGTCTTAGTGGTTTATCAATAATCAATAATTATCCTGCTGTTTGTCAATCCAGCATCATTTGACTGAATGTTAAGACAAAGATGTGAGGCAGGGGGTGAGTGAGGCTCATCTTTCTTGCCCTGCAGCCATGTCACTTGAGCACATTAATGGCATTTTTGGAAGAGCATACGTTAACACAGGGGTTGGGGAAGTTTGCGAGTGTTTGTATATGTGGGGGATGTAAAAGCTTCTTCTGTGTTCACATCAAGCACACACTGCAGTAAAGAGAGGTAAACAGATCAGGACTGATCTGATTTGATGTGTCTTTTAGAGGAGAATGTGGAACAAAAACTTCTGTCCTTAAACACACTTTAAGTTTTCAGGAATGAGGATGATAAAGAAATAGAAACGTCTGCTGAGGCAGATCTGCTGATGCTGTCTAAAACGCCACACCTCATAAGTAAAGCACTGTGTCATACACATAAATTCAGACCATTTGCAGAGATACACTGCAAGGCCAATAAAAAGTTGCCACCAAAACACAAGGCCACTCACTTTAATATTTCGCTAGATCGTCTTTAGCTTTGATTACAGCTCGAATTAGCTGTGCCATTGTTTCGATAAGCTTCTGCAATGTCACAAAGTTTGTCCCAGATCATAGCACTGCCCCCACGGACTTGAACAGTAGGCACTAGGCATGATGGGTGCATCACTTCACCTGCCTCTCTTCTTACCCTGATGCTCCCATCTGGAACAGGGTAAATCTGGACTCATCAGACCACATGACCTTCTCCCAGTCCTCCAGAGTCCAATCTTTATGCTCCCTAGCAAACTGAAGCCTTTTTTTTCAATTAGCCTTACTGATTAGTGGTTTTCTTAGGCTACACAGCTGTCCTGTCCAAATCCCTCAAGTTCCCTTCACGTGCATGTGTAAATGCTCTTACCTTCACTATTAAACACACCCCTGACTTCCCTGTTGTTTTTCTTCAGTTTGATTTTCACAACCGTTTTAGTGGTCGTCGATCACGATCATTCAGGATTTTTTTTTTCAACCACATTTCTTCCTTGAAGACGATGGTTCCCCACTATCCTTCCAGTTTGCGTTGGACAGTGTTTAACCCAATTTTAGTAGTTTTTGCAATCTCCTCAGAAGTTTTCTCTGCTTGATGCCAATGATTTGACCCTTCTTAAACAGACTAGCATCTTTTCCACGACCACAGGATGTGTCTTTTGAAATGGTTGTTTAAGAAATGAGAAGCTACACATTGCATCAGCTGGGCTTAAATAACTTGTTTCCAGCTGAAAGATAATCATCCATACAGTAATCATACAATAGGAGGCTCATACATATTTGCTTAGTTAAATCCTGGTTGCGACTTTTTTTTAGCCAGGCATTGTATATTAGCAGGTCATGTTGGGCATCTATGAAAAACACCCACAACTGTTCTTAACATCTGTGAAATAAACATATAGCCTCCAAACTTAATACAGAGTGATTCCAATCTGAGTACATTATGTGTTATAACTCAAAAAAGAAACTTCCAGATTAAAAACAAACAAAAAAACTAAAACATTCAATCAAAACGTGTCACAAAACGTATCTCATAATTTTAGTGTAGCAATGAAAAAACATTTTTTCCTTTTTTTTTGTAAATAAGATTCACAGCCCTTCAAATATGCCCAGTCACTTGTGTAAAAGCTATAAGTCATGTGATGTTTATTTTTTGGTGGTCAGAGCTCTCCTGCTGTTTAGCACCACAACACCTGGCAACACTGCTTACACACAGCCATCCATCAAGGCAACATTGTGCTTTTATGACCCAGGAGGGATTTCCTGTAGAATTTTCTCGAAAGCAGAGCTAACTACTGCAGGGTGTTTTTTGTTTCTGCAAAAAAGATACTCAAGTTAACATGCCTAAATATCTGTTTCCACATTGGTACAAGGTATGAGGATGTGAAACGTTCTTTGTTTTTGATGTGTGTCCACTTAAACTGAATGAAGCTTATAGTTTTTTTTGCTTTGAATTGTTTTTAGCGTCTTGATTAGTTATTTGACGAGATATGATATTTGTTGCATGCAGAATCTTGAACTGAGAGTGAAGAGACAGGAACATTTTCATGCTGATCTGAACTGTTTTCGCATTAAAGTGCTCAGTTGGATTTGGTAAAATGTGTCATTTCAGTTGTTCTATAGAGGTTGTTGGCACTGTTATTTAACACAGATAATTTGGTGATTTGACAACACTTACATCAGTGTATTAAAATCTGTTTGTGTTGTGTTTAGGGTTTGGAATTGTTTCATTAATTAAGATATTGGTGCTGAATTGGTACTTTTAAATGGTGCTGGTTCCTAAACACTTCAAAGATCAGCACAGTTAAGAAAAAGGAGACCATAGCACATTTTTTCTTTTGTCCAGTCACATGTTAGGATGTGATGTCTTTTTATTAAGTGGGAGGGCAAGTAGAAAGGCAGAGAAGTCTCAGTATCTTTGGCTTGATAATTGGTAAAGGTCACCTAAATGGAACACCTGAACACATGTTGTGATTTGGTTCGTTGTGTTTCAGACATGCTAGTTACCTATCAGACTTTGGTACCCATTCCTCAGTGAGGGAAATTAATTCTGCACTCTTTTTACATTGCCTCAAGTCTGACTTTTAAAAACCAGTGGCTGTTTACTATTTTTGTAAACGAATGGTTGCCTTGCTGCCATCTCCTGTAGCTCTCTGTTTTTCATTTTATCAGAGTGTGTGTTGTGACTTCCTCTGCCCCTAATCTGGAGAATTCACATGTTGACCTCACCAATATATTTCCCACTCAGAGATCTATGATAATTGAAAATAAAATCATGTAACTTTCATTAAATTCAGAGTCACGGGAATGACTTTATCTGGTCCGTTAAACAAACCATCTTTGGATTTTCCTGTATCCTAACTGATAGCAAGAAAATTAACTGTAATGTGCTGTGATGCTGTTTTCCAGTAATCTCTGCATTTGCCCTCTATAAAAAACAGCAGTGCGATTGATTTCTTGTTACAAATGATTGACCTCAGGCTTCTGCAGCGTTTTGAACACAGAGGAGGGAGCAGTACATCAGAGAGACCGTAATGGCTTTCAGGACTTGTATGGCTCAGAGGAACCATGGCTCAAAGAGAGCATTTATTAACGAGAGGGCTTAAAACAACTCCAGTCATTATAAAATGAATAGATACACTTCTGTAAGCTCAGCTACAAAAGGCCTCATTGTGGGTTCAAGTCGGGCCTCATCTGCTTGCTGCTCAGCTGGTGGCTGACAACAGCTCGGTTTCAGGGAAACTTTATCCACGCAGGATGTAGCTGTTCCACTCCAGTCATCACCTCCCTGCACCACTCAGCACGTCTGTAGTTTTAGGTAATCTCTGTTTTTCAGACATCCTCTGGATCTAAAGGAAAACGATGTCTGAGGTGATTTCTAAAGGCAAAGTAACTAGAAAAAAAGAGACAATACAAGAATCAAGTTCCTGCAAGTGTTTTTTATAATTCTTGATTTAGATAACAGGTTAGAAATCTATTGTGTCAGTGTTTTATGACAAAAGCTCATTGAGTGAAATCGAAAACCAGCCTTCACAACAATAAAAAACCTCCAGGCTAAGGCGTTGCTTATGACTCAGTCTTTAAAAACATATGTAAAGAGATTAAGACATGAATGCTCTCTTTGATCATGAGAAGGAAATGTACTGTAGAGGACAGAGACAGCTCTGTGTGTTCACAGGAGCTGCTCCTCCGATTCTCCTCTTTCTGCCTGTGGCAATGTGAGTCCTCAACACAGGTTCAAGTAGTTAATCAACTGTTTTACAATTAAGATTTTAGCGTGATAATCAGAATAATGAGCATGAGTTTATCCTAAAAAAAAATTTATTAACTGTGTATAGCTTATTTTTAAAACACTCAATTAAAAGGAAAAGTCCACTAATACATTTAAGAGGAAACACACTGACATTATAAAAGATTGTAAGGATATTTAATTTTGGTGATATGCATCTTAACCCAGATGTTAAAAAAGTTCATTTTACACAACTTCAATTCAGGAGAAGGCCAAAGCTGCCATCTTATTTTTGCCTGTGATGTAACAAGAAATAGCATGGAAAATTAAATATATATATAATTCTATTTAATCACAATTCTCAACTGTCTTACAGTTTGATCAGTATATACCTTGTAAGCTTTTCCATTTTTCCATTTTAACTTTTTTTTGGCCCAGCAGAAAGTCACATCAATTCATCTTTGACTCTCTTCTACAACTTATACTCCAAAAATAACACACATCAGAATGATACAATTATGCTCACTTTGCGAGAATTCAAAGGCAAGTAATCTTTTACTGTAATTTAATTTTATTCTCATAATTATTAATTTTAGGATGTAAAAAGGATGGTGCTATTTTTTGTACTAGGAATTAATTACAGTGTATTAAAGTCAGTTTGGTGTTAGTAATGTTAAACAGGGATCTCCAACCACTGGACCATATCTGACCCACGTATTTGAACAGGAACAAAACAAAAGACACATCTGGCTGATGGTCAGCTGTTGACATGGTCAGTAGTATAATGGTACTCCAGTCCTATTTCTCTGTATTTCTGGGGGCAAAATGGTTCATGGCTCCTCCCTGTCAAAATGAGGTTTGGGACTACTGTTCTAAAATAGTAGAGGTGTATTTATGTGCAATGTCACTGAAACAATGTCTTATTTTATTCTGCTTTGCTGCAGGTATATCTTCTTTTACAATCCAGCCAATGCCAATAGTGGTGACTCAAGGCTCTGTTGCCAGATTTTCCTGCAAAATCAGCGCTCACCCTCCTCCAATCATCACCTGGGAGTTCAATCGTGTCACATTACCCCTCACCACTGAAAGGTATGCACTCTGCTCTGTCAGTTTAACCTGAACTCACCTCGACGAATGCACATAACCACTTATTGCCACTTTCAGATGTAACAGTTTAAATGTGATTCAGTCCATGATGTTTTTGCTTACACGGTGTCATATCTGTTTTTGTCTCTGACATCCAGAATCACAGTCCTGCCCAGTGGTGTTCTCCAGATCTACAACGTGCAGCGGTCGGATGCTGGGAATTACCGCTGCATAGCCACTAACATTGCAAGCCGTCGTCGAAGCACAGAGGCCACCCTTACCGTCACCCCAGGTGTGTTAAACAGCTCCTTTTTTAAATTACACTTATAGATAAGAAAACATGTCTGAAAATTTTACAGAATTTTTTACTGGTAGTTTGAATTGGTTTTGTAAGAAAATAACCAAACCATAGTGTTACTTCTGTGGGCCAAGTAGCAAATGTCAAACAGGCACATTTATAGAGCAGCCATTTAGACAGTATCAGCATGGATGTTAGAAACAACATGAAAAAAATCTTATCAATGACACCAATTCCAATTAAGATGAACAATGAAACAAAATATAAGAAAATTAATTACATGATGATTTCCCATTTGCTTAAATCATCAATACTGATTGAAAATATCTAAAAGGACAATATTACCCAGCCCAGTTTGACATTTAAATTCACTTGCTATGTTCTCTGTTCTTTGTTTTTCCTGACACATGCTACAGAAAATGTTTTAATAGTGAGAAGACTGATTATTATATTTAAGTTAAAACAGGTAGGGAGCTATATTATTAAACCCCACAGAGATCTTGGCTGAGTTGAACTTCATAAGTTACAATATAAGAGGAGTCAATAACATAATTAAAAGAAAGAAAATCCTGGGACAATTAAAGGGGTTGCAGTGTTCTGTTGCTCTAATTCAGGAAACACACTTGTCACAAACCGAACATTTAAAATTGAAGAGAGAGTGGGTTGATCAGGTGTACAGTGCTTCATGTGGGAGTAAAAAGAAGAGAGGAGTCGCTATATTATTTCATAAATCGGTGTACTACAGTAACGAAAAAATTTTCCAAGATGATGAAGGCCGATATGTAATGGTAATAGGCACAATTGGAGGAAAAAAGATAACTATATTGAATTTATACGCCCAAATGAAGACTGTCCTTTTTTTTAAAAAATAGCAACTCTGCTAGCTGACAAAAGTGAGGGGATCATAATAGTAGGAGGCGACTTCAATTGCACCCTTAATTCAAAATTGGATAGACTACCAGCAATTAGAAAACCTCAATCCAAAATGTCCAAGGGCTTATCATATATGATGAAAGAACTGGGTCTAGTGGACGCCACACAGCTCCACCCTAATGAAAGGGACTTCACTTATATGTCTCAAATACATGGGAGCTACTCAAGAATAGATCTCTTTGTGTATCAAAGACTGAAATGTATAGAATAAAAGAAAGTACAGTTGAACCAATCTCTATTTCAGACCATGGCCCTGTGACTATGAATATTAACCTAGGAGCAGATAATCACTTTAGACACTGGAGACTTAATGTATCATTACTAACAGATATGAATATTAGGCAAGAACTAAGAGAGGCTTTGACTGAATACTTTATCATAAATGATGATGGTAATGTCTCCCCCTCAATTGTATGGGACGCTAGTAAAGCCACTATAAGAGGGAAGATTATCTCTATAGCATCCAGAATTAAAAAACAAAGGCTTGCTAAACAACAAAGCTTAGAAGATAAAATAAAAAAATTAACAAAAGAACATAAACAATTTGGAAAGAAGGAAACTTTGAAAATGTTAAAGGAAGCGAGACAACAACTGGATGAGGTTCTGACATACAAAGCAGAGGGTGCTCTGAGATTTACTAAGAGAAAATATTATGAAATGGGAAACAAAGCCAGTAGGCTACTAGCTTTTCAACTCAGAAAAGTCCAATCTAGCCGAGCAGTTCCAAAAATTAGGAACCCTGAAACCAGTCACGTTGAGACGGACCCTATTAAAATAGCAGACTCATTTTCCACATATTACAAACAATTATACAAGGCAGAAGAACCTGAATTTAAGGAAAAGAAAATTTTTGAGTTTTTAAAACCCCTTAAAATGAATAAACTATCAAATGAGGAGGCAAAACTCTTAACACAGCCTATCACAGAAAATGAAATTAAAGAAACCATTACTAAAATTAAAAACAATAAAACACCAGGAACAGACGGTTTCTCTGGTGAATACTATAAGATATTTGCGAACGAGCTCACACCTATACTGTGTAAATTATATAATTATGTTCTAAAATCAGGAGACCCTCCAAATTCGTGGTCAGAGGCCATATTATCAGTAATATATAGAGAGTAAAATGATCCCCTTCTATGTACCAGCTACCGCCCAATAAGTTTACTCTGTGTAGATTATAAAATCCTAACCTCTATAATAGCAACTAGAATCCAAAAAAATATAAAAAAATTAATAAAACCAGATCAGACAGGATTTATATTAGGACGTCAAGGAACAAACAATATAAGAAGAGCTTTGAACCTGCAAGCAATAGCAACAAGAGACAGTCAACCATCAATGCTTCTCGGTTTAGATGCCGAGAAAGCATTTGATCGGGTGGATTTGCAATTCCTGAAGCAGACACTATTAGAAATGGGCTTTGGGAATGAATTTGTGAACTGGATAAATTTATTATATAAAGAGCCCTGTTCCAAAGTTAGAGTTAACGGTCACTGTTCTAGTTTTTTTAGGATTGAACGAGGGGTGAGACAAGGAGACTCACTGTCACCCATCTTATTTGCTATTAGTATTGAGCCTCTGGCAGAGACAATAAGCCAAAATGCACAAATCCAAGGGATAGCAGACGAAGGAGGTTCAATTCATAAAATAGCTTTGTTCGCGGATGACATTTTACTTTTTGTAAAAAATCCACTCTCTTCCATTCCTGCACTTATGAAAACCTTACATGAATACGGAACAGTGTCTGGATATAAAATTAACGAAAATAAATCAGAAGCCATGATGATTTCAGGCACTTGGCCTACAGAACTGAATAATAGTGTCTCCTTTCGCTGGTCTAAACAAGGATTTAAGTATCTAGGAATAATTATTACCCCTAATCCCACCCAATTATTTGAGGCAAATTACAACAAATTAATTAAACAAATAAAAAATGATGTGATAAGGTGGGAAGTCTTGCCTCTATCTTTGATTGGAAGAATAGAGACGGTAAAAATGAACCTGCTCCCGAGACTTCTCTTTTATTTCAATCCCTCCCTATTAGAGTACCTGTTTCCACGCTAAAAAGTTAGATAAATTAGTTTTAACATTTATATGGCAAAAAAAAGGCCAAGAGTAAGATTGAAATCTCTTCATCTACCTAAAGATATGGGAGGTTTAAGTTTACCAAATCTCAAAAATTATTACTTGGCTGCACAAATAAATGCTATAGTGACATGGATCAGAAATGATCAAGAAGCAATATGGGCTAAGATAGAACAGGATTCTGTGAGGGGTGTCTCCTTGGCAGTACTCCCTTTTATAGATGTAAAGTCAACCAATAAAATCAAAATAAAAAATGAATGGATAAAACACACCTTAAAAGTCTGCGCAACTGTAAATAATCTGCTTAAGGGACCCAAGCCGGTCTCAAGAGCCATGCTGATTGTAGGAAATATAGATTTCCCACCCTCCCTATGGGACAGTGGGTTCAGAAGGTGGGCTGACAAAGGTCTCCGCACAATTAATCAACTTTTAAAGGAACAGAATTTAAATCATTCTCTCAGCTTCAGGAGCAATTTGATCTGCCATCAAAAGATTTTTACAGGTACCTCCAGATCAGACATTATGTCACAAATCACAAGGAAAAGGAAATGATCAGAAATAACCCCAATGAGATAGAAGAGTACTTAATTAATATATTGGAGAACCAACATCCAATAACAAACCATTTATCCAACATATACAAAAGATTAGTAATGGACACTTCTCAAAATACGGAATATATTAAAGAAAAATGGGAACTAGAGATGAATGTTGTAGTTGAAGACGCTGAATGGAATGACATATGGGCAGGATGCCATAAGGGAATTAATAGTCAACTATGGAAAGAATTTGATTGGAAGGTAAAAATTAGATTTTTAATACTCCTTATTATTTCTACGTATGCAAAGAATTCCAGTGCTGCATTATGTTGGCGAAACTGTGGAAATATTGGAGACACCACACACGCTCTTTTGGGATTGTCCAGTATTGCGAGGATTCTGGGATGACATCAAAAGGGAGATCGATACTTTGTTGGAGATAGATGTTGCTTTTAGAACCAAAGCTGTTTTTGTTAGAATCATACCCAAAGATGTATACAATGCCAACATATACACTGAAGATTCTCTTACTAGTAGCGAAGAAAATGATAACAGTAAACTGGAGAGACATAAAACCTCCAACTATAGGTCAATGGACTCAGAGACTGAAAAATGTCTATTTGATGGAAAGAATGACGGCTAGTCTGCAGCTGAAAATGGACACTTTTATTCGGAGATGGTCTCGCGTTTCAAGATATCTGGGGGTTGAATGAGTGGAGTGAAATGAGAGTGAAATTTCTCTGTTTCTCCCCATTATTGTCACTTGTTTATTAATTTTCATTGACTACCTGGTTGAACATTTGTTTCTGTGGCAGCTGGTTCAGCTGCGTGCGTCTACCGCCTATTTTTGTGATGTGATGTATGTATGATGTGTCAGGAAATGTCCTGTTAAGTGTTCTGTAATATGTTGAAAAAGCTTAAATAAAAAGTTCAAAAAAAAAAAATAAATTCACTTGCACTAAACACTTTCCTCCCTTCTATCTTTCTCTACTTCTCCTTTCTCCTCTTGCTCTTTTTTTTTCATCCTGCAGCCCCCAGCCCTCTACTTCCACAGAGGCCTCGCATCATCGCCGGGCCACAGAACGTCTCAGTGTCGCTGCACCAGACTGCCATCCTGGAATGCATGGCAACAGGAAACCCCCGACCCATCATCTCCTGGAGCCGAGCGGACAGCAAGTCTATCGACGTGTACAACACCAAAGTGTTGGGAAATGGTAACCTCATTATCTCAGACACCAAGCCCCAGCATGGAGGAGTCTACATGTGCAGGGCCACCACTCCTGGCACGCGAAACTACACTGTTGCTGCAGCCAATCTCACAGTTCTCGGTAAAGAAAGGTGCAAAAGTTTTTTTTTTGTACTGCTGCTTCAGAAAAATCTAACATGTGTTTTTTAATTGGTCTTTAATAGCTCCACCATCCTTGGTTGAGTGGCCAGAGAGCCTGACCCGTCCACGTGCCGGCACTGCCCGCTTTGTGTGCCAAGCTGAAGGAGTTCCAACTCCTGTAATCTCTTGGCTTAAGAATGGAGAGAAGGTTCACTCCAATGGTCGGATTAAGATGTACAACAGGTATGTGTCTTTTCACCTACAGAGCAAAGAATTTCTTTCTATTTGACGGACAAATGTATGAAAGTCTGTATGTGCAAAGATTTCAAAAGCAGGAATCCTAACTCCTACAAGCATGAAACCATCATTTAGCAGTCTTTGTTGGCCACTTGTAAAAGATTTAAATAAATAATTCACTGCTGTCCTTACAGTAGAAAGGAAACTGAATAATTTACTGCACTGCAAATGAGGTTGTAGTTGGTTTCCCTTTAAGTTACTCTAGCTCCTTATTCAACTGTCAGTACTTGTTCAAGGTAATTAGAGAATGGCTATTCCCTGAAGCATCAGGAAGAAGCCATCTGTATGCAAACGTTTGATGTGTGTGTTTGTGTTGCGCAGCAAACTGGTCATCAACCAAATCATCCCAGAAGACGATGCCATCTATCAGTGCCAGGCAGAGAACGAGCAGGGATCAGTTCTCTCCATGGCCAGGCTCATTGTGGTGATGTCTGAAGATCGTCCGAGCGCTCCCAGAAATATTCAAGCTGACACTGTATCAAGTTCTGCTATCCTTCTAGCTTGGGAGAGGCCTCTCTATAACTCGGATAAAGTAATTGCTTACTCCGTGCACTACATGAAGGCTGAAGGTGAGTAATATGTCAAAAAAATAAATGAGATTGAGATCACATTATAAATAGATCAAACTATATTAAAGTGAATGGCACTTCATTTTAAAATAGTAAATAACTTTCACTCACTTAACTTTATGACCTTTAAAAGAGTAATCAAGTGGTTAAACACAATGAATGTATTTTTGGACACAGATGGACTGTTAAAAAAATACATTTTCAACTCATGGGCAGTCTGCTCTTGTAGAAGCTAGCGAGTTAATCTTACTCCTCTTTAGCTCAACACACTTTTTTGTCTGTGACAGTCTTCAGCCTCAACCAATACTGACTCAAGTGACACCACATACTGTATGTCCTCCTTTACATTTAGGGCTGGATGACACTGGAATAATTATGATGCAATCATTATTTAATTTTGAAACATAAAATTACTGGTCACTTTATTAAGTATACCCATTCAATTGTTTGTTAATGCAAACTGCTAATTAGGCAAACCCATGGCATCATGAAAGCATGTAGTGATGATCAAGACGCCCTGTTGAAGTTTAATCTGAGCATCAGAATGGATAAGAAAGTCGATTTAAGTGACTTTGGATGGTTGCTGGTGCCAGACAGACTGGTCAGAGTATTTCAGACACTTAACATCGACTGAGTTTTAATGCACAATGATATCTACGGTTTACCGAGAATGGTCCAAAAAAGAGAGTGGTCAAAACAGTAACTCAGATAACCTGAAAAATGTTTCCTAATGAGTCTTTACTTTTGGGAAATTCAGATGGTAGAGTTAGAATTTTGGTGTTTTTTTTGGTGTCATTGGGTATTTTTTTGGCATACTTTGGGGCCCTTAGTACCAATTTAGCATTGTTTAAATGCCACCGCCTATCTGAGTGTTGTTGCTTACCATGTTCATCCTTTATGACTAAAGTTCACAGTGCATTTGCTCTGTTAAAATTGCATATATCTGCACAACTTTAGATAACTGTCTTGAAGTTTTACAACATTCAGGCAGTTGGGGCTGACTTGATGTTGCCAGTGCTGTGTTGTTGTTCTGAAGTCCAGTAAAAATACTACTGCACCAAAATGAAGGAGCAAATCAGGTTTTTCTTGAAAAACGGAGATGGCAGCCCCTAGACCCTCACCCCATGAAGTTTCAAGATGAGGCTCCCCTCCTTGACAATATGCAGGATGCAGGCAAAAGCATTCACAGAGCGCACAAGGGTTGTTGTGTGGCAGCAGAAAAGCCTTTCAGTTTTCATGGGAACTCTTGCTGACAGGAGTCACATTCAAACAATGCAACATTTAAGAAAAAAAGTCAGCTTTTTCATTTAAGCACTGCACTTCATTTAAATGCTGCTGACTTCTATTGGAGAGGCGAAAAGTACATAATTCAGCCAAGGAGAAAGGAACACCTGCTAGATTTTGTGTGGGATAAGGAGGGCAGATTTAAAAGCTGAACAAATCTCTATTTTATTCCTACGCTAATTAAATTTGTTGGGTTTTCATGCATTTGATTTAGATTTAGTGGCTAACTCCTTTTGGTCTCAGTCTTACAGAATAGCCTCCATTGATAGTGACAAAGTATCAGTCAGTTTCTCTGCACCTGAAGCCTGGCTCTACATGGAGGCTTCAATAAAACGTGGAACTAATTTGTCTGTGTGTTTGAGTGTCTAAAGTGTGTATTCTGTAAGAGCAGTGGGGGGTGAGGATTGGACAGGAAGGAGGACTCTGTTAGACCTTTCAGCAGGGTTCACTGAAGCGTACAGACCAGTGAAAAAGCTTTCTTGTTTGTTCCCTGAGTATCTTGTTTACCAGGTTAGAAATCAGAAAAGATGATTCTTTGCCTTGCACAAATTGGCATCCCTTATGTGATTTGAAAGTAAGCGTTAGCTAGATAATAGTTACACAATAGATTATTCAGAAAACTAGCACCAGTATGTCAATTTTTTTCATTTACATCTACAAAAAAATTAACACATTTGCTCTACTTTTTTGAACTTTGAATGGGTATTTTTAATCTCCTTTGTAGTAGTTTTGTAGACTTTCCTTGAGCAAACCTCGCTGTCCAAAAGCACGGTGCAATTTTGCCTTACAAATATTTCTATTTAAAAATGAATGCCCTATAAGGAACGGCTCTCTTTGTGGTAGTGTTTACAGTTTAATTGTGCTTTAGGTTTACAGTGTCATTACTTTTCAGGATTAAACAATGAGGAATATCAAGTGGTCATTGGAAACGATACAACTCGCTACATTATTGACGACCTTGAGCCAGCCCGCAACTACACTTTCTACGTGGTGGCCTACATGCCTATGGGAGCCAGTCGAATGTCTGACCACGTGTTCCAGCACACACTGGAGGACGGTGAGGCACACACATACAATCTTCCCCACAGTGAACACAACATTTTTACTGTGTGCAAAATATTTGATGGGCAGTGGATGAGCTTGTTGTGTATTGTTAAAGAAACTGATATTTCTGTGTGTTTATGTATGTGTATATGCCTTGAACACAATATGTGTGTAATTTTGTGTATTTTTGTTTGTGCCGTATGTCCCTGGCTGATTTTATATTCCATCTAAGCTCATTTGCTCATGCTCTTGGCCTCGGTTCAAATCAGTGGCTGTTCCACATAACTTAGAATATTTAATAATATTACATAACTTGAGGGGCAAACTGGAGGTTACTTTAAGTACTTTAAGGTGATCTGGTAAACACAGGTGTGTTAATTGTTTATTAGAGAACAGCAATAAGAATGTTTTTGGTTAATTAAAGATGGACTTGATTCACAAAAAGGACTTGTAGCTGTATCAATTCAAAGCTAGATGTTGCCTTTTGATTCCACTCTCCATTCTTGACTTAATTCTCCCAGTCTGGGGTAAATTTCCAAACAGGAATTCATTCTTTTTATTCTTTTTTTTTTATTGTATCTGCAACTTCATTTTGTTGATCTGCTAAACATCATTTAAGAGTCAGTTAACTAAAACTGTTGCCACCATATAAACTATATATAGTTTATTTTATAGTCGGGATATTTGCAGTTGACAAAACTTTATTTTCTCACAATGAAGTTATCTAATTCTGCCCTTCAATATTCAAAGTGTTACAGTTCAGAAAATTCCGTACTGACATATCTAGGTTAATTTAAAGATTGATTCATCCTATATGTATATTTTGTTTGTTTGTTTTAGCAACACACTATCTCAAATATATATTGTAACACTTTTCAAAGCTGAAGAAATCTTTATTTTACATAGGTTCAACTGGACATTATGACAGTGATGTTCTGTTGTTGCGGTTGTGATAGCAGAGACACCATTTCAGACAAGGCATGCTTATTGTTCCTGTGGAAATGTAAAATGTTGCAGCAAAGACTGGTACACCAGGTAGTAGGACCTTCTTCTCAATTCTGCAACTCTGTCTCTGTATCATTGTTTTTTTTGCTGCTGACCTGTGATTGGCTGAGATTGTTTTCTGGCTGCTCTGTTATCCATATCCCCCCAGCTAACTCCCAGATCTTTGTAATGCTATAGTCAAACAAGACATGTCTAAGTTGAGCAGAGACCTGCTGTCATCTCTGAATGTTTTCTGTTTACTTCTCGTTCAATATTTAGGACTGGACTGTCATTCAATCAAAATGTTTCTCCCCAGTTTGCCAGCATGCTTTGCAAGCAGGTGACAGAGCAAACAGGAAGTCCACTTTTTAAAGCTCTCTCCCTCCTTAAGTAAATTCATCCACAAAACCACAATGCTGGATTGACATTTAGTAAAGAATCCTTACAGTTCTACCTTTTTTAAATATTGCTCTCGTTCAAAGAAAACATTTTAACAAAGAAACAGGCAGAAGTGATGAAGTGTCATTTTCTATCTTTCTACAGTCTTTGGTCGTAAAGAGCCCATGATATGCTCTTTGGTATTTTATATGCCCTTTACTGTGCTAAACATGTCTCCTATGAGTGAAAGAGTACATCTATGAATTAAGTCAAAAGTTTGGGCATTAGAACTTCTCCGTCTCCCCCTGATTACAGCACCAGTAGCTGCCTGAAGTGGCTTGTTTTGCTGGTCCCCTTAGATTGACCTGCTGGTGTTATGTCCTACTATTGTTTCATAAGCAGTTTAAGCGCCTTGGCCGGGGGACAAGCTCAGAGTAGAGCATAGACTGTAGATAGAAAGCAAACTGATCAGTTACCACAGAGCAGACCCGTCACCAAACAAAGTGGATTGGGTCTTTATGGGAGAGGGAGCCTTAAAGTGTCAGGAGCTCAAGCAGAGAGTCTCAGACAGACTGAGAATACAGGTGAACCAGGGGTATTTGGTTGATTCTTGAGAGTTAGTGATTGTGAATATACTCCAGTAGTCACAGAAATTGAATATTTGAGCTTCACGTCATCAAGTTGGTTAAAAGCCCCTGGCTGCAGATTCTTATTTATCCAGCTATGGTTTCTAAAGGAACTGATTTGCATTTAGCTACTGACAGTTTTCTCCTGTCTTTCAAGACAAAAAAAAACGTTTATAGTTTACGTTACCATTTTCACCTCACATATTTTCTCTTGAAAGTAAACCGTCTATGTCTCTTTGGTCCACAGTCCCACTCCGCGCCCCTGAGCTCAGTCTCACCAGCAACAGCCCTGTGGACATCCAGGTGCTGTGGCAGCCCCTTCCAGATAAACTGAGTCGTGGCAAAGTCTCTGCATACCGTTTGTCCTACCGCACCAGTGCTGAGACTACAGCCTCTCAGGTAGAGCTATCAGGAGAGAAGACCCAGCATCTCCTAGAGAACCTTCAGCCAGACACCATCTACCTGCTGCGTATTGCTGCTGCCACCAGCGTAGGGTGGGGAGAGCAGTCTGCTTGGACGTCCCACCGCACTCCAAAAGCATCCAGTGCTAGAGGTATTACATTTGGGAGAAGCGTATGTCCACATTTTGGAGTAGCTGGAACTTTGAAATTCACATGGAGAGGGTTGAGAGTGTCTGCACAAATTGGCTAAGTCACCCATAACTTTCCTTGTGTTTAAATCATAAGGCAGAATCAACCGGAGAGCTTCCTCTAATAATCTTGTTAAGGCATTGCATTTTTTACTCGCTGACCCTTGCCCTGCACTGTCAGTTACATTAGAAGGGTTTCAGTCATGGGTCATAAAGGGAGCGACCCTTGCCTCTTGGTGGAAAAGAGTGTATGGATGCTTAGAGCCACATCTGAGGCTTTGAGGCGTGGATTTGTTTTTCTTGCCCATCTCTATTGGCCACCTCGGTCTTCACGTCAAACACAGAGGAGTGTCCGATCAGTAAACTTCTTTCCACTCATTCCTAAAATAAAAAAATGTGTGAAATCGGTCCCCTGACTGCTCGCGTGGTCTCCTCTGGTGTGCATTGAGTGTGAAACAGCTGGTAAGGCATCAGATGATAGTTTCACTTTCAAAGAAAACCTCTTCTCAGGAACTTGCCCTGTCGCACACATAAATATTTTGGACAGCTAGTCGTAGAGATTCCAGTTTTCCATGAAAGAGGTCCTTTTCTCCGAGAAACCTTTGACAGAAAGCCTTTGATGTCGAGTTTGGTTGAGCTAAAGGGAATATTAAAACAGCGTCATGGTGACATGAGGGACTGTTTTTTTATCACTATTAGCACTTATATTATAGCCATAAAAGAAAATGTTTTTCCTCTCTCTCTCTCTGTGATAGTCCCCCTGTCTCCTGACCTCCATTTGGAGCCTCTAAACTGCACCACTATATTGGTGCGTTGGCAACTCGCACCCAGAAACTCAGCCAGTGTTCAAGGATACAAACTATTCTACCATGAAGAGAGCCAGCCAGAGAGTGCCCCGCTTCACCTACGTGCCACTGATAACGCGCACACCATTGGAGGCCTCGGTAAGTTTTTTTCCAAGTCCTTTAAGTTACCTGCTTAATGTTGCATTAGCTTTGTTCAAAGTTAGCCTTGCTTGAACTCAAGTTCAAACTCATCTTGAAGTTTTGGCTCTACTTAGTGTTAAGATGTTGCACCAATTGAGACAGTTTCAGTAGAGGCTTAAATCTAACAATATGAAGCTTCCTTACTTATATGGTAGTTTCCAAGTCAGTATAGATGTAGAATAACTTTCAACAGTGTGAATTTGTCTGTCCCGTTTCTTTGGAGTGCATGACTTAAGTTCACGCACATGCTCGCTGCTAAAACGAAGCCAGTTAGTCTCTCAGTGCTGTTGGATAAAAATACTTAGTCTAGCTGACAGACAAGGATAATGAACAATAAGATTAAAAAGAGAAAAGGGTGAGTGAAAAAGCAAGAAGCTATGCAAAAAGCAGTGATTTGAGGTTTTGTCATACATTGCATGTAATTTCTGGCTGACTGAGGATTAACAACAGTTCACAAAGCGACTTTCAGCCCTGAGCCTCCACAGAGAAAATAGGGCAGGAGGGGCAAATCTGATAAGACAAAGACTGCACAACAGACTGTTTTTAATAATCTGTCAAATAAAACATATCTATTACAATTTGCCTTACTATGCATGATATTATGTAAAAATTAGGTATCCGCAAATAATTTCCAAACCTTTACATGGCCTCAGTCGGAACATAACTAGTTTTAATACTAGGTTTAATGATGACTTAATGCCATTTAAGGCAGAACTTATGCAAAGCTGGTGCAACGTGGCACTAAAAAGCAGAACATAGAGCAGAATAATCATGCTTTTGTGCCCACCAACACTCATCACCAACGCAAGATAGTGGAGTTTTACCTGAAGCTGAAGGGTACATTTTATTCCCCTAGATGTTCATCTTGCTGTTGAAGAGAACATTTCCTAAAACTCTTTTGACTCATTGGAAGTTGGAATAAATATCCCTGTGATGGCAAAATAATGTGTTTTTAGGATCTCACATCTAATGGCATGACCTCTACCTACACTAAGGGAGATAAATATGTGCACATGTACCTCTTATCTTCTTCTAAACTGGAATGGATTACTTGTTACAATGTCCTTGCCATGATAACAAACAACTAGGCTGAGTAAAAAATATATTCAAATATTTGTTCAGCAAAAACGACAAGCAAAAGAAATATTAAAACACAGAAAATGTTCAAAGATGACTGGATAGTAACTAGGGCTGGGTATTTCCAGCAACTTCACGATTCGATACGTATCCCGATACTAAGGCCACGATACGATACGTATCCCAATACACGTAAATTATGAACATTGGCTATGCTTTAAGCAAAATTCTTGACAAGTTTAGTTTTTTCTTAGAAGAAGAAAAAGAACAAGGATGAGTTTTAAGTGGTTTTTACAACTTGAGAGACATAAATTCAGATCCTCAAAGATGGTAGACCAAAGTTCAAATTTAGAACATATGCTTCATTATGTAGCTTGTCTTTACCTTGAACTGTGCCACTGTTAACATTAGCCAAAGTGTATTTACAACAACTGTCAAAATATTTATATAATCGATTCTGTAGAATCCGTATCGATACACGTATCCCGAAGGAGTGCGATACGATATTTTGCCGTATCGATATTTTGAGCACAGGCCTAATAGTTACAGTAATTAAACCTGGACCAGACTGGCCAAATAAAGCTGAATTTCATAGCACAAAAAGACTGTACAGAGTTATTGGATGGTACACATCAAAAACAGCTGTTTTTAGCCACCGAGCCACCTTGACCACCTTTCATGGGGGTATTCTTGACCTGTTTGGGTTAAAAGGAGAAGCAGCTCATTTTGACAGCCTGGCTCATAAGTGATTAATTGGCTTGAGTCTTGTCACATGTCGAGAATCACTGAACAGCCCCACATCCCTCCTCCATGATCTCCCAACCTCTGCACAGGACTTCAGTGTGTGTGTCTATTCAGCAGCTGCAGGATAGTGTTGGGCCACATCACAGCTCCTCTGGCCTTTAGGTCAGATTCATTTTGGCCTCCTTTTTGTCTGAGAGAGGAAAGGGGGCTCAGGCCAATTCAGTGGACAACTGACCATCTGTGGCCAGAGGGGTCAACCAGGTGGTCAGCAGCTGACTTGTAAATCAGGCTGGTGAGTGCTAGAACGGGATCAGAAAGAGAGGAAGATGAGGATGCACTATAAATTACTTAAGGTGTTAACTCTTCACTGCTGTGGGCGAAAACTAGTTAGATATTTGGTCACATGATTTTAACACTCTCAAAGTTGAGGCTGGATTTAGAGTACACCTTCATACTCTGGTCTTACTCAAATGCTATAAAGTTATACTGTTCAATTACTTCTGACCTTTTTTCACTCTTCATTTGTATTTGATGCATTTATTCTATGTTTATCAAATTAAGCATTTTAAACAGTCCTCAGATGAAAGATACAGAGATCTGCAGGTTAAAAGATCGAGTGTCTGGTCCTCTCTTGCTGCTTTTGATCAAATACATGTTCTTGTAGTAAGATGAGTAAGATCCCCCCAGCCAAAGCTGCTGATTAATCCAATCAGTAAAATCAAAAAGATCTAAAAAAAGACCTTCAGCTGCAGAAGAAGAATCATCTTATTGTCCCTCTCTTATAAAGGAGCTTTGCAGAGCTGTGTCTTAAACTGAGGGAAGCTGTTTTGTGGAGGCAGATTTATTATGTGTTTTATGACTGCTTTGAGCTGTGTTGCTGGAGGAGCATTGACATCAAAGACTCTCATTGTGTTTGGCTATGAGAGCCACAAAGATAGTTTATTAGCCAGGAACTAAAGGAAATGCTGCCTCTCACCAACTGAGCTGTAGGTAGAACAATGAGCACGGCTTGTGAGCTCCCTATCTTGCAGTTTGAGATTTCTTTCTCATGAGTTAGCTGCAGTGCTTCTGTGTGGCAGCTTATCCTGCACCCCTGACAAAAACGCTGCTATGCTGTAAGAAATGAACATTTACCAGTTAATACTTACTTTTTGTGATGTTAGTGTTGCCAGTAGAAGTGCAACACAACAGCTGACCCACAGCTGAACAGTTTTAGCTTAAAATTTGAGCCTTGGTTTGGTGTTATTGTTGATACTCCTTTTTTGTTGTTTGAGGTAAATTTTACAGGAATGGCAAGGTGCTGTAATGTTTTTAAGCAAATTATATTATATTACACAGATGTCATATTTTGGTGTTGACATTTGAGGTACCATAAAGAGGTCAATGATAGCTTTTGAAGTCAGTCAATTAAAATTCATTGGCCAGTTTCAACATAGATTTCAACTTTAAATTGATATTTTTAACCATGGGCACAACAACAAAGTTTGTGTGATCTTCATTGGATGCACTGATCTAATGTGCCAATGTTATCCTCAGTTAAGAACCGATGACTGTCGGTGCAACATTGATGAGCCTCAACATTAGCTCATTATGATAAGGTTTTTGTTATTTGTTATATTGGCAGAAAAAAAATAATTGCTGTAGTGCTTCCCCCATAATAATTAATCATATTATCACTTGATATCTACATATACAGTTGTGATGTCAGCACATGGTATGAAAGACAGTAACCATTATGATTCTGATTGTAAACAAATGCTGATCTCTTCAACACTTTAAAGCCTTTATGCATTAGAAGTCTCTCTACTTATGTGTAGATTTATTATTTTGGTATACATGTGTTATACAATGATCTGATTGAGACCAGTCAGCAGTTACTATTACAGATTAGCTGCATACCTAAGTAATTCTTTAGATATCTGAGGCTAATTTGTCCACATTTCTGTTGCACCAAATATTTAATGCAAGCTGTTCTCAGCAGGTGATCACAGTACATGACACATGCTAATACCGAAAGACATTTCCTATGGCCTCAACAAACTTGTACACACAGCAGCAGCCAGCTGTTGTAAAACTAAATACTGCTGATTCAGCACTGTGTAAAGTGTACAACAGTACGTGGCTGTTCAGTTATCACCTATGATGGTACAGATGATTGAAAGCACACCCTCAGGGACAGGAATGTGTTCGAGGGGCTCCATTTGGATTTAGATGACACACTGATGTGACCTTTCCTCGCATGTGTTTTTTCTGCTTGGCCCATGAGAAGAGCAAATTGTTGATTTGAAGCTTAAATACTTGTCATACTTGTTGGCACCGGGCAGTGCTGTGTGCACTACTGTAGATTCATCTTACCCCTGCAGGCTATGCTGGACCTTTATCCATCCATGGATCAAATACAGGGGCAAAGCATGAGTGGTGTGAATTTATTCTCTATCCTGGATGTCATTTCAGAAGTTTGTTTTGTATTCAACAAACTCATGTGTCAGTATGCATCTTTGCTTTGATTTGTGTGAGTAAGGGCAGAAAAGTGAGAGAGGGAAAGAGGGGGAGGAGTGGGAGAGATGATAGATGCTGGTGTGAGGGTTCATGTGGGAGTTGACATTTATGGCCCCCTGTTCAGGCCTGGCTTGCAGCAGCCTGGGGGGCCTTTTGCAGGCCAGAACAAAACCTTAGGGGCCAGCAGGATTTGTATTTTGGCTGTAAAAAGGGGGGTGAGCACAAATAGCTCAAATATGCCCTTTAATACAAACAGCATAATTTATGGGAGCCTGACTATGTGAGATTTAACCCAGTGGGATAGACAAGAAAACAGCTTCACTCCAGGAATGGCAGCTCATGAAGAATGCAGCTTTCTAAGAATATAAAGAGTTGCAATCCAGCAACTTTTACATACTTAATCTCAAGTTGTGCATTTTGCTTGTTGTTTGCATTACTTTAGAACAGATGTTGATTTTTCAAAACTAGCTCTATGAATAAAGTTTCTTTATGAGTAGCTACAGAGCAAACCTACTGTGCAGAGCTGGGATGTTCCAGATAGATTAAGACTGAACTTCAAAGCAATGGATATGTAAAAGTCAAAGGATATCAAGAGAAAATTGATTCAAAGATCATTAAAAATGGGCGGCACGGTAGCGCAGCAGGTAGCACATGTGCCTCGCAGCAAGAAGGTTCCCGGTGTGATTCCTGGTTTGGATAGGGACCTTTCTGTGTGAAGTTTGCATGTTCTTCCCGTGCATGTGTGGGTTCTCTCCAGGCACTCCGGCTTCCTCCCACAGACCAAAAACATGCTTATTGGGTTAATTGGTCACTCTGAATCCCCTTAGGTATGAGTGTGAGCATGGATGGTTGTCTGTCTCTCTATGTGGCCATGCGATTGACTGGCGTCCGATTCAGGGCGTATACCGCCTCTCGCCCAATGACACCTGGGATCAAGAGAAGCACATTAGTTTCAGAGAATAAATGTACTTTTTTAGCTAACCCTAACCCTGCTCTTTTAAAGTGTCTGGACATAGAGGAATGAATTACATACAGTTATGTTCAATTTCGTGTTAAAAGAGTCTGATATTGCTTTATCTACGTTCATATTTGAAGGCCCTGTGGCGCTGCAAAGCTGCTTACTCCAAAACCAGAGAACACATGGAGCCCACACACGTAATTAGAAGTGTGTACAAACACTGGTGTATGCTATTCTCAGTTTCACCTTGTTGCTCACGTTGGTCGTAGAGGAGCAGAAGTTTTGCTGTTAAAGACAAAACAAGCTCAGTAGCTTCTGCAGCGCGAACACGACACTGTATTCTACTGTTGTTTAGATTGTCATCGGGGTTCACGCATGTGGCGTGAGGGAGATGTGGACCTATGACATCATCGTTTCTGAAACTCGACGTGTTCTTGGTCCACACAGAAACACTCAGTCAGCATTTTCAGATTTATCTACTTTGGAACCTGTTTTCAAAAATGTGTGTTTTCGGGAACCTGATATGCCTTATCCGTGTGGACGAACTGCCATACGACTAACAACTTGTGCGGATAGACCTGAATTCGTCTCCATGTGGATGGCCCCTGAGTTAAAAGCTTCAGGTGTGTGGCCCTCTGTCCTTGACAAACAAACCCTCCCTCTAAATGTTCTCTTATCAGAAAGACGGAGTCATCATCTCTTCAGTGGCATTTTTTTCTAACTCTTGTTTCCGTTTTTCCACTCACTTCCTCTGCTTGACCCACCCCCTTCAGAGAGAGCCATATAACCCCTCCTTTTGCAGGATTTAGCTTGCCCAGATTCCGTGTCAAAGGTTGTGGCCCAGATGTCACAGCTTCCCCCCTCGCAGAGCTTCTCTCTTGCATAATTATGGCCGCCCATTGTATTGTGGGGCTGGGTTGGAGGTGCATAGTATGTGCTAGCTCCTCTTTGGAGGTGGACACTGAAGCAGAACAAACTAGAGGAATATCTCTTGCTGTCAAAATAGACATTGTACAACAAGCATTAGCCTTCAGTTTTAATAATCAAAGACAAATACAGACATCAAAATAAGTTTATTTTTATCAGGAGTCCTCCTAAGTTTACACTGTATTTTGAAAAGGATCAATAAGTTGATCATTTTCTCTGTATTGTCTTTGCAAAGGTCCTGTGCAAAGAGAAACACAGAGCAGGAGAAGAAGAGGCCCTTCTCATATTGCACACCCATGACCTCAGGTCCTTTCAGAGTTTAATCTCAGCCTGACCTGCTGGCCCTGGTCTGGCTCCAGTGAAACTCCTCAGGGCTGCATGGGGGTGCAAGTAGCATGACTCCACCCACCCCAAACTTTTTTGACATCCATGCACCCATATTCTACCACCCTGGACACTTCCTTTTTTTAGAGTCATTAAGCATCACTTACAGCATTAGAATGTGTTTGGAGCAGAATAGACAGGACTTATTGGTGATACAGCTCATAAAATGACATGAGTTGCAGTTCTAATCTGATGGGTTTCCTCGTGAAATTTTCTGATATGACCTGATTGGTGAAACCTCGAGCAGTTTCATCGTTTTCATCTCTTCTTCCTCAATCTTTGACTGTATAACCAGACCAGTTTGTGCAACAAGTCATACCTTCTTCACAATAAAAGAATGTCTCCTTATCAACTACAAGGTCTACTTGATTCCAGCATTTAACAGTTGCTCCTAACTTGTTCATGCTTACTTTATTTGCCAATTGTTACTGATGTGTAGCGGATGCTTTGGTGTTTGTATCATAAGTGCATTTTTTTTACATTTGTTCTGCATTATCGTGTTACACTGACTGTAAAAGAAGTCTGCCTGCAGGAAGGAATACTGTGACTCGAGCTAACCTCATCTTACATAACCTCACCTAACCTTTTCAAGAAAACAGTTTTGTTAAATAAGTTATCGAGTATCTTCCAACAAATTGTAAACAAACTTTTGAAGAACACTAATGAAAATGCCTGGGGATTTGTTTACCTGCCCTCAGTCTCTGTTAAGTTATCAGAAAAGATCTGACCCTAAGAGTTACATTTGCATACGACATTCAGATACGACTGATTCCTCTTCTTTATTTGGCTAAAAGGGACATTTGGCCACAGGGCTTTTGTTCATCCGAGGGCCTTTTGGGTCACTGAGGGCTGCAACTGCTGTTGACCGTCAGCCTCCTTCCCAGGGGATTTTGTCCTTCGATTTAACCCCCTTAGATTCTGGACCTGAAAAGGAGTGGCTGCTGACCACTGACCAGCAGGCCAGAGAAAAGGCTCTCCGTATTCAGGGTGACAAGTTGATGGATGTTGGAGCTCTTCTGCTCTGCTGCAGAAACTGACCAGAGGATTCACTGAGCACTGAGCATCTGCCACACTGCCTCACCTCTTTTTCCCACCACACCACACCGCACACCCTCACTGACCTCACACCCACACTGTCAGGACTCTTTCATGTTTCAGCCCTGCTTCCTGTCGGCCACAGTGGTCACATTTTCATCTGTCTTGGTGTTGATGGTGAAGTGAGTGTTGGTGAAAATAACAGTGATTAGTGAATCAAGATCTGAGACATGACAAATTATTTTACTCTGGCTGCTTTTTGTTCATGTTGAAATGTTTTCTTTGCATTCTATTTGCAGACCCAAGGAAGAAATATCACGTCAAGCTTCTGGCGTATAATTTTGTAGGAGATGGTTACCAGGCAGACCAGACTATCAGCACCCCTGGATGTGTCTGTAAGTCCCAGAATATTGTGAAAATGAAGTGTTTTCAAATGCATCCTGAAATTAATATTACTTTTCATGTACCTCTTACAGCTGTTAGGGACCGCCTGGTACCCCCACCACCTCCTCCACACAATGTGTATGCCAAGACAAACAGTTCTACCGCCATTTTTCTGCACTGGGGTCGACCAGCCTTCACATCCAGCCATGCGGTCAACTACACTGTCCGCTGCAACCCAGTGGGCCTGCAGAACGCCTCCCTGGTGCTCTACCTGCAGACGTGAGAACATGTTTTATCATTCAACGTTTTCACAGACTTTTGATATAAAGGGACCATATGAGTGCTTTAAAATAACCATAAATAATGTTGTATTCTAAAGGAATGTAAAAGTGGTAAGGGTCTGGGTGATGAAGCTTAAAGTGCTCAAATTTGTATTTAAAAGCTGTCTGACTGAACTGTTTTCTCAATGGACAGGCAAAGTTCACGAGAGAGTCAATGACATTGCTAATTCTTACAATACCACTACTATTTAAATGATAAAATTATGCTTGTAAAATCATTATTCCCCCTAATAAGAATACCAGACAGTATGTAAGTGAACTAGGGGCTAGTTGGTATTTTTGTTCATAACATTGACATTCAAAGACCTATTGAAAGATTAGTACTTGGCAAATGTTCTTTAACTTGTTTCTAAAATGTGTCATCTACTGTGACTTTTGTTGTTTTATACAGTAATAGCTGTATATGAATGTACAGTGGAATTAAGTTCTTCAGGAATATGTATAGTCTAGTCATGTAACTCATCGCGGCTGTATCGTTCTGCAAATACTTTTAAATGCACCTTGAACACGCTTGAAAACTGCTTTGATTTGATATTTAACGAGGTGTGTGGATCAGATCGTTGAGGTAGTTAAAGTCAAATTGTGTTTCTTGTCATCACATGAACCCTCTGTTTTTGATATCTGGTATTTGGCTTTCCTCTCTTGAGATAAAATTGAAGTGAAACCACATATACAGTAATTGGGGGTCTGTACAACTTTCTGCTTGATCCCACAGTTCACCTCTTATCTTAGATGTTGATATTGTCCAAATATCTCACAGTTTGTTCTCTCGGTTTCAAATTTCAAATTCATCATTTCACTTCAAATGATGCCATAAAAGCCCCCCCAGTTTAAATTGTCCACCACACATGGCCAAATGACAGTCTTGTTTCCTCTGCTCACTTCCACTTTTGGCTCTTTGTCGCCACCCACTGGCCGACACCCTTTACTACATGAGCTCTTGAAAAACAGTAAAAACTGTTAAATCTGCTGGTAGTGACTAAATTGAAATGAGCAGAAAAACTAGCAGTGAACTTTGGTTAATTCATTTTTTATATTGTTACACCATTTTCAAAGCAAAATGAGAGCATTTGCCAGGAACATCCCACATCTAAAGACCAGATGCAAGTATATAGTGATAACACACAGTTAAAATGAAGTTGACACCAGCCATCTTCTATCCCACATCCCCCAAAATAATCATTTGGAGCTACAGTGAAAACAAAAAAAAAATACAAATAAATCAAAGTACTTAAAATCAGATCATTCTTTACAGTATTAATCAAACACATGATGCATGAATAATTCACTGTTATATTTCCCTAACAGTATGAACCTGATGAAAATGTATGTTAATTCATTGCTTCATGTCATTCATACATCACATCTATGTCACCAGCACACATATGCAAATTTTACATATAGACATGAACACAAACGCACACACACAGTAGATACTGAATAGATCAGATACTCTTGATCACATTGGCTTGATATTCATTATTTAACACCAAAAACAAACATGCAGTACTTGCAAGATTTATTAATCTCTCTCTGTGTTAATATATTTTCCTTCATTTTACTTTGAAGCCTTTTTAGCTAGCTGAAGACTAGAGTGGTCTTCACCTTACATTCAGACTCGACTGAACCTTAGGTGCAATTTTTTTAAATATATATTTAATGTATTTTTGGGCATTTTGTGCCTTTATTGATAGGAGAGAGACAGTGAATAGACTTGTGAAAGGGGATGAGAGAGTAGGGGAAGACACTCTGCAAACTGGTCACAGGCGGGATTCGAACCTGGACCGGCAGAAGTATGTATATGGGACGTGCCTGGTTGCTAACCGCTCCACCAAACCAGCACCCCCTTAGGTGCAAATTTGATTCGTTGAGACTGAGGAAAATAATTGCAATTCAGTCATCGATCCACGAAAGGAGGGTTTTTGTGAAAGAGAGTAGAGTTTGAATCACAGTCAGTTACTTAGTTGTTGCATATGTCAAGGATATGTATGATCTGTTAAACTTCCTGTCACGTCTCTTTACTGAAGGAATGAACAGAGCCTCCTGGTGAAAGACCTGGAGCCCAACACCAAGTATGAGTTTGCCATCCGCCTTCACATTGACCAGCTGTCCAGCCCCTGGAGCCCTGTGGTCTATCAGAGCACTTGTCCTGACGGTGAGGGAAACATTTTTTTATTTTATAAAGGAAACCTCTTAGAGATGAGGAAGTTCATTTGCAACAAAGTCCCAGCCACAATGGGCAGGACAACAAGCAACAACGTTACAGACATAAAACATAGAACAATACTGCAGCTTGGCCAAAACTGTGATGTCTTATTCACCATGAAAAAGAAGTTGAGGACCCCCAGTTTTTAGTAAGAGGTTTAATTATTGGTGTCAGTGAACATAATTTATCAGACAAAGTCTTTGTTTCTACGCCACACATATAAATAAATGATTTGTATCAAAAGGTTGATTAATGCCGAGAGTTATCCAATGAAAAGCTTATGACAGCATGATTATAACAAAAACAATGACCAAAGTCATTCTGTGTTAAGTTCTAGGCATGGTTATTGTAAGTTTGGATTTTTTTTGTTTTTAAAATTACTTTTTTCAATCTTAATTAGCAGATTTGTGATTGTACTTAAAGGGACTGTGAGGAGTTTCTAAGTAATTACAAAAAAGTCTTACTTTTAGATATATGCCTGATCGAAATACACACTTTAAGATGAGCTTTATAGCACCAAAATAGGTTATCTATAAATGCTATTCCTTAGCCTTCTGGTTGGGTCGGACAGAGCTGGACTGGCCTGGATACCCAACTTCGGGAACAAGACAATTAAAACTAGAGCAAATTTATATTATTCAGACACGTCTTAGAGCACCGGGCTGTAAGTAGTGATATATAGCCGGCTACAAAACTACGATACAAAGTTTTCCAAAAATTGCTTGTTGTCACACATCAAAAACTACCGCTACGTAACTAGAAAGAGATACATTACCTCGTCGCTTTGCATCCTGTAAGTTGTTGAAAAAAGAAGTTGTAAAGCAATGCAGAGTTCTGAGGAAGGTCTGAGTTGTATTCATTTAGCACCACAACAAACACATGCTTTTGCTTTGGTGCGTTCCAGTTGTAGTCAGAAGTAGGAATTTCTGGGTTCGGAGTAGGAAACTGCAACTGGAATGCCCCCAAAGTCAGAATTTCCTACTGGGAACTCGGTGAAACCTCGCCACCCCCGAGTTGTCAATCGAAGATGGATGCCCCCAGTGTGAACAGTTATTTAGCTCCTGTAATAATCAATTTATTTACACTTCTGACGGGGGTGTGTTGCTCTGGATCAGCTGTATACATAGTATTGTTAGACTTATATTTACAAAAATGCTGCCATAGTGATAATCACATTCTTCATACGACAACACAGGGCGTGCTAACAACAGCTAACAATAGCCTGGTAGATCGGCATGTTTTTTCTGACTTCAACTGGAACGCCGATAAGTCGGAGATGATGTCACTCCCAGTTCCGAGGTTACTGGAACGTAGCATTACAACAGTCGCCGCGCGTGCTCATGGGTAGCAAAGTCTTAATGTTGCCGCAAATAGATTCTCCTCATAGCACCTTTAAGTTTT
The DNA here is from genome assembly GCA_036419115.1 of Scarus forsteni. Classification (NCBI taxonomy): domain Eukaryota; kingdom Metazoa; phylum Chordata; class Actinopteri; order Labriformes; family Labridae; genus Scarus; species Scarus forsteni. The sequence goes on along the minus strand of JAZDUH010000354.1, from coordinate 8,781,455 downwards.
TTTTGTGGAAATGCTGGCGTTATTTATTCAATTTTTTGGTTTCAGAGTTGCTGCAGTTTTGTTGTCCAAGTGTTATAACTGGCTCAGAGAAACATCTCAAGCAACTATACTTTTAGGTGGAGCTAAGTTTAAACCTCTGCAGCCACCAGTGTTCCTGAGATGAACTGTAGGGTTACAGGCAATGTGTCATTTTGTATTTGTGTGTCCAAAGCTATAAACATCGTATTTTACCTTAATTTGAAGTCAAATTTTACAGTTAATTTTGTTCCTTTAGTTGCAGCTTTTTAGTTATGATTTATTTTTATTTGAGTTTAAGTCTGTGAAAACTTATTGTATCATTTTAGTTTCATCATTTGATTATTTTTTGTCAAAGACAATAACCATTGTTCAGTGTAGTTTATTTGATATCTTCCTTGTTATCTGTTCGACCGCAGCTCCCACGCTGCCCCCCTCAAATGTGAAAGTGACTCTGATTGAGGAGGACACGGCGCTGGTTTCGTGGAAACCCCCAGAGGAACCAAATGTAGCTGTGACACACTACACCATCCTGTACGCCTCCAGACACGCCTGGATTGCCGGGGAATGGCAAGTGCTGCAAAGAGAAGGTGAGGAGGAAAGTGGGAAAACAGATCTGTGAAGACTGAGGAGCACACAAAGACATCCCCTGAAACACAGATGGAGACAGTCTATTGGAAATCAGTAACTCATTTCACCCTCCAATCTGCAGCTCTGTTCATGGTGACACAACAGGCTGAATTCAGTGCTTTTGACTTGCTGATAAAAAAACCTGATTTAGGGTTTAATTTGATTACAACAAAGACTCTGATTTACGCTCTTATTGACCTATTTAAACAAAGGCCATTGTTACATGAACTGAATAAAGAAGGAGCAGTGATGGACTGAGCACACAGTCTTATCATCTCACAGATCCTAAGGGCAGCAGGTTCACTCTTAATCAATCTTCACGTTTGAGTTGGAGTTCATCATAACACACAGGCTGGTCATTTCTGGGAAGTTTTTTTCATTAACTTCCCCGCCAAAGAAGTTGAACTGACTCATCCACAGTTTGTTTACCTCAAAATGGTGTCTGTACTCTGTTATTACAACATTAAAAATGATATATATATATTTTAAACCTAATCTTTTTTAGTCATTTCCATGAAATACAAACATATTTATAAGAACTAGCACACAAACATGAATCATGTCCATTCAACCCAACACCCAAAAAGAAAATTACATGTGAAAACATTGTTGCATTATTATATAGCTGTTGGGCAAATAAGAGGTGTAACTACATAATTATTACCAAACACTTAAATAAGTATCAGTACAAAGAGGTCATGTGCATTACAAGCGAGCCACATTAATCACTTACTACAGTAATACAAATTATCAACACACTTTTGCATTTAAATCACCACAATAATGTATAAATAGCAGTTTAAAGATTATATTTTCTGATACTAATTTTTGGTCTCAAAAAAATAAGAGGTCCATTAGTGAATATCAGGCCTTTAAAACATACTAAATGCAAATGTATGTGGGTTTGAAAGTTCAAATCTGTCTCACAACTGTCACAACTGTTTAATTCTTCGAAAGAGGTTGTCTACTATTTTAAATCTGAGTTTCTTTTTATAATAATAATAATAATAATAATAATAATTATGGATTTTATTTATAACCCACTTTACATTTGTAGGCAAATCTCAAAGTGCACAGTCAGAAAACAATAAAAACAATGATAAAAACAATAAAAACAGTAAAAGCAGTCAGCAATAATAATAAACAACAAAATCAGTCAGGAAAAGCAATACGAAATAAAAAGGTTTTTATATGTTCTGCAGTCTTGCACTGTGGGATTCCTTTGTAACTCCATCAGATCTACCATCTGTGTAGTTTTGCAGGATTACTTGAGCTCTGGCCCAGAAACCAGTTAAAGTCTTTTCTTAACCCACCAAATCTTGAGTTGAATTCATTACTGAGTCATTCTCATTTGCTTTGTTCACACTCAAAATTCAGGATGATTTTCCAATGACCAGGATTTATCACAATGACTTTAATCACTAAACATTAAACTGTGTTGCTTTTAGTCAGAAACTGAGGACATCCTTTGGTCTCATTTGAATGGAAGAGGGTTTGTAAAGATTATTTTAAAGTATTGAATTCAGTCAGTGATGTTGTGCTTTACACCCTGCTTTTAATTGATTAAGAAAGACGAAGATAAACGTGATAGGTTGGAAAAAACAAATCTACGATCCTCAGTAAGTTCTTTTAACCTCAGTCATTGGTAACGTAAAAGCTGTTTTTCTCCTGTGTGTGAAGCAGTGTAGGTGTTTCTAAGATCACATGATCCCAGGAAACACAAAAAAGACACACAATTCCCCAACGCCCCTGGTGAAAGGGTCAAAAGTGAAGCCACTCACAAAGCCCCTCTAGCTCAGCCCTGCCCCCCAGCACCTCAAACTGACCCCCTCCCCTCTTCAGTGTGTACACTGGGTGGTTTTGGTTTAGGGAGTGAGCACAGCTCTGACCCTCAGGAGCTCCTCTCAAACATCCCTTTCAGCCATCAGGATTGTTTCAATGTTTTTCTTTCCCTTCGTTACAATGCCCGACTCTTTCAGGGTCAGCTCACTAAAAACTGCTGCGTATTGGACTTACAGATGCTGTTTTCCAGATTATCTCGCTTGTCACGGTGCTTTGAGATACTTAGGTTTTTAGGAAATGGTCTGGTTACATTTCAGACTGGTGTGCTTTCTGCCTACATGGTGTCATTGTTTTTCTGCTCTTTGATTTTAGTTTGGACTTTGCAAGATGTTTTCAGGTCCTTGTACCAAGCCCAAGCTAACTGAAAAATGGTTGTGGCTATGTATGTAGTGTTCTGACCTGAAATATTATATATTTTATCCGATAACATTTTTTCCAAAAACTTTGATCATTAAAACATCACATTATGTGATTAAAATTCAATGATCTGTAGTTAAATTTCAGCTCTGACACAAAACAACCAGAACTAAAACTAAGCACTAAGCATATAAGTATTTATTTAATGGTTGTTTTCTCTTATGGTTAAAGCTATGCTCTGAAAAGAGTTTTATAATATTAACAAAAAAAAAAACAATTTAATTTGAGCTTAAAGGCGTTACACACTTTGTCTCGAGTACTACATTTTTCTGTAAAGAAACATAAAAAAAAGGAGGTCAGTCCTGAAACAAAGCAACATGGGCCGAATATTTAATGTCACACGGACACTTTCTTAAAAATAAAGAGAAAAATCTTATTAATCAAGTCAAGTCAAGTCAAAGTATATTTGTAGAGCACGTTTAGAAACAACCTCAGTTGACTAAAGTGCTGTACAGGGGTACAAAATAATCTCTCATACACTTTATATTAAAACCCAGTAATGATAATAAAACAGTCATGATAATAAAAACAGTAAAAAGAATTAAAATGAGCCAGACATTAAATATGCATAAAAACAGAAATAAGATAAGATAAGAATAAACACAATAAAAGAAGAGTAAAAGAGAGCATGGGGAATAAAATATAAGGGATAAAAGAATACTCGTTTAGTTGAGGCTCCTCATATGGAAATATATTTATGTGATTATTCCCTATTAATAATAAAACATTCAATTGTATTATCTTATGGTCAGTAAGTATTGTACAGATGATGGTTCTCACTGTTAATAATCCTACATCCAAAAAATAGGTGGACATTTTTTTAAACAAATCATCATAAACCATATATTGTTTTAAATGTTACCTTACTATGTATTTGTTAGAAAATGTGTTTATGTGTCTAACAAAATTAACTCCCCACTCTTAGTTTTTACTAATGACATTTTCTGCAGCATTTATCAAAGATACTATTATATATATTTCATTACAAAACTATCTGGAGGTATAATTTTCTTTCTACCATGGCAGTTTCAAATCATTTAGTATCGTCAGTGGGGTTAAACTCAGGATCTGATTATTAGAAAATAAATTTGATTATGATTCTGCATCAGCCAAAAGGGTTTACAAAAAGACAAGCTTTTTAATGCATCCTTGTCAATGTGCCCGTTATCTCATATTAACACCAGAATTGTTCCTCACCAACAGGAAGCATCACCATGGCTCTGCTGGAGAACCTGAAGCCTGGCCAGATTTATCTTGTTAAAGTCTCTGCATCAAACAACATGGGCGATGGTCCATTCTCTCAGACAATGGAGCTGACAGTGCGAGCAGACCTCCCTGCGGGTCATGATCCACGACTCTCCCATGGCTCTACACACTCCACCGGTCAGTGACACCTGAAACTCCTGCCATGGTGTATTGGTGGTCCCTAAAGTAGAAGTTCAAGCATTTTTAAGCTGCACTTTGACATTTGTTTTACTGTGTTCCTTTCATCCTCACAGCATTTTCCGATGGTTTCTATCACCTGGACCAAAAATCGATGACCGGCATCACTGTGGGAGTCTGCATTGCCCTTATTTGCATCATCATCTGTGCTTTTATTATTGTCTGCAGAGGCAAAAACAGGTAACACCTCTTATTCCTACAACCTGATGCAGAAACTTCTGGTTTAACAGCAAAGATCAGCTGCCGTGTATCTGAATTTCTTTCTTAAATAGTGACATTTTTTTATCCTATCAGGAAATTTTCAGCTGTAAAAACCTATGGTGAAGGAGTTACCCCAGCTGCCGCCGCTGCTGGACACGAGGGCGCAGAAGGACAAGCTGAGAGCGCTGATGTGACTGTCCCGATGATGAGCCAAGAACACTTTATCGATACAAAGGTATGCACACTCACAACGGTCCAAGAAAACTTCCTGATTAACTTCAACTTTCATCATACTGCATTCACTCTTAATCAGAGCCAGTAAATGTTGGCAGTGTAGTTTGTCATCTTTTTAAAATGTACTACCATAAGTGGATAGTAGTCAAACTTTATATTCATAATTTATTTCCAAATTCCAGGGTGGGACAAACCTCATTATCAATTCTCAGGGACCTGTTCAGCTGAGCTCTGAGAAGAAAGAGAAGTGGTTTTCCTTCAGTAACACGAAAAAGGACAACAAAGCAGCACAGGTAAAATTAGAACAAATACGATTTTCATTGGCTTATTTAACATTTCCCCCTCTGGAAAACAGCCTTCCCAGTTTTAAAATGCTGTACAATTAATCAAATTAGTTTTTCCACATCTGTAATAGTCCACTGAAAAGATCAACAACTCATTCTATCCACAACCTTTTCTTTTAATTTACATTTTAGGTATTTTAAAAACAAAAATCAAACAATAAATACAAAAATATACAACAAATAAGCAAATAGCATAAAACAGGAAACATGAACTGGCTGGAGACATAACACAACAAAACTAACATGAGTTGGGTATGATAATGCAAAGAGTGTCTTCTGAGTTTGATACTTCAATTACACTGTCTGTTAACATCATTAGAGATATATCAGCTGAAACATGAAGCTTTTACCATCATTTCCTCCTTCCACATTTTGAGTGATAGGGTTTTTCATTCCTTCCAACATCTAGTTATACAATGGCAAGCTGTCAAGCCAGTAGTTAACACTCTGAATGAGTATTTACTTAAATATTGCAGACACTGCTGTGGGGATGTTGGTAGTTTCCACTCTAACCAGCCCTCCATAAGTTTTAGAGCACTGGTCCATAGCAGGAGAGCATTCGGCATTTGTCTGCCCCCTTAACCCTGACACTGATCTTTCACTGATCCAAAACCTCTCTGTGCTGTAGAACACAAGACAAGGCACCACCTCATACCAACCCTGCACCACCGTGTTGACCTTCGACGAGGAGCTGGCCCTGTCCTCAGACCAGCCCGGCACCATGCAGGCACTACTCTGGAGCCCCGGGGACACAGAGGGATCCTCCAACAGCGAGGGCAGTCATGCAACCGGCGACTCGGGCCGCTACTCTCACGATGAAACGGAGATGACCAACCTGTCATCTGGAAACAGCAGCCGCCCTCCATCCCTGGCAGCAGAGGACAGTGAAAACTCAGACTGCGGCGCAATGGCCGAGGAGAGGCTGGAACTGAAGGAGGAGGTTCAGATTGAGCTGCAAATATCAGAGTCCAGTCTGAGGGACTGCTGTCAACATGAAGCACAGAGCAGCTCTCAGCCTGCTCTCTCTCTCCAAGTGTGTGTCTGACTGTGTGTGACTGTGTCTGAGTGTGTGTGAGGATGTGTGTGTGTTAGCGAGAGTGAATGTTTGTGTGGTCAGGCAGGGTCAACTTGCAGAAAGTGCACTCAAGTAAATTAACAGCTGAGCACATCATTGGCATAGTTATGTGCATCAGTTATACTTAAACAGCAGGAAGTTTAAAGGAATATTTCAACATTTTTGGATATAGAACCATTTACAGTTTCATGATATTGAGGTTGATAGCACTCAGGTTCAGTATTTACTTCTATTATATGGCCACTGTTAGCAAATTAGCTTAGCATAATGACTGGACACAGTAAACGTTAAAGAAAGGTAGGAGGTAAGGTTCACAAATAGGCATAATGTATTTTATTTTATATTTTAAAACGAAGTTAAGACATGACAAGTAGAGTTTCTGTAAGAGGTTATTGGCAGGGACCACTTCTTTGAGAACCTAACTATTGCCTCGCAGAGAAGAGTCGGACAGGAAGTTCTTATTATAATTTTTGTACTACATTTCTGGCAAAAGTTAAACAAACAAAACCTGATATGTTGTAGCAGACTACTGTATAAATTTGAGAAAATATGTTTTTCCCTGTTTCCTTTAATTACAAGATGATATTCTCCTAAAAAAAACAGGATACATTTTAGTATAACAATATAAAATTCTTCACTATTTTTGACTTAATCATCTTACAGTCCCAACATGCTTGTGCAGGCTCAGTAAGGCAAACAGGACTTTGCTGCTTAGTTTGATCTGGTGTCTGTTTTTGTTCAGTGTAAGATTTTTTTTCACTAGAATATTTTACATAATTCCATAAAAATGTTCTTTCTATTTAGAGATGATCTCATAATTCTGAGATAGCCATCCTGTTAGTTCAGAAAAACAGCAGTTTTATGTCCTGTACTCTTCTGTCACGTTTATTCTTTACCCAACCTCTGTCTTTTTGATCAGCTAAGCTAACTGGCTTGAAGTGCTAGCATTATATTTGCCAGACAGATATAGGCGTGGTAGTGATTCTCTCATCCAAACTTGTTAAACTAATCCTTTATTGCTGTACTCAGGAATAATTGGAAATGGTTCATTCAAACTCCTTGCACTTTCATTGCAAGTTAACCTTTGAGTTGTATGTGAGTGTGAGAGGTAGAGGTGTAAAGAAACAAAAGAGAGACCTTCTTTTTTAACCTTTATCCTCTTCTGGTCCAACACAACAAAAAAGAAGCTAACAGGCATCTCTCAGGATAGACTGTCTGCAGGTGCAGGTCATTTGATTTCTTCCACTTCTTTCTGTTTCATTCAGTGAATGTCTTTTTTTAATTTACTTTATTTGTGTGTGTGTCCGTGTATACAAAAGAAGTCTCACCCACCATGAATGTTTAAAAAGACTGTCAAAAATGTGACAAACTGTGACATTTCTGACATTATTTAAGAGAGTTTATCACTGGAGCGAAAAGGGAAGAGTGAGTCCTTTTTGCTGATTATCTACCTCGGTTTACCTTTGGGGTAAACTCCCACTGTATATTTAAAAACTACTTATACCTACGTTATGTGATGGGCTGCTTCAGTGCCGTTACATTCGATACTTCCTGATGACTTTTTTTTTTAACTGATTGTCATCCTGTTTGTGTTTTCCCTCTTAAGTTGTTCTGATTTGTGGATGGTAAGGGCGCTGCAGCTTCCTCCTCTTTTTCCACAGTTTGTATTTATCTCCTCAGATGTGGCTGAGGCACTGAGCCAGTATTGATAATATTTTGTCTTCATTTGATCCATTATTGAGTAATGGAGAGAAAAGATAATGAATGTCTGCTTTTGATTTTTTTTTTTTACTGTGCAGCTGCCCTTACTATTCCTGCTTTATACTACCTCGTTTAAGAATTTATATTATTGTCTTGTTGTTTTCCTAAACTCAGGGAACAAGGTTTAGTACATTTGAAAAGTCGTGTAGTGTTACATGATGAACTGACAGGGTATCTTCTCTGTACTAAACTGCTAGTGTGTTATATTGCCTTGTAGAAAAAAAGCGATGAATGTATCTCTCACATTGTGTGCCAGGAGCTCAGATGTCGGTGCTGTCCTCCTCACAGATGGAAACCTCCTCTGTAGTTTCTCCTCAGGTCCTGTGCGTCTGTTTGGACGACAGACTCTTTAGAATAGAAGTGTTAAGATTCGCACCAAAAGTGCTTGCAGTGGTATGTCGGTACAGAAAAGCTTTATAAGATGCAACACGTGAAGAAGAATGATTGTAGTTAAAAGCAATGGAGGATGAAAGTGAAGAATTGAATGAACACCTTGATACATTTTTAAAATCTATATTTTTGTTAGAAGAGAATGTACTACTGAGTACACATTGTAGTTACTTTTGTTCCAGTAGTCTGTTTTGCCTCGCTGTAGAGTAGATGATGATTAGCACTTGTCTGCCCAGTAGTTTTGTATATTTGGGCAATGTGCAGCGGTGACTGTGACGCTTTAACCCAAAGAGTTGTTTGCTCCCTGAATTTGTTTTAGTCTCTCACCTGATCTTTGGCTGAAGGTTACCGAGGAATGTGAAATAATCAAACAGATTAGACCAAAGATTTACAGCCTTTGAGATAAGTCGAGACGCTGCTCTCCAAACATAGCCTTGCACATTAGTGGCCTTTACCAGCGACCAGAAAACTGCAGAAAGTTGCAGTTTAAAACTCTGAGGACGTGCCAGCGGGATATTTGGGCACTTCAGAGTGAGAATGAATAATCAGTTTTATGCACACAAGCCAAATTATCCTGATGCAGATGTCCTCCAAATGTTGCAGACAGACGTGTGTATATTTTAGGTGAAAATTATTAAATACAAAATATTATGTCCAGTAGTTGTCTGTGATGCAACAGTGTAGTTGTGTGAGAGTGTGCACCCGCTGATGTTTAACATCCAAAACTGCAAAAAAAAAATCTCTGGTGTATGTGAGAATTTACCCTCTGTCAAGCCCCACCTTTACAAGTTACTGTTTTAGGTCAGACAAATCTGTTAATATTAGTGTCCTAACTTCAACATAGACCATCTTTATACATATTAAATAGGATCTTAAATTAACTTGTCTGCAGTGAAATTAAAATAAAGAAAAAAACACAGTAACAAAGTAAACAATTTGTTTGATTTGTATAATTGTTACAGAAGTCTGATGCTCGTAATGTGAACTAAAGGTAGCTGTCCTGCGCATCACCATAATGCTTAGTTTGCAAAAACAGACAAACAAGATGCTCAAAACTCAGATCTATCCTCCTAGACCAGCATTAATGTTGAGATGTAAGTTGATGTTGACTTTAGATAATGCAAGAGGATGGCAATATTGGTACATTTACTTCCATTACTATTTATACAAGATTGGAAAATTTGCTCTTACTTAACTTTAAAGCTACATAAAATAACCAGAACTTCAGAAGTGGTCAGTGTTCAAAATGTTTATCTTGTTTAACCAGGACCAGCCCAACAACTTGATCAAAAAGGGTGCTCTCTGATTGGTTGGAGAGGCAACAAAGGGTAAATCTTCACATGTAACGAACTTAATTTATTTTCTAGAAAAGGATGCATGTGGAATATTTGTAGATGAGTTCATTGTTGCTCATTTTTTCTGAGGACAGTGAAGATCTAAGGGTCAGCGGGTGCTCCAACATCTTCACTTCTGCATTTTTAATCAGAGGACTCTGCAGAGGATTCAATCATGGGATGTGTTGTTGAGAAGAAAAGTGACACAATCAGTTTTAACTTAATTTTGTGAAGCAAACAAGTATTAACCAAAGAAAGGTCACCGCTGCATATTGGCAAAAAAATGAAAAACTTTTAAGAGCATCCTATCTTAGTATGAAATGTCATTTTCAGTGTTCTCAAACTCGTTAATGGTCCATATGATGTGAGGAAAAGGAGGAAGAAAATGGGACATGTTTCATAATCAGTGTCTTTTTCCAAAATCAAGTATTGCTCATTTTTGTTGTTGAAATGTTTTTAACAGTTGAATCACATTTAAAGAAAAGGAGGGATAAATGTTTCTATCACACTTGAAACCTATAATCATTTGTTTCTCCTGCTTCATTAAAGCTTTTAGGGCTCAGTCCAGAATCTGAAATCAACGTGCGTACACTCCCAGGGTTTTTACCTGCGTTATGTGGTATACCTTTGATCAGGACACTAGTACTAAAGTTTTCAAATGTACTGCTACAAGAATCATTCAGATTTTGGATCTGGCCTTCTGTAATTCATGCAGGTAAACAAGAACGATCTCAGGTTTCTTTCAGCTTTTTCATAACTGGATTGGTGAGGATGAAATATTCCTGGGCCATCCTCTCCAAAGACACACCCACTGTGTTGGTCAGCTGTCTTTCATCCCGTAAATGGTGTTATGTTGATTTTTTTTTGTTCCTGTCCCACCATGTGAATATAAAGGGATAATAGTATGGAGTCGTTCCTTTTTGCAGTAAAGTTGTGTTTTTGAAAAATGTTGGTTGGAGCGCTGCGGGTCATTCACAGTCAAACTCAGGGGAACCCAAAGCTACTCCGTCTGCAAGGAAAAAGCAAGTTGCAAGTCTTGAAAATTGAATGTACCTTTTTGTAATTATTGTATGTCTCCTGGTATTTCTGTTTATGTTTTGTTATATTTTTGTCAAGAAAATCACTTGATTGGTTTTGCCAAAAATGTTTAGTTAGGAGATTTTAGACATTGAATGAATATTAAAAAAAAGTCTGATTCTCAGTTTAAATAAAAGTATGAAAAATGTACAGTGTGTAGTAGCTTTATTGTACGTCCCTTCAGGTCTTGTGCTTTTAACAGAAAAACACTTTATCTTTATGGCTCTTGGGCTTTATGGCTAAGGGTTTTTGGAATTGTCAAGAAGATCCACAGTTTAAAGTTAATAAATATGCATTATATTTTTCAATGCCCCTCCTTAATAAACTATTAAAAGATGCACAGGAAATGTGCATTTTTTTATATACATCTTTATCACAAGTTGGGCAGAGAGGGTGATCTGTGCTAGGGGGGAAATAGTGCTATGAAGAAAACCATAGAAGAAATTGGTCTTGTGACCAGGTGTTTTTGAAGAGGCGTTCATTTCACTCTTCCTGCAAAGAAGGGAGACATGTGGCTTTAGAAGTAAGCACATTTAAATTAAAAAATGTGTTTTTGCCTTCCAAAGTAAAATTTCTATAATCAATTTTTTTATGGTTCTGTTTTGAGCAGTTATTGACAAGTTTGAAAACAGTTCACACATGTTTTAGTACTTCAGTAAGTTTTATTTTTATTTTATTTAACCTTTATTTAATCAGATAAATCCCATTGAGATCAGGATCTCATTTACAAGGGCGACCTGGCCAAGAATTTGTCTTACTTTTATAAAGAATTATTGTGGGATTAAAATGATCTGTTTTGCTTCAAAAACCAATGGCACAATTTACCCCAGTGTATTTTCTTAAGCGGCACAACTTACCACACACCACGAGAGAGTAGTGCCACAAGACCACTTTCTTTCTTAAGCTATATTTCTCAAACTGTTTAAGATTCAACGTGATTGTTCCCAGGGGTGCCCCACATCCTAAACTTAATCTACACATTTCAGTTGAAGGCATTACTGCCATCCCCTTGATTGAAAGCAGGGGTGTCAAACTGATCCAGTAAAGGACCATCGTGGCTGCAGGTTTTCATTCCAACCAAGCAAGAACACACCTGACACAAATTGTTCAATCAACTGGATTGTCTTTACACAGTTGATTTGTTGGATCAGGTTTGTTCTTGCTTGATTGGAATGAAAACCTGCAGCCAAAGTGGCCCTTTACTGGATCAGTTTGACACCCATGATTTAAAGACAATTAAAGGTGCTATGAGGAGAATGCATGCGCGCCGACTGTCCTAATGCTGCGTTCCAGTAACCTGGGAACTGGTAGTGACATCATCTCCGACCTATCGGCGTTCCAGCTGAAGTCGGAAAAAAACATGCCGATCTACCGGGCTATTGTTAGCTGTTGTTAGAAGTTAGTTGTATGAAGAATGTGATTATCACTATGGCAGCATTTTTGTAAATATAAGTCTAACAATACGATGTATACAGCTGATCTAGAACGACACACCCCAGTCAGAAGTGCAAATAAATTGATTATTACAGGAGCTAAATAACTGTTCACACTGGGGGCATCCATCTTCGATTGTCAACTCGAGGATGGCGAGGTTTCACCGAGTTCCCAGGAGGAAATTCAGACTTCGGGAGACGTTCCAGTTGCAGTTTCTTACTCGGAACTTGGAAATTCCTATTTCTGACTACAACTGGAACGCACCAAAAGACGTTACCCAAGGTACGTAGCGGTAGTTTTTGATGTGTGACATCAAGCAATTTTTGGAACACTTAGTATCGTAGTTTTGTAGCCGGCTATATATCGCTAAATACAGCCCGGTGCTCTAAGACGTGTCCGAATAATATAAATTTGCTCCAGTTTTAATTGTCTTGTTCCCGAAGTTGAGTATCCAGGCCAGTCCAGCCCTGTCCCACCCGACCGCGAAGCTAAGGAATAGCATTTATAGATAACCTATTTTGATCCTATAAAACTCATCTTAAAGTGTGTATTTCGATCAGGCATATATCTAAAAGTGTGACTTTTTTGTAATTACTTAGAAACTCCTCATAGCATCTATAAGTAAAAACTGGCACAATTCACCCCACTCTCCCCTATCCCACAATAAACATAAGATAATGACGACCAACATCAAACTGAGCAAGGCTAAAAAATTTGTGAAAAATTAATTTCATGTTGGGGTTACGTATTGACGTATAACATGAGTCTGTTTGTTCCAGATACACTTTATTTTTCCAATAAGTCAATGCACTCAAAAATATTCTAGGTAGCTTATTCTTATTATTTTTTGATGGGAGTTCTTGTAGACGGAGGTACAATACTTTCCTGTTTGTAGTTGCTTCTGCATCACAAATTTGCACAAATTGGGGCTTACTGAAGGAGAGGAGAGAACTTTAAATGTACTTTGTGCCATTTGGAGCTGATACATCCTCACTGAAAAAAAAATCAAACTGAACTGTCCCTTTAAGATGAAACAGGGCAAAATGCAATACTGAGCGTTTTTCCAAATTATTTTGAGTTTATGGCTAAATGAATGTTGCTGATGTCTTTAAAAATGCATATTTTACTTTGCATTTTTTTCTTTAATAGTTAAATGAGATACAGTTTCTGCGTCCAACAAGCAATATAAACAAACTTGTTAATAGCATTATATATTGCAACATATTCTAAAGGGGTTTGTTTTCAACTCTGACTTATGTTATGGTGTTCATTAAGGTTTAGGCTTGGCCAAAATAAGTTTAGAAACCACTGCCATGTTCGACCACCTGTTTCTCTCTGCATGTAATTTCACAGTATGGCCGTAAGATGGCGGCGTGTGCTCTGTTTTTAAACAGCCACAGTATCCTGGCGCGTGCCCAGAGGTTTGAATAATGCTGTGGTCCACGTGCAGTGTAGAGAGAGACCACTTATCTGCTGACACTTAGACAAATGATAAGCGTTGACCTTGGCTCCAAAGGTCTGATAAACATTTGAATGAAGTGCCTGTGTGAGATTGTGTCGTGAATATGTGGGTGTCGATGTTTCCTGTCCCTCAGTGTAATGACACGGATTTGGACCTCGGCGTCGTTTCATGGTTTGTCGAACACTCAGACCACATGAGACAAACTACCCAGACTGAAGGAGAGCCGTGGGTGGTCACTCAGATTAAAGTGGTGGACTTAACATGAGAGGGTCTGGGTCGTCCGAGTTGAACAGCAGCCTCTCTGGGACTGTTCAGATTCAGGGATGTGTCCGAGCTCAGAGCCCCGCCCCTCCCACTCTGGACCCAGCTGCGCCGACACTCTCACAAACACACACACCGCGTCTGGCTGTCAGACTGAACATCGACAGACCAAACAATTCAGCCCAGGACCATGTTACACTGAGAAAAGGAGTCCTCGAATTTGGATATTTGGAGATTTAAAGTGAGTCATGTCTTAACTTGTACTTTTAGTCTTTCACTGTGTGGGTTTAAGGCTGCGCACCTGGCAGAGAAGCTCCCATGTGTCTTATTAACCTGCACTCTCAGGTGTTAACATTAGGGCTTCATTAAGCTTGTTTTCATCTTTTCCTCGTGTCAAGCATTGTGGTATACCCTACTTTTTCACTCTTGTACTCCAGCTTGAAAGGCTAAACTGACTTAAAAATGTCTGAAATGAGAGTGGTTTGGTGAGGAAGTGCTTTGTTTTGCTGCAGTCTGGGCAGTGGATCTGAAACTGGCAGCGCACACTTGTGAAGTCAAGTGTAGGTGTGCCTTGGAAAGTCGTGCAACTATTCTGAATCCATATGAGCTTTTCAGTGACCCCATTATCTGTAAACAGTGTGCTAAAACTGCATATTCTGTGTCTTTTTAAAATGCGTTAAAGAGTTAAAATAGACCCTGTTTTTACATTTTTCAGACTTGTTGACTAATAATGTTTGAAATGATCGACTCTGCTTTGAGCCTGTTTGGTCCTGTGACACAGTGTATTTTAATGACATCACCAGTCCATAAATATTACTGCTCTTCAGGGGTAAACAAGCTCCAAACACACTCATCAGAGTAATGTCCCACACTTTGTCTGACAGCTTAAAAAAAAGTTAAAAAGTAAATAAATAGCATAATTAATATGCTAATAACTCTGAACGCCCTGTATGTTGAAATCAGTAGAGTTTAAGTTACTCTCCTCTTTAAACAAGCTCACCTGTGTTTGAGTATAATACTAAAATAAAAAGGTTTTGGTGAAAAGCTTAAATATACAACTTATTTAAGACATATTAAAGATGCATGTTGGCAGTTTGCTGTGCCTTGAGATTTTGGCTTGATCGTGGCTCTCATATCACTGCTTCTGTAAAGTTTTTTAAATGCTGATCTCGTGATTTATGAATGAATGATTAATGCCATGTTAGAGGAGTCAGACGGGACTTGTCTCTGCTGCCTGATAGCATGTCTCCTGCGGCTCCCTGATTATTCTTTAATATCAAAGATAGCACCATTTATCTGTTTGGCTTTCTGAGTGAAGCCCCGTGTTGGAGAAGCCATCTCAGAGTGTGTCTGCAGATTTCCTTCATGTACAGGACAGGACAGAGATTAGAAATGTAGGTGAGAGCCATTCCTCACATGGCTTTTTTCTTTGTTGTTTTAAATCCCATCATTATCCAGAAGTGGTCCTGTCAGCACACGTTAATGAACTTTGCCCAGTGTCTGAATTCTTTTCAGCCTGACTCCACCTGCTCTGCAGCCTCCACACTGTAAATAGCTCTATCTGTGTGGGGCTTCAGAAACACTAATTGCATAATAAAGAGAGGTGTGGTGGCAACAGGCTGCACTTCCAGACTACTGGAAGAAGACTGCCTGACAGAAACTGAATCTGTAAGTGTTTTCTGCTTTGATAATATCCAGCCACTAACTATCGGTCGCATACACAACCAAACCTTTGAGAAACACTGGTTAAGCAGGATAGACAACAGCAGGGGGAAATTCTGTTGTAGGGATGCACAGTTTGGATGTTCTTTATATTTGATATGCCGATATTTTCATCTCAGTTTAGCCAGTATCAATACCAATCTGTTTACCCCTTTTATTGTAAAAACACCAAGTCTCCCCTTATTACAGAATATTTTTTCTCCTATTGTAACTGTGTGCATGTGTGTGTGTGTGTTTTTAACTAGACACATCGAAAGAAAATGTCATGGATTACATGCAAGAAATGTGTAGGATAAAGTTACATCAAGCTTCATCTACCTATATTTTTAAAGCTACAAACAGCAATGTAATCCTCACCGACAGAGGATAAGTTCTGATGCAGACCAAACCAACCCTTTTTTGAGGAACATATACTTGGAATTAAAACTAGAGGGCATTTTGACAGTCTTGACCAGGCTATCAGAAACGTGAAAAACTATTTTATCTTGGGATGTTAAGCCCTTCAAAAATTCTGGGATCTGCATCTGGATTTGGACATCTGGAAACTCTTCATCACTTCTTCTTTGTGCCATGACCAACATTCCCTGAAAATTACAATAAAAAAAGCAAAATAACTTTTTGATTTTTCTTGCTGACAGACAAACAGGCAGACAACTGCCAGCAAAAACAACCTCCTTTGTGGAGGAAATTCACAGTCCTGATTAAATGACGGGTTGCCAAGGTGTTTTTTTGAGAATTCCTGACAAAGATTTTTAGGGAAAAAAAACATTAGTCAAATACATTTATACGCAACAAACTGCCTTAAAATCCCAAACTTAATGCCCTCTCTTAAAAGGCAGAGCACTCCTAACACCATCTCTGTGGATGACTGTTCAGCAGGAGTCTGATTCTGCTCAGAAAATTCCTCCTGATTTTTTGGCTCTGCAACTTTTTGCTTAATGTTCCCAAGTGCTGTTCTCATGGTGGATTCATGTGGAGTCTTTAAATAAATAGAATAAAATAAAATAAAACAAATGAGAGCTATGACACAAACCTACTCATTTGAAAAGTGTCTTGAGATAACATAGATGCTGTAAATCAAGACTGACAGGTGGATTGAGCTTAAAAGGGAACAAGATAGGGCATTTGACCAGTCCAACATTATATGGGATATAGATACCTGCATTGGGTGTTGTAAAACATTACAAACACTGTACTTGTAATCTTGTTTTGATTTTATGTTAACATTGAATTTATAATAGGAATACATTTACATGCATAGCTCATGACACTGGGATACATACAGTAGTTTTAGAACAGCTCATCATGTCTTTACCGATGGAAAGATTTTCATTCATCGCTGGGTGCCTTGGATTTTAAATGAAGACTGCCTTTTTAACAGTACTTTGCATATAGTTTGGTAACTTAGTCAGGTGGTGGTTGTTTGCTTCTTTGTGCTGGGCCTTGTAGGTAGTCCAGTTCTGCACTTCCTTTAAAAATTCAGGTTCTTGAGTTGAGTGTTGAGTCCCATGTCAAAGATCTGATTCACGATGTCCAGCCAAAGATCCAGTGTTGGACACTTTTTTGCACCGTTTTCTTGTGACCTATTTCTATATACTTCCATGAACGTAATGAACTGCATATTTGTTATTAAATGGTACGTTATTCATAGTCAGATTACAGGTATGACAATTTGTTGGGTGCATCCAGTGTACCAAACATTTGAACATAAATGATAAGCACAAAAGTAGAGCCGACAGTAATTTTTGCTCCAATAAGTTTACAAGGTTAGGGAACAAATCATTTTAAAAATGTGGAGTATACTTTTAAAGACCCAAATGAGAATAAGTGTCCTTTTTCTGGAAAACATAAGTGGCGTCAGTGTATCCCTGGACGTTATGTCTGCTCAGTATGTCCTCTGAGTATATTGACCAGGAGTTATCTACCTTCCATCAATAACTTAACTAACTTTTTAAGCTGTTATCTGCTGATGGTGATAACATGCTGATATTATCATGTATCTCTAGACCAAGGAGATATTTTGCGAGGCTTCATAACCCATCGACTTTTCCATCTGCCACATTTCCACTCACTGACTGAGACCTCTGTCTGGTGTGATTCATACATCTTGCGAGATGATGCATGATGTGTTCAGCAACATTTCTAAGAGGGTCATTGGAGTCAGACAAACAGTGGTGGTTCTCCTTCCCACTGATGTATGAGCAATCATTTCCTGTGTAACATCTGCAGCATCTAACCCTTCTCTTTCAAACGGTAAAACCCGGACTTGTTTATTGCGGAATGACGCTGCAAATGTGCTTGGACACAAACAAATTTAGTAACAGGTCTGTGATGCAGACACTGTTGACCTCCTTTATTTACTCTCATGGAGAAGAGCAAATTCTCTAAGAAGAAATGTTAAGCTGTAGGCCACTTTTTTCCAGTCTAGCTGGAATTTCCCTTTGCAGTATGTATTTTAGATTTGCTTTGATGGGGAAAGGCAGCAAACTGTTATTTTCTTGATAGGAGTCTCTCTCTCTGAAATGCTCTCTTGTGTTGTTAAATTGCTTTAAGGCTGGTGACTGAGCATGTTCATGATCACAGGCTAAACCTTCTTCCAACA
Source organism: Scarus forsteni (assembly GCA_036419115.1). NCBI lineage: Eukaryota > Metazoa > Chordata > Actinopteri > Labriformes > Labridae > Scarus > Scarus forsteni. The sequence goes on along the minus strand of JAZDUH010000354.1, from coordinate 8,763,211 downwards.
AATGAAGCTATTCTTAAGCTATTAAAGCTTTAAAACATCACAAGATCACACAGCGATGTCAGACACTAATATAACAAACCAAGAGTGGCAATGTAGTTCAGCTAAATATACACACAAACTTCCCCATTTTAGACACTGTGCTCCAACTGTGGCAAAATGATGGAAAAATCCTAATATGACCAACGAGCACACTTACAAATGTGAGCCCTTGTGCCAGCCTTTGATTTCTAAATAGCACCTTTACAGGGATTGATGTAATAACACTAAGTGGAAATTAAACTAGCATGACACAAAGCTGAATGTGCTCCCTTTATACAGTCAAATTAAAGGCTTACATTCTAATTATGCTTACAAAAGCATAGAATATGTCAACAACTACTTTGGTTTTGGCTTTATGGAACACCTCTTAAGCATTTTGAAATGCCTCATCCTCCTGTCAACGTGTACAAAAGCCTATGATGGCACAGATAATAAGTCTTAAGTATGAAAGTCTGGTTTGGTTACCTGTGAGTCGAGTCTTGAAATGACTTCCTCAGTCTTGAGGTGTTTTCACAATGGATACTTGTGGCTGATACGTGTGACAGTTCCGGCTAGAGACGCTCAACGTAGAGCCTCAGCAGAAAGTTTAGGAAGAACTACAATAAATCTCCCAACAAGTGACCTGTTCATTAAATAACTGACCTGAGAAAACTTCAGAATAAAAGCATTGGGAAACGGACAAGACGTGTAATTGATCCGTTTCAATCTTGTTTTTATAATAATAACAACTTTATTTATATAGCACCTTTAAAAACAGGCGTTAACAAGCAGACATATCTGCCTTCTGTGAATACACGTATCAGCTGAAACAAGGTTAATATAGTTTTGGCATGGAAGACACATGGTAATGTTTCACTCATATGAGCTGTCTGAAGGATCTGACTTGATGATGTGCTTGCTGACATTGCAGAATTGAAAAATATAACATTTAAAAGAGACATATCATGCTGATGCATGATTTAATACTTACATATAATATAATACATTTGAAAACAAGACCTTACACCCTCTTAATTTTCAAAAAATGAGATATTGTATTTTTTCTGATATCCTAGAACGAGATTTGATGCCTCTGAAAATAGGTCATTGCAAGATGTCCGCGAGATTTAAATCGTCGTGACGACACGAGGTCCCTTTCTTTTTATTGGAGTAATCTGATAAAACACTTCCTCCTCTGTGATGTCCGTTAGCCACAAAACCGCCACCGAGGAACACATCCACCAGCAGGGATATATAGATCCCTAGCTCACACTCACTCATTACCAGCTCTGGCCTGTAGGGGGACTCAATAAGCGGTCGCTGCTTTGAGCCTGCCAGAAAATACAGTAGAAGAAGAAGGACAGGCTGGCTCAACCCCCGATAGAACTGACCAGTCAGAGCACAAAGGGCTGTGACGTTGCAATGTTACTGTAGGTCAACCTGAAATCCTCGTGTTTCAACGAGAGCTTGATAATGGCCTAAAATGAGGATTTTGAGAACGCAATTGTGGGGCAATGAAGGAACTAAATGACTTGTACTGAGGGCAGAAATGCTTTACAGGCATCCTAGTCTGGCATAGTGAAAAGGAGAAACAAGCATGATATGTCTCCTTTAAGCTCCAGTGTTGCGATGAATACCTCTACAATGAGAGCCAGTAAGCTAACTAAAGAGGTGACAGCATCACATCATAGCATGTTTTAGGTCTGTTTAATGAGATGATAATTAGAAGACATATTTAACTAGAAAAGCACTCAGAGAGCGCAGACCTCCGCCAGCGCCATAGTCCTCACCTATTTTGTGATTGTCACCATAAATATTAGTCCTACCTTTATTTCAGCAAAATATTTAGATTCCTTGACCATGAAAACATGCTAAAATGCCGGAAATGGTCCTGTCCCGCAATGTTAAAAAATCCTTTAAAGAATTCCTGGATCCAGACGGTGAAAAAATCCAAATCTAATCATTTGTTCCTTGTCCCAATTCGGACATTTCCTGAAAGTTTCATCGAAACCCGTCCATGACTTTTTGAGTTATGTTGCTAACAGAGAAACAATGAAAACAAACAAAAAACAAAGAGCTGAGGCAATAACATAACCTCCTTGGCGGAGGTAATTAATCCCTCACGGGAAATTGAGATTCTTTACACTCTGTTGTTGAGACATGTTATACACACATAGGCTGAAGTGCACATGCACAAACAGGTCCTATGATCATGCACTAATGGAGAGATGTCAGAGTGATGGCTTGCTGCTCCTGAAGAAGCGCTTCCGACAAGTTCTGGGATTCAGTGCCTTGCTCAAGGGCGCTTTGGCAGTGTCCAGGAAGTCCACTGGCACTTTCTCCAGCTACCAAACCATCTTCCAAACATGGTTTGGTTGGGATATGAACTGGCTACCCTTCGGTTCCCAGACCATGTTCTGACAGACTGAGCTACTGACGGCATAATTGGATGTAGATCAATATAAAGTCCTCTCCACATGTGAAATGTCAGTTTTGGTCATTTTGTTTTCATTGATTAGAAAATGCATGATGGAAGGCTAGAAGAGCTCAGCGGGAATGTCCAGCTGGAGCTAACAGCATTTCCAATACTGTGACAGGCATTGGTAGACTTCATAATAGTGCCTCTTCAGAAACATGGAGTGATGTCACAGAGACTTTATCCATGTTTTTTTATATAGGATGGGATAGTAGAGGATTAATGTGTCTCAGTAATTAAGATAGAGAAGGATGTCATGCTGTGGATGGAAACAGAATCATTGTTTTTATACTGCACTGGAAGTCTGGGAGGTGGTGTAAACTGTCTCCTTCCTCTGAGTGAGATGTTTCCTTCCTTTTTCCACTGCATAGAAAGTGGACGCTCGTGTCCAGATGTCAGTCCCACAAAAGAAATCAGAGGTTTCAGGAATAGGAGGGGTGTAGAGCTCCCTATGGTATACCAAAGGTTAGATGCTGGATCAAAACACGATTTAATGATATGGTAGGACATGTTGCTTCTAAACTGGTCACAAACAACAAGGATGGAGCCAGTGAAGGGGGTAAGGAGAGACCTTGAAGTGTTAAAGACACTGCAGGATGTATTAACACTTTCCATGTGGCAGGGACAGGAGCACACTGAAGAGTTTGAACCGTGTCTTAGTCATGCTTTGAAATGACACAGGAGGGATTTTACAGGGGGTGGCTCTACTCCCAGCTTTGATTGGGACAGGAACCCGGCCAAACTCCACAGGAAGAGTTTGGATGGGAGGCATTCGACAGAGCTCACGCACTCAGAGCATCTTTAAAATGTAAAAAAAGAAAAAAGTTGTTCTACCGTGCGCTTGGTGCATCTATGATTCACTTTTACCACCAGAGCACTTCTGTTAGTTTACATGAGCTCCCACTTGATTTGTACCAAGTTGAACTTTGCACTTTGTTTTGTTTATTCGGTGTGGTCTTGTTTACAGAGACTCATTTACACGTTCTAGTCATGTTGATATCTATTCGGGTCATGTGCTGTTTTTTTCTGCAACTTAACACTCGTCTATTCTGAGCCTGGCTTTACTGATTGTTGGCTCACACAATCTCCTATTTCTGCCTGGCAGTAATGCTGCCATCTAAACCCTCGCTGTGCCCCTGTGAAGAGAATGAATGAGACTGATGCTGGTCTTTGACCCACAGCACCAACTCTGCTGCTTGTCTTTACCTTTTTGGTTTAGTTTTTTTTTTACTGTGTTTCAACCATGTTCTTGAACTGTCAGCTGTCTTCTGTCATCGACATGGACAGTATTATATGCATGATAAAGGTTACACCACCAGGTTGGAGAAGACATTGGACAAAGTCGGAGATTCAAATGAGATTAAGAATATGTTTTCTGTCCCACAGAGAGAAAGTGATTCTGCAACACAATCTAAATGAACAATATACATAAACATACAGCAGTGTTTCCTCTAGGACTTTTTTGTAGCATCGGGGGCAGGCTCTCCGGAGAGCTGTGGCAGCATAAACAGATGACACTTGACAGCAGATTTTAGTTTTATGCCCAGCATAATGCCCCTTTTTATTGAAAAAAAAGAAAGAAAATAGGACAATAAAATGAAAAAAAAAATTAAAAACAAATTATTTTTTGATGAGGGTATAATCAGTGACAAAGTGCCCAGCTACCTTAAGCTACCGATATGCTACGTAACATTAGCTGGCCATTAATATTTTGTGAATGTTTATTTAACTTATAAACTCTATTATAAGTTTCCTTAAACTAACAAGTCGACCTTTTCTCCGGTCAGTCGCACCCTGGTTTTGCGACAACACTCCTGACCGCAACCCGATACCTGGATGCTCTCGCGAGTAGCTAATTAATGTTGATGGCACCAGTTGGTTCTGTTGGGGGGTGGGGAGGTGGGTAGGTATCTACCTCAAAGAGTAGATACATACATACTGAGCAAGATAGTTATCTGCCTCAACACTCGCGTCTTAATGCAGGACTCTGCTGTGAAGGTGGCGACATGATGCTGCGGTGGTGTATTTGCAGTTAAAAAAAAAAAATAAATTTGAAGGAGCGGCGGGTAGGATTTAGGAGTGGCGAGCCGCCACTCCTAAATGAGTGTAGAGGGAACACTGTACTGTATCAATAATACTGATGATAAAACCCGACAAGAGCTCTTACTGCAGTGATACAAAGTGCTTGGAGACTACACTTTAACTTGAAAGCATAAGCCCCCTGAAAGAGGTCAAAGTTTTGAGATGATACTCCACAGAGCTCACTGTCTGTCACGGTTTTCTTTGTAACTCTCTAAAAGGCACGTGAAGCTTGGTTTTACTGTAACTGTTTCAAATCAGGTTAACAGATAATTTTCATGTGATCAAAAAATACTTCGATTTTTTGTTATGTCTTAAAACATCTTTTGCATTTTTGACCAAACGACAAAGCACTTAGTGGGTAGACTTGCATGATGGATTCTTCTTACTTATTGCAGATTGATTATTTGTGTGTTTTGACTCTTTGGCAGTGTTTATCAGCAGCACATGCTGATCAGATCATTGGAAGTGCATTTCCTTTACTCGCTGTTATGACAGCAGGTATGTGAAACAACAGCATATACAGTATATCTCATTTTAGCATGATTGCATCTTAGTTTGTGCATTTATAGGGGTATATGTCTTCTTTGGGCATGTAGATTTGATCATAGAAAAGCTTATAAAAAGAGAATAAAGAGTGGCGAGCTTGTGAACTTGGGTGGTTGTAAATATACCTGGGTGGCTTGCCCGTGTATTTGCATGGCAGACACTGGCTTGTGTTTATTTCCAAACTGTCATAACAAGAGTGAAAATGGGTAAGTGAAGGACAGACTAGATGTTCTTTACAATATAAACCTGTGTCATCATAGGTTTGTATTGGCTAAAATGATTTTGGAAATATTAGAATATCAGACGCCTGAAAAAAGCACCAATTATGTGTGTTAATGAGAAATTCATTAGACTCTAACACCAAACTGCATGGTCTAAGTTGTTTGTTTCAGCAGCTGGCCAGACATACCTCTGTGCTCACATTGTCCGGATAAATCATTCTCTAAAGGAGCCATGTGGTGAACACACCTCGTGGGCCGGACTGGCCTGCAGACAGAAGCCCTGCAGCTTCACGCGCCCTCTCCTGTTTGTGTAAATGAGGAGTTTTCTCCTCTGAAGCTGACTGACATGCACTGCTGTCCGACAGCCTCTGTACCTTTTTTTTGGCACCACAGTCTGAACATGCAGACAGATTCGAGAGAGCTCGGATAATACTGAGTGGATCTCTGAGGCCGGCTGAAGGGCAGAGCTGCTGGTCTGAGGTCCACATAAGCGCTCTGTTTTCTGAGGCACACAGCCTGCTTATCAGGCCTGCAGAAGGTTCCTTCCTGGTTTTCTTCAGTCCACTCTGTAATTACTGTGGCTTTTTGGCTACGCTTCAGTATGTGACTTTTTTTTCCCAGCACTCCCAGTGTTTTTCTAGTATTGTCGGCTTCCTATTGTACTCTGACAGCCTGAAGCTACGTGCTCTGCAGACACGAATGACACCATTACTACACTGATTCTTTAGTGTGGGAAGTTTGAGTTAACCTGTACATTTATTTTAATGTTTATTAAAACACAAGTAAGGTCACTTTCATGTTGTTAGGCGGTGAACTAAGGTAATAAAAGTTGGAACACTTTCAGAAATTGTGATTCAGAGCGATAAATGTTTTGATTACTATGATCAACGGAGTTAAAAGTGATTAATTTAATTTAATTTATAAAGGTAATACAGGCAGAACAAGCAGAAGAGAAGAAACAAACAAAAGTTCAGTTTTGTAACAGTGCATGAATGCAGTATGGAGAATAGGCAAGACTTTTATTGCATTCATTTGCCCTGTACGATATTGTCACAGTATTATTCTTCAACATATCCTGACAAATAGGTGTATTGTTTTTTTTTCTAACAGAAAGAAGAGAAATTTCACCTCAAAGGTCCTATTTTTTATTCCTGTCCCTGGAAAGTTTACAAGTGTCCTTAATGTTCCCAGGACATATGCGTAAAATGTCTTGCCTGTCTATTCAGATATTGGATTTTGACATGCCTGTTTATCCCGTTGTTTCAGCCCTGCTCAAAAAGGCTGTTTGAGTTTGAGTCATATTTTGTGTTTGAAATGACCTCCTTAAGGATATAGCCTCAGCTTTTTCATTGCTGTGCTCTAGAGTTTACTGTGGCTGTTCTCTGGATGTGTTTCTTCCACTGGAGCTGGTTTTAAACTGAATAAATTCTTGGATCAGATGTGTGTTTTACATCTGGGGGATGTGGTGAGTCTCCTGATGGCACTGTCGCAGGAAAGTTGTCAAAGGAACTGTTTAAGCTCACATTTTCTGAAAGGCAGAGCAAGCAGCAGAGTTGACCACATAGTTTTCACAAAAAACTTGGAGATAGGGCATCAAAAACACTAATCTGACTTATACTGCGTTCACACCCCACGCTACGTGTACTACCTCGCCCATCACTCTCTATGCAAAGTCAATGTACAGCTGCGATGGGGCGGGGCTAACCCTCCCGCGATGCGACAGCCGCTTCTCACACTACAACCTAGCTTGTCGCGCGATGTAAAAGTAAAAAAAAGTTGATCTTTGCAGACGATGTCCTGTGTTACTGTGCGGCAACAGCCAATCAGTGGTGTGCTAGTGTGTGACAGTGCCCGTGACAGACAGCTTTTCATCTGGACTACAGAGGAACAATTTATGTCCATCTGGGAAACATTAGTCAGTGAGGACATTAGTTCCGCCTAGATGGACCACAGTAAACTCACAGATGATGCTGCTGCAGAGCATCAGCTGCAGTGTTTTGTGTTTGATAAGTGAATGAAAAGGATACAGCTGGAATAATGTCCGCTTATACATTCTGTTATATAATCTATGATATGATCGCCGTGAAACTCGAGCGGACGTGACATCACCGAGCGACGGCCAACGGCAACGGTGAGCAAAATGAGGTATTTATGGACGTGCAACGATACGTCAGTGGGCGACGCGATTTTGGTAGCTGGGTCGCTTGCGGTGTGAACGCAGCATTAGGGCTGGACGATTATGGTAAAAATAAGAATCCCGATTATTTTAAGTGATATTGAAATCACAATTAATATACACAATTATTCATTTATTTAAAAGCTTCAGTATTGATTTAAACACAACTTTAAAGAACCAGCGAGTGGCACATACTGTATTATTGATCCACATAAGTCACACACACTCGCTGTGGCTGCGTGGGGAACACAGAAGCGCTATGAAGCACAGGAACTTGCATACGTGGCACTCCACACTGTGTGGCATATTAATCGTTTTTCTTCAATTATAATATTTTTATGATTGTCAGATGGCAAAATTGGAATCATGATCAAAATCCGATTAATTGTCTATCCCTAATCTGACTGTAAAGGCACTGGTTTGAATGAATATTACTAAATGTCACTTTTTGCATTTTAAAAGCTGATTTGCAGTTATGACGAAGGACTTCGTCTGTATGCCTGTATGTTGGTTGTTGTATATGCCTTTAAAGGGAAGCAGCAGGATTTCTAGAAAATAGTATTTGTCTCTTTCATCGTTGACTGACGGTCTTCAAGAAAACATGCTCAGTTTTCTCTGTTCATAGATATGTGTGTAGCTGTCAGTAATCAATAACCACATGTTGTGTTTGTAGTTGTACAGGAAAGGCAGGTTTGTAAGGATCTTCGGGTATGTATTTTATTACACTTTTTCATATTTGGCACCCAGGTGTAACAGGTACATTTTTCACATTCCCAACATTCCCCTTCTAGCTTACGCATACTCAGAACTTGACAAGCCTTTTCTTCAGATAGCAGTGCCATAATTCATGCTCCTTGAAAGAAAAAAAAATCACCAGCACTGCACAAAGTTGATTTTTCTCTCTTGGGAAATGTGGAAATTGTACAGAGCAGTAATGACCACAAATATGTAAAATGAGGCATACAGGGAAAAAAGAGGGTTGAATTGTTAGCTTCACCTGCACGCCTCAAACAGCACTGTAAAGATTCTTCTTAGTTTTTATGGAAAGTATAACCTGCTCCTCATTTATCAAACAGTTGCTGTCATGTAACTGCATCAGGATATTTCTAAACTGACTGAAAAACCTGCTCGCTGTTAAACTCGGTGATCCTCTGAAGCTTTGGTTGTGATGTATGGTGTGGGTGTGTGTTGCGTGTATTCTTTCTGCCTCATCTGTCATTAGTTGTATTTTTACAGCCTTTCTGTGGGTTAGCTCTGTCTGCCCACCAGTGACTTTCCATTCTGTCAGGCTGAGCTGGTGAAGTCATTGGACTCTGTCTGAGACAATGCAGTTTGAGCGTCGAGCGCTGACTTGGCGATGAAGACAGTAAATGGTACCTTTTCATTAGTCCTCGCTGACTTCTCCAACAGATGGTTCCAATGATTGTTTCCTTTTTTCATCCACGTCATTTGGACTGAAATGTGAGAGCATACGTGGAGTTGAAATGTCTTTATTTGAACTTTCAGCACGAGGCACGATCGATTTATAGAAAACTGGTCAAAGATTTGGTTCAGTAACAAATGGTGTTTAGCTCATGCCATGAATCAGACTGGGAATTAAATTGATGTCATTTGTACAATCATTTAATAATGTGTGATAAACTGATTAACAGCCACAGGCTCTTTTTACATTTTCCAACAAGGCACATACTTTAAAGAAACAGGAACTGAATGCAAAGTTGCTTTCAGAAAGGCACAAGCAAGTCTTTGAATTGAAATCCACTAACAGCACCCTCACACCCACTCACTGAGCCTCATTCACCTTCATTAGCCGTAAAAAAACTAAACGATGGAAGCCGAATGGAGTTAAAACACAGTTACATGTGCAGGGGTTTAAGGAGATGGATGATGCAAGTGATGAAAGAAAATAGACTAAAAGAGATGAACACACAGCATCATATCATGGAGAAAAATCCAATCTGCACCAACTTCATACACAGATGACCTTAAAATGTGAGGGTGCATCATAGTTTTTTAGCTTGTGCCATGTTCTCAGATTATTTACTTCACAGTATGCGAAATGAGGTTGTATTTAGTCTGGACAGTAAACGGGAAGGAAGATTATCCCAGGCCCATGCTGACCTGCCCTCATGTTAGTCCAGACCTGGCTGCTCCTGATCACACTTGCGTCCTGTGCATACCTTATGTAGGCACAATTTGTCACACCCATGCCTTTAACCTAACTTAAGTTTACCTTTTGTTCACAAGAAGCACAAAATCAGTGTCAGCATCACTGAGATAACAGACATGACTGGACAGCAACTTTGCTGACTTTATGGCTTTTTTTGAGTTTTTTGTGTTTCAGATTGCATCTGGGCTCCTTGATCATGTAATGGTAGCAATTTTTTTTTGAATGTGCTATGTTATTACCTGACACACCAGATGGACTGTTCAATATATTTCTCTATTCCATATGGGTAAGTCCACCTACTACATTAGTCAGTTAATGTGGTAGATGCGCACTGCTGCACTACAGAACATGAGCCACTTTGTTTAACAAACTCATCAGAATATGCTGGAAGTGGAACAAAAATTTACAGAGAAGTTTGCAGTGTTGGCATTTGCTTTTCATTCAGCAAAGAAATGCGGTCCAGATCTGACAAAACTGCTGTTGTCTTCTTGCTCGTAACTCCCACCTCTTCCTGCTTTAAAGGATGCTGATTGGGCAGTGCCACTTTGGGCCACTCACAATTGTTGTAGGTTGGAGCTTGGCAAGATGAAACTGCTTGATCACAGATATTAAAACAGGCAGGTCCAACTGCTGGGCAAGGTTGATTTGGGTAGTTCTGCTCATGTTTCTGCAAAAGAAACTTAGGGATGCAACTAATGACTATTTCTGTTGTTGACTAGTCATCGCCTATTGGGTCAATTAGCCAACTAGTAAGATGCTTTTTTTACCCTGCCAATTACCTAATGAGTCTCTTTTTTGCTTTGTGATGTTAGTGTTGTATTATATCAAGTTATGATACAACATGATAATAAGCATTATTATTATAAGTTTCATTATTTTCATTATTATTACCCCTTACATTTGATCATGCCATTTCTGCTGCTGCTGCTGTGCTCTGTTGCTTTCCTGATGTTTTGTGGCTGCTGTTCGATGACACTGCTCCATCAAAGATAGGAAGAGCAGTAAGATGATTCACTCCACTGAATAATTCAGTGTCTGTGCATTTAAATAAAAACATGGGATAACGTAATTTAAAATAAAAATCTGTGCCGCAAATTGCTGCCATTTTAGTCAATCAGTTGATTACTGTCTGTTAGATAAGATTAATTCAGATTAGATAAAACCGTATTAATCCCTTTTGGACACTCCTTCAGGGAAAGGGAAGATCTTGCACAAACCAGGAGTTCCACTCTGATGCTACTTTTCTGAAGATTAGCCCAGAATCTAAATCAGATTATTGACATACAAAGATTTTGATATGGTTTACAGACTGAAATCTGTCATTGATCATTCATGTCATGAATTTTGTTGACTATGTCAACGATTAGTTGCTTCCCTAAAACTACTGCTACAAAGCAAAGCTGACATCTTCCAGCCAAACATTAACCTTAAGGAGATGAAAAATGAGCCAATGCAGAAGAGATTACAACTGCAGTCTCCTGAGGCTGGCTGCAGATGTCACATTGTGGCAGACATGTCTATTTATGACATATTATTTCCTAAATAAACATATTTACAACCTGAAAAAATGATCTGCTTTGAACAGTTTATGTTCTTTTGTCTTCACAATGAGGTATTAAAAGCATTTACAATATGGCACGTCCAATGATTGGCTTCCAAAACATTTGAAAGCCTTCTTCTACAATCAAGCAGCGGACGTAACTCTGACTTTTTTCTTCAGCCTCTGCTTCCGGTTGTGACAGTTGCCACCAGTCAAACAATCTGGACTCTGGGGGTCTTGATTTTGGTCACTTAAGTGCTCTTCCACACAGAGGACACGTATTAAACAGACTCTTACAGGGCATATTAAAATATAAATGATATAGACTCTTTAAACATCAATTTGGACCCCTTCTGTCTCCTGTCCACCATGATTACTTCCTTGATACTGTTGCTTAACGCTGACTGCCTCTTGCAAAAGAGTGACATTGTGCAAATCATGCAGAACCACCATCAGTATGACTGTTCATTTGTTTAGCATCCGTGTTCTGCACTGTGCTTAAGCACAGTAAACTTCCTTGGCCCTGGTGAGTGTGAAGTGAAGGTGACAACCTCTCCATACAGCAATGGCAGAGGCTTAGAGGATGTTTCTTATCAAAAGACTCAAATTAAGCCACATATTTAGTAAAGTTTGAGTCACGGCTTTGCTCCTGAGTGTGCGGACTCTTGCAAACTTCATGTGTTGTACTATGAAGCAATGACTCTTTGGTGTGGTTCCAGCTGAGGCATTGCGAGGGCAGGCCAGTCGGGGACGATGGAGATTGGGGTGATTGTAAAGTACAGAATGGAGCAACTGACCTAAATGTGGGTGCACTGTAACACTGCAGTTGTGTAACTGACACTCCTGTTTCTCTTGCTATTAAATGGTGGCAGCAGGCAACTTTCAGATTAGGGGTATGTGGCAAAAATCTGGTGATATGGAATTTACTGTGACACAAGAGGGTTGATCCGATATGCCGCGGTAAGGGATTAACCTTACAAAGTAGCTGGATTTGCCAGATTCCATAACAGTATCATGCAAATCCAACTTGAAAAACTTTAATCTAAAATGATTGATCCTGGTCAGAAAATGAGCCAAATTATCAGTGGCCATCACTGTATCATTATAGCCCCACCTACACTATATTGCCAAAAGTAATTGCTAACCTGCCTTGACTGGCATATGAACTTAAGTGACATCCCATCCCATCTTACACAAATGTTTATAAAAGCAGTCTGCATGCCTAGGTGCTTGATTTTATACACCTGTGGTCATGGAAGTGACTGGAAACCCTGAATCTGATTATTTGGATGGGTGAGCGAATACTTTTGGCAATAAAGTGTATTTTAACCTCCAGTGGTCTAATCCACCAGACTGGTTAAAAGTATCTGTGCCCAGGGCCTTTAAAGGAAGGCAGGGTGAATTTTTTTGCTTTAAAAACTCATACTCACAATGGCCAAAATGTCCTGTTTTTAATAAGAAAACTACAGTGTCAAACAAATGTATTCAGAACTGTGGTTTTAAGAAAAAAAAACTCCCCTGTGGCTTGAAAGAGAACATTATGTGGACCTGAATCACTCCACATACCCCATGATAGAAAACACCTCAATTTTCCCATCACTGTCCGCCGCTATGCACGAAAGATTAAAGCACCTGTGTCATATATCATGCCTGTCTCAGTCATCCCTCATCACTCTCCACAATAAAAGAGTTAATTCACCCAGAAAAAAATCCCTGTAGTGGTGGTCCTGTGACTGCTCGGCTGGTGGAGCTGCTGAGAGGGACTAGCTGGGTGTCGGGCTCATGCTGATGGAGCGGTTCAAAGCTCCTCTGTGGCCACGTGGCAAAGGAATGTCAGCTCTCTGTGTGTGCTGCTGGATGTCTGCTTTGAAAGGCCTCAGGGGTCCACACTGTTGACCAACAGGACAGCAGACTTTTAGGTGAAAGCAGACTGTGGACTGTGTGTTTTCAGTCTCTTTCCCAGCCCAAATCTTCCTGTGAAATGTAAAACCACAGCAGCAACATGAAAACAGGATGCAAACACACATCCAAACAGGATCCTCTGCACATTAATGTGCTGATTTTAGCTGAGGGACAAAATGGGGACAGCATAGAGGGTCACGCCACATTCAAATCTCAGTCAAAACTGTGGGGACCAGCTTTGTGGCTAATCCTTGTGTTGTCCACAGCTAAAGAACTCTGGACAGTTTCCCGGCTCAGTCAGGTTGCCACCTGAGGCCCTGGGGAGGGGTGTGACAGTAACACTGCATTACTGTGGGGGTCTGTTACAGACCCACCCAGGCTGACCTCCTGCATAACCCTGCCCATCCCGCTCTGTGGGACATTAAAAAACCAGAAGCCGACTTCCCTCAATCTGTGGTCTCCACACGATTGTGCGCTCACGTGCTTAATGTCAAAATTTTCCTCATTCTATTTTGATGTTTAGTTCTGGTGTCGATTTCCTGGCGCTATTTCAAACAGGCTTGATGGTTGATTGAGGGAAATAAACGGCGCTATTTTTAATACCGTCCCTTCAGCTCTGTCCTGACATCACAGTGTGTTGTACTCTAAACACACAGGCCTATATGTAAGCAAATGAATACACACACTGCAGCAGTAAGATGGTGGTTTATGCAGCATGCAGACCCAATCAAAAGTCAATCCATCTCTGTGAGTGTGGGCTCCCATTTCTTTACAGTAGTTCAAAGACCTAGTTTTGACTTCTGAAAACATTCCCTGGTTTTTAGCTGGAATGTAAAATACCACAAGACAAATACTTTTCTGCTCTACTCATCCGTGGTCAGAGCTGCTCCTCAGGAATGAAAGGTGCTTAAGAAACAAACACTGGTTCCTGTCCTTCTAATAGCAGGAAAACCACTTTTTATGCAGACGCTATATATGGTAGAAATGTTATTTTTGTATTAGGTTCACTTCTTTGCAAAGAATTCTTCAGAGTTCCTTACGGGACATGGACTGAAAAAATAATCCAGAAAAGATTTTGGTATGCACAAGAATGTAAACCCATTTAACAAGTATTTTTTATGTGCTCACAGAAAGGTTTCCATGTCTATGAGACAGTATTGCATGTGCACATAAAAATCTCACCAAATCCCACAGCGCTCAGACTGTGCTGCACATTTAGCAGCAAATTGCTCCCATTTTAGTCCGTCATTTGGTTTCTGTCTCTTGCACGAACCAGGCGTTCCACTCTATGCCACTTTACTGAAGATTTGCTCACAATCCAAGTCAGAATCTGCTGTATTGTCCAGATATTTGACATACAAAGAGTTTGAGCTGGTTTACTTTACATTTAAACTAAAAAGTCAGAGTAAAAACAAACAAACTGTATGAGTTGTAGCACAAAGATGCAGTAGACATATGAAATATATGAAATATGACCAGGAGTGGTTTACATGATCAAGATGCTATTTATTAACTGTGAAGTGAAAAACCAGGAATCTAATATACAGACATGGTGATGCAGAACTAATATTAAAAAAGAGTACACAGATGCATGCAGGGTTGGAAAGATGATACTGTATATGCACAGTAATTGATTTGACCCTGTAACCCTTTAGAGTTCACCCGAGCAACAGTCTGGAGGGAGAATCTGTCCTTGTGTCTGCAGGTTTTGGTGTACAGTAGGGCTGAACAATTACTTGCAAATTAGATTAAATTGCAATGTGGCTTGTTGCAATTTTCAAATCGCAGACAGTGCAATATTTTTAACCCAAAATGTGTTGAACATTTTGCCATTGTGATGTAGTTTCTTGCAATTTCATGCCTATTTGAACCTTTTTTAACCCGGTTTTTACAACTTTATGCCTATCTTGCTCCCATTCATCTTGTTTTTTTGGCCACTGTCAGACCATGTTTGGAATTTTTACATGGTTTTTGAAATTTAATCCCAATTTTGCTGCTATTATCAAATTTCCTTCGTCACTTACTTAAATACCTATTTTGCACCTATTAACTTTTTTTCCGCTTTCGTACCATTTTTTTTATCCAGTTCTTACAATTTCATACCTATTTTGCTTCTGTTCTACACTTCTCTGCTTTTTCTCAAATCTTTTATCCTTAGATTAATTTAATGTCATAGTTTATTTAAGAATACATAAGATGAGGAACATTAAAACAATCGCAGAGTAAATCGCAATTGCAATATTTGGGAAAAAATCGCAATTAGATTATTTTCTCAAATCGTTCAGCCTTAGTGTTCAGTGCTCTGTTTGGCTTTCCTGAGGGGAGGAGTCTGAACAGTAGGGCTGGACAATTTATTGTTTTCGGATTAAAATAGCAATTTGAGACCACGCAATCATGTAATCTCCAAAGCTGCATTTTTTTTGCAGAGCTGCTGACCGAGGATCTGTTGTGTCAGCTGTTATACGCATATTATTTTACTAATTTGTGGGCAGTTTGATTTTACGCAATTGCTGGTCCAGCAGTAGAGTTGGAGTATCCCTTAAATTATGAAAACAATATCAATGTTAGATGATGAATAATGTGTTATGTGCTTTTGATCACTGATATCCTCACTGTCGTCTCTACTGTAAACATAGTGAATATTGCACTGAAGCTTGATTTGAAAAAAAATTGTGAATCAAATTGAAATCACAATCTCTGCCAGAAAAATCACAATTAGATCTTTTCCCGAAATTGTTCACCCTACTGAACAGTTTGTGTCCTGGGCGTGAGGGGTCTACAAAGATATTACCTGCCTGTTTAAGTCTATTTCTGAGCCTGTTGTGTCTTTCTCCTCATTTGATGTTTGATATTGTGGTACAGGATCTGTGCTCCTCACTGCTTTGTGCTGCTCCAGCTCCAGAAATGGACCCAGAGTGTGAGGGGTGCACCTTCACACAGAACAAAACTGTTGTGCGGGTGGAAGGATTTGCCCAGGGACTATGCTGAATTTGGGGATTATGGCAGTTTTAGACTGGTGGTGTATTGGTTGTGTAGTCGTGGCAAATGTTGAATGATTTTTATTTTGATATGTTCGTGTTAAATCAGAGACCTCAGATTGGCACTGTGATACTCACATCTTGCATGCAGAGATAAGAAAATGTAAAGTTCACCTATTTTTAGCTCTTGCAAGATGAGGAATAGAGAGCCACATTTACCCTGAGTGGGTGTGTATGTTCACATTAGAAGAATGTGTTACAGACAGGTTTACACATATATTTGTCCTCTTTTTGAAACAAAAGCTCAGTTTGACTTTTCTCTGCAGACACTACCCTAGCTAGTACAGTGTACTTTTACTCCAAACTTTTCCTGTCAATGAATCAAGTCACTTGCAGGGACTTCTGTTACTGTTCTTCTAATCTTCTGTGTCTAACATACTGCTGAACTCATGACTTTTTGCACCAACCTGTACATCATGTTTGACATTTGGGCCTTGTCCACACACACATGGGTGGGCACTTTTAAGAATGTAGTCATTTATTTGTGATTCAGCCTCTTATGCTTCTGGAATTAGCATCTTAGATTACTAATAACACACATGATAAAATAATTAAGATACAGCTACGACATAAGTCGGCATTAGAAGTGAACAGACATGAGGCTTAATTTCAGAGAGAGTATTTTGCTCACAGTACTCTGTAGACATAAATGTGCGACTTACAGATATTCAAAACATGGTTAAGTAAGTGATAAATAGATTTTATGGTAGGTCAGAACTATTTCAGTTATATGTCCTAGTTCTCTATCTCATGTTGCTGTTGTCGACATCTTTCAAGCTCTGAACTGAACTTTGAAATGTCTGTTCATGTTGACCCAGTAAAGACGATCCAAAAACCACAAACAGCTACTTTTTATAGAATCACGTGCCTGAGCCTCTGTAAATCTGAAGTAGTAAATATGCTCTACAGCTGTGTGATGAAGACAGACTGTCTCAATTATCTTTTTCTCTTCAGTATTCATCTCATGCTTGGTATTGTTGTGGAATGTGGGTACAAGCTAACTGTGCTCTAAAGCCATGTTAGCTATAGATACCAAGTCTTAACGGGGACTAGACAGAGGGCTGCACTGACAAATTTAGCTGTGTTAAAAGTGGAGTCATTCAGACTTTGTTAAACAGCTGTTTTAAAGTAACTTTACATGCATTTTTAAAGTTACTCAAGTTCAAACAGTGGTATGACACCAGAGTCTAATATGGTAATATCAGTGGCCTAAAGCAATGTGTCAGAGACTCAATGAATTTACCGTGCCATGACATCACTCTTTGTGTCTTGCCTCCGCAGACCGGGCATGACGGTGCGGGCCAAGCTGAGGGTGTAGCCACATCTGGCAGAGACTGCTGAACTAAGCAGGAGCCTCGACACACCACAGCATCGACTGCAGCAGAGGAGGAAGATGGGAGAGATAGAGGAGGAGAGGGACAATGTGGGAAAGCTGTTTGAACAGTTTGTCCAGGCTTCGACCTGTAAGGGGACCCTACAGGCCTTCAATGTCCTCTGCAGACAGCTGGACCTGGATCCTGCAGACAACACCACCTTCTACAGCAATCTGAAGGCCAACGTCACCTCCTGGAGGGCCAAAGCTCTGTGGACTAAGATAGACAAGAGGATTGCGCATAAGGAGTACAAGAAAGGCCAGGCCTGTGTGGGCACCAAGGTAAGTTTTTGTTAGGTGTTAGTGTTGTGGCTAACAAACTCTAATTTTACCCAACATGTGTGCACTTCAAAAAAGTATTTGATAAAATACTGTCATTTTGTGTTGTTATGTTTTTAAGGAAGTCAAGACCAGATTTATTGATTTGCGGCATCTAGAACATATCCTCACAAAACAACTAGATTTAACAGATTCCATCTGTGCATTCAGCTTCCATTTTTCTTGAAGGATTCTGTTCTGTCTAATCACTTTTTATGGATTTGTCCCAGATGGACTTGAAATATGTCCCATGTGGAACAGTCCACCTGACCTGTCAGGTTATTCTGAACAACCCAAGCAGATAAGTCGTCTGTGCAGGTCCAAAATGCAGTATAAAATAACAGATATGTGTAAAGCAAATAACTGAACAACTGCTTTACTATAGAAAAATGTAGAGGTAGTGTATAGGAGTATATAAATAAAAACATGTTTTAACGAAGACCACATGCATTTCTCATTAATTTGTGAAAAACACAGATTTTAGACTTTCAGCTTGTTTGTGTTTATCAAGATACAAGTAGTCATGACAAAAGGGCCAGCAGAGCAGACAGGTTAACTTCAATAACAAAATTGATTTATTTTGTTTTTTTCTAACTTTAATGTTAAATCTCTCCTGTGACTTTTGTCTTACTTGTTTTAACCAACTGTCTTTTTATTTTTCTCCATTTAAAGTCTGCTCAATATCTTTTTTAGTAAACTGTAAAGCTTTGTCTGATGAGCTGTTTAGTAAGTTCCTGTTTCACAAATGCAAAACGACTCAAACTCAGTACTTTCAGTGACACACACTCTTAGATATCTGTTGCTGTTATATTTTTCACCATAACTATTTGCTGCGGCTGTATGCTGAACAGTAAAATTAGGGGAAGATAATGTTTTACCAGATGTGATATACTCAGGAAAACAATTGATAGAGATATGAATTCATACATAATTGAAGTTAATGTTTCATGATTCAGGAAGTATCTGTGTGACTTAAACAGGTGTGGTTCTCACTTTTTTTAGGAACAGTCAGCTCTTTGTTCCTCCTCAGAGCTGTAATAGTACATAAAAAGGACATTATACAAAGCAATGTCATGTAAATCCCTTAACTTCACCCTGCCAAACAAAACAAATCCACAGCATCACCACTTACTGTTTCACCACTAAAGCTCCCGATGTACAAGACAGGAAATTGAAGGGATATACATTGTTTTGTCCTGATTCTTTCCCTCTCAATTCTTGGACCATCTCATGAAGTTTATATATCTTCAGTCTTGTCTAAATAAATTAGATAAAAAAGCTAATAATAGCACCAAAGACACATGTTTACTGTAAAAACATAAAAAGCCAAAGACAGACTCATAAATAAATGAAACAAGGATCAAAATAACAAACACATAAAGACAGCTTTACATTTGCCTTGTCCAACCCTGGAGCCAAATCACACAAACAAAACTTAGATTCAGAGAGCACAATACAGATAGTGGAAGTTCTTTAAATACACTGAGAAAGCTATTGAAGAGGTGCTCACAAGGGAAATAACGCAAAGATCACTGCAGTCAGAACAGAGACATCATGTCGAAGTGTTTTGATGGTGGGGGAGAGCTCAGCAGTAAAGGTGACGAAGGAAGGCAGGAAAACCTGGAGGAGTGTGGTTACCTTTCAGGCATCAGCTGCTCTCAGCTTGAAAGGGTGTTTTTATTGCACACAGAAACAGACAGCATCACTCAGCAGCTATGATTATTGGGCCCCAGCTACATGGAGGTTGTGCTCTGCTTTTTACAGGCTCTCCCTCAAAGGCTGGAGTCAGGCCTAGATTATTACAATGTGTTTTAAATGATCCAGTGTGAGCTCAGTTTATTGGTTCTGTCTGATTGAAGCCAACACCAAAATAGGTAAAGAAAATAGGTGATATTTGAAGTAAGTGCTGGAGCAACAATAAGTGACTTTTTCTTAGTAAAATGTCAGGTTCAGAGTTTAATAGAAAAGTGACCTCCAACCGAGAGAGTGGTGTTGATCTCTTTTAAACATAACGAGCCCGTCTTTAGCTTTCAGTCCCATGCAGTACAGCTGAAAGCCGCTGTTCTCTTACCAGAAATGTGCACTGTATGGCTCTAAAGTGTTAGTTCACACCAACTCTCAGCTAAAAAAGGCCAGTTAGCTCGTCTTATTACTATTTCATTAAGTGGCTGAGGATAGGAGACAGAAGAGCCAGGTGACCAAGCAATATGCCTGATGACAAAACAGGAAAAACAATCTTCCTGTTTAAAGTAGTTGTATTCTAAGATCAACTGTCAACTGCTATACCAAGGTGAAAAATTCAGTGTTGCTGCTTTAAAAAGTTACTAAAACCCAGTCGTGGCTGACAGTGTCCTGACTAAGCATGAGCATCAAATGTTGTGTTGCATAATGCGAGAGAATGACTAAAGGGAAAATACAAATGCATCTTGCTGGGTCTTACTGCATCACATGCGAATATTTAACACTGGATATGATTGAATGGGATCAGCCACATTTAGCTGCTGAAACTTGCTCGTGTGGCTATAAGAAGACTTAAGACACGACAGTGTACTCCAGCGTTTTCCTGACATTTTGACTTTTGATTGACATGTAAGCATTTTTGTTACTATTAGGCTACGTTTACATGGATACTCCTGACTTAAAGACGCAAAGATTTTCCTTTACATTTTAGAATTCTTCTGCGTTCAGATGACGACGCTCGGAGACCAGTTAATCCGTTGTAGTGTGCATGCCGGTTCAGTAGATGGCGGTGTAGGTCTGCAGAGAGGCAGCGCTGCTACAACACACGAATAAAGAAGGAAAACTTTTCACAAAAAATAATGGCGAGTGGACGCACAGAGACGCAGGAGTTTCTTTTCTGGACAACACCTCAGTTCGGACAACAAATCTGTCTGGATGGTTTTGACTGGATAACAAACCGAGCACAGTAAGACGCTCACATGTTACACGGCGGACGGCCGAAGCTGTTGTTGTTCCTGGTATGGGCGCGCAGCCTTCATCTGAAAAAGTACTGCGCATGCGGTGACGCCGGCGTTTCACCCTGAAACGCTCTGATGCGTTTACACGGAGCTGAATGGAGAGCGTTTTGGAAACTTTCCACCCTGGAGCCAGTCTTCAAAAGTTTCCGTTTTAAACGAGTTTCCATGTAGACGCAAGGCCAAAACTCAATGAAAACTTATCGGATTTGACCGTTTTCGGCGCCATGTAAACGGCCCTTTATAGTTCAACAGTGCTCTTTACATTCCATTTTCGCTGTTTTTCACTTTTTGCAAACTTAATACCCCCATTTCATATTAGTTTTTTGGTCTTTGTTTACTTGAAGTGCAACATGAAAACTGGAAATCCACCTCCCCTTATTATTTATGTAATGTCTGACTGTAAAATTCTTAGGGAGTTACTCTTCAAACTAAGTCAAAGGTTTTGGCCTAAATTTATTTCCTTTGGCAATTTGTGGGGATTTTTTATTACGTAAAAAGTTGTACCGTTCACCAGAAGTAATCAGATATACCAACAGTAGCTTGGGAGATATAGTAAAATGAGTCATAAAATTCATTCATAAACCAAGATTGAAAACAAGTTATTTTAACTCTAACATACTGTATTAATTAAGCATGGGGCCTGTTAAAATCACTCTGAGTCAGAGAAGTCTGCTTTTGCTCTACAACTGATTTCTCCTCTCCCGGGTAGGATCACAAGGTGTCAGTGACAATTTTTGTTTTAATGGCGAGTCAGCTCTTCAAAAGTGACGCATGTAAAATCTCTCAGCACCTCGTCTTCATATCCATGCTGTAGCAGCAGCTTTTAAAGGATGTGATGTCATGTGTGTTTTATGGTCTCTAACAGATGGCTGCAGTGACACTAACAACAGTGCCTTTGTTCCTCATAAAATAAAAACGAAAAACACCCACTCTTTATGTTTTTTATGGTCCATGATGTGAATTATTCTGAGCTCACTTTATCACAGCTCTCTGACACAGTGTGCTCGTATACACAAGAACTGAAATAAATCTTTTTCCAACAGACTTTTACAAAGTTACTCCCATGGCTGTGGTGCTTACTGCATGGTACTTCTTGTCCTGTTTGTTATTTTTCCTCGGGCTCTTTTTATGTATTTTTTTAGTACTATTTGAAGTGATTTCATTTCTTTTCTTAAAGAGACTGTGAGGAGTTTCTAAGTAATTACAAAAAAGTCTCCCTTTTAGATATACGCCTGATCGAAATACACACTTTAAGATGAGTTTTATAGCTTCAAAATAGGTTATCTATAAATGCTATTCCTTAGCCTTCTGGTCAGGTCGGACAGGGCTGGACTGGCCTGAATAGTTAACTTCGGGAACAAGACAATTAAAGCTAGAGCAAATTTATGATATTTTATTACTTATATTACACGTCTTAGAGCACCGGGCTGTAAGTAGCGATATATAGCCGGCTACAACTACGATAATAAGTTTTCCAAAAATTGCTTGTTGCCACACATCAAAAACTACCGCTACGTAACACATCAAAAACTACCGCTACGTAACTAACAAATGACCTCGAGCAAGATGGCGCCAGCATGTCCGGCTTGCCGTCTACCTGCTCTGCTGTATCTAGCTTTTTCCGCTGCTTTACTTTGTTTACTTTGCCAAGATTCCTCTGCTTTGTTGGTGTATGATCGACAAACACTTATTAACATTAAAACATCGCAAGAATCGCTGCAGAAGCTTGATTGGGGTGAGCAAACATCGAGTCCCCCCCCTCACTTGGCGTCTGTGCCAGCTTACCTCTTGCGCGCACCAGCTGTCATCCCACGGAGGAAGCGCTCCAGGAGACGCGGAAAGAGAGCTGGAATCCTGGTCAAACTTAAGGTCCTCAGACGTCTTTCCTGTTGGGCTGGCCCTCGCCCCGCCGGAGGATCCTGTTCACCTGGGCGGCCGTGGCGTCCGCGATGGATCCGATCCGTCGTCCCTCCTCACCCGAGCGCCGGCTGTCTTCACCTGCCGGCGGAGTGTTTCCTTCCCGGGCGTCGGGTCCACGGCGGTGGAGTGAACCACAATAATCTTCGGCCGCTACGCCGCGTTCCCACCCGGGCTGAGGGTGAGGAGGTGACTCTTAGCCTAGCTCTCCTGAATGCTAGGTCGCTAACAAACAAGACTTTTATCCTCAATGACTTCTTCACTTCGCGTGGATTGGATTTTATGTTCCTGACAGAGACATGGATTCAAGCCGGTGAGTCTTTCCAGTTCTCCGAGCTGCTTCCTCCAAACTGTCATTATTTTAATTCACCCCGAACCTCAGGCAGAGGTGGTGGGGTAGCATCTGTTTTTAAATCATCCTTCCAGTGTCGGCTTTCTCCGTCGATCTCTTTTTCAAGCTTTGAACTGCAGACATTTATACTCGATTCAAATCCGTCCGTCTTGTGCGCTGTGGTTTAT
This sequence comes from Scarus forsteni, assembly GCA_036419115.1. Lineage (NCBI taxonomy): Eukaryota > Metazoa > Chordata > Actinopteri > Labriformes > Labridae > Scarus > Scarus forsteni. The sequence continues at coordinate 8,739,938 of JAZDUH010000354.1, read as the reverse complement.
CGTCCGCCTCAGTACAATAAGGATTTTATAAAAGACTTTACTGACTTTGTGGCAGGACTGATAGTGAACCACGATCGGTTTTTGATTGTTGGGGACTTTAACATTCACATCTGCTGTGAATCCCGCCCTTTGGTAAAAGACTTTATGCACCTTATGGACTCTTTTAATCTCACACAGTCTGTCTGTGCTGCAACCCATGAAAAAGGACATACATTGGATTTAATTTTATCATTTGGTCTGCAACTTAATATCAGTGAGATCTGTGACACACATATTTCTGATCATTTTGCTGTGTTATTTAACATTACGCTGCCTCAGTCCAGTGTAAATTTGTGCGCCACTGACCGTCTCGTGCGCACAATTAACCCTTCAACTGCTTCTGATTTCTCCGCGGCTTTCAACCGCTCTGTTTATGCTCAGGGTGATTGTTGTGTGTCTAGTTCTGATAACTTGCTTGACAGATTTCATAGCACTTGCTCTAGCATACTAGATATAGTGGCTCCTTTTAGGTGTAAACGTTTGAAGCCGGCAACAGAGCCTTGGCTCAATGATTGCACTCGCTCTTTAAGACGTGCTGCCAGGCGCGCTGAGAGGAAGTGGAAGAAGGATCATCTCCAGGTCTCCCTGGACATTGTAAAAACGTGTTTATTAGAATATCAGAAGGCTGTTAAAGCTGCAAAAAGCCAGTTTTTATCCAATCTTGTGTCAGTCAACAGTCATAAACCTCGGTATCTTTTTAATACTTTAAATAGTCTTTTAAATCCTTGTGATAAAAATGATCTTGTTCCTTCAGTCCAACTGTGTAACGACTTTCTAACGTTTTTCAATGGCAAAATTTCTGATATCAGGTCTTCTCTTATTCCATCCACTTTAGATCCTGCTGTCTCCCCCATTTGTCCTGTTGTTTTTGACAAATTTGAGCAGGTGTCTATACAAGCATTAACTGGTATTGTCCAGCGCCTCAGACCTTCTTACTGTCCTCTTGACAGCATTCCACCTCGTCTTTTTAAGGAGGTCTTCCATACCATTGGGCCCTGGGTTAGTGACCTGATAAATGCATCCTTGATGTCTGGGTGTGTTCCAGCTAGCCTAAAACATGCCGTTGTTCAACCCCTCATCAAAAAACATAATCTTGATCCCACAGTTTTATCAAATTTTAGGCCCATCTCTAAGCTTCCCTTTCTTACCAAAGTCTTGGAGAAGGTGGTATATGAGCAGCTACAGTCACATATAGACGAAAACAATATTTCAGAAAAATTCCAGTCTGGTTTTAAGCCACGTCATAGCACAGAAACGGCACTTTTAAGAGTTTTAAATGATCTCCTTTTAACAGTTGATTCTGGTAGCTCTGCAGTCCTGGTACTCTTGGATCTCACAGCTGCCTTTGACACAGTAGTTCACAGCATCCTCCTGTCACGTCTAAATACTTGTGTGGGCATCAAGGGTACTGCTCTTAAGTGGTTTGAATCCTACCTCACAGACAGGAGCTTCTCAGTCCAGCTTAGCCAGTTCTCCTCAGCCACTTCCCCTCTGAGCTGTGGGGTGCCTCAGGGTTCCATTTTGGGCCCTCTCCTTTTTTCAATATACATGCTGCCCTTGGGATCCATATTTCGAAAGCACAATATTTCATTTCATTGCTTTGCAGATGATGTTCAGATATATCTGCCAGTAAAAATAGATCAGCAAGCCTCTGTTCAGGCCCTTGTAAACTGTCTCACTGATGTACATTCTTGGATGGAAATTAACTTTCTGTCTATGAACAAAAATAAAAGTGAGATAATTCTATTTGGTCAACAAAACCTTCTTGATGGGTACGACAGCGCCATTGGCACATTAAGTTCTTATTGCCATGGCTTTGCAAAAAACCTTGGTGTTGTTCTGGACAGTGAACTTAAACTTGACAGGCAGATACGTTCCACTGTGAAAACAAGCTTCTACCAATTACGATTATTGGCCAAAGTAAAAGCCTATCTCCCTAAGAAAGATCTTGAGAGGGCTATTCACTGTTTTGTTACATCACGCCTGGACTACTGTAACTCTTTATTTGTAGGTCTTAGCCAGTCAGCCTTACGTCCTCTGCAGGTCGTCCAAAATGCAGCTGCGCGCCTGCTGACTGGCAAAAAACGATACGACCACATTACACCTGTCCTTGCGTCTTTGCACTGGCTGCCTGTTGATTTTAGAGTTCATTTTAAAGTTTTATTGATTGTTTTTAAGTGCTTGAATGGTCTGGCTCCACCTTATTTAACTGAATTGTTAAAGCCTCATATGACTACCAGGGCACTTAGGTCATCCAACCAGTTGCTCCTGGCAGTGCCTCGGACCAGGCTCTCCACTCGGGGGGACAGAGCCTTCGCAGTGGCGGCACCAAAGCTGTGGAACAGCCTACCTATCCAGGTTAGAGCTGCACAGTCAACTGAGCACTTTAAAACACTACTAAAAACCCATCTCTATTCTTTGGCGTTCAATCCCAATTAAACGAGTAATCTTGGTTTTTATCTCTTTTTATCTCTTTCTATCTTTTTATCTTTGCATCTTTTATCCCTTATATTTTATCCCCTTTCCTCTCTTTTACTCTACTTTTATTGTTTTTATCCTTATTTTATTTCTGTTTTTATGCATATTTAATGTTTGGCTCATTTTAATTCGTTTTACTGTTTTATTATCATTACTGGGTTTTTAATATAAAGTGTATGAGAGATTTTTTTTGTACCCCTGTACAGCACTTTGGTCAACCGAGGTTGTTTTTAAACGTGCTCTATAAATAAACTTTGACTTGACTTGACTTGACTTGACTAGAAAGAGATACATTACCTCGTCGCTTTGCATCCTGTAAGTTGTTGAAAAAGAAATTGTAAAGCAATGCAGAGTTCTGAGGAAGGTCCCAGCTGCATTTATCACAATAAACACACGCTTTGGCTTCAGTCACGTCTTCGATGTGTTCCAGTTGTAGTCAGAAGTAGGAATTTCCCGGTTCCAAGTAGGAAACTGCAACTGGAACGACCCCCGAAGTCTGAATTTCCTACTGGGAACTCGGTGAAACCTCACCACCCCTGAGTTGACAATTGAAGATGGATGCCACCAGTGTGAACAGTTATTTAGCTCCTGTAATAATCCATTTATTTGCACTTCTGACTGGAGTGTGTCGCTCTAGATCAGCTGTATACATAGTATTGCTAGACTTATATTTACAAAAATGCTGCCATAGTGATAATCACATTCTTCATACACGACGCAGGGCGTGCTAACAACAGCTAACAATAGCTGGTAGATCGTCATGTTTTTTTCCGACTTCAACTGGAACGCCAGTAAGTCGGAGATAATGTCACTTCCATTTCCAAGGTTACTGGAACGCAGCATTACGACAGTCGCCACGCGTGCTCAGGAGTAGCAGAGTCTTTATTTCGCCGGTAATAGATTCTCTTCATAGCACCTTTAAGTAATTTTATACATGTTTTTCATATGTTTGCTCATTGATTAGGGGCTTGAAAAGAGCATTTCAAATGTTTGTGTAAAAAAACATGAAAATGACAAGTTAATAGAATCCTGACATTTTTAAAGATTGATAGTCCTGTCAAAAACGACGCATTTTGGTAGGCAGTGAAGATGTCTTTATTTTTTTTTACCCGTACCATTATTCACCCAGTGCTCGTTTTGTATAAATAGCAAAGGAGCATACCCTGTCATTAGCACCCAGGGGTGTGCTTGTCTTAACATCAGGAGTAGTCAGGCACAAAAGGGGGGCATATTTTTGGAATGTCTGTTCCTCAGACCATCTAAAACCTGGCATGATCCTGATACTTGGAGAATGAATTTAGAAAGATGGACAAACATCTGTGAGGTCTCCATAAACATCCACTAAAGAGTTTGGTCCTCATCCTCAAACATTTTAGAGCACTCACACTCTAAGGCTCTAATCAACAGGAAGCTGCATTTATATTTTATACATTAATATAAATGCAAACAGTCTGCTCATAGATGTTAATGCAGGCTGTCCAGTGCGTGTTATATAAAATGCAGACAACAATGCCAGCTGAAAAATAAGTAATATAGTGCAAAGCCAAAGTTTGTGTGATAATTGTGTTTTACAGTAGGCTGTCAGGCAAAAAGTATTCAATGCATTTTTAAAATGTTTTACAAATTTGAGAGTGCCTCTTTAAAATTAAGCTTTGATTTCTCTATCACTTTATGTCATGTGGTATTCCATTTTTAAAGTCTTTAGGGGCACAGCAAAATAGGAGAATCAATATTTTCTGACCAAATACTGAAATCTTCAGTGTGACGATATCAGCCTCTGCAGGATTTACAGCTGTATTTCGGGTCTATCACCTGTCTTTTAGCTAGCAATGGGACTTATAAGGGTGTTAGCTTACAGACAGCCTATGCAAAAAAGTCATTTGGAAGATGGTGACATATTTTGATATAACCAGTGGGTAATTTAAGACTTGGTTATGTAAACACACAATGCACACTGGCCCAGAGCACACATAATGCTCAAAGACAACTCTTAGTACATACACCAATGGAGAAATATATTTAATTATATTATGTTTGGATAAAGTGATCCCATCAAAGAATGATCTATATTATGTAGATTATTCTGACAAATAAGTTAATAGTCTAATCCATAAAAATAGGTAACTGTTATCACAATAATGCCCCCAAACAACTAGAATGTTACCAGCGCTCATGTGAAAAATGCTCTGATGGATGGACTGGACATATTATAGAGGCAGGGCACACTGATGACCACAGAGAGGTAGAGCCAGGATGAGCCTGAGGTCACAGGTGACTATCTGAGAGGAAGCATGTGTGTGCTGATTCAGCACGGAAAGCCTCATATCTGGAATAATATACCAGCAAGTGGAAAAAGGGAAAAAAACAAAGTATCTGTTACTGTACCATAGTCTAATGAAAACAGGTTATATAAGTACATGTTTGCACACAGAACGAACATCTGAATAAACTGTGTTAATGCTGCACAAACAGTACATCTTCAACATCCTGCTCTCTGCCAGCATCTGTGTAAACTCCACCACACTCACCTTCTGTTGAAAGAAAAGTTACACAGCCGTGAGGCAGGCTAGTCCAGGCAGCTCCTCCACCACCTGTATGCTCTTCACACCTGAGATGACCTCATCTGCATTACCTGAGGCAGGGCGATGACGCACTGTGCCCCTCATCACTCACACCCCTGAAGCTACCCCACAATTCAACCACACATCCAGAGAAGGGGGTTGGGGATGAATAAAACCCTAATTATGCTGGTTTTGGTGACCCACACAATGGAGACTTTAAGATGACAAGTAATCAGTCATGTTCAGTTGAATTGTTTTATTCTGCTTATATGGGTCTGTTGTATCTGCAAAATCCACTTTTGGTTGTTAACCTTTTGATGGACGTGTGGAAGGCAGGAAGTGAGGCTTTTTGTCAAACTTTGAAGCTGATCTTGTTCATTGAAAAATGAAGATTTCCATGAATGCACTCATGGAAAAATGGCAGTTTTTCAAGAGATCACTTGATGTTTGTAGTAAAAAACCAAGAAATACTCTTTGGGATTCCCATTTTAAAAGCTCTGCTTTATAGAAAGAGTCAACATGTTAACATGCCTGTACTGTAAGTGACATTTTTTGTATAGCACATTTGTTCATCAGTATAAACTGAGCAGGTGTTATTATTTGTACTAGAAGGGACCACACAAACAAGTACTCGTGATTAAAAAAAAAACAAAGTTAGTCTAAATGCTGTTTAGGCCTGTTGATAAATTTATGAACCACATTGCGAATTTTGATGCTGAGAAAACACTTTGGCGGTCTCAGAGACCTGATCGTCATGTAATCGAGCCTGAAGTCACAGAGTTTATCTCGGAGCACTTCGTGAGCTCCAGCAGCTCCTCTGTGAGCTCTACTCTGCTCTTCTTTGTTCCTGATAATAGCTGTCAGTTTTTTCTGAGGCGTTAACAGGTTTTAATGCGTAAACTTGGTAAATAACATGGATTGAACTGATAACGCTGGTATAATCAGGACCATTAACAAGACTATGTTGCATGACTCTGATCTAAAAATGGATATAAGTTTATATGTAGTGTGTGGCAGATTATACTTGAGCAGAGAGTGAACACATTCAGCCTTAAACTATGGGTATTCAGCCAAAAGAACGCTAAGGTTTGCATTGTTTACACTGCTAACGTTCACAATAATCTCACTCTTCTCTGAAAAAAAAGGCTTCCCATTTTTGAGCGACACCACCCAGAGAAGAGGTCGGCATAGGGTGTGACATTTCAAGCCCTCAATGCTGCTTTTTCTGTTCACACGGAGACACCGAAAACAGCGTTTTAAAAAATATTCATCTTGGCAGGAGTTTTCCAAAGTATGCATTTTCAGTGACCTAAAATGATGTTTATGTGTGGACAGAAGGCCAAAACACAGAAAATCCTGTTTATAAAAAAAAATAACTGCCCACACGTGGACAGTCACTTAGTGGCTGCTCACAGTGCTTTATTTGAATAAATTAAAAGATATGATTTTTTTTATTTTAAGGTGAAAGAATCATATCTTAACCATTAAGTTGCTGAAGTGATTTAGACAGAAGAGTGTCCATGATGTTGAGCACAACAGGATCATCCTTCAGAAGTGTTCTGGTTTCTAGTTATAAGTCACAGCAATAACAGCCAACTCATTTCCCCTGTACACTCCTTTCTGTGCCTTTTTACATGTTTAGAGGAAGAGAAGAGTTTTTTTGCCAGCTTTGTTTCTTTCATCTATATTCAAGAAGATGAGGTCATGTTGGAGCAGCACATTCTCAGACTGACGCCGTAACCTCAACTCTCTGACTTCATGCATTTTTGAGTGAGGAAGATGAATAACACCTTCGATATGTAGAGGCTGTAATGATGGTTTGGCTCTGATGCTTGGCAGAGGTTGTAAAAAACTTCCTATCTGTAATCTTTGGCATTTGTATTGTATCCTCCTCTTTTATAACCATTATCTACGTTTGAAGAAGGTTAATAAGTCATTAAGAAGATGGATATGTTTATTCCTCTGGAGCGTAAGACACCTCAGCTCTAAATGCCTCAGTGGTGCAGTATAAAGCTGACACATAGATGTTATACTAATCCATTTTATTTCTATGATTGATTTATCATCTTGTGATTATTCTCTGTTATTGCAACAGTGTCAGCCTGCTTACTCAATGAATTCAATTTGTCTCTCTGTCATCTAGTGCCTCATCATCGGAGGAGGCCCCTGTGGTCTGCGGACCGCCATCGAGCTGGCTATGTTGGGTGCCAAAGTGGTTGTGATTGAGAAGAGAGACTCGTTCTCACGGAACAACGTCCTGCACCTTTGGCCCTACACCATTCACGACCTTCGAGGCCTCGGGGCCAAAAAGTTTTACGGCAAATTCTGTGCTGGTGCCATCGACCACATCAGTGAGTGTCTGATGTTGATTGAGCTTCTAATCACACATTATTGGTTATCTTGTACATTTGATGGCATTTTTAAGGAACCAACTAAATTCTACACAAAACTGGAGCTAATAAGTGATGCATGTAGCTGCTGTGACATTACAAACTTAAAACGTAGATGTGTTAAACAGCTGTATGTAAGCACTTAGTGTGTGCGTTTGTTTGTGTGCGTCTAACAGGCATTCAGCAGCTGCAGCTGATCCTTCTGAAGGTGGCCCTGATCGTTGCAGTAGAGTTTCACATCAATGTGGAATTTGACAAGCTGTTGGAGCCTCCAGAAGATCAGGAAAATGAAGGTATCGGTAACATTGGTTATCTTTAGTTTGGAGTTCAAAGCAAAGATTATCATGAATTTTATTCAGCAGTTTTCATGCCTCTGCATTGGTAATAGTTAAAGCTGGAGGAATTTTGTTTCAGTGTTGTTCATTTTTCATCTGTGTTTCGGGCCAGTCTTGATTTTCTTTAGACTTTTCACAAATGTTCAGTGTAAGTCCAGGGTAAATAGTAGTGCTGTCAGGCGATTAAAAAAATGAATCTAATTAATTACAGGATTTGTAATTAATAAATCTAATTTATCGCATTTTAATCTCATATCTGCTTGAAGCCCCCACATGAAGAATTTGAATTCTAGGACATTACAAAATTGTAGTGGATGATTAATCAAATGAATACACTAAAAAGAGAAGATTGTAAATCTACATTTTTATTGGTGACTGAATAAAACCAAAGTCAGGGCAACTTGTCCAGATAATTCTAAGCTCAATCAGGTAACTCAAATTACACTTTAAGTGTGTTTCATAAATCAAATTCAAAAATAAGAAAAAGGTCGAGGACATCCAGCAAACCAATTAGGCCTGATGCATTATTAAAGAATGTAGTACAAATATAGATAAATTAATTCAAAAATAAAATAAGCGGAGTCTCAAATAGGCCGTTCCTGTTGTCACCTCAGCTTTGTTTGGTTTGACTAGCGACGCATGTGTGAAGTGACGTGCCTCTGCCATGTACGGGTCCTTCAACTGGACAGTATTAAAATGTTCATGTGCTATATTTAATCCTGCGATTAATTTTTTTAACGCATTAATTTGCGTTGTAATTAATTAATCTAATTAATGCACTAAAGTGACAGCCCTAGTAAATAGATTACATGTTGGAGTTTGTGGGTCAAAACTGAATGTGCTATGATCTCATGTGTGTTCCTTTCTTGTGAAGGAGTTTTCTAATAACTGTTTTAGAATAGAATAGAAAGCTTTATTGTCATCATACACAGTGTACACACATGCACAATGTACAACAAAATTTGGAAGATAACTCTGATGGTGCGACAGAAATAAGGTATAAAAATAAAAATAAGAATAAAAAAGTAAGTTAAATGAAATATTTACAAGGGAGCATTGAGAATGTTCAAGTGTGCAAGAGTGCAGTAGAGGGCATGATAGCAGCAAAATTATTATATTATATTATTATATTATATATAATATTGCACAGTGATATGACTGAAACACTTCAGCAGCATGTTGATGAGCTATTGAGGTTTCAGTACTCTGGTTGCACTAAGATAAAATGTGTTTATAAATGTAGAAGTGCAGGCTTTGATGGACCCGCACTTCTAGATTGGGATTTTTTAGGAATTTTCTTTGCACCATATCAGTGATGAAGTGCTAACAATTGAAAGGTCATGGGTTAAAGACCTTCTCTTACTCAAGGATGATCTAAAAAAATGACCTCAAATGATGCACTCATTGGTCTTATAGTCATCCCATGCATGTAAAGGCAATATGTCAATATTTGTTTTAAGGATTTTCCTTAAACTTTGCACAAATATTTTCTCTGACTCAAGAATTGAATACATTACAGAGGGATATGGTCAAGGACCCCGTGGCATCAAATCATATCAATGCTTATCTCAAAAAAACTTGAAGGATTTTTTTTTTTCAGATTCAGCCCTAACCTGTAAATGGACTTTAATGTGGACCAATCAGATTGTGGAGGTCAAAAGTCACAGGGATATACTTTAAACTGATACCTATTAAACCAATCCCCACACTCCCCAGAGTTTATTACTAAACATGCAGCAGATATGCCTGTAACATGCACCATCCTGTAGGATAAAAGTTAACTACCAACCCTTGTACAACAATAAACGACTCAGCAAGTCTTTGTGACCCACCACTGTTCTCTCATGGTCTATGATTATATACCTTAGAGAGACGTACGTATAACCATTTTATCAGCAAGCTAACTGCAAATAAGTAGGTAAACAAGCTTTTATAATATACTGGAGCATTCTTTTTAGTGAGATAGAGATATTTTAAAGGGGTAAATAAAGTGTTTGTTTATTAACTCTCACAAAGATACTGTGGGGGAAATGTCCTCTTCTACCCTGCCCTTTTGGCACTTTGCTAGATGGATGGTGATGCAGCAGGAGACTTCTCATCCAGCTGTATTTAATTCCCTTGACAGCCAGAAATAAACAGGAGACAAACATTGGCTCTGTTTAGCTTTGTAATCTTCGGCAAGTCTATTGCATGGTTTACTTGCCAGTGCAGTGTTTAAGCATGCTGGACAAAAACCAGTTAGTCAAAATGGCCCTCTATTTTTCTTCAATCACACACCTCATGATATACGAAAACTACATGCACCAGGCCTTCTTGCAGTCACGTAGATTGTACATTTTCAGTCTTTGTGTAACATGTTGATGCTGTTTGTCACGTATCCTGTGCTCGACTACTTGTCCCCACCCCTTGTTGAACAACCACAAGAGGTAAAATACCTTGAATACTGTTGTCGCCTGCTTCTCCTCAGTTGTGTTATCAATACACAATGATAACAACAAGAGCCTCACCTAAATTTAGGCGCGGACTTGTCCCTCCTACTCTGCTGTGAGGGACTTAGCTTTGCCCTTGACATTATGAAAGCATTTTCCACGTGTTATTACACAACCGAGTGCCAGGCTCTAGTTTGTATGCTCCATTTTCATCCTTAGTTTTACCTAGCATTCCTAATTTAAAACTATCATAGGATGCCACATATTTACTTTGACACTGGCTCTACACAGAACAAAAACACTGTACAGGTTTGCATGGCAATATTTCTAAATGATATTTTTCCAGTATTGATAAATTCTTCCTTTGATACATTAGGACATTTTCATAGCAGCTGGTAAAGAGGTGCCACAAGACTAGATGTTTCCATTGTTCAGATGTCCTTGGGCAAAAATACCAACCTTTATCTGTTGGCATTTTATGTGCTCTGTGCTGAATGTTTTTTACAGGGCATAGCATAAAATGAATATTCCTGGGGTTATGAAAGGTTTTCTTTTTCATAAGTTCTCACTCTGACATGGTCTTTTGTTTCCATTTGTCAGGGATTGGGTGGAGAGCTGCAATCCGACCTGCTGATCACCCTGTGGCTAACTTTGAGTTTGACGTGGTGGTGGGGGCCGACGGACGCAGGAATACTTTGGAAGGTGAGAGGACAGAAAACAAAAGCGGTGTTCAAGTAAGGTGCCTGAAGCATGTACTTGACTTCTCTCACAGAGACAAATATAAAGTTACTTTTGTCGGATCAGGGACAGTATGGGCTGTAACAAATGAGATTTTCCCACCAGCTAAACATACTGTATACGGCTGAAGCCTGTTACCCTGCAAATGAACGGATTTTTTTTATTAGACAGTGATTCGACTTATTACTTTCTGTGTTAATCATTTTTATACCGGGTTAACTGCTCTTTTGTGTGTGCATTCACTCAATACAGTAACAATGTAAGACATTCAGTGACAAAGTGCAACATGAACTCACTTGCCTGATTTTTATGCAGATATGGAGCCAATTCATTGTTTATTTACATTGTTCCATCCTCACTGATTATCTATGGTATTACAAATTTACTGGGGTAAATTAACCATTAACACAGAGGCTAGATGTGCCTCTTTAACTGGTTTTCTCCTACACTAAGACATAAACCTATTTTACATGAACTAAAGATGTAAATTATTTATCAAATTAATCATATGCACTGTTGAGGTTGAAATGACATCTCTATTCCAGACGAGTTATGCGTGGGGGGGTGGGGTGTTACATAAGAGCAGGATAAGAGCCAGCTCTTTGTTTCAAACAGTGGAGCCTGAGTTTTACTCGTGCATTTTTCATTATTATGGCCATTTAATAGACACTGTAAAAGCCAAAAGGGTTAGGAAGATTCCCTCTGTCTGGACAGAATTTTTTTTTTTGCTCACTTGTGGACTACCACAGAGAAACTCAGTTGACTAGGCACTTTTCATGTGGGCCAGTACAAAGTGAGACTTCACAGCCTAACCAGTCCAGGCAAAAGCATCTCAGACTGTCAGATAATGTCACCAAAGTTGACTGACATCACTCAGTCTTTATTTTTGCCCAAGTATCAAGGAATACATCTTAGTAACTGAATGCCCAGTTCAATTGTAAAAACAAATTATTAACAAGGTCAGAGTGGTTTCATGTTGAAGCCATGTTTTAGGGGCATTTACTCCTATGAAGTAAAGTCCAGTTAGGTTTTTCAAATAAAGACTTTTATATTCAATTTCACTTTTCAGAGTTGTTTTACATGAACATGTGTTAGCAGCAAATATCTCTGACGTATCAGAAGGAACAAAAAAAACATTTCTTGTCTTTTTTTTTTTACTGTTGATTCAAGTTGGACACAAACCAGCTTATGTTAGGACCTGAACCTTCCCTGAGGAAAATATCAGGACTTTGAACAACCTGTGCTACATTATTTCTGCTGTGCAGCTCTAAATAAAACTCACCTTTCGTAAACTGAAATGTGTCTGAAGCCATTGATCTCTCCCAGTGGGAGAGGTTATTCTTGTAACATTGTACAGAAATAGAGCAGATCTGGGGCTCAGCATGCCAGATGATGTATGCTCTCTGGACTCTCCATCTGTTTTTCCTGCTGTTTCAGTCTCTCTCAAAAGAATGCTGTCATCAAACCACCAATTCTCATCAGATGTTTATTCCTAAAAAGGACAAATTTACTTTGTACAAGATGCTTAGCTCATTCTTCAATAATGAGGTGAGCTGAGGGAATTGATTTTTCCTTTGCAGTCAGCCTGTTTCTAACCGAGCGTTAAAAGTAATCAGATCTTCAGATGAGGGAAGAGTGCATCATGTTTTTAACTCTTACAAAGAAGAGGAGTTGTACCATAAGTTAACTTTTGTCCTAAGAAGTTACTTTAGCATTTAATACATAGTTTTGTCTGAAGAAATCAACAAACTTTATTTGCCTACTTACCACATACATATTGCTCATTGTTTTGTTCATTTTTACAAATTTCATATAACTCTGTGAGATTTTGATTTTTTTGTTTTACTCCGTGTATGTGTCTGCTTTTTTGTTGAGGACATGACTTGTGCATCTGAGAGAACACTTTTAAATGTTTCCCTGGATTTTGGTTCAAAATAATCTGGCATATAAAGCTTTTTTTTCTCATGTAGTATTTTATAGAGTTCAACAATTCTGTTATCTAAAATGCTAGAATTAAATTAGTAATAATATTGCACATGGTACTATTTTATGGGTGATGTGTCTCAGTCTATGACCATTGTGCGACAGGAAAGCCAAACTACCTTGTGAATTGGACTGTCCAGTGTTATTGTGAAGATATCTATCTACAGATGTCAACATTTTTGGTTAGATTTACAGCCAAATATTTACTTGTACAAATTAGCTTTAAATAGCCCACATACATATATTTGCTGCAACACTGGCAGAATATACAAATGTACCATAATGTTTTCCCGCATCATCACTGAATGTCCACTTTTATAAATTAAAAAGTTTTATTTCATAGAATAATAAAATGTTATTTGTCTTGTTTGACATCTGTTTGTTAGACAATTAGACTGTCAATATAAGTTAAGAGGAGGCTTTATGCTCTTCACAGAAAGATCTGTATAGGTATTGGCAATTATGAGTTTAAGAATCATCAGCATTTTATATATTGGCAAATAACAGTATCGTGTATCCCCTGTATATGAAGAGTGATGACATTTTCCCCTGGTGATGTAAATTGGAATTGTGCCTGCATTTGGAGCCATTAGATTACATTAGCTCTAAGTAAAACAAAGCTACTCAGAGAAATGAACATAAATTAAGTGTAGTTTTAATTCAGTATCTTTTCATATTCCAGACCTGGCTAATATAAATTTGACATGCATTTTATCTTTGTAGCAAAATCCAAGTCCCATCTGTTTAAATGACAGGGACCTGATTTATGGCGAATACTCGTGCCATCCAACAGAGGAGCTCTAAATATGTTGACTTCACTACCAGATGATTTTCTCCATCCAGTTAAATAAACTTTGAGGTCTTTGCTTCTAATCCCAAATCTGATGTTAATGTAATCTGATGTTAACAGACTTGCATGGAATATAAATTTATAATAGCCCCTCACGCACTTAATCAAACAACATTTGTGACGTTCAAGTTCTGGTGCTTTCAGTTTCCCATGATACATGGTTTTTGTTTCTTTGCCCACAGAAAGTCTCCCGAGTTTGATAAATCCCAAGTAGCTGCCTTATAATCATGATTTTAATAGGAGCATCTGGTTTAAACAGACTTGCCAGATAACAGTGTTTTTAATGTAAAAAATTAACACCTTGTCTGTTTCTCTTTTTGTTTTTCATTTCTCTGTTTTGTGGACTCAGGCTTTAAAAGAAAAGAATTCAGGGGAAAGCTGGCAATAGCCATCACCGCCAACTTTATCAACAGGAACACAACAGCAGAGGCCAAAGTGGAAGAGATCAGCGGTGTCGCCTTCATCTTCAACCAGAAGTTTTTCCTCGACCTCAAAGAAGAGACAGGTGAGACAGCCGCACACAGTTAATCAGAGCTGGACCATGATGAGTTTGAGTTTGACATTAAAGCAGTCAAGAATGTATCTTTTTCAAATTACAACCCTCTTAAACCTTATCATGTGTTACAGGTGTTGACTTGGAGAATATTGTGTACTACAAGGACAACACACATTACTTTGTAATGACTGCAAAGAAACAAAGTTTGCTGGACAAAGGAGTCGTCATTAATGTGAGTTGAACTAATTGTCCTGGGACATTCTTGTCTTTATTTCCTTTTTCCCTTATTGAATTATTGTTGAGCACTTTTTCATATGAAGCAGAGACTTTAGTCAGTCATGTATTTTACCTTCAAGTGCAGATGTAAACCCCTGAAGATAAAACAGGAGCGACAAAAATTCAGATCTTTTAGAAATATTTAGCTTCTTTTGAAGTTCCACTGACTGCCCCACCTCTTTCCAAACAGGACTACGCAGACACCCAGATGCTGCTGTGCAGTGAAAATGTAAACCAGGAAGCTCTCCTGTGCTACGCCCGAGAGGCTGCTGACTTTGGCACCAACTACCAACTTCCCACACTGGATTTTGCCATGAACCACTGTGGGCAGCCAGATGTGGCCATGTTTGACTTCACGAGCATGTACGCCTCGGAGAACGCTGCCCTGGTCCGGGAGAGGTTTGGACACCAGCTGCTGGTTGCACTGGTTGGTGACAGCCTTCTCGAGGTGAGAAAAGAAGGAAGGTAGAAGGATTGAGGAGGACTGTTTAGGAAACCTGAGTCTGCAATTATTGCTTAGAGTTTCAAATAACTTCAGATGGCCTGATACTTGGGAAGGATGTGGGAAGGAAATGTTGGTTTCTTTGCAGCTTCAGCATGTGATATTGATGTCCCTGCTCCTGTGAGCTATGAGCTGCTCCTCCACCTCTCTGTCAGTGTATTCTATTAATGATATTTCTAGCAGTTATCAAAGTCTGATTTTTCATGGATAATGCAGGAAATAATCTTCGGAAAGATGTTACAGAATGCTGTAACACAAGCAGGCAGTTTAATACTGTTACAAGTGATTAATTTTCCTGTCATACACTCTCATCTGGATCATTTATGCATTTAATGTTTGTAAATTAGATAAATTATGTCTACAATAGAAGGGGACATGTCATGAGAAGTCCACTTTTCAATTTTTGCACATATATTGAAGTATTTAAACTGACAGACTGACAGAGGATGTAAAGACAACCCAGTCCTTTGTTTAAAGTCCATTTTTGTCTGACAACATGAAGTCTGGGCTCACTGTTACCCCTTTTCCACCAAGCTGGTTCCAGGGCTGGTGATAGTGCTTGTGCTAGAGCCGGTTCACGATTGGTTCAAGTGCGAACCGGTTAAGAACCGTTTGCTTTTCCACAAACGGGTGCGGCCAGAGAGCTACGTCAGCACGTCAATGTATACGTCTGTATACGTCACGCCAGTTTCCCATAACAACTAGAGAACAACAATAAACAAAACAATAAACTTACCAGGCTCTGTGGAGGTTTGCTCCATGGTTGTGTCCTCCTGCATAGACTCCAGCATGGCTGTGGCCGAATTCAATGCCCCGGTAGCGCTGCACACCGGTCGGTCCCCGAGAACAGCGTCGAGCATTTTGTAATGCGGGCTGTTAAAACCTGTCCGACCATTGCCACTACGGCCCAGCTCGGTCTTCTGGTCCCTATATTCTTTCTTTATATATTCTTATATATTCTTTTCAATCTGTTTTCGCTTACTCCAACCTCGTCTTTTTAAAAATGGCTCTCTTCCATGTTTTTACTCTGCTAATCCCGCCCCCACCCCCTGACGTAAGCGCGTAGCCCCCGACGTAAGGTGGTTCTTTCTGCTGGCCCAGCAAAGAGTTGGTGCTTGCCAAGCACCGGTTTTGAGAGCCAGCAACCGGTGCTTAGTCTGTGGAAAACCAAAGAACTGGTGCTAAGTCTGGCTCTAGCGCCGAACCAGCCCTGGAACCAGCTTGGTGGAAAAGGGGTATGTGACAGCACAGTGAATCATTATGATATTAAGCTCCCCTCACTTGTTACCTCAACCCATAGATATTCTGAACAGTCATTGCAACACACGGCAGTCTCACTTACCTACAGCAACAGCGCTGTTTGCTGCTGTATTATGGAGAGTGAAAAAGTTCCTCTGGTGATCGGTACCAATTATGTTTTGACCAAGCACATCACAGATTTTTACATTTAGTTTACAGGTGACTGTGCTCCTTCAACGTATGAATGCTTTATATTAAGAATAATGTAGGTCAAACTAAGCCTGGTAGTAATGGCACATTATAATAAGAGCTGCTTTTATTTTTTACATTGATTTTTATATCGCATCTGCTGATTTTGTTGTCATTTCATATGCACAAACACAAAGTAACTATCATGTATGTGTAATATGTGCAGCCCTTCTGGCCCATGGGGACAGGCTGTGCTCGAGGCTTTCTGGCTGCCTTTGACACAGCCTGGATGGTGAAGAGATGGGCTCAGGGATGGACCGCTCTGGAAGTGCTTGCTGAGAGGTATAGGAATAAAAACACAACAGTTAATTTCATTTGTAACTAGTGAAATTATGAGTTTTATTAAATCATAAAGGGTAAACTACATCATACCTCCTAACGCTGTTGCTGTGTTTTTGTAGGGAGAGTATTTACAGGCTGCTTCCTCAGACGAAACCTGAAAACATTGCCAAAAACTTTGAACAGTACACTATTGACCCAGGGAGTCGATACCCAAACCTCAATTCTTCTTGTGTCAGGCAGCACCAGGTGAGAGAGAGAACAATATCACACACTGTCATATTCTCATCTTTGATCTTTAGGCTCCATTATTAAAAATACATCTAGCTTTTTATTTTACTGCTAACATCCTCTTTGAATTCTTTTTCAAGGTGCGTCACTTATACATCAGTGCAGAGCTGAATTCCTGCTCTCTGGAGCGAGCTACCTCCATACGCAGACCTGTTAATCTCAGCAGGCGAGGTGAGTTTAACGGGAAATTGCAGATTACTGTTTGTCATTTTTATAAATGTGACGTAGCACATTAGCTCAGAGAAGATTAGGGTGCCAAATGTGCCTGCTACTGTCTCATGGACAGTTTGAACAGTATTTATCTGACTTTGTTCAGGATCCATACTGATCCTTTAAATGTCTGTAAAAATGAAATTGGGTGCAATTAAGGGCCTTCAGAAGCTCTGGAAAGTCTAAAGTAACACAGCCTTTATTAGTGTAGTTGGGCTCAGAACACATTGGGAATAAACTGTGGCAGTGATGAGATGTTTTAAAATATTGTTTTATATTGATGTGGGTCCTCTAATGTCTGTGACTCTTCTTCATGAAAGCTATGTGACTTGATATCATGTTATCATTTTAACATTTAGCCCCTGGCTTGTCACATTGTTTTGACAAAATAACTAGTAGCTTTTTTAGCATGCTTAATGGCTGTGTGTTGACTTCTTCTGAGGCTTTATTGAGAACTTTTTATTACAATATTTTATATGTCATATATATAGCTCATAGGTCATTAACTCAGAGTTAAACATTAAGAATAATCACCATTAATTCAGTCAGTTGTGAGATATTTTGAATGTATTAGGGCATAAGAGTGGTAAAGTTATATTATTTATATTGTTTTGGTATAAAATGGCCTTTAAAAATCTTGAATTTGATTGTAAAGTGAGAAGGAACCTTTATTTTACTTTAAACACTTGGCCATGTTGCATTCTTTTCCTTTCTGGATAAAACAAGGAACAGTTAGGGTGAATAAACTTTATTTAGGGACACAATCTGAGTGTTTTAATGTCAGTTCACATTAACGATGATTTACATGAAGAGTTACCAGGTTTGTAAATGAAAGGTCAAACAAACAAATCTTCGTTTGTGAGCTTAGTACAGTTAAATATTACTTTTAGCTGTATTTGAACCCTATAAAAAAATGTATTTAATCCTTATGAAAGACAGATGTGTATCTGGATTGATTTCTGAGGTAAAGGCCCTTTCCCCTAATTTGTAGCTTCATTTGATAAAGGTACTATATTTGCCCAATCAGATCATAAACTACAAACTGGCCCTAAAGACAGAAGTTTATCATACTGTACCAACCTGAGCTCTCTGTTTGAGTAACCTGAGTCATTTACCTCGGGCATTAAGGAAGTACAAGTCCGTACAAGGACAACTAAGATATGCACATACCTCAGCTACTGCTCTTATCATCTCTGTCATGACTTTATTTGCTCACACATCCCGAGCTGATTCGCACTTGTTGCATCAGGTCATCTTTAGATGACATGCTTGATAGTCTGTGTGAATGAATAATGGAATTTATTTTTAGCTCTTATTTATCATATTTAATTTAGAAGACAAACAGTACGCATGAACAGGACCAGCAAGTGGAGTTTGCTTTTGATGCTTAAAGAAATGTCTTTGTTTTCATCCAAGGGTTTTAATTGTAGCTCTAGAAAAGACCTGAGAAACACTCCTTTAATGGTCTGTCTTTGTACATTTTAATAGTTTAATCCTTCAGCAAGTATGTAGGTTTCTCCATGTCACATATCTCCTGGTCCTCTTTGCAGCATTTTGTTGTGGCTGCTGTCTTTGTTAATGTAAGCAAGACTTCAACAAAGTATTGGACATCACAGTAGACATTTTCCTTGTCATTTTCCTTAAATTTAATACTGCAGGTTGCTTTGTAGTCCAGCACTACTTTTAACTGCATCCATAAATCCTCCCAGTACTTTCCATGATCATACATATCCAAAAATATGACTTTAATTTATGTTTATTCCAACAGTCTCCTCCATATCTATTGTGTATTCAGAAATGTATTTTTAGTCTGTGGTGTAATAAAAAATCTAATAATAGCAGTGTTTATTAAAAAATACCTTTCTTTGTTTTTTCCATGTAGAGTCTGAAATCAGACCAGCGCGACTCCTCACTTGGTGCCAGAAACAGACCGACGGCTACAAGAATGTGAAGATCACAGACTTGACATCTTCCTGGAAAAGCGGAATCGCTCTCTGTGCTCTGATCCACCGTTTCAAACCCCAGCTCATGTGTGTAATCATTAACCTTATCATATTTCTCAACAAAATGGCATGCACAAGATGTAGATATGATCATACATGTTTAACTTCATTAAGATGAATTATTCTGTCATGCTGTAACCGTTTGCTGTGAAGGGAGCACATTTCTTCTGGGTGTGTCAAATACTTGGCATGAGAGCAGCTCTTCAATCTTCTCTTCACAACCTGTTAAACACTTGACCTTTCATGAGTGATGATAGAAGGGGGGGTGGCTTCACATACAGCCGTCAATTATGTAAAGCTGGTTTTATAAAACCTGCTGCAAACAGAAGGGTTTGAAAAGTGCACCTGTGTGCATTTAGCTTATTTTCTTGAGGACATCCTGTCAGTTTGAGTTTTTCATCTTAACTAAAAAAAAGTACAGTTATCCTTGTACAGTCTTGTTCTGCCCCAAAGGATAACTTTCACAGGGTAGTTCTTAACTTATAAAATGACTCTTTTTCTTGATTGTTGCAATGAATGCATTTAAACTAGAACAAGGATAGATGTACCAATAATCTAATACCTACAGTACAGTATCTTTGTATGCCTGAAAGAGCTCAGACATGAATGCTTTCTAATAAGTCTACTAGAACACAGACCACACAATCTATGGTATTTTTTTTAAATTCAGATATGTGACATACAGCTGTTTAAATAGACTGCAGAACACTGCATGTGATCAGTCAGTGTGTAGACTTTAGATTAGTACATTTACAAATCTAATTATATCCTCTCAACCTGTAATCATTGCCTTCATACCTCACCACATGCCACTATAATTTGGTGCGCTCCCGTAAATTTCCAGGAACCACTGGCATTTTTCCCCTCTCCTCCTACATATGCATGCCTGTCAGCAAAGCAGACTGCAAAAAAGGGAGCAGGTTCAGAGAAACGAAAGAAATAAGGGCAGGATGAAAGCACTGGCCTCTTTACCTCCATAATAACACCAAAGTTTGTGTGTGCGGCTGCTAGGTTACTGCTCCCTTCTTTACATAATTTGTAATGGCATCTGCACACTATCAGTTTAAGCTGACACATCAGAACTGTTTTTCTGTGCTTTGAAAATTTATCAAGTTTCTATGTAAATCATTAAACGGATGTAATTTTAACTGTTTTCAAAGACTTTGCTCTAAGTCCTTGTCAGTCACCTGACACCTCCATGTACACACAAGAGTCTCTGAAATAATCCTTTAAAGAATTCCAGTCAAAAAAACTCCCTGTTACATCCAGGGCTTCTTATTCAGAGTCTTTTAAATGGCTGCTCAAACCAAATACTTAAAACTGTGTAATTGAAAACATTATAAAGAGATATTTTTAATGGGAAGAAAAAAGACTAAAAACCCGTTTACAACAAAGTTGTCAGTGGCAAACTGAAGAGACAGCGGGCTGAGAAATCAAGTTCAGATTGTCTTTCTTTTTACTCTATGGTTGATTAGTTTTGTAGCCTAGGGCTTGACATCAACTTCAGCCAACCTGCTAAATGCAGGTGGATTCCAGCACTGACTGGTACGACAATGACTTCCAATGAGTCACCTTGGCAGGTTGAATTTTTTACATTACCTAGCAGCACCAGTTTACCGCTTTAATAATTGTAGTGGATGTATATCACTCTTGTTGTGTTTGGCAACTTTGTGTCTCCCTATGTTTTGTCTCCCTATGTTTGGGAATTAGATGCCATTTGCATTAGCCTAGTCCTGCAAATAAAGAGCCTCTCTGTGCACTGATGCTTCTCTGCACACTGACTTACAGGCTCATACACACTCAACACACAACATACATACAGCATGCTTACATGTTGGTAGTGTTGGTGTCCATCTGCTCAAGAGACACACTTTAAAATATTGAAGGATTAAATCACCTCACTGTTATCATAAAAGCTCTTGGTATAGGGCTGTTTCTGCGTGCATTTATGCACTTTGATAATACGTATTGTAACCATTCAAAATGCTAAGTGGCTTTAAGTTATTAGTCACAAATGTCTTTGATTAAGCCATGATCTGAATAACAGAAAAATGATGAACCAGCAACAGGCAGTGATAAACTATGAAAGTGTTTCAACGTAGGATACATCACAGTTTAATTTGTTGCTACAGTCTGGCTTGGTCTGTTCAACCTGCTTTTCCATGACATTTTTGGTATAAATTATTATTTTTGCTTTTTTTCTGACTCATTATCCCATTACTGTCTCTTTCCAATCAGAGATTTTGACTCATTGAATGAGGAGGACCACGCTGCAAACCTCCAGTTGGCTTTTGATGTTGGTGAGCGGGAGTTTGGGATACGATCGTTTACATCTAGTAAAGAGCTGATTGAAGATCAGGAGCTGGATAAGACCAGGATGATTTCCTACCTGTCAAAGTTCTATGAGCTCTTTCGAGGCACACCCCTACCAGCTTCAGGTACTGTACTCGACTGTATTGCAATCTGCTTTCACTCTCCTGTGCTTTGCGTCATTGCACTCCACTCAGACCTACTTTTACACCACTGTATTTGATGTTGAAGTAATCCACTAAGGTCCTCATGTACCATACTTTACTCTGCTGTCCTACTTAAAGTACCACTACTTGAAATTAGATGATGGGAATCGAAAACCAATTCCAGTTAAGAATCTTTAACAGCTCCATCAAAGAATCAATATCACGAGCCTTTTTGCTAATCCATTATCAAGTCCTCCCACTGACATGGTTCAGAAGCGGTCAGGACTGTGACAATGTTTTACAAAAGGTGCCAACCTGAAGTGAGTGGAAACACCAGCAACTTGCAGAAGCAGTTATCTATGCTGTGACAAGTGTTTGACATTGTTGCCACTAAAAATCTACAGACCAACATTTGCCCAGACGGAAAATCTGTAGGAATCAATTAAGGAATCGTTAAAGAATTGGATCGATTAGCAGGATTGGCATCAATAAAATTTAAAATATTCCCTTCCCTACTTAATATGTTTACTATACTTTGAGGGGATTCGGGGGGCTTGTGGTATCTGCTTAACTCAGCTTAACACTGGACTGTATACCACCAGCTTTGTTTTACAGTGTATACAAAGTGTTGTGTGTACTTTGTACATGAAGCTTCTGTCACATTCTCACAACAGCAAAGAAGGAAATAGAAGTGATAGAGTGGTAGACCCTTTGGTTTGTGGCTTTTTATCACAAAAAGGAGCCGGATGTGTTCCACAGAAAACAACATATTTTTGAAAGCAGAGGAGAATCTGTGAGGTTATACAATATCAATGAGCAAACTATAGGAGGATTTTTTTTCGTTGTTTGACTGCCCTCTTGTTATTATGGTGATACATTTCACTGCTCAGCTGTGTCTCCACATCACTTTATAGTCTTGGCTCTGCAAGCTAGTGTAAGGTGCAATGTAATGTAATGTAAACTAAAATATGCAGTTGGAGTTGAGTTGAGTTCATACCACATAGTGAAAAAGTCTAATCTAATCTTTTTTTGCTAAAATCCCAGACTTCATTATCACAGCGGTGATACCCATTGGCAACAGATGGGCTTTGTGCATCTTGGCAAACAGATAGAATATGTCCTCCTGTCAGACACACCCGTCACACCCCTTTTAACGCTACACTATTAGCATGAAAAAAATGATAATTAAACCAAACACTGACAACTTAAAGCCTCAAACCGCCTGCTATAGTTAAAGTTAAATCAGAGAAGGGTAACCAAGTGGTTTGTGACACTTACCACAACCGGTAAGTTTAATGTCCGTCTTTTGTACTTTTCTCTCTGCGTCAAAGACCAGAGCAAGGCATACACACACTGACCAAACTGCACTGTGCACACACCATGAAAAACATTTTTTGTTTACTTTTACCTGCATAGAAATGTGATACATTTGTTTGATATCTGAAAATTTTAGCGACATAGAGAGTGTGCTTGCTTTGCAGGGCATCTCTGTCTGTAGCCTCATCAGACCATGTCCTGTAGTGGAAGAGTAAAATAAATCAGCCAGTTTGTCTTGATTTGGCTCAGCAGTGATTTTAATCTCTTTTACAAAAGCTCAAATGAATGCTTCAAAGCTATGTTCAAACCCCTTTTTAGGGCTCATTTAAAGGGTGGCTTGAAGAAGTGACTGAACACACTGCCACTCTCGGCAGACTTTCAGAGATTAACATGGGACTCCAATTTGTATATATATATATATATATATATATATATATATATATATATATATATATATATATATATATATATATATATATATATATATATATGTACATATATAATGTTTTCATTCTGGGCAGCCAAACCAGGAAGTTTTATGCTCCCAGACATGGACACACAGAGACACCTCTTTGTAGTTTCATGCACGAACATGAGTTGAGTATCAGTTTGCACACTTGTATTGGGGGCAGTTATAGTGCCTGAAAATGCTCTTATATGCACGATACTTTTTGCTTTTGCAATTTTCTTGTTAATGCGAGTAATATAACAGATAATCTGGGCATATTTCCCAGCCCTTGCATTAGTAGACAATGCTTTTGTGCTCTACGTGACTGACCTTGACACAACTATTTCTTCCCATGTTGAGGTTGTTTTCCTCGTGCTGTTTTTAAACTTTTGATCCCCATCTTCCTCTCAATGTTGCATGACTGAAATGTGCACAATGATTATTTAAAAGCATAAATTCCTGTGAAAGAGACGGTATTGAATTACGTCTGGTTTCCTGTGAATGTGCGTGTGTTGTGCAGTATAGTAGAAGCATGAGAGGAATGTGTATGTGAAGCGGAGCTGTTGACTACATGTGTCTGAGATTCATGACAACATGAGGACAGCTGGCTGTATAGACTGAAAGGCTTTTTGATGCTTTACTGCATTCTTATTTTGTATTTTCTTTAACCGCAGCCATCCATTCACCTCTATCTGACATGCAGCTGAGTGGTTAGCATTTTTTTCTTTTTTTAATCTAACAGTTCTCCACACAAATACAGCACCCCTCTTTATTTTTCCAGATCCCTCATGCAATGCTGCCAGTGTTTTAGAAATCTTCAGTAATGGCTGTCTACTATAATAACAATGAAAACTCAGATTCAGTCATGTGTTCTGCTGCAGGTTCCAGAGGAGTGGATGAAAACAATGAAGATTATCCATCTAGGGAAGTCAGAAGTAATAATAATGTGCTCAATCATGCACTGCCCAGGAAACGGGTACCAAAGGTAAGATTGCAATAAAAGAATTTAATCAGATGTAATTATAGCCACAAGCTTAATGCCTCTCACGCCCATGTGCTGGGTTTTCTCCTAATGTTGGATTTGTTTTTATATTCTGTTCAAACTCATGCTCTGTACTGAACTGTAATGGGAGATATATTTGATAAGCACATGAGATTTCACAGTGGTTTCTGTTTTAAGACACAAACAATGTCTTTATTTAATATATTAAATGACATGTTTTTCATTATCAGGATGAAAAGAAGACTGATGGTGCAGATCCTATTTACAAAAGGAGGCGGAAATTTTGCAGTTATTTGGAGGAGGTTGATATCTTTTTTGTAAACGAAAACTCCTAAAATTTTAAAGAATGAAAGTAAGTAAAACTGCTAACTTTGTAAAATCTTTTTTCGTTTTTTGTCTCTGTTTAGGCCACTAATTTGTCAAGCAATGAGCCTGCAGTACAAGAAAGCGAGGAGCCAAAGAAAAACAAAGTGCGCTCGATGGCTACGCAGTTGCTTGCAAAGTTTGAAGGCTCGCCCACAACGGTTCGGAAAGTGCAGGTAAGAAAGCAAAACAGACAAAGCGGTACTAAACCAAGCAAAACAGAATTAAAAGACATGATTTTCAATTCAGAACCAAGAGATTTTATGGTGTGTATTATTTTCAAGAGTCAATTGAAGTAGTGGTCCCTCTAATTTCGTTGTATAGTTTTATAAATCATGTGTAAGAGCATTGGTTACTTAACTCTCAACTGTGATTTATGTCTTAGAAATAAATTACTCTTCCTGTTTTCATAGATTAAATGTGTTCTTGTTGTAAGCAGGAGCACAAATATTTCTCTGCCAGCTTAGTCTTAAAAACTGTGTAACTCTACGTAATCTTCTTTGTGTGTTGATCCATCTTTTGATCTTCCAACTTTCTCTGTTTCTGTACTTCTTCATTAACTGTCCCCTTGACCTTTCTGCAAAACCTCAGCCAGACTGCGAGAGGTCCTGCTCCCCTCTGCAAACTCTTGACCTTTCTGTGAATCTGCACCCTAGAGTCCGACCCCCGGTACCACCTAAGCCTCCTCCTGAAAAACAGGTAGACTGGTTCTGCCTGACAGACATGCAGACACACAGACTGTACAACCATAAGCCAAAGGTATTGGAGTGGTCCAAAAAAATTAATGTAAATGGTAAATGGACTAGACCTTTTCTAGTCTTTCTTACACAGCTCCAGTGTAAGAAGTCATCTTCATCTATTCATCATCCTCACCCTTTCATAACCATCTGAAAAGTATGGAAACCCAACATATTGTATCATATTCTATTAAAGCCTATATTGGTTACTTATCCCTGTAATTCCCACCCCTTAACTGTACTGCTGCACTGAAATTATTTTCTCAACCAAACCCAGAGTTTGAAGTTATTTTATGGGATATTTATGATAATGAGTGGCAGTCTATTTTCACATTTTTCCATGTATTTGTAAAGAGTTAGTTTAAACAAAAACCAGACAGTACCTCAGCAGATGGTCAAAACATTGATCAAAACACTAGTCAAGAGCTAAGCCCTTGGAGTTTATACTCAAAGGAAAACAAAACTGTCCAGAAAAGGACAAAATGAACTGTAATTGTAGCTCTTGGCTTATGACTCGAGGTTCTCGGGTGTCAGACTGACCCTTTAGTCTTTTGCTGATCTGCTAGAAAAGTTTTGGAAGGAGTCACTGCTCATAAATAAAATCCCTACAATGAGTGATTATGTAACACTGGCTAAACATTAAGCAGACTGACTCCTTGCTGTAATGGATTTTTCAAACAAGATGCTTTTTTGGCTGTTATGATATGACTAATACCTTAAAAATTTGTGCTATGCTTTAAACTGGCATCAGCATTGCAAAATATTTGAGTTGGTACCAAGGAGACAAACATCAAAAACCACCACCTGTAAATGAAAGAAAGATACAGCTGCAGTGTTTGTGTCATGCATCAGCTGATTTTTGCATATTATCCCTTTCAGTTTGAATTCAGTCTCAGAAAAGCAGCAGAAAACCTAGTCTGTCCTCCTCCAAAGACCCTGCCCAAACCTCAGCTCCAGCCTCAGCCCGAACATCCATTTTCTGTAGTGAGGCTCAGACACATTGATCAGCCAGACGCTGAGTCAAAGCCCCCACCTCAGCCTGAGAGTCCAGAGCCCCCTACTTCTCCTCCCACATGCCAGTCAGCCATCAACTTCATGTCAAGAGTCCTGCGGCGCCTCAAGGAGGTGGACGAACACGTCTCTGAGGTGATCTGTCTTCTGCTTCTTTCAGTCTTCAACCTCTCTGTTCTTCTGTGTCAGCCTTTTTGTTTTAAACTCTGGTTACTGTTGCATGCTGTGATCCCTCAAAAAGGCCCCCGAGTAAATGCTGATTATATATTACACCTTGATTATACATTTAGGCTTGAGTAATGTGTAGTCGGAGGGTGAAGTCAGCTCTTAAATTACCCAGTCTGACAAAAATGCCAAAAGCAGGCCTGCAGACCTGGCACAGGCTGAGACAGACACACAGGCGAGCTGTTTGCCAGTCTGAGTCTGAGTCGAGTGGAGCAGGACAACCAGGCTGCGGGAACTTACCACAATTAATGGGCTATGTCAGTATAATCTTTGTTTACAGTTAGCACCCAGACGATTAGTGAGTCAAAGACAAAACACTGAAATAAAGTTCACATTATCTAAAATAACACCTGACCTTTACAAAAGGAAGCAGCCTTGGAGTCTTTGTATGTCACATCATCCCTGTACACAATTAAATAACGTACTAGTCCATAGCCTTGGTGCCTGCCTCTGGCTAACATTGACCCCCTCGACCTGGGTTTAATCACAGGTCATTTTTGGGATCAGACGTCCTCACTGGCTTCCCCTTTTCCTTCTGCAGTATTTTTTGACATCTGACTTTCTTGTAGTTTCAGGAATGATCACACACTGTCAAAAATGTTAGGTTAAAAAGTTCATTTGAATTGACTTCAATAATTTAAGATGTTTGCATAAAAAATACGCTTACACTATTTTACAGAGGGGTTCACATTTCCAAATTTCAGATGTAACCATGACAGACTGTATTTGTGTTGCCATAAAAGATAATGGTGGGTATTTTGATTTAATGCAAAATGTGCTCATTGCTTGGATTTACGATGCACCATTTTCTTTTTAATGTATTTTTTGGGCATTTTGTGCCTGTAGTGATAGGAGAGAGACAGTGAACAGGCTTGTGAAAGGGGGTGAGAGAGTAGGGGAAGACACTCTGCAAACTGGTCACAGGCTGGATTCGAACTTGGACCAGCAGAAGTATGTATATGGGACGTGTATGGTTGCTAACCACTCCGCCAAACCAGCACTCCAGGACGGACCAGTTTCTATCAACCATTTTGCAAAAAAGCTTCTAGACGGGGTCTCTTTTTTTCCCTCCTTATTTGCAACATTTGTTGGAAATTAGTGGATTTGATGAGCTTGCGGTGTAGGAGTATAAGAAAATATTTATACCCCAATGTATTGTTGTATTTTCTTATTGTGTTGAAATTTTACAGGGCCATTTCGGTGTTTTAAGTAAATAATTCAGCAAGGTTTTGGACAAATGTTTTTTTATTGTTGCTTATTCTCAGGGTGCTTGTTGGCAGCAGACATTCAGATATTTGACTCTCAGTCTTGACATACGTAATTGTTTACGGTCGCATGTCCTCGTGTGCTTTATTGTTTACATCATGTCTTGGATGTCTATTCAGCAAGAACTTGATTTAAATTGAGTAAAAGCCCTGGGAAACCTCTGAACAGGTTCAGATGCAGCTCTTTTTCTCTCCCCTTTGAAACTCTCAGATCTGGGGGCAGGGGGTCATTGATGAGCTCTGCTGATTGGCTGCCCAAATGATGTCTGATGAGAGGAGGGAAAAGGGGATACAGGTCGAGGTGTATACTCTGATCAGTAATGGCATCTGCCTGAAGACTGTACGTGTACACATAATAAACCCACACAAGTTAAAAAACAGAGGGGAATTTTCTTTAAAGCAGCATAACACATTTCTCTGTGAACTTAGAGTTTAGGAATATATGCCATTCTTTCTGCTTCCCAAGCTCCTTCTGATAACAGAATAAGCAAAGAAAACAAATTTTGTTGGACAACAGACAATAGAGATTATCTATGGAGCAGGGACCATGCTTTGTGTATGCATAAAAACACTGATGAGAGAGTAAAAGTGCTTTTTTTTGCCGTGCGTGGAGTCTAGGTATATCTTGTTTTGTTGTATGATCCCCAAACATATCTCATTACTTGTTGTATTGCTTAGTTCTTGCCCATAAACACCTGTTGCTCTGAGTTGTTCCAACATAAAAACTATTTTGACTTTAAGAGCTCAGGTTGTTTTTGTGTGGGGTTCTACATGACAAAAATCCTACACTGCACTGATATTATTCAATAAAATAAGTACAAAAATCTAATCACTGACAGTGGACACAAGCCATTATTTAGGGTCTTTTATATCTGTAAACTCTATTCCTGTTTGGCTGCTTCTCTGTTTCTTGTAAGATGTGAAACAAAACTTTCACTCATAATTTACTACCCCCTTAATTTTTATTTGCACCTGCCTTTTAAAGATTCAATAAAATGACTTTATTGGAGTTCACCAAAGTGATTGATCATGCTTTTTTACGATATCTGAGTGTTTACTGCCAGATAGTTCAGAACTTATAAATTACTGCTAGATGGCATTATCCTGTTTGTAGTTTAGTAAGACTTTTTGAAAGTTACTCCTTCTACATATTGTCCCCATTTGTAAAACACCTGATTAAATGCTGGCACTGAAAAACTAAAATCATTCTCATAGCACTTAATTAATTCTTCTATTTCTGGAGATTCTCAATTTAAGTATAGTAAACTATATCTAGCTATAGAGTAAGTTACCCATACTCGTACTTTTTTTTTTACTTTTGAGTACTTTAAGTTGCTTTATTTTCTAACATGAAGATAAATTTATTCTTATCTCAACTGCTGTAGTATCCCTCAGGTCGTCATACTTTAAAATTGGGTATTGACATAAATTACAGGACACATAACTGTATATTTGTTCTATAAAGGGTTTATTTTCAATTTGCTGCCAGGTCTGTGTGGCTGTCTCAGCTTCTGATCCTCTTAAATCTGTGCACTTAATTTGCTGGGGTGTGAAATGAATGTTATGAAGAGGTAATTGTTTCTCCTGTAAAGACGTAATGCTTCTCCTCCAGACAATACACACTTAGCTGTCAAATCCTGCTTCTTATGATCCAGGTAAGACAGAGGGGGCTTTATGTTTAAACTGTACCACTATGATTAACAAGCTATTACTGTGCCTGATCATGTTGATAGTGGAAGAATGTGTGTCTTTGTTCTGATGCCTTGTCGGTGCTCCTGTGCTCCGTCTCATCCTGCAGATGAGAGCTCAGACACAACAGGCTAGAGAGTTTCAGACAAAGAGTATCAGGGAAAAAGCCGTCCACCTGAGAGAGAAGTTCACAGCAGACAGCCCAGCTGTACTGAAGGTGACTCTCTCAAGCTTGTTGTGTGAATCCAACCTGGGCGTGTGTTTTGGTGCCACCTGCCCCTCACAGTGTTTGTTGGCATGTGAAAAAACATCTTAGTCAGATGCACAAGTAATGCATGCAGCCAGTTTTTAGCCGTAAATTATTATTAAGCACAGCCTGCTTCTTAAGAAAGGAAGTTTAAAATAGTGATTTTAAGAAGTCTGACTCAGCTGAATATCAATCCCACCTCAGGGTCTTAAGCTTCATAGGGAGTTTGTTTACCTGTCAAGAAAACATCTATGAGGTCTTTTGGTAAATCTCTAAAACCATAAACACAATAAAGCTTTTGTCTTCGTTTTTTTAAAGCTTTGTGTCCATTATGGTGTTTGCTCCAGTAAGGGCTCAATGTGTCATTTTATGCTCAATATCAGAATCTGAGCTGCAGCTTCAAGTTGTCATCATGTAGCCTCTTAATCACAAAGGACAGATTTATGAAGGAGGCTGCTGTTGCTTTGCATGGGAGCTGAACGCCTGTTTGTGCCCCTTATGTTTTTAATTAGCTGTCGTCACAGAGGAGAAGTGTGTGTGTTCTTGCGGTGGCACTTTGAGGGTTTCTCTGCTCCACCCATCCCAAACAGCCTGCACAAACTCCACAGACAGATGTTACCAAAAAAGACTCACGCTTTTGTGACACAAAGGAGCAAGATCCATGTTTTGCACTGTACATATGAATCAGATTTAAATCCTAAAAAGAAACTCTTAAGCATAGTAATTTCTTCTCACTGAACCATGTGCTTGTTTATGAAGTGACAGTGTGGCTGTGCCCTTGCTATAATCATCTTACCTGCTATTCTGAGCAGTTTGTCTCTATGTTAAAAGTTGGTGAGCCCTTTTGGAAATTAACTTTAACAGAGGCTCAAACAGAAACATCAATCCAGATGTCTCAGAGTAAAGATTTTGGCAACAAGTCATTCAGAGAGTGACACTGACTTTGAAATTAGATTTTTAATCTGCATGAAATACTAGAACTAACACAACTGTATGTTCCTCCTCTTCTCATTGTTGCTCACCTCACATGTTTACCCCGTCATTCTTTGCACTGAGAATGACTACACAAAGGTTGTTTCAGTACAAATCTACCTGTGGTTCTTATGTTTGTGATTCATTTCTTCTTTAAGAACATGATTTCTATCATTTTTAATGACAAATGTACGACAGTCAGCCTGAATATGAACACATTTATCATTGACATTTGTTTGGATGGTTAAAAATTCTATTGTTACCTGTTATCTCAGTTTCTTTTTGAACATTTTGAACATTGGCCTTTCGTTTTGTTTTTAAGTGTCCAATTGTCATTGAATAACAGGATGAATCTGAAGCCTTCAGTCACAACGTTAAACGATAGGATTTGGTCAGATCTATTTTTAAGTGTGGTGATGTTATTTCAGATCAAATCTTGTTTTTTAATTTAGTTAAAATCCTCCAGTTTTTGTACTTCCAGGTTTTGAGAGTGTGGCGTCTGCAGATCCTGTGAAAGCCCCAATAGATCCTATATCTAATTTTTTTGAAATTCAAGGCCATTAAAAACAAAGTAACTTGAGTCTTGTGTAATAATACAAATGTGCTCTGTCAATTGATACTCACAAACTCTCTCATGTCTTCACATCTTTCCCTCTTGTGAAGTGAACCTCAAGTTCAATTAAATTATAATCTTACCTCAACAAATCAGCATTTAGCTCATAATGGAAAGAAGTGTGCCACTCATAAGCTTTGTTGGTAGCTGTTTGCTCTGTAGTGCAAAAGACAAATTCATTTTCAGGAAAGCTAAGAAATGGGCCAAAGAGCAGTTGGTTCAGTTTTGGTGCTGATCTGAATCTTGATGTTGAACAAGGCTTTAATTTATTTATTTATTTATTTTTAAATCTGCTAACATTGCAAGAGAGAGGGCAGTTTTCCACATCTTTACAGTGACTTGGTAAGTTCTCAGTGATTTGGATGAAATTTCAGAGAATGTTGGTTACAGCACAGATGAGACGTGTTTAGAGTTTGGTGGTGATCCCGATCTAGATGAGGATCCTAGATTCTTTCTAAGGATTATGCAACAGCAAGTCTCATTGACAGTAACTCACCCATCAATGTTGGGATTGCCTTGGTGGAGGTCTGTGCTGTAACAGCGATTCTCGTTACAAAACATCCCTGCTTCAACCCCTCTGTGTTTCTCCTCAGGGTGGCTCAGTACGGAGGGCCTTCCCCCAGTCAGGTGACAGGTGTCACTTATGTGAGAAGCGGGTCTACATTGTGGAGAGGGTCTGTGCAGAGGGGCTCTACTTCCACAGGGAGTGTTTCTGCTGCTCCACCTGCAGCTCTGCTTTAAGGCTGGGAGCACACGCTTTTGACTCTGAGCATGGTTTGTATCAATAATTATCAACTTTTCTGTATTGAGGATAAAGTTCAGAGTTAAGTTTGTTCTGATGATTGACTTTTGTCTACAGGGAAACTGTACTGCCAGCTTCACTTTGACCAACGCAACAATGGGACAAACCTGAAGAGGAATCTGTCTCAGCGATCAGTAAGATTTTTTCCCTCTTGCTGTTTTTTTTCTAAAAGTTTGCTATCCACATGTGTTTGCAAATGCAAATGCCAAATTACATCCTTTACCGTGAATAGAGGGTATGCATGGATGTCACAATAAGTGCCTCAGACCACCAGTTTCACCCGCTGAGTGGCAGAGAGCAGCATTTGGTAACTCAAATCAGAGAGGAGAAAAAGGGAAACACGTCAGTGCACCTGAAAAGTGCCATGTTTTTAGTGATTTTCACATTTTCTATATTAGTATTTCTAATGATGTTCATTATGGTTAAAGTAGATTCTAAGCTAATGTATATTTAAAAATGACTTAATAAGGCATTTAGATCCTTAAAGTTATGTTTATAGTGCAGCATTATTTCAAAATAATACTGATTATTTACATGAAAAATGTAAAAAATGTCAGCATGCCGTGTGGCACAGTATTGTTGTAATCTCATATACTGGTACCCATTTTTTGTAGTTTTAAATGGCAGTAATTGTAATCTGGACTAAAATTAAATTAAATGCCCTGCTCTGGAATGTAGGGATGACTCCAGTTTTTTTAACTTGAGAAAATATAAAGCTTTTTATTTGTTGGTATTTATAAAATGCTTTCTGTGAAGTTCATATTTGTCTACAAACTTGTAGTTTGTCATACCTTCTCAATAAGACTCTCTAACGGCCATCTCTTTATCCACAGGTTCGTTTTGGAGTTCAGGAGCAATCAGCAGGGTACAAACAGAGCTCAGCATCCAGCACGGCTGACCTGCAGAGTGAATCTTCAGCAGGTACCTTCAGCTCATTCATAAGGAAACGCCTGAGCTGGACTCTGAGTGTGACCCAAACAGTATGCAACGCCCCCTGGTATCTGTCCCGATGTGTGCATAACACAGCCCAGACCCTCGCCAACCACCTGAGGGACAATGCCCAGGACTACGCGCTCCTTTATGAGCTGCTGAGCATGACTGTGCCCCTGCTGCTTGTCTTACAGGAAGTACTGCTGCAGATACACGCAGAGGCTGTGCCTGATGAGTTGGGCTTCCTGCAGCCTGTGCTGCAGTGGCTACAGGAGCACATCGGACGCATGCTAATATAGCAGAGCCAGCTGTTAACATCTGACCTCCTACATGAGTCCAAACCCCCCTTTTATCTTTGGCAGATACAAATTAGCTGGAGTATTCTTATCTCATTATTTTGTGTACCTGTGCACATGCACCTTGTTATGTTTACCTACATGTTCTGATGAAACTGTAGGCAGATTTTCTGACACTGAACTACGGGGCCTGGGATTGTGTCAAGATAATTCTAGCAGTGCAAAATAAATGTACTGCAGTTTGTAGAAAAGAAGCTCTAAGGGGGCATGCATCTCTCAAATTTATTGACCCTTTCTCCGTGAGATAATGAGTAAGTTTTAGTTATTCTTGAGATCTTAGCTTATTTATGCGTCATTTAAATCAAATAATTTTTGATGTGGTTACAAGTTAAAGCAATATGTAGATTTAAGGTTGGTGCTCTTTAACCCCATTAAATGTCTCTGGGTAAAAAACATCAGACTATTACCTCCTCCTGCTAGACAACATATATGTGTAGACTAGTCGTGAGTGGCAAAAGAGAAACCGTAAGAAACCAAAGAGCAATGATGACTAACCAGAGGCCGGTTTGGTGCAGTAATGACGTGGTCACTCTGTGTATTCAAGGTACACATCATTCTCCCTGAATATAGCTTTCGATGATGGAGTCCAAAAGGCAAAAGAATGTAAGCCATACCAGTGGAGCTTTGACAAATGCTTCCTAATTATCATCTCTACAAACTCACTCGTTTACATCCCAGGAAAAACCTATAAAAATGAGATTTCTGTGTAAACCATGTTTTTTGAATCTTACACAGCCTTTGCGAAGTTGTTTAAATCACAAAAACAGCACTTCAAGTGTTTTGATATACCGTAATAGTGGAGAATCAAGGTAAAAATCTACAGATTTATGAGCTGCCTCATGTGTTTTGTGCGCTTGGATTAATTATTTTGCTGCTTGAGAAGTGATGGGCAAGATGTACTGTAACATTTATATGTTATTAGCTGTCATTTTTAGTCTGTATTTTAGAGCAGCAAATTTTGTAAAGGTGGTAATATTCTAATTAAGTTAACATGTACGTTTATGTTAGTTTTAAGAGAAATCTGTTTTGCACTACTGTCGTTGCAATTTACAGACAGTGGAGCAATTGACAGCATTAATCCACTATTTGTTTACTCTGGGAATTTTCTTTAGGAAGGTGGTCTGTGGAGGTATAATTTGGGTGCAACTCCTAATTGACCAGTACATCAAGTCTTACATTCAAAAAACAGAAACTAACCTGGCTAAAAACACACAGTTAGAAAAGTGCTCCTTACACTGCAGGGGAGGTGGATGACTTCACATGGAAGCTATCCATCAAAAACTGTTTCGATGTTCAATCAAGTCTTAATCAGGTGAAAACAAAACAAAATAGATAAGCAAAGATCGATAGAAAAACATTCGTTATTCATGGCTGAAGGGTGTATTATATATCGTCTTGATAAACACTCACTTAGAGCTTCTGTAGTTTAAAATAACGCTTTAACAGCCTTTAAAAAAAAACAGACCAAAGTCATTACAGTAATCATCAGTAACTGATGATAATTGTTGTTGCTGTAAAACTGAAGCTTTGAACTGTTTAATTAATCCTGTAGTTATTAAAATTTAACTCAGGCTATGACTGACCAACTCAGTGCACTTTATTTTACTAGGGCTGGTGAGCTGACAAAGCAGGAAACATCGTTTTCTTGTTTAGGTTTACTGTAGACTACATATGCGCTTCTGCCGTATGTTTTTATTAAATCTGCAGGTTTGTGTTTTACACACAATTTGCAGATAATCTTTCTAAACTCTGACCATGCTGTTTTACTTATCTTGTTAGATTTTATTGATATTCCTCAGATTATACCAAAGAACTGATGTTTAAATGTGTGGGCTGGAGTGTCTCCCTCAGTATTTACTTTGACTTTGCTGCCACCTACTGTTGACGCACAGAGTAACCACAAATGCAGCAGGAGCAAAACCTCTTTGTGTAACTCTGCAGGCAGTTTGGGTTTGATTTGCCTGATGAAATGTTTGGCTGTAGACAATAGAGGCTGGTGAGCATGCTGTGATTGTTTGAATGTGTTTGCCACTCTTGCCTTAATTTAAAGTAAATTGTTAAAAAAAAATAAATTAACTGCAAACCTATTTTTACTGGAAATACATTTGTTTCCTTTTTCACATTCACCATCTAATGATGCTTCTGAGGCACTTTAGAGTTTTTCTAATGGAAATGATGTTTGTTAACAGAAGTCAGGCATTAGTTTATGTTTACAGCATGATATGCTGGATGTGCAACGTGTTTGTCTGTTGTTTCCTAGTGTTTGATGTTTAATTCTTGAATATGCTGCATGTGTTTGTTCAGAGCTGTATGTGTGGTTTACAGAGCAGAAAAGATTTGATGCTTTAAATGTTTCAGAAAGACCAAAGACCTGTTCTCACACACTGACTAGACTTTTGTAACATTTATTTAACGTGTTTGCTAAAAAGGTGACGATCACACAAAGTCCAACATGGTGCCAAAAACAGATGTCATTTTTATGAATGTCAGTATTTTGCTTTGTTTTCATAAAGATTTCTCCTAAAATGTGTTGTGTGTTTGAGATGATTTCTTTCTCTTCTCATTCAGCTGAAGCCTTATATGAAGTGTGTGAGCCAGGGGAAATGACATTTTGAAGGTGATCGTCTGCATGGTCATGCTGTGATGTGATTCTGATTATGAGTAACAGACACGGACCATCTGACATGCATTAACAACAAAGAAATGTTTGAAGTGAGAATCCACTTAAACCAGAGCTAATGAACATCCCCACTGTGTGTCATTGACCCTTGGGGTGTTTTTTTTTTTTTTTTTTTTTTACGATGAATAAGTGTGAAATAAGTTAACTGCAAGACCACTGAACTGCTGTCCTTCATCTGCTAGTCTGTTAGAGAAAGTATGAACAATAAGATGGAATAAAAGAGCCTTTCTGTCAGATTCAGATAACACCTTCGACCTGGTCATCCATCCATCCATCCATTTCTGTCTTTCTGCCTTTTTTTACAATATAAACAACTTCTAAAATTAGCAGTTTTAGAAGTTGACCAGCATATTTAAGTGAAGCTTATTTCAAACACATGATTGTAAACAAAGTCAAATGATTAAACAACCAAACACAAAGAAAAAATAAGCAAAATACAGTCAAAACATAAATATGTATACTATATATTTGTTTGTACATTCACACACATGCATACTTATATTTAATATAGCATCTGACAAATGAGTAAAATAATCAGACTGTGTTGTAGCCTCTGAAAACGTTTTTTTCCTTCAATCAGAAGGTGTTTGGCTTCCTCCTGGTGTCAATGTAAGTGAAATAGTGTAATTGTTAGAGGTGGGAGAAAAAATCGATTCACAAAAGTATCAGGATTATTTGTTTGACGATTTTTTTGGTTCAAAAGTAGTTTTTTTTGCCCCCAAATTGAAATGCTTCATTTTGGTCTGTGAAAATAAGCCACTTTTAAATGCAATCCAGACTTTTTAAAGAGAGAGTATAAACAGCTGGTTAAAATATATTGCTGAATAAATCCTGTATACGGACTCACATGTGATGTGTATTTTTCCTGATATAGTCTGTCTGCATCATCGTTGTTCATCTTTTTCACTGGTGTTAAAAAAGCTAACTAAAGATTGCAAAAATCAGCAATATTGTAGAATCGCACTTTAAATCCAATCGGCACCTACTTAATTTTAAAAATTCGAATCTGGAGAAAAGCGTATCGTCCCAGCTCTACTTATTGTCAATTTTTGTATGGTTTAATTAATCAGGAGTCCTGGCAAAATGCATAACTTGCATTTTTTTTGATCTTCCATTAAGTCATTCAGTGAGAGAGATACTGTACATTAATGTATTTTGAGCTCAGAAGACTGAAAGCCCATCAACTTCAGCCATTTCTGTGCCTCATGTCCCGGCCTTTTCCATCAGTCTGACTGCAGATTTGATGTTGTTTAAAACTCAGTGTTTAATCGGTAGTTATGTCACACTTCAGATAGTGCTGACTTGATTTGGAGATCATGTTAACTTTTGAGTGAAAAGGTATCTGCACAATTAACAAAGTAACTAAAACAATAAACCAACACATAATATTTCCTCTGGATTTTTCTTGTAAAAGATGTTTGAAAAATTGTATGAATAATGTTATTATTGGTTTGTGTGTATTATTTTTAATGCTGACCTGTTTGTAAATTAATAAATCCAACATTACCTCTTTTTAACCCATGCATTTTCTCCAAAAGAGCTTTTCAGAGTTACTTTAAAATGAGGATGAAAAAGAAAAATCAGACTTAAACCAAAGCATATATATATATATATATATATATATATATATATATATATACACACATATGTATGTATGTATGTGTATATATACACATATGTATGTATGTATGTGTATATATATACATATGTATGTATGTATGTGTATATATATACATATATATATATATGTATGTATGTATGTATATATATGTATGTATATATATATATATATACACACATATATATGTATGTATGTATGTGTATATATATGTATGTATGTGTGTATATATATATATATATATATATATATATGTATGTATATGAGACAGAGGGAGAGAGAGAGAAGCAGATAAATTCTAGGTTTACGTAGTGACATAAACATGTTTACAATGTCATAAAACAATAATAATTAGGATGTTTCCTTTCTTTCTCAGCATTGGCTGTAATTAATTGTAAAACTATTTTAGGATCTTTTATCTCTTCTTGGTTCTCTTCAAACATTAAGATTTCTGAATTCTCTCTTTGAATACACTTTGAGTAACCCCTTCGCTGTTATCTGCCACCCTTTTTCACTTCTTTATACAGCGGCTGTTTTTCTTTTTTACAGAATTTATATGGCTGACATCCTCATATGTTTTAAATAAAAAAATAATGAACACATTTTTTTGTCCAATTAAGATTTTTTGGGTTCTTTTAATTTACTGAAACTTTGTTCCACCCACTCACCAATGTGGAAGGTGACCAAAACACTTAAATAACATATAATTCAAGGACATGCAAGGTTTTGGTCTGGCTTACTGTGTTTTAATTGTCTGCCTGTGAGGCACCTTGTAATGCTGGTCTTTAAAGGTGCTTTATAATTAAAGTAATATTATTATTGCTATCATTATTATTATTATTATTATTATTATTATTATTATTATTATTATTATTATTATTATTATTATTCTTGTTAATGATAATAAAAAATGGTAATGATAATGACACTACAACTAATAATACTAACAATAGTAATTATAATAATCATCATATTATTTTACCATGCAGTGTAAATGCCTACACATATGTAAATGGTTCTAAACCTTTTTTTTTTTCATTCAAAGGCTGCCTCTCCCATGGTTGTTGAGATGGATGACTCCTCATGGCACCCTTGTATATAATTGTTTATAAATTAATGTGAATTGAGATCATTTCTATTGTACCCTTGTTATTTTGTAATGCTTGTGGATGTTACCAATACCTGTCTGATAAGTCAGGGTTTTTGTGAGTGATTACGTGTGTGTGGATTTTCTTGTTTTATGTCGCTGCAGGAAAAATAAATAAATTTAGAGATGAAAAAAGGTGCAGGGCAGAAACAGTTTGGACTGAGCCTCAGGCCTTCAGTATGGAGAACAGCAGCCTGTGTGCATCACAGCTGTTCACCAGCGCCCTCTGCTGCTGCTGTGCCACAGTTTCACGTAGTTCAGTTTCAGTTTCACAGATACTGAGGTGTAATATACTGTCTATCTATCTATCTATCTATCTATCTATCTATCTATCTATCTATCTATCTATCTATCTATCTATCTATCTATCTATCTATCTATCTATCTATCTATCTATCTATCTATATTAGTGCTGTCAGGCGAAAAATAATCTAATTAATTACAGGATTTGTAATTAATTAATCTAATGAATCGCATTTTAATCTCATATCTGCTTAAAGCCCCCACATGAAGAATTTGGATTCTAGGACATTACACAATTGTAGTGGATAATTAATCAAATGAATACACTAAAAAGAGAAGATTGTAAATCTACCTTTTTATTGGTGATTGAATAAAACCAGTCAGTCAAGTCAGGGCATCTTGTCCAGAAAATTCTAAGCTCAATCAGGCAACTCAAATTACACTTTAAGTGTGTTTCATAAATCAAATTCAAGAAGGTGGGGGACACCCAGCAAACCAATTAGGCCTGGTGCATTATTAAAGAATGTAGTACAAATATAGATAAATTAATTCAAAAATAAAATAAAGCGGAGTCTCAAATATGCCGTTCCTGTTGTCACCTCAGCTTTGTTTGGTTTGACTAGAGACACGTGTGAAGTGACGTGCCACTGCCATGTACGGGTCCTTCAACTGGACAGTATTAAAATGTTCATGTGCTATATTTAATCCTGCGATTAATTTTTATAACGCATTAATTTGCATTGTAATTTATTAATCTAATTAATGCACTAAAGTGACAGCCCTAACATATAGATAGATAGATAGATAGATAGATAGATAGATAGATAGATAGATAGATAGATAGATAGATAGATAGATAGATAGATAGATAGATAGATAGATAGATATTTTTTTAAAGAAAAGCCAAATCCATAATGTTCGCCTTATTTTAAATTTGTTTGAAGCTGAAGTTACTTCAATCACATCAGGAGTAATTAGGAGGAAGGAGTAACTACCTGGATTAGAAATGCATACTCTACTTCCCAGTTAACAAACAAACAAACAAAAATGTAATCAACAGTGACAACAAAAATGAAGCTAGTTGGACTGGAAGTGTGACTGTCCACTTTTAGGACAGAGGTGTCATTAGGTTTTTCTGTGGTGCACTTGTAGTCAGAGAGGTTGAAAAACAAAACATTGAGGCTTGTCTGATGAGGTCAATATTTAGGTGTGCAACCAAAGAAACCACACGAGACACAGTTTAAGGCTTTGTGATCGCAGCAGTGATCTCTTAAGTGTTCTGTAATGTGTCTCATTCTGCAGATGCTGCCCTCTGACCCTCTGATGTTCCTCTGCTCTAAAATCCTGTGAATAAAGTGCACGATAAAAACAAACAGTCTTGTGTGTCCTCTTTC
Organism: Scarus forsteni; assembly: GCA_036419115.1. Lineage (NCBI taxonomy): Eukaryota > Metazoa > Chordata > Actinopteri > Labriformes > Labridae > Scarus > Scarus forsteni. The sequence goes on along the minus strand of JAZDUH010000354.1, from coordinate 8,699,074 downwards.
GTCTAAAAGTGTAAAATAATGAAATAAAAACATTCTTCTGTGTTGAAGAATGTGCTCAGCGTGTCAGGCCTCCATTCACTGCAATCATTTCCTAAAACCTGACGCAGGGATGAAGAGTGAGGACCTTGACTTTACAAAGTCAGTCAATCAACGTGTTTACCACCAATGCTGTTAATTAAACTCTCAACATCTTAAAAGTCAAAGAGAGAGCATGTGATCTGAAGTATCTGCACATCTCTGAGCGTCTCCAAACTTTTTCATTAATTAGACGTTTGAAGGACAGAATAAAAGTCTTTATTTGTTAGTGATGTGTAGTTAGAGTCTTTTAGAGCAGCTTTACTGTAATGTTTGTGAATCTTGGGGGAAAAAAAGGAGCAGCAGTTTTTTGATTGACACTTCCACTGACTGTCACCTCCCTCCCTCTTTGTAGGAGGAAAAATTACCACCATCGTTTGTGCTGTTTGCCATTTATGTGCCATGAAGTTGGGTGTCAAACAGACACACTTAAAATAGACTGGGCATGATTGTTATGAAATTTTAAATTTGAATTGTGTACCCCACCACCACCAATATTAAAAATAAAAATGAAAAAGCTTTATAAATATTACTCAAGAAGATTTAAAAAATGTTTTGGTAACCATATGATGACATAATGTAACACTTTTTATTCAGAAAAAAAAACTTTAAACCACTGGGTAATTTTCAAAATAAAGAATGCTAGAGGACTGAGGATTTTTTAAATACAGTCTTTCATACATCAAAAAAATTAAGTAACAATATCCATTTTGATGCACTGACAATTTCCACGCAGTATCAAATTCAAATCACAAAACATTAAGACTAAGTACAACAATGTCCAAAATTATGTTCTGATTAACTGTAATGCAGGACAATGTTTTTCCACAATTTTGTGATGAATATTTTTGGCAGCTTAAGATGAGAACAAGAAAACTGAATTTAACCCTTTGACCAGCGGTTTGGAGAAATAATTTGGCTGTTCTTAACTGGAAAACTTCCACTTCTTAGTTTTTTTTCCCACCATAATAAGTATGAGAGGGCTTTTTTTTTTTTAATTTTTGTTTTAAACAAACTAAAAAAAAAACAAACTCAAGTCGTTCGGTGACAGAGCCTTTCGTGTGGCCGCCCCCACCCTCTGGAACTCTCTCCCCGCAGAAATCCGCAACTCTCCCATCCTGGACTGTTTCAAATCACTTCTCAAAACTCACTTGTTCTCCCTGGCCTTCCCTGTTTAAATGTTTAGCTTAGGTCTTTGTTGTTGATTCTTTTTTTGTTTGTCCCCTCTACTGTGGAAAGCGACCTTGGGTTCCTTGAAAGGCGCAATATAAATTTAAGTTATTATTATTATTATTATTATTATTATTAAAAAACTACAATGAAAATATAATAGAAATGACATTTTCCCCTAATTTGGAGGTCAAATCTTTTGATGGCTTTCACTTCTGATCAAAACTAGTAAATAAAAACTTAATTTGTTTTATGTTTGCTAAAAGTCGATCATAACTGAAATGATATTTCAGCTTATCTTTCAAAAGGCTGCATTTGAAAAATGCTCCATCACTCAAAAAATTAATCTTACCATAAACAACTCATCTTTCATAAGCACATACAAACATACTGTGATATGGAATAATTCAACTTGTATGAGAAATGTATTATTCCTAAATAATAATAATAATAATAATAAAAATACATCTTGGATCATTCTGTTCAGGACTGACCGAGTAAAAGATTGAACCCCAAACAGCGAGGACACATTGTATTGATAATGTTTCTATCTTTTGTTAGACAAGAAAGGGATTTTTTAATCAATAATACTTACATGAGAAAACTCAACTGATGCCACAAGTTTATATATATTACAAAAAAAAAAAAAAAACACTGCTGTTTTTGTTCTGACCTGTGAAGCAGCAGCCACAGAGCAGCGTGTACAGTGTGTGTGTGTGTGTGTGTGTGTGTGCATCCCTCGTGGACTCGACTGCCACCTGTTTACTTTCCTCTTATAATTTTAATTCTTTTCTCTTTTCAATCAAATGACAAACTGAAGCACAGGCATAGAAAACAAGCCATATAGTTCAGTGATTAGCATTCAAGGAAGAGAGCAATTGGTGCCTGAAATTGCACTGAAATTACAGAAACTGTGAAAATGGATGAAAAACTAAAAAGCAGAGACAAGATTAATCTAAAAATATCGTGTTATTTCTTTTTTAAACCCTCTCACGCAAATTATCCTGTAAAGTGGTCAAACACAAATGAAAGGTTCCCAGTCTTTCACTGCTGTGATAAATAATCTTTTTACATTTCCTCTGAAAAAAAAACAACCCCTTCCTAACCAGATGAGGACAATGCTGTTGTTTCAGTTTATCATTTTGTGGATTTGTAATATTTTGTCAGAAAGCATTGTAACGGCACAGTTGTGGATCTGTTAATGTAGCAGGCAGCACAGGTACAGGGGCAAGGGTCCTTAATGCATCGGCTGCAGGGTCAGCTCCTGGCCTTGCATCTCAAAAGTCCTGATAAGGACAAAGAAGTCTTTCAAATGATAGGGTATTGTAATAAAAGATTGAATTTTGACTGAATTGTAAAGAAAATATAACACAAAAGCAAAAATGTCAGGAGAAATAGGGCTACACATAACAGATGACCTAAAAAAAAATCCTGGTACTGCATGGATGAACGCTTCTGCTTCAGACTGAAAAATAAATTAAAAAACTGAACTGCGGTAGATGACATTCTAACACTCTGAAAGAGGGTAAGAATAAACGACTCACAATCACAATCAGAATTAGCTTTGTTGGCCAGACAGGAGCACACACACAAAGAATTTGACTCCAGTTGAATTTGCTCTCCATGCACTTACATCCATCAATTCTGTATCTGTGTACACCTAAAAAAAGTCATTTTGTTCCTCATTCATCCACTTTGGCTAATTGCTATAAAATGTTATACCATGAAAAAGTCTGATCAGTGACCTCTACAGCTTGTGTGGATCCTGCATTCTTGAACTGAGCGCCACAGCTTAGCATGTGGCGAGTGCACAGAAGTGTCAAAAACCACCTGTGACTGGACGCTGGTGTTCTGGTATGACAGCAGTATTGGGTGTCAGCTCTGGTACCATTTCCAACCTTGGGACCAAGTTTTGTGACACTGATGAAGTCAAAGACAGACTGCAAAGTGAGTGTCCCCAGTAGATGACTTGCCTCCCTGTAACCACATACAGTATGAACGATCCTTTCAAGCTGCACCCTCTTGTGACGGTGACTGATCAAGATATTAGCATGATATCCATATCCATGATCGATACATCTACAGTAAATATTTTTTTGTCACCACATAGGCATGAGGTCCCTCTGAAAATGGGATGTCACATCTCAAGAGGCCTTTAACACATTTATACTTAATGGAGACAAATATGGCAGGGATGCACTTGTGGTCTGGGCATCCATGAGTTTGTCACTACCATAAATTCTTATTTTCAGTAAGAATATTATTGGTTATACTTCTATAAAATGATCACCAAATAAAATAACAATAAGTGGAATAAAAAGCAGAAATTGCATAATTGCATAAAATGAAAACGTAAGACCCCCACGATCCCCCCCTCACCCAAACCAAATTCAACATACTCACTTACTCAAACACACGAAGACATAAAAAGGAAATTCTGACAGAAAACAGAACTAAAGGACTGAGGAAACGCTATCTTGAATTAAAAATGAGGAAACACAGGAGCTAAAACTAAAAAAATCCTTAACAATACTGGAAAATACTAGAGGGTAAGATAAATAAATGTGTAAATACATAAATAAATAAAATAATATAACAGTATAGAAAAAAGTTAGATAAATAATATGGTAAAATGGGAAAGTGTAACATCAGGTGCATAATAAAATCAGCTAAAATAGGATAATAAAAGGAAAAGCATTTAACAAAGAATAAAATTCCAAATAAAAGATCTGAACTGAAATCAATGAATCAATGAATCAATCAATCAATCAATCAATCAATCAATCAATCAATCAATCAATCAATCAATCAATCAATCAATCAATCAATCAAACTTTATTTGTATAGCACTTTTCACACAGGACTTTGTAATACAAAGTGCTTTACATGAGAAAAACATCAAATAAAATAACAATAAGTGGAATAAAAAGCAGAAATTGCATAATTGCATAAAATGAAAACATAAGACCCCCACGATCCCCCCCTCCCCCAAACCACATTCAATACTCACTTACTCAAACACACGAAGACATAAAAAGGAAATTCTGACAGAAAACAGAACGAAAGGACTGAGGAAACGCTATCTTGAATTAAAAATGAGGAAACACAGGAGCTAAAACTAAAAAAATCCTTAAAAATACTGGAAAATACTAGAGGGTAAGATAAATAAATGTGTAAATACATAAATGAATAAGATAATATAACAGTATAGAATGAAAGTTAGATAAATAATATGGTAAAATGAGAAAGTGTAACATCAGGTTCATAATAAAATCAGCTAAAATAGGATAATAAAAGGAAAAGCATTTAACAAAGAATAAAATTCCAAATAAAAAATCTGAACTGAAATGCAGTAAAAAAAAACAAAATAAAAGGGTTAAAATAAGTTAACATATAACATAAAATAATATTAGATACAATCAGCTAAAAGCCAGATTAAAAAGGTAGGTCTTGAGTTTTCTTTTAAAAATATGAACAGTAGTTGCTGCTCTCAGGTCTTCAGGTAGACTGTTCCACAGACGGGGGCCGTAATAACAAAAAAAAGCTTCCCCGTATGTTTTAGTTCTTACTCTGGAAACAGTTAAAAGACCCCTACCTGAGGACCTGAGGGCTCTACAGAGTTCATTTGGTAAAAGCAAGTTGGATAAATATGCAGGAGCAAGACCGTTAAGTGATTTAAAAACTAATAAAAGAACCTGAAAATCAACTCTAAAAGATTATAAAGGTGATTGAGGCACACGGGCTTTTGGCCAAAAACAAAGGGTATTCATTCAGTATTAAAACATTTCTCTGAAGAACTTGGAAAGATTCTGAAGAGCAACCCAAGAATACTGTGTCTCTCTGGCTCTTTTCACAAAGACAACCTTTTCTCTTACATCTTTCAGAAAATATCTAGCCTTGCAATTCAGCTGGATCCACCTGATTCAGGTTTTGTAATCAGGCCGATCCTCCTTGCCAAGCTCCAATCCACAGTAATTGTGAGTGTCCCAAAGTGGGACACCATCCTTTAGAGCAGGAAGAGGAGAGAGCTATGAGTAAGAAGACAGCAGGACGAGGCTGCTTATACAGAAATAAGCAACTTCAGTCGCAGTTCTATCAGATTTGTACTGCACTTTACATATTATGAAACATTAACGACTCTGAAAGCATTTCTCAACAGAAACATAATTTTGCCCAGACATGTTATGCAAAAGTTTGTTCTACAAAGTCTTTCATGTTTTGTACTTTACACCACAGCTGTTGTGCCGGCCTATATTATCTGATTGGCTAATAATTGCTGTGACTGATGGGATGGTTGTCCAATCACCTGCCTGATTTGCCTTTGCCCAAACATTTTCTATGGGTTGTTGCCCAGATGGACTAGAGAAATATATCGAATGATCCATCTGATAAGAAAATACCAGGGTAATTCCACAACATCTTATTCACACTTGGAGGAAGGAAGGAAGCAAGGAAGGAAGGACAGAAGTCTACTTGCAGCTTGCACGTCAGTGAACGGAGGTGTGGGGAAGGTAAAACACTGGAGTAGCGGGATATTTTTGGGTAAAGCCTGGGTGAAAATCCTGCTGTCTTCACTCATACATGCAGTTGACCTGGTAATCTAAGGATAATTTCAGGGTTTTCTTCAAGTGTGAATGCAGCTCCTGGGAATAAACTCTAATACGCTGCAGAAAAAATAAACCCAAAGCTTACTAAAGACAACCCCTATGTAGAGAAACTTTTCCTCTGTCAAAGGGCTCAGATTAATATGTTTTTTTTTATTAAAACGTCACTATTTGAAGAACTTATTCCACAACTCATACAAAACTTAAATAAGAAAAAATCCGTCAAGGTTAACAAAGTTTGAGAATTTTCGGGAAAAATCATGAAAACAGATGATCAATGAGTGATGAATCTGAAGAAAAGTAGATTATAACCTAATCCTTTACATAGCTGTGTTGGATTTAAGACCCATCTGCTGATCCTGTTTGGCCTTTTGTGGGGTTTGTTGCTCTGCAGCTGCACTCTATATTCACATTCTTTCTTTTTCAGACTCCATCCTTCTAAATGTGCAGATATGCCATTAAGTTTTCCGTTATCCTTCCTTAGACCTGCCATGTATGTTTTATTAACTGGAAGAATGTTGTTAAAGATCCTTGAGCTGCCTTTCTCTATTTAGCTGGTGCTCGCGGCATAATACAAACACTTGTAATTGAAATTTCTAACAGCCAAACAGGAACACTTTCAATACGAGTAAAATCCTTCAAATTTTTGCCTTTATCTGAATCTCCAAATTCCATCAGCCTCCTCTAATCGAGTCTCTGTCTGCCGTGTGTTAATGTGGGATGTTTTCATACTTATTGCACATGATATTTTTGTTATGCATTAGGTATTTAATATCTTTTCATATTTATATCTTTTGTAACACTATTTTAATGAAGGGAGGTCTTTCACTTTTTTGGAAGGGGGACAAAAATTTTTTTTTTTTCATTTTTTGGGTGAATCCAACCAAAAATATGTATTTATTTAGCTGTGATTTTAGTGAACTGGCCCTTTAATAGAAAAACAAAGCATGCTATTCTTCTTGGTTGAATTCATGCAGATAATTTCATTGAGACATCTCACAGTGACTTTGAGATAGAGCAGACCTCTCTTAGATATCATTAAGAAATACTCTGAATGTAGCTCTGGTTCTGCTTGATTATTAAAATATCTGAAAAAACAGAGAGGCTGCTGAATGAAAGAGAAAAATGGCTGCTGGTAGAAAAGCAGATGAATAAAAGCCCCACATGTAAAATCGGTGATGCAGGGAGCATAAAAGCAGCATTCTGGTTACATGGATGGCATTTTTTATTTCCATTTAAACTCCTCTGATGTGAGGATTTTCTTCCTGGAAACGTCTCCATCTCTATAACACGATCACATGGGAAAGCTCTGATGAAATGAGTGGAGCTTACATTTCTATTCTGGTAAATCAGTTGGAAATACAAAATCAACTTATGAAAAAATGCCAAAGACTATTACTTTAATAGCATTCCAAATTCAGGCAATTTAGGCCGAATGGAATAATCCGAAATAGTCTGTTTTTAAACACAAAAGACGGGTGCGCTTTCTGAGATTATTGTAAAATCACCAAGCGCCGGCCTAAGGATGCCTTCAGTTACTGTGACCAAACCAAAACACACATTCTGTGGTTTTTCCAGCACATGAAATATTTACCTGCACATGAGGAGGGATACATGGATTTGTTATGCACATTGCAACAAATAGTTACTCAATATTGTTTATGATTCAATTTTCAAAATAAGTTATGTTATTTCAATTTACTGACATTTTCAACACTTTCAGTGTTTTTGAATCCATAACAGTTTTTATAACAAAAATTATAGAAGCACCATCAAGCTTGCCTCACATATACATATTTAAAATATGTAATCAACGTTATTGAGTTATTATCTAAAAAAAAGCTTTGTCATCATTTTAATAAAAGTGCTGTTCTGTAACAGTGATAATTTAAAATAACTTCGGTAACACTTTACTTTAGAGGTCCGCAAATTTCATCGCACTTAAGTAATAGTTAGACAAAGTTTTTTCTTATTTCTTTGAAATTATCCCAGAAATTTCATTTGAATTTGGTGAAAATTAGCACATAACTTCTATAACATAATGTACAAATGTATTGTTGCAAGTCAGAATTGGTAGATGACTGTTTGTTTTTCCAGTTTCTTTGAAATTTACTTAAAATTGCAAGGTAAGAAGGTGACAATTAGCAAATAATTGATTTTAAATTAAATTACAACCCACCACAAATTGTTTTTAGAAGTATCCCAACATTTCTGCTGTTTCCAGAGAAGCAGGTGATAAATAGCTGCTTAGTTCTTGAATACAGAAGTTAGGTTCATTGTTTCCTGTGATAATTACCTTTGAAATGTTAAGTGAATAATTCAATTTCCCAATAAGCAGTTGATAGTTAGCTATTTGTTATTTAATTTCACCAATTTCTGTAGTACCCAGTTTGTTGATATGCATAATTGAAATCACCTGTAAAATAGAGATTAATGACATACCTCTATGATTAGGCCTATAATTTTTTACATGATACAATAAATTATTTGCTAATCGTTGCCTTCTTACCTTACAATTTGGAGTAAATTTAAAAGAAACTGAAAAAAAACAAAAAAAACAGTAACCTACCAATTCAGACTTGCATCAATAAATTTGGACATTATTTTACAGAAGATATTTGCTAATTTTCACCAAATTCTCAAGAAATTCGGGGGTAATTTCAAAGAAATAAGAACAAACTTTGTCTAATTATTACCTAAGTGTGATGAAATTTGCAGACCTCTAAAGTAAAGTGTTACCATAACTTCTTATTAATATTTCAAGATCGATATTGTAGCATAACTTTTTAATCTACAGAGCTACAGTGCTTAACAAACTAGCAACAACAAATGTTCCTTTTGGACAATAAAGTCATTTTATCTATTTTTATTGGACCAACTGTATTAATTATACTATCACATATTGATGATTGCCTTTTTTTTTTATATACTATTTTAGTTTTAAATTCCAGTCAATCACTTGAGTTGTCTCTGTTTGAGTTCTACTTAACTGATAAATGTCCTTTTCTTTTTTTACAGTATTTTTGAGACAGCAAGAACAGTATAAAGAAGCTCGTCCACTAAGCATAGAGCGGAGTCAGGTCTGGCTATGCAGCAGCAGCACAAGTGTTTATTAAAAACAAACAAACATTGAAAACATTTAAAAGATGAGCTGATGAGACATATAACTGCTGTGGATCTGCTTCTCCAAACCTCCAAGTGTATGTGTCTGGTTGCTCAAGTGATAAACAAGGTCACCACTGTTTAAAAAAACACATCATCAATCAACAAAGATTTCCCAAGGATACATGCAGCAGCCAGACAAAACAATGCACTTGTAGAACAAATAAATAAGAGGGAGAAGTGGATTGTCGATCAAATTTACATGATAAGGTTTAGTGTTCATCATTTATTCAAGTAGACAGGCAAAGAAAACATACCCTTTGAAAACACAGTGTTTACAAATAGGTCTCATTTTTGTTCTATTTTATTGTTTTATTCATTTACTGTAGGGCTCTCCACCAGATTAGTTTTGTACAGCACAATAAATCGTCCACCACTCATCAGCTTCAGAATTCCAGACGAAAAGTAAAAAACTCTTTGCCGGTTATATTAAGAAAAGAAATCTTAAACTTACCGCGTGCTGCCAACAAGGGTTCAGATTTATTTGTTTTCATTGTAGCTTCAGTGGGTCACAGTCATTGCCTGTGAAATACAGTGAAAACGTATGACTGAACGATCAGGGACATTTTTACTATTGATCACAGAGACTGTACTTACAGCGTCCCTCAGGGTTTGACTTATGCTTTACTATGGAATTAAAATGTAAATACCATCTTATTTTTAAATCTTAGAAGTGATAGTCAGATAGATTCAACATTTCAACATGTGTGCATATCAACATTTTGTTTTATTTTATTAAACAGTGAGCAGTTTGGTTTTCATCTGTCTTGGGAGAAGGGTGATTTCTTTAGTGTTCTTTGGCATTGATATGCTATCTTTCATTAAATAAGGGACTGATAAAAAGAAGAAGACTGTGAAGCGCTGGACATGTGTCTGCACAAGAATCATTTAGAGGCCACACCATTAAAGGATGTTAATCTATGACAGAATGTCACAAACACATCCGAATAAAAGTTCACAAGCTGATGAAAGGTTATTTAATATTTTGCCTTTTGTTTTGTTCCCATAACATATATCTATAGACCTGCCTGGATACAATAACATATATTTAACCCTATAAAGCCAATTGTATCATATTTGATACATACTTTTATGATACCTCTATCTTATGATCAACAAATTACAAAAGAAACATCTGAATACAGTCAGATAAATGATAAAAATGTCCTCGAATGGATTATCAGTTGCCAAAAACACCTAATGTATCAAATGAGATACGAAAAATCTATATGTTGAATTTTACTGACATTTTGATTTTTATGGATTTTAGCAGAACGTAAAACAAACATTTCAGCTCCAAAAAATTAGAATTTTCTGGCTATAATCTATGGTCTTGGGCCTTAAAGGGTTAAGTTTTTATACGGAAATGTCTTTTTTACAAGATTATATGATTCTGTAGAAAACAAACATGACTTTGTCCTAACAAACTGTAATTTTGTAGTTTAGGGGTTAAATATTAAAATAAAAAATATGCAAACACTGAATCTTCTTTCTGTTTTCCTTGTGGTATGTATGAGGAAAAGTGTTTGAGTAAAGCTTTTAAGCTCCACTTTCAGATCTCTAATAATCATGTATGAAGTGTTTTCCTTTGTAACAGAAGCACTTAATGGAAAATGTTATTGGTTGTGGGATTCAGTCTGATTCTGTTTGCTGGTGTTTATCAACCAAATAAGCTATTGATTTAAAAAAAAGGAGAAAAAGGGAAATGTGAGTGCCTATTCGAGAAGTTTCGTATTGAATACATGCCTCATAAGCATATTAAAGCATTTTAATGAATTACTCATCAAAGAGGTTTCAGCAAGGACAGTTTGTGCATGCTTAAATATATCACTGCTTTTCAGTCCAGTCTTCATTTGTTACTCTGCTGCTTTCACCTGCAGCACTTTACAGCAAACATTTGATCTGCAGACACTTGTACCATAGCCCTGGGTCAGTTCAGAACTCTGATGATACAGTATGTCAGGGGTGGGCAACTTTAATTACCAAGAGGGCCACATAAAACCATTTTTCCCAGCCTGAGGGCCGCATTGTTAGAAATTTTCAGAAACTTTCAATGAGGGAAAAGAATGCTGGATAAACAACATATGAGAATATAAATTGTCATAACATTAGAATACCAATATTCATATATTACAACAAAAATACAAGTTATTATGCATAATCAAATTAACTTGATACAGCATTCAAGCAAATTAAGCTAATATACATGGAATTAAAGCCAATGAAGCCATTTTCAAATGAATAAAAAGATGTGTTTTTCAATTTTTTAAAGCTCAGATATTTTGCTGTTGCCATTTTTTAAATATCGTATTAAATAATACTTGATATAATGTTAAAGTCTTCATGAAAGAGATTTAAAGACACTATTAAAGCAAAGTAAGGTCCCAAATAACTTACACAAGCCAATAAAAATATCAGTCTAGATTATATAGAATTATTTCCATTGGATATCTGAGTTTTCTTTATATTTGCAACTGCTAGTTCTTGGGAATGAATGGTGGGCCACATTTAGTGATGTGGAGGGCCGCATTTGGCCCCTGGGTTGCTTTTGGCCCACCCCTGCAGTATGTTATTCTGTCTTTGAATGTAACTGTTGTTAATTTTTTTTTTTTTTTTTTTTACCGTTCTCTGAATTGTTCTGAACGATGCATATTTATTTCATGTGTTGTACTCTCCGCATCATTTATGTCATTCTTCGAGATTAAATAAGTTTGAATGAAAATTATGGGCCCAGATGCATACCAGTTTAACAATAGTGCACTCCATCCATCATCTGGATTGGTTGAGATGCCACTTTGGTCAGCGTTGGGTAACCATGCCCTGGATGACTGAGAACCTACACAGACATCTGTCCAGTGAACGTCATGTTAATTATCACATTATCTTTGGAGTGAGATTTTCTGAATGTTACTATATATTAAATAACATGATGAGAGTCTTGATTGTGGCAACAAGTCCAGCTATAAAAAAAACAAATGTTAAAGAACTAAATGAAGTTTAGGTTCCTGTTGTTATAGTGGGGAAGTATGTGTTTGATTTATGCTGAAGTTCATGGTGTAATCCTCCTCCAGGCTGTTTAAGGGCACTGCATCACACTAGCTGCTCTTAGTTTTGGCTGAGGATGCTTTTATAAATAGAGCCCTGGATTTCTTGCCAGCTTTATCCCCTGACATTTAAGCTGGGATAGTGACAATGCATTTCAATAGCCCATTGTTCTGAACCACTATCATCACTGAAGCCCAGGACCACAGAGCTTTCTGCTTTTTCACCAAAAAGCAGAAAATGATCACCCATAATCAGACAGCATACGGCAAGATGTCTTCAACAGGAGCATTTCCAGCCATTAGGTGTAATTACACTCCTGTATCTGCCTTTATATACCTCTGTATTCATATCAAAATAAGCCTCTGTGCACATGCTAAGACATTAGTCCTGTCTGTCCTTTATGCAGGACAACAGCAGTTTGGGCAGCAGTTAAGAAAAACACCCAGAGAAAGGTAAGGCTGGCAGAGCGGACACTGAGGAGGAGTAGTTTATGACTATTAGAGGTTCAAGAACTCGTGTGTTTGTCATTGATTTGTACTTCAGTATGAGGCCTCAGTAAAGGAGAATCTATCTACTGTTATCTGGACTGTTCCTTACTACTATCACTCCTCTTTATAGTTGTCCATTTTGGAAATTCTTTTTTTTTTTAAGCTGAGAATGAGTTCCTGAAATGACTTCTTACAATTGTTAAAGACTTACATGTCACTATAAGCCTCCTGTTCTGAGGGGATTGTGTCTTTCAAAATGTTTTGTGTGATACTGTAAGTCCGTCCATTTTTGCCAGATGGCAGATATTTTGATGGTGCACTGATTCTTTTTGAAGGCAGCACATAAAAACTCTGTTCTAAAAGCATGCATCTGTGTGATATCACAAAATCCTCTGCCTCAGATACAATCTGGGTGCACATCTGGTTCATAATCACATTTTAAACATTGGTTATGCAATAATCTGTCTTAAATGTCTGTGGCCTGCTGGCAGAGGCTTCTATTGAACAGACACAGAGCTGAGGCAGAGATAAAGAGATTAGTAGGCAACTAGCAGGTATGCAAACTGTTCCAGACTGTAATGCTGTCTAAACAAACAGCTGCAGCAGCTTAGGGAAAATCTGGAAACCGCATTTGTGACAACTTTGTCAGAACTTTTTTCATCTAATGACTATTAATGACAAAAAAAATGGATTAGTTCTGAGACTGTTTTTTAGTACTGCAGGTATGTGCAGTATTTTACATTGATGTTGGATATATTGGTTTATTTTCATAAGTGTTTGAACTAATTATGATTTCTTTTAAGGTGTGTTTGATTATCCAGTAAAATACAAAAATACAGAAAGATATTTTCAATTTAAATTATGATTGAAAAGATCAGCTTGATTAAGCACAAAGTTGAGTCAGGACACTTTTGTTTTGTATTTTTTTACACATTTACTTCAGCCAAAGAACAGATAAAATTAGGCAACAACCTTATCATCCCCTGAATAATTTGTTGCCATGCAGATATCGAGGTATGATGAGATCGCCTGGTGAAGCCCACTGGTGGATTGTGGGATGCGAATAGTTGAAAGTAAGAGTGAAATACTGATGCAGGGCAGAGCTGACAAAGCAAAGAGAGTCTGAGTGAAGTCAAGTTGGTCAAATGTTGTTGTTTTTTTTTTATGTATATTTTTGGGCATTTTTTGTGCCTTTATTGATGGGAGAGAGACAGTGGATAGGCTTGTGAAAGGGGGAGAGAGAGCAGGGAAGACACTCTGCAAACTGGTCACAGGCGGGATTCGAACCTGGACTGGCAGAAGCATGTACATGGGGTGCTAACCACTCCGCCAAACCAGCACCCCAAGTTGGTCAAATGTTTGACATGTGATCAGATACCAATACATATTAGACTTAAAATCACTACAACTCAAGTTTTTTTTGCCTGAGCTATTCTGCAGGAGTTGCCATTTAGTATGCATTAGCTTGTATTCATTGCCTGTATTGTTTTTATTTGTTTTGTGAATCACCTTTTAACTTTGCGGTTCTTGAAAGGTGCTATATAAATTAACTTATTATTATTATTATGATGAAGCCGTATTCCAATTTAAGGACAAGTCTGTTTTTATGATACAGTGTGGATCATACACAGAAATTATCATTTGGTAGTTAACTTACATTGCCACATTTAACTTTTTAGCCAGTCACAGCACGCATATGTGTTCATGCTTAAACCCTCCAAGGGCAAAAAGCAGCTTAGTGTGCTCTTGCACTTGGCTCATTTGACTTTGCTGTGCTCAAGTTTGTTTACCTCCGTCCTACTTGCCTGCACTCTCATTGCTCTTACTGCAACTGTGCCTGGGAACAATGACATTATTGTGCTGTTTAACACATGCAGATTATAACACGGGTGCCTGTGCTTGTGCTCATGCATGCACAAGTGCACCATCCCAAAGAACACCACTTCAAAATGTGCCGAGGAGGTTTACTTTTCTTAAGCAATGGCACACACTCACACTAGACAAACAAGCCAGACTTTGAGGATGAAATGTGCATGAACATGGTTTGGATTTGAACTTATTAAAGAAGAGGGAGGAGAAGTGATTATGTTTTGATGGTGATCTGATTATGGGTGCAGATCCAGGAATTCTTTATTAGATTTGTTTAAACTGTACAGGATGTCCATAAAGTCTCTTTACAATTTAAGAAATGTATTAAAAAATCTTAACCAGATTTTATTTTATTTTAATCAGAGTTTATTAAAGCTTTTATTCACATTAAAATGTTGTGTTTCAGATATTCTGTTAGTGGAAGGAAATGCTTGTCTTACATGATTGAGGTTTTCCTCAGATGTTCTTGGTCGTCCACTTCTCCCTTTATCCAACACTGTCCCTGTCTTGTGCCGTGCACAAACTGGAGAACATGATGGTGGATCTCTTCCATACTCAGTTCTGTAGTTTTGCTGAGTCTGCACATCTGATTTTGTCTCAATAAACCAGGATACACATTTTGCTTTCTTTTGGGGAGTAGTCATTTTATAGGGGTCCATTTAACAGTTATCCTTCTATTAACAGAATATTTGATACTCAAAATTTTTATCTGAATAAAAACTTTAGTAAACACTGATTAAAATAAAACAAATCTGGTAAAGATGTTTCATCAATTACCTTTGTAATAAATTTTAAAATTGTAAAGAGACTTTATGGACACCTTGTATATGGTGGTTTTCCACAATATGTAATGGCAGTTATATTTTACCAGTAACAACTTACTGTGCAATACTAGTTATGTAAGAACTTGTTTTGTAAATTCTGATCCTAAAGTCTGCAAATGGTGTCCAAGTTTCTGTTTGTCTTGTCATTTCTGTTCATTTGCTCTAAACACATCATCAGATCAGAGCTTGTAAATTAGCCAGTTTCAGTTTTTGGAAATGGAGACTTTGAGAATCAACACCAATTATTGACTGCACTCATACCCTGTGAAACCACAATGTTTTGAGATTTCTTTTCAAAATAGCTTGAGCACTTACATATTTTTTAAAGGAAGGTACTCAAGTTTTGTGATCAGTAATTGATTGAGTAACTTTTTGCTCATATTGAATAAATCATTGACCAGGAGTATCTGTGCTTTAATGTCAGTGATGGAGTCAGGCACCTCTGGTCATTTATAAATATTTTCTGTTCCAAGTGATGTACTCATGAGCGGCAGTTTAATTTTAGGTTAACTATTGGGAGACAAAATGAATAAAGCTCTGTATGAGGGTTGTTTGATTATGGCAATAATCATGACTGTGATTATCTTGATAGATACAGAGATAATGGTTGTAAAACATGATTACTAATGCATTACATTTTATATGTGTGGGAAAAAATGTGAGTACTTAAAAATAATGGTTGATGGGAAATGCTGAAGCAAGTGCAGCATATGTAGCACAGTAATCAAATAATCTTGATTTTTCAGTTTGTGGGAGGTAATAATTGCAGTTCCAATTGAAAGTCAATTGTTCAGCTCTACTCTGTATCCCTTTCCTAATGTATGGAAAAGCCAGTACTGTGAAGTTTATAATACTGATAGGGTGTGAAGAGAATAAAACAAAATAGCTCAAAATAGATTCATGGATAAATAGCTACATTACTCTTAACAGAATGTTTAGACAGGATTAGATCCAGATGTAAAAGGAGCATGACTCTCCAACAGTCATAAAAAGAATATCAATTCAACAGGCTGTTTTTTTATGACATATTAAGTTATTATCAAGTGTCCCAAAGACATCTGTGGTCATATCCAGTTTCAGAGTAAGTGCAGCTGATACAGTTGCTGAGTTTATTGCTGTGTATAATTCATATTTGTGCCAAGATTCCACTAAAACTGTAAGATTGCCAAACACTATCAATAATCACACTGATCTTCTTTCATCAGTTGGAAATTGATCTCATGTTGCATATTCACTGTAAATCCAGAGTGTTCTCAGGAACACAGTGAGGAAACAGAAATCATCTATAAAGCCCAATTAGATCCACAAAATCATTAAAAGTAAGCCAAACATGTCCTCAAACTGAGGTTTCTTTCATTTTTGAAAAATGTGATGCTCACAGAAGTGATCTGTGACAAAAATGAAATCTCACTTGGGACATGAATCTAGCACTAAAGAAATAAATAAAGAAGTTGCTATTGAATAATGTCAAACTCAGAAATGCATTTATATGCTGAGTTAAACACTTCCTAAAAACACTCTTTACGCTAACTGTACAGGTGATGTGTGAAATACTTTTCAATTTGCTGTTTTGACATCCTAGTAGACCCAGTAAATACTTACAGAGCACAGAGAAGATGGCTGATCATTCCTGTGGAAAGGGAAACTTGGGTAAAAATTAGAACAGGAATCAAGAACTGTTCCTTGATAAGAATCAGTTCCAGTTTATTTGAGGCATCAAAAAAGGATGTTGTGTCCTCATTGGTGGCTGTCAGGGTGAATGAACTCAAAGGCGTCAAAGAAGCAGTCATGACTTTACACACATTCATGTTCCCACTGTAATATGTACTGCTGCGGTTATGTGATTTCAGGAAATAGTGAAGACAATGTGCTGGAACATGTTTTGTTTGTTGCATTGAATGTTAGTAGTGCTCTGTGTTTGGCATTGCTGATGCAATAGGTGCATAGATTAATAATATTGGTATCAATAAAATCTTAGCTGTTTTCACCTCTTGTAAAAAAAAGAAAATATTGTGACATTGCAGGCCCATTTGAATTACATTATCTTCATGCATACTTCACTGGTTTAAACATCAAATCTGAAATGTAATCTTGAGAAACAGCTTTTCTTTATATGTGTTTCAAAGCTTCAAGTGAGGGAGGCTGAACCTTGTTCAGCTTTACTGGATTTTGTGACAAATAAATACATAAATAAAAAAAACTGAGACTTTTCTACATTCTTTGAGATCTCCTAATATAATGTAAAATTTACTCAAGCATAAAGAATAAATAAGTTATATTATGTAGGATTTCCATCGTTTACAGTAAAATGACACACTTTGTTAGGATCAGCTTCAGAGGCATTGATCAGGGTGTTTGTACAAAAATAAACATTAAACATCCTGATATATTTTCTTGTTTTTATTTATAATCAATAATCATGTAAACTTTTCATTTCAATAATTTAATAATTGTAATTTCTTGTACACTCACTGTCTTCACAATAACAAATACTAGTAATAGTACACACACACACACACACACACATGCACCCACCCACATACACACACACCAAAAACACACACAGAATTTTACACACAGCTAAACAGGTAATGTGTTTAAACAATTTTTGCAGCTGAGTCATGCTTAATCTGGTTGCCTAGGGGTTTTCGCTTCTCTAAAACCTTTTTAGAGAAGATTTTTTGTAAGGGGAGAGATGTAGCAAGTTTTCAGTGCTACAGCGCATCAGCAATTTTCAACCGTTTTAAGGTGCTGAAGCCCCTCTAAAATTTTATCCTAGCAACCCCAAAATAGTGATGAGGTTACAAACCCTTAAAATTGTTTTAAATTGACAGAAACTTTAGGAACAACTTTTGTAGTTACTAAGATAACAAACAAACAGCAAAACAAAACACAACCTCTAGAATGATTCCAGAGTGCAAAGGAAAAAAAATCCCCTCTTCAATGAGGGAAGTGGAACATGAAGAAGACGGATATTATAGGAAAACACTTTTCAGTGGTGGTAAAACAACCAAACAGATGATATTTGAAACATGATAAAGGTTAGAGCTACATTGTTACATTTAGTCTTGTATTTAAAACTTTGTTGATTTAGCCCCATTGCAAAATGGTAACATAAAACATACCAGTGAGTAGATTTTCTGAATAATGATGATTTACAAAACATTATACAGGTTACTCCAAATTATGATAACACCTGTTTGAATGTAATATGTTTAGAACAACTGCATGTTTAAATTTTTGTCTTAAAAATATTGTAATGGTCATGCAAGAAATTTTGTATTTACTTATATTACTAATTATTATATTAAAAATCTCACTTTCAGAAAGGGTTTTTTTTTGTTCTGGGACATAAGCCCTTGAGAAGGAAGATTGAATACTGACAGTTAGGATCTATATTTTATAAATCTTTGTTTACATAACTATTTTCTATTTATATTTTTATTTCTCAGTGAGCAATGATCACTTATTTATGAATCTACTTACTGAAGCTCGGCTATCATATTCATTTACTCCTCTGACTTTTGTCTTTCATTAAACTATTACCACTTTATCCTTCAGAGTAGTTTCACTTCTTTGTGGCTTTGTTGATATACAGTTTTTACTGTCCTGTCTGCCATGATCTGTGATCAGTTGTTTTTGTTTGGAATTAGTTATCTTTCACAAAACTGTGTGCGTAGGGATTTCCAGTTGTTTTTATTCCTTCAACGACTTTGATCACTTGTGTCTCTCATAAGTTGTCAACTTTCATTACTTGATTTTCCTTATGTCATCAATGCACATACCACTAAAACCTTCCCGTCTACAATGTATATTTCATTTTGTCAAATGTATATATATCATTATTTTTACTTTCACTCTCTCTGTAGTTGCTTTTGTTCCATATCCTTTGCATATTTTTGTAATACTACCACCTTTAGTGCTCTTGCAAGGCACAATTTAAGTTTTTGAATTGAATTAAATTCAATTTATATTTCTAAATACAGACAAAAACATGCAGTGGAGCACTAATCCGGTGTATGAACTAATCAGAAGCTGTTCTGATTGGGATGAGGGCTCCCCCTTCCTTTTCATTTGTGCAGTAAGTGGCCCTCACTAGTCCTGCTCTTATCTCTGAATAAAGCGAATCAGTGCGGCTGGCTGAGCAGTGCGAGCACAGAGGCAGGAGAGCACCTGGCCTTACACGGCTATCTGATTAGTCGAGGTTACAGGGTGGGCTGAACCAGACCAGGCCAGGCCAGACCTGCAGTAAAAATGAACTAAAGCAGGCTAATTCTATTGCACCATGAACTCCCTCTGAGGCTTAAAGCAGCAGGTTCAAATCAAAGCGATGTAAGAGCACACAATGACCTTATCGAGCCAGGAGTTAGGAATGAGGTCTGTGGAGGGGAAGTGGAGCGTCACTGGTTAACAACAGCTGATTGGTGCTCCCTGAAGCATGCTTTTAATGATTAAGCTGTTATTATCTTCAACGTCCCCAAGCTCCCAAATTGGCTTATGAAAAAAGAGTCCTCCTCCGACATATTTTATCTATGCTGAAAATAGAAAGAAGAGGGACACAGCAGAGTGAAGGCATTAGTGTGGGAACACTGCACTCTGACATTAAGATTACAAATGGCTTTTGGATTTATTTTGCTTTTAGCTGTACTTATTTTTTTTTAGGAAATATGATTCATAATCAAGATAAAAATCATAATATACTATACATGAACAATACACATGCAAAAAGATGCAGCTTCAATATTTTAAACGTGTAAAAAGTAATAGATGCTAGTTGTTATGATACACAACTGAGATTCATATCATTATTTTGCACATGTAACAATCATTATGATATCTGTATGTGCAAATGTCAAAACAGAAATACAGTCAGAAACTTTAAGATATGTTTGAACAAAAAAGTGTTGGGTTATCAGATATAAAGGTAGCAGCAGCCTGATCTGTGTCCAGAAAGGATTTGTTTTAACAGAGGCTGTTTCAGGACTGGGACGATTCCATTAGCCTGTTTTTGTTCATTTTTTGGAGAAATTTGACCATTTTAGGGCAAAGAGTACACACAGTAAAGTGTGAGTGCAGCACAAAAGAGTGTATCCTGCCTGAAATGTGAGCCTGCATGGCCCAGGTTTCAGCTATTCCTGGTGAGGGAGTGTCATGATAACAAGCAAAACTCTGTTTCAAACCAAATCATTTGTAGGTTTGAAAATACACATAACACAGACAAAAAACAGACGGGTGTTTCCTGAAATGTGGGCTGCAGCCCACTGGTGGGCCCTCGTGGTACTGCAGATGGACCAGAAACATAGTTTATAATTTAGAAAAGGTTTTAAATGCTCAAAAATATTCAAGTTTGTGTTAGTCATTTTTAAGAAGCCCAGTGCACTGATAGTAACTATTTGTGAGGGTTACTACAGTGAACTAAAAAAAAAAACTGTGTTACAGTTAGCTTCTCATAAATGGACTGAACATGTTTCATGCTATAAATGCATCAGATTTAACATGTTAAAGGTGGCTTTGAATTTGGCTGTGGTGGGTAATACATAAAGACAGTATTCAAGTAGATGTGGTGTTAGTCTTGCTATTGAAATATAGTGTTTTTTCCCTCGTGCTGATATTGGTTTGATATTAATCTATGAGTATGTTTCTTCTTTCACATTTTAAAGGGTCCCATATTGTGCAAATTTGAAATCCAAAAATATGTGTCAGAACCTGCAGCCTTTTGCTGTGAGGTATGTGCATTGCTGCTACACCACTGTGCTGCCCCTCAATGATGTTGCTTGGTCATATGTGGTGTTTGTCCTACTATTGATATATATTATTGTTTCCCTTGTGTCGGTATTGGTTTCATATTAAACTATGAGTACGTTTTTATTTTTTATTTTCTACATTTTAAAGGTCCCATATTGTGCAATTTTGAAATCCAAAAATATGTGTCAGTCGCCTCTGCACAAACACATGATGTGATAAATTTCCCTTCTTCTTGTACTTAGTCAAACTTTCAGTTCACTAGCAAGGACCACACCATCAACAGGTTGAATCTGACAACTATTTATTGTGTACACTGGATAACAAGCAACATAGTAGGTACGTGGAAGTGGATAACGGTTTGGGGAAACTTCATAGGGAAGCTATGAAGTTTCCCGGGCACAACGAACCCCCTCTTTAAGGCCCTGAGGAAAGAAGGAAGAAAGAAGTTTTAAGAAAGGGGAGGGGGGTTGCTGGTTTGGCGTAGTGGTTAGCACCCCATGTACATGCTTCTGCCGGTCCAGGTTCAAATCCCGCCTGTGACCAGCTTGCAGAGTGTCTTCCCCTGCTCTCTCTCCCCCTTTCAGAAGCCTATTCACTGTCTCTCTCCTATCAATAAAGGCACAAAATGCCCAAAAATATACATTTAAAATAAAAAAATACAAAAAAAAAAGAAAGGGGGGGTGCATCGAGTGTGCGAAACAAAAGAAGGAATGGTCGGTTAGAATTTATAGGAACATAGGAAGAGGCGTGGTTGAGGTGTGGTCCTCCTCCTGAAATTCTGCTTAAAGCTCCACTACTGAGTGATCAGAGAGTGAAAGTCTGCCCCTTCAAATGTCATCAGAGGATCAGCCAACTCCACCTTATATGATGGACACTGCCTGAGCCAAGTATTTGTTGGGTGCCTATCTTTTGAGACTCTTGCCAAAAACTGTCACTTGAATGGTAGATTTTGGCATGCCTGTATACACCTTTGCCTTAGACAGAAACAGGCTGTTCTTCGTTAGAAATCCTCATGAGCTAACTTTGACCAGAAGTGGTTGTGACTAAACAGATGAGACAGCACATGTTCCTTCTGAAGAGCTGGCTGTGGGCTACACACCTCACTAATGGAGTTTATGTGCGAGAGGTGGCATAGTCCTTGATATCATCATTACGGTTCAATTTTTAGGCATATATTTTTTGAAAGGAAAAGAAAGCAACATAGAGAGGAAGATTTTTTTCTCATGTTGGGGGATAGACATATTGTTATATTGTATTATATTTTATTATTTACAATTAACAGATTTCAACAATGACTGAAACTCATGTGGGGGGGCTGAACCTGTCGCCAGCCAATCACAGGGCCACATAGAGAGAGAAACAGTCACTCATGCTCACACACATACCGATGGGCGATGTGGAGTCACCAATAAGCCAAATGAGCATGTTTGTCTGGAAGCTGGAGTGCCTGAAGGAAACCCAAGCAAGGGGAAGAACATGCAAACTCCACACAGAAATGCCCCTCCCCAACCTGGGGATCCAACCTGCAACATTTTACTGTGAGGTGCAGTGCTGCGACGCCACTGTGCTGCCCCTCAGAGAAAATGCTTGGTTATATTGTGGTGTTAACAAAAGGAAATAAGAGGAGGTAAACTGTCAGATTGAAAAGTACAACTGTTGTTTTTGTCATGGTAGCAGATTTGCTGGGTTGAAAACAACAGCAACCATGCATGCTTTTCTCAGTGCTGATCCATCAGGTCCTGAACAGAATTACCTGAAGATGACACAGCAAATACCTCAAAGGAGAACTGCAGAGGGTGACACAGTTTTTGCTTTGTGTTTACAAGCTCTCTGTGTGTTTGAAATACATTTAAACTTACGATCATTCTCCTTCCTCCACAGGCTTATCTATCTTGTCTCATTTTCCACCTGTGCAGCTTTACAGCCCTGCACTCCTCACATGGCCACACCCTGTTTCACAACAGCTGAGCACAGAGCTGGGGGGGTTAAGGGCTGTGAACAATTTTCATCTTCACCACAGTCAGGACTGATAAAAAAACAGTGCTCGGTTAAAACACAGAAAAGAATGTGAGGAATTCATATATCAATAATTTAACTGTAATCATGTGGCTCAGTAACCTACAAAATGCTGTCTCCTCTGCTGAAGAAGAGCTCTCATGTGAAAGCCATTTTTGAATTCTGAAACATGTGACAAGATTATTTTTAACATGCTGCTTTCAAACACTGTCAGCCAATGTATAACAACATTCATATGTGTACTCCTGGAGTTACAAACTGCTGCTATATTCATCTTTGAGAAAAATAAAACAAGCCAGGGTTTCTCATTTAAGATGTCCTAGATACAGCTGCCTTTTGAAGATTAATAATTTGTTATTTAGGGGACAGAGAAGCCCCAAGACAACAGGGGAAATGACATGCCAGCTAACAGCTGCTTTTAAATGGACACTTTAATCACGAAGTGCATTTTCAACAGATTATGGAATAAAAAGAATAAAAGAATGCACTTAAAGGCAGTCGGGTTTGAAGAACATTTGAGTCTTACAGCCTCTTGTTCATCTCTCAGCAGAGCGTGCACAGACAGGTGTTAAAAGGTGTTGATGGATGTCCTCAGAGGGCCAGTTGTTCATCTTTATAGATCCTTTTCTTTTGAGGGATTGGTGTCAAAACACTGGCTTCTAATGGATGACTTGTTCAGACAGGACCACTGTTGTGTCTTTGACAGGGTTTTGTGTCTGGAAGTGTTTGAATTCGTACTCCAAAAGTCAACACCGCCTTTTAAAACAGAATTGGAGGTATGTTGAAATTCTATTGAAGTATATCTCATTTGAACTTGTGACCTGTGGGACTTTTATTTTTCATTTGATAGATAGATAGATAGATAGATAGATAGATAGATAGATAGATAGATAGATAGATAGATAGATAGATAGATAGATAGATAGATACCTACATACATACATACATACATACAAACATACATACAAACATACTGTACATACATACATAAAATGCATTTATCAGCACAAACTAAAGAGCTCATGTTATGTTTTTTTCAAGTTTTATATGCCCCTTACTGTGTTTTAAATTTCCCTCTCCATATAATAAAGAACTTCTATGCACAAGACAAAGAGACCAAAGCATCAGGACTTCTCCCTTTCTCCCCTGTTTACAGCGCTATTCTACGATGACTAGACCTACCAGTGAGACAACGTGCCACTGTTTCATCTACAATTAAAGCCCATTGGCTCAAGTGTCAGGACTAATGCAGAGGAGAGATTGTGGAATGAATGCAGAGTTGCTCACAGCACAGCACTGGACTGACCAGTTACCACAGAGTATACCAGTCAACCAGACAGAGGAGACTGGGCCTATTTGAGGAAGGAAGCCTTAAAGAGGTAGGAGCTCCACCAGGGCATCACAAACAGACTGAGAATACAACTGGATCAGGGGTACTTAGTACATGAATATCAAGCTGCAATCGCTGGAGCTGGAAAATAAAGCCAATACAGAAGTGCCAAAAAACAGTTCAGTACAGTTCCCTGCTTAAGGCTGCCCGGAGGTCATGTGATTGTGTGTGGGGAAACCAAAATAAACAGTTTTACAGCCTGGCTAAAAAAAGACTACTGTCTAAAATAATTAAAGGGGACATATCATGCTTGTTTCCCCTTTTCACTATGCCAGACTAGGATGCCTGTAAAGCATTTCTGCCCTCAGTACAAGTCATTTAGTTCCTTCATTGCCCCACAATAGCATTCTCAAAATCCTCATTTTAAGCCACTATGAAGCTCTCGTTGAAACACGAGGATCTCAGACTGACCTACAGTTACCTTGCAATGTCACAGCCCTTTGTGCTCTGATTGGTCAGTTCTATCGGGGGTAGAGCCAGCTTGTCTTTCGTCTTCTACTGTATTTTCCGGCAGGCTCAAAGCAGCGACCGCGTATTGAGTCCCCCTGCAGGCCAGAGCTGGTAATGAGTGAGTGTGAGCTAGAGATCTATATACTGCTGCTGGACGAATGTGTTCCTCGGTGACGGTTTTGTGGCTAACGGACATCACAGAGGAGGAAGTGTTTTATCAGATTACTCCAATAAAAAGAAAGGTACCTCGTGTTGTCACGACGATTCAAATCTCGCGGACATCGCAATAACCTATTTTCAGAGGCATCAAATCTTGTCCTAGGATATCAGAAAAAATACAATATCTCATTTTTTGAAAATGAAGGGGTTGTAAGGTCTTGTTTTCAAATTTATTATATTATATGTAAGTATTAAATCATGCATCAGCATGATATGTCTCCTTTAATGTAAATGCTCTCATTGTATGGGAGGTTACTTTGTGGTGTGCCTGTTTTGCCTTTATTGACATTATAGAGAAACAGTGAATAAAGCTGGAAGGGTGATGAGAGAGAACAGGGGAAGACAAGCAGTAAACTGGCCTTGAGCAGGACTCAAAACTCTGCTGACTGCATAAGGCAAGAGCCCCTGTATATATGACTTTGGACACGTACATAAGCACCAGGCTATCAGCACACCAAGGGGGAGTATTTTTATATCATGCTTGTTTGTTTTTTATACAGGATATCCAGTTCTGAAAATCAGGGACATGAATGACATGGCTTCAAGTCCATGTGGAGTTGGTCAGATGGCCTTAAGTCCTACCTCTACACAACCACTCTGTGTGTAGGTTGATCTAAAGTTCAGTTGAGATAGTGTGCACAGCTTGGCGGCCTCCAACAGTGTTTCAAAGGCTCTTTTGATAATGAATTGACTAATTCGACTAACTGGCGTCATATGGCTTTGTCTAAAAGAGGGGTGCTGGAATGAGAACAGAACTGTGGAAGTGAGGTAGCATTTAACACAAGGACAAAAGTATATATGATGTCAAAAGGCTTTTCAGATAAATATGCAAAGGAGGTTTAAGATTTAATGGATAAAATGAAAATTAAATTAAATTTACATGAATCACCTTTTCAGTTTTATGTTTTGTGTAGTGTCTTTTTAAAGGGTGGTTGCCAATAACCTGCTAACAGCCAGTACAAAATGACCAGGGACCCTTATGCAATCATTTGTGATTTATTGTTTAATCAGAAATATTACATACACCATTGCCACAGCCACGAGGATCAGTTAAATCAGGTCAATTGATTAAGAGGAAATTCTAGAACAGGCGGTCACGACAAGACTTTATATATTTGAAATATTACCACTGATTTTAAGTCAAACTGGCATGATGTAGTTACACAGTAGCTTAACAATAGCATTTTACACTCAGTGATTACATTTAAGGTTGAACAAACATAACAAGTAGGTTAATTTGTGAAGATTTTCAGAAAAGCATATTGTGAAAGTTTCAAAATATTCATTTGCCATAGACCTTATTAACAGCAAGGATCCAAGAACACAGTGCGAGGCCAACTTCCATGCTGACCTGCAAATATATCATCCTGGCACTACCCGACAGTCTGTGGTGAAAAAAAGACTTTTTTTTTAACATTAGTGACTGTGAACATCCCATTTCAATCAGCAAAACTTAAAAACTGAAAAAAATGGAACTTTTAAACACAAAACAAACAATCAAACAAAACACATGCTGAAATAAGGACTAAGTTTTTGTGGAGTTGTAGGGTGCAATATGGAGTCCTTCTTGCCTTCATGTTGCAGGTTTGTTTTTTAAATTACATTTTTCTTCTTCTACATTTTTTAAAGATTTTCACAAAATGTGTATTTCACGTGTGCCTTGCTAAATATTCTGTAAACTCACCAGGGCAGATAGGTGAGTAAAGGCCATGGGTTGATGAGGTAATGTGTTGCAACAGTCATCCTAAAGTGCAGGGCTTTAGGAAAATACTGACAGCAAGAGACTACAGGAAGCTGGTCTACACAACAGCATGCATAGCTTACTTTTCTGTAAGAGACATTGCACCTCAGTTGGAGGGATGAACTGTGAAAGTTTCTCTGTGCACATACCAGGTTAATATGTGCATTTAAAAAAGAATACAAGACAAATGACTGTAAAAACACTTGGGTGAGCCACAGAAATGTTGTGTGGGAGATAGTACACCTCATGACCAGTATTTGGCTGTGTCTTTCTGACATTTAGGAGATAACTATGGCTGAGGTTCAAGTCATTTGTCTGCACTATAAATGTCTGTGCTGGCTTCCCATAAAAACAGAGGTGTCTGTTTATCAATAAACATAAATGGCCCTTTTAGCTTAATTAAAGTTAACTGCACAGCATTTGCTTGATTCAAAGAGGGTCTGATTTTATAACACCACAGTGATGGTATCATCAAATGGCAAATGGCTTTTCGGTCCGTAAGGTGGAGTTTTGAGAATCTTTCCAAACATTCCCGTTATTTTCAGTGATGCAATGTGCCCTAGATTGAGCCATCTGGCAAATAAATAAATCTATAGATATAGATGTATAAAAAAACTAATGACACAACAATTTAAAAGCTAAATGTGTCTGCTTAATTGAAGGCATTTTACACCAATCAGTCAACACTTTTGTCTACTTTAAATAACAATGGCCATCACAGAATGTGTTATATTTGATTATTTTCTAGTTTGTTTAAGAGAAACATTAGCGGAGAGAAACAATAGCTATAAAAAAGGGGGCAATGGACAACTGTAACAGGGGACATCTGTAACACACAATTTCTTCTACAGTAAGGAGGTTAAAGTAATGACTCAAGGTCTGCACATGCTCTCTGTTAAGTAAAAATGAGACAGATCACATTACCCAGGCAGAATGTTTGAACAAGAAATAATATTGTTAACTTGTGAGGTTTCTTTGATTGGATGTGCTGTATTGTTGTCCCATAAGTCAAAGAGTTTATATTTTTGTGAGTCTCACTAATATGAATATCATCCAGACTATTAGTTAAAAACTGCATTAACGACATATACAAATCATAGTGGTACACTGTTAAGATCCAAAACATTTACATGACTCATGCCTTGTGTAGGTAATGTAACAAGGTATATAACAATCCCATTCAATACAAGGCATGCCTACTCATTTCCTGGCAAGTTTTGTACATGTTCCTTTTAAATATAATAAAACTACCATATATTTGAAGTAAATATCGATTTACTATTACAGCCACGTGTTTTTATAATGCTGTTTTGTGTACATATTAACATGGTAATGTGCCAGAGACAGTTTTCACTAATATTGTATTCCGATTAAACGGAAATTTGACTCGATTTAAACTATTCGGATTTGAGATTAAATTAGAATTGTTAAATCCTTTGCTAAAGCCAATATAAGTTGTTAATTTCTTCAGTACCTAAAAAATGCCATGAATAATAAACACCAAACAGAGTAGATAAAAAGGCTGGATGAAACAGCTGAAATATGAAGGGCAGGATTTGGTTTTTCATTTTGAAGTCATTAATATATGTCTCTGTGATGGGGGCAGTTGTTACACACTGACTAATATCTAAAGATTGATGTTATTGTACGTTTAAGTAACTATCGATTATGAGGAAGATGTTTCTTTCTGTTCCTTTATGTTGAGATATGTTTTAAATGCTTAAAACTTATTTACCTTAACGTGCTCAGTAACCTTAGTGTGCTTGTGTTCATCTAAAAGGGCTGGTGACCTACCAAGCTGCCTTATTTTCAGCCCGCGTTGCCTTCATGGCCGCGGAGCTGTAATGTCTGAGCTCCGCGGTGTCCTTAAAGGCGTCGTCGGTTCTCGGGATGTTTCGTACCCTCCCTGCCCTGCCGCCTGCTGCCCAGGCTGCCTGCTCGGGGCTCGGGATGACGCCACCTCTCGCTCCGCCCCGGCGCAAACTCGCTCTTTGCGTTCATTTCATTCCTCTTCTCATTCCGAGCATTCTTCGCATCTCTGTCAGTGCGCGAAGCGATTCACCTACACCTTCCTGACTGGCCCAGAAACACCAGAATAACTTGACATAGTATTCAAAATACACCGTAACATCCCATTACCAAAAGAAAGGGACATTTTTAAATGAGATATCAATAACGAGGTAAGTTTCAATGGTAGTTGCAGGTATACAAAGTGGTTGTAGACTTCTGTTCACGGGCTTTAGTTTACGTCTTTACAAATATTTGGCAGGCTATAA